>JALIGW010000004.1:46555523-47158023 GCA_023053685.1 Diadophis punctatus similis | reverse complement strand
GCTGGAAGGAGTGGAAAGCAATAAGTGACTCATTTCTGTATCTACTGCTGCCTTCCACAACATGATGATTGGCAGATGTTGGTCTTCGACTCCCATTACATGCAGCCAAAGTCATATAGACTGGAAATGATGAATGTGGTGAATCTGGCAACAGTTACCCATGCCTTGATCATGTCGCAAATTAACCAGTATAGGAGAGCCACCCTTGAACATCCAAAAGCTAAGCTGTTAACTTATGCACAATAACAGAAACATATGGCATTCGTGTAAAAAGTTTTGCATTGGTTGCCAATTGATTTCTAGCACAATTCAAGGGATTAGTTGTAATCTTTAAACCTAAATGGCTCAATGCCTGATTGTTTGGTCCAATTATTCTTTTTCCCAGTTTTGAATAATGTCATTAACCGCCAGCCCCAGCCCCAAACATATTTATTTTATGCAAGTATCTCAGCAGGAGGAGCAGCTCCATTTTGGATTCTCAACTCACAAACCAGCAATTCCAAACTGCCCTATTACTCCCAGAAGATGTCCAAAGTATCTTCCCATGAATAATTCGCCTGAGTTTAAGAACTACTGATCAAAGGATACCTATTTTAGTACTAACATGCTTAGATATTAAGGTCATCAGAGAATGCCCTTTTATAAATATTATCTTTTCCTGAGGTCTGTTGGCCATAGAGGGAGGGCTTTCTGTATTACTGCCATGCAGTACATACCTTTATGAGTGGTGCTGTGCTCTTCTGGTTTTACAATAAGAGTCCAAAGCTTTCTCTTTAAAATTTAATTAATATTGAGGGTACTATTTTTAATTGTTAGCTGCCTTATGAGTGCTCTTTGGGCAGAAAGGTGGAATATAAATCACTTATATAAACAAATATAGTATGGAGTTGTAATCCAGCACACTTGAAATTGGTAAAAAATTGAATTTTTGAATCTCAAAAGCATAGGGCATTTGTCTTTGCTCTCTTCCTGGATGGTTGTAACATAAAATATATTGGCTATATGAATGCTAAAATCACTCTTTCTAAATTTTTGAACATAAAGTCTGAATCTCCCCATTTGTTCCTATCTTGTCTGTCTGTCAAAAAATCATTCCATCTCTATTGTTGAAATAAAATCCTGACCCATATAGAATAATACTGAGATTTAACTGCATATACAGTTGGTTTAATATGCTTGATATTTACTTACAACAACCTTTCTCTACCAGAACTATTTCCTTCACTTGTTTAAGGTGCCTCGTGTCATAAATCAATTTGGTCAAATTGTGGATTCTATCCAAATACACCTCCATGTATCTGTGGGTACATGTCTGTGCAAAAATGTCATCCTTCAAACTTATTCAGAGGGGAGGGGATCAATAAGTTGCAGACAAGTGGGGACCTGACAAATGGGTAACGGGGTGGCAATTGGCAGCCAGATTTTCCATAGCTAACACCTTATTGAGCCAATTGTTCCCAGCTTTAATTCCAAAGAGAGAGGAGTGGAATATAGAACTGAGTTCCCACCTTTGCCTAGAAAGAGATCTTTGTAGCTTGCTTGCAAAAAGCTTCCTCTTGGCCATCAGGAAGAGAGCTTTAAGCACTGCTTTAGCAGGGATAGGACAATACTTTGTAACCTCATATTAAATCATTCTGGAGTTACAAATCTCAAAAGTTCCTTTTTAGATGATTAAGTTCCTTACTGTCATTTGAAAATGTGGTCAATAAATTCTGGGTAGGACTTCCTGCTCTACTAGTTAAAACTTAAAACGAATAGATCCTAAAGAGACTATGACAAGGAAAGGGCATGGCAGGTAACTTACATAGCTTGGCTAATTCTCTTGGGTGCAGATACTCTTCCTTTTTGTTTTTACTTCCGAAATCGAAAACTGGCTCCTGGAGCCTCCGCCTTCTTTTTTCACTCTAACCCCCTCAAAAATACTCTGTTGCTACCTTGCTTCTGATGATATCACATTGCCAAATGATCTTCTTTAAGAGGGATGGGGTTGAGTTGCAGCCCAACTGTCAAATATTGCTGACCTAGAGATTCTAGGCTTTTGGAAGACAGGCTAATTCTTGACTCTGGCATACATTCTCACTTTATATTTTGCATAAACTCAGAATAATTATGTTAGGTGTTGTGTTCTGACTGACCTATAACTGAACCATGAACTTGTTTTGACTAGACGACCTCTGACGGAACTGTTGTTGTTATGTTTATAATTGAACTCTACCTGAACTGTTGTTGCCACCCTGGTCATGTGTTTGAATGCTCATACGCTATTGATTGTTGTGTCTGACAGCTCCCTATAAAAGGGCTATCTGTCAGACTGCAAGTTTGCTGGTTGCTTGAGTGAGCTAATAAAAGAGCTGTTCTGAAGTCTGTCTCCTGCGATCTTTGCCCACAATTTAACAGTGGCGACGAGGGTTTGGGACCAGGAGAACGAAGACCAGCCCTCAAGCGCTGCAACCAGCCAGGCAGCACTAGCCACATCTGCCTTCTTTCATCGGGATGTCCACCTTCCACCCACCGGCGCCTTTCGACCCTGCCCGGGAAAAATGGGACTCCTACATGCGGCGTTTCGAGTGCTTCCTCGAAGCCAATGATCTGCTGGGGCTGGCAAAAAGAGCTTTTTTTCTGAGTCACTGCAGGCCAGAGGTGTTTGACACCGCAGAATCGTTGTCTGCCCCAACCCCAGTTCACACCGTGACCTGGCAGGTACTCCAGGCAACGCTGAAGACACACTACGCGCCCACCCCATCCAAGGTTGTCCGGCGCTGCGAGTTCCGCCAGCGGCTGCAGCAGGAGGGTGAGACCATCAACCAATACATTGCCGCCCTCCATAAAACCTCTGGCCACTGCGAGTTCCGCGACCTGGATGACATCCTGCTTGACCAGCTCATCTGTGGCGTGCAGGACATTCGCCTGCAATGCCGGCTCCTGGCTTTGCCCAACCTCACGCTGGCCGCTGCCCTGGATGAAGCCAGAGCTGCTGAGTCCTCATCCAAAGCGGCCGAATCTCTGCACCGTTTCGCCTCCTCTAAAAAGGACACTAAGCCTCCTTCTGCGGTCCACATGGGCTCTGTCGAGGAGCCTGTAAGCAGCGATGATGAGGTCTGCCGCACCGACCAGAAGTGCCCTCCGCCTCCCAAAGACTTGCTAACTGCTTGTGCCAGCTGTGGGGGGCAACACCCGAGGATATCATGCAGATTTAGGCACGCTATCTGCCAACGGTGTGAAAGGAGAGGACATTTGGCGCAAGTTTGCCGTGCCATTCTGCCGCCGAAAGACACGCATGGGCAGGAAAACCATAGACCACGCCAGAGAGCCTTCGCCAGGCAGCCAGAAACCAACCAAATGCGGGTTGCCAGGGCCAGCTGCCCTTTCAAAAGGAAGATCATGGTCACCGTCTCCATCGACGGAGCACCGGTCCAAATGGAGGTCGACACCGGGTCTGCAGTGTCTATCGTCGCCTGGGAGATGCTCAAGCTCGCCCTTCCGAGTTTCCGGTCTACCCGCCTGCAGGAATCCTCAATCCGCCTCTCTGACTACCAGGGAAACCGGATCCCTGTCTTTGGAAAAGCCCGGGTCCCCGTTAGATTCAACAATTTCGACGGACCTCTCCAGCTTACCATAGTCAACGGCAGCCTTCCAAGCCTCCTAGGACTCGATTGGTTTGAATCGCTCGGCCTAGGGGTGACAGGCATCCATGCCATCGAAGCCGCAAACCTGGACGACCTTTTTGACGAGTTCCAGGACATTTTCAGTGATGGTTTGGGCAAGTATGTGGGAAATCCTATCTCATTTAGCCTTGATCCTAATGTCGCCCCCATTCGCCTTAAGCCTCGATGGGTCCCTCTCCCACTACGGAATAAAATTGACAAAGAGCTGGACAAGCTCATCAAACAAGGCATTTTGGAGCCGGTCGACCATGCTAAATGGGAGACCCCCATAATGACCCCCGTTAAAGGGGACGGCAGTATTCGAATTTGTGCCGACTACAAATGCACAATCAATAAGGCTTTGCAACAGAGCGCCTATCCGGTGCCAATTGTGCATCATCTACTCCACTCCCTAGGTCCTGGATGCCTGTTTGCTAAACTAGACCTTGCGCAGGCGTACCAGCAGCTGCCGGTAGATAGAGCTACTGCAGAAGCACAGACAATTGTAACTCACAGGGGAGCTTTTAAATATCACAGGCTGCAGTTTGGAGTCAGTGTAGCCCTGGGGTTGTTCCAGAGTGTAATGGAACGTCTGTTGCAGAACATCCCTGGGGTCGTACCATATTTTGATGACGTCCTGATCTCAGCCTGTGACCAGGACCAGCTCCGCTGTCAAGTTAGAATGGTCCTGTCAAAAATGCGTGCTGCTGGGCTTAAAGCCAAACGCAGCAAATGCTTGTTGGGGGTGCCTGAGGTAGAATTTTTAGGGTACCGAGTCAATGGCCAAGGTATCCACCCCACAGAAAATAAGCTAAGGGCAATCCATGAGGCTCCTGCCTCAAAAAACCAAACAGAACTCCAAGCTTTCCTGGGGCTCCTAAATTTTTACAGCCTTTTCCTAAAAAACAAAGCCACCGTAGCCGAGCCTCTCCACAAGCTGCTGGCCAAAAACATTCCTTGGAAATGGGGGTACAGGGAGGCGTCAGCTTTCGCAACTGTCAAACGACTACTAACCAATGACAGTTTCTTAATACAATACAACAATACCCTGCCATTGGTCCTGGTGTGCGACGCTTCCCCTGTGGGAGTCGGCGCTGTGCTCAGCCACAAGCTTCCAAATGGGTCAGAGGCCCCTGTGGCCTATTACTCAAGGACTCTGTCGAGTGCAGAGCGGAACTACAGCCAACTGGACAGGGAGGCCTTGGCTTTAGCTGCTGGTGTCAAAAAATTCCAGAAATATTTGTTTGGGAGGGATTTTGTTTTGGTTACGGACCACAAGCCGCTTCTGGGGCTTCTTGTGGGGGACCGCCCCACTCCGGCTGCCCTATCCCTCCGTTTCGGCCGATGGGCCATCTTTCTCTCAGCCTACTCCTATCACCTGGTACATCGACCAGGAAAAGACATGGGCAATGCGGACGCTTTGAGCAGGTGCCCATTGCCCAACCTCCTTACAGACATTGTCCTGGAAGCTCCAATCCTCTTGATCGACTTGGCTGATTCCGGACTGGTCACTTCTGCTGAGTCGGATAAACACACGGCCAAGGACCCCTCACTCAGAACTGTGTTGAACTGGGTGTTGAGGGGATGGCCAAAGGACCTGGTCAAGCCTGACCTTAAACCATACGAACAGAGACAGCATGAACTGTCAGAGCAAGGGGGTTGCCTCCTTTGGGGCGACCGAGTGGTCATACCAACCAGCCTGCGAGCTGGAATACTTAGGACCTTACATGAAGGCCATCCGGGGATTGTCCGGATGAAAGCCTTGACTAGGGGGTACGTTTGGTGGCCAAATATGGATGCAGAAATCCAAAATTGGGTTGGGTTATGCAAACCCTGTCAAGAGTCGCGGCCTGCTCTGCCCAAAGCACCAGTCCATGACTGGGAACAACCAAAAAGCCCCTGGTCATGGCTACATGCTGATTTTGCAGGCCCCTGCCACGGCCAAATGTTTTTAATAATTGTTGATGCCTACTCAAAGTGGCTCGAAATATTTCCAATGGGTTCTATCACCGCTGAGGCAGTTATTAAGGTGCTCAGACACCTTTTTGCCACACACGGCCTCCCAGACATCCTTGTAACGGACAATGGTCCCCAATTTATGGCCACCAATTTCGAGGGGTACCTTGCTGACCTGTGAATTCGCCATGCCCTGTCCTCGCCATTCCATCCGGCGACCAATGGACTGGCTGAACGATTCGTAAGGTCAGCCAAGGAAGCATTAGGTAGACTGGGCCCAGGGGACTGGCAGGCCCGCATTGATAAATTTCTGAGTACTCAGCACATAATCCCAAGTGCGACCACTGGCCACAGCCCGGCCGAGCTCCTTATGGGTTGCAGGCTTAGATCCGTCCTAGACCGTTTACACCCAAACTACGCCACTAAGGCAAAACCAGAGGTCACACAAAAAACCAGGGCCTTCTCCCTGGAAGATTCAGTATTCGCCCGAAATTATGCCGAGGGCCCCCTGTGGCTACCTGGGGTCATAGAAGCAATCTTGAGTCCACTAACATACGAAGTCCGCCTCCAGGATGGACGCCTCTGGAAGAGGCACATAGATCAGCTACGCAACCGAGTAAAAGAGGAACCTAACGAACCTCAAAAGGTAACGCCCTGTGTTCTTCCCCTAGCTACCTCAAGCCCGAGTGTCTCGGAAGGTCGACCTGAGGAAGTGGAAGTCCAGCAGTGTTCTCAATTAGAACCGGTTCCACCAGTGGCAGAGGCCACGCCCGATACATTCCAGGAGCTTCCATGCTCCACCCCAAGAGCAACAGCAGACCTGTCCGAACAGGCTGCTGCCTCACCAGAGTCTGAGTTGCGCAGGTCAGGGAGGGTTCCCAAATGCCCCGCCTACCTGCGCGACTATGTCTGTCGGACTGTCCCATCTAGAAGGGGAGGCGTGTTGTGTTCTGACTGACCTATAACTGAACCATGAACTTTGTTTTGACTAGACGACCTCTGACTGAACTGTTGTTGTTATGTTTATAATTGAACTCTACCTGAACTGTTGTTGCCACCCTGGTCATGTGTTTGAATGCTCATACGCTATTGGTTGTTGTGTCTGACAGCTCCCTATAAAAGGGCTATCTGTCAGACTGCAAGTTTGCTGGTTGCTTGAGTGAGCTAATAAAAGAGCTGTTCTGAAGTCTGTCTCCTGCGATCTTTGCCCACAATTTAACATTAGGGTCCAATGCACACACACATATACAGTCCCTTTATTTCAGACAGAAAAGTTATGTGGCTTTTCTTTGGATGAGAGTTTTCTTGGTATGCCAAGAAAAATACTAAGACAATATATTTTCTAAAAACTAAGAATAATTTAATAAACTTTAAGGAAAGAAGACCAGTTTCTTAATTAGCGCTCTCTTTTTCAGCCTTGTAATCTCCCTATGTGTTGGACTACAACTCAAGTGGAGGACAGTAGGTTGGAAAAAGTTGGAGAAGTACACAGAGCAATCACATGTTTTTAGTTACAGTAAGTATTAAGGAAAGCAGAAGCTGCTTCCTCCCATCTAATTATCCTCATCAAAAGAGATTCTGTTTCAAATTATGGGAAAGAACCCGATATGGAATTACAGACCTAATGGAGATTTCTTTTTTTTAGACAGCAAATATAAATTTCTAATATTTCACATTGTTTAAGTGCCATTGTTCAAATACTGATGAAAGGCTGGCAGGTGTAACCACTTCCTGATCTCAGGGAATCCTGATTGCAGCAATTGGGCCTAATGGCATTTCACAAATTGCAAGATTATAGAAGGGGGGGTTTAACTCTTGCTTTGATGACTTCTGAAGTAAAATAATTCAAGTCCATCATGTTTTCAGCTCCCCAAATTACAGGCAGTAATTGAACGTACAGTTTATGTTGGAAGACCTACAGGTCCATATTTATCATTAGAAAATGGGAACAACTTTGTTCAGGCTGGATCAGAGGTGGGTTCCTCCCGATTCGGACCAGTTCGCCCGAAATGGTAGCAAACTGCTGGTGACATCACGATAATGTCACGGAACTGGATCGGTCAGTGCTGGTCCGTGGGCGCCGGCATCTTTTTTTCTAATTTTTTTCGGATTTAAAAAAAAATCATTTTTTTTTAATTTTGGGGGGTTTTTTTTCTTCTGCGCATGCGCAGAAGCCGAGTTCCCAGCACTGCGCATGCATCGCCATCTTGTTTTTGGCTTTTTGGGGGGGAAAATTTTCCGGATTATTTTGCACTGCGCAGCACGTGCACCCACAAGGCACGGGAGGAAGCGAACCGGCAGCGAGGTAAGTTAAAATCCACCCCTGGGATGGATGCTAGAAAGTGGAAGTGCGATGTTAGATGACAATATTATGTAATCCATATAAGCTCTTCTTAACCCACCTAAATTAGCTTGCTTCTCTTTACTGAAAGGATAAGTGCTATAGTTTCTCCAGTATTAGATTATGACATACCTACAAAGCAAATTCTGAGTTTCTGATGTACTATAACCTCAAATAGTTATTGAGAATGAAAGATTTGTGTGGCATTCATCTTTTCATAGACCTGAAGCAGGAAGGTGGCCCTATTAAATGCACTCTCTTTTGCTGCAAAAAAGTACCTATCCTTTCCCCTCCCCCCCTTTTATCTCTAGGCAAAATTTTCTTTTTATTTACATTCTTCCTTTGCAAAAGAAATGTAATTAGATGGGGACTAGACAATTAGAATGGCAGTGATTATGCTTTTATGTAGTCCAAAAAAACTCAAATTAGAATAACTCAGCTTTATCAACATTACAGTGGCTGAGTATTTTTATTTTTATTTATTTTATTTAGTTTGTCAAACATGTACAAGATAACAGGTATAAGTATAAACATGGACATCATCACAGGAAATGAGTACAAATAAATGGGGACAGTAGGACAGGGACTGTAGGCACGCTGGTGCGCTTATGCATGCCCCCTTTACGGACCTCTTAGGAATGGGGTGAGGAGTTTAAGGTTGAAGCTGTGGGGGTTTGAGGATGTAACAACAGATTCAGGTAGAGCATTCCAGGTGTTGACCACTCTGTTGCTGAAGTTGTATTTTCTGCAATCGAGTTTGGAGCGACTTACTTTGAGTTTGTATCTATTGTTTGCCCATGTATTATTGAGGTTGAAGCTGAAGTAGTTGTTGACAAGTAGGACGTTATAGCAGGCAATTTTGTGTACTGTGCTTAGGTCAGACCATAGGCGGCGTAGTTCCAGGTTGTCCAAACCCAAAATTTCGAGCCTGCTGGCATAAGGGATTCTATTGTGAGCAGAGGAGTGGATTATTCTTCTCGTGAAATACCTCTGGACCCACTCAATTGTATTAATGTCCGATATACAGTGTGGATTTCCAGGCAGATGAGCTGGATTCGAGAATTGGTCTGGCCAAGGTTTTGTATGCCCTTGTTTGCAGTACAATGTTGCCGGAGAGGAAGCTTCCCAAAATTAGGTTAACAACTCTTAATGACTTTTTGGCAATGCTGTTACAGTGAATAACATTTTCTAGGCAAAGACTTGGTTGATTTATCCATCTCTGTTTTTTCCTTATCAAATGTATTTATTAAATTCATAGGCCACCTGACTTCATCATGTCATTGGGAAATGTACATAATAAAACAGTTTAAAAGGATACAATACAAAAAGAAAATAATCCAGAAAAGGAAAAATCTGACAAACCAACCATTCCACAAAGGGTTTGCCATCTGCTCTACCCAAAGTCCTGAAGGAGGAAGCAGGCTTTCAGGGCTTGTTTAAACAAAGTCAGGTTGTCAGAGCGTGCACAGGTCTATCCCGTGTATCAACCCAGGAGCAAGTGCAGTCAACAGTGGTTTGTATCAAATAGTGGTTTTTATCTACAATAGGAATATAGGAATACTATACATACACGTGCTACAAGCAGCATCTAAACAAACAGCAATTACAGCAGGGAAGAAACACTCAAGCAGGGCCTCCTCTTATTACACAGGCTCTTAAAGGGATAACAGCCAAAGACCCTGCTGACTCATTCCCCTCATTGCATCAGCTGGTCAGCTCTTAAATTATCACCTTGACACAGGGTGTGAACCATATGGATGTCTGGGATGGTGTTGTTCCAGAGGGCAGATGCTATGATAGAGAAGGTCCACTTATTGAATGCCACCTGGTAACACTTTTTAATCCATGGGACCCAGAGCATCCTGGTATCAGAGCTGTTGCACCTTTCCTAGTCTTTATGCTTTTCCTTTGCTTTCCCAGAAGCTTGAACATATGGACGCCTTTCCCACCCTAACAATATCATCATATTGCTCTATAATAATAGACAAAAGAGAACACTTTTTTTTATTCCTAGGTTCTTCTCTATGACCATGTAAATGTCCTAGCAAGGAAGAGAAGAGTTCTTATTTTACAACTAAATGGTTTACAAAAGAATGTGACATTTTGCAGTACATAGTGAGCTGTGGGCAGGGAGTGGGGAAACAGAGGGTGCATGTTTCACTCACAAACTAAAACTGTCTCCTGAGAGATGTAACAATTGAATGGAGCTTGAGTTTTTGAGGTTAGGATACAAAGTTAATTGAAAGGCCATTGTTGGCTCAACTGCAAACTTATTAGAAAATGCAAGGAACGTAGCAGCCTGGCAGCCCAGGATGAAATAGCTGCACAGGGTAGTGACCAGTCCAGGCATTGCAGTCAATTAGAGCTGGATCTGCCACTAGAAAGGAACAAAACACTGGAGACCAACTGCTTTTAAGTTTGAAGTATTTGAGATGGTCTTGTTGGAAAATAGCAGTATTGAATTGAAGTTAAAAACATTGCCACAGGGCACATTTGCAATGGCCTAGGAATGGACAAAGCATGTTATTCAGTCCTGCATTCAGAAGACAGTGAGCAGACCTATTTGAGTCTGTCTTAAGGGACTTTTAGCAGTTCACTTGAATGTCCTGTTACTTGAAAATAAAGATAAACTAGAAATTCCACTTAAAATTGCAGCTTGACTTGGCTTAGACTTTCCTTTGGAACACATCATGATACTACTTGAATTTCCTTCTTGGTTCATCTATTCTATATTTATTGAATTGAGACTGAGCAGATAGATTTATCAACCTTTTTGCAGCAGGATGAAATATTATAAATTAAATAAATCAGTAATGAATGATTCACACACTGTATATGTCATTTAAATTGCTCATAAAATATGTGAACGTAACAGAAGAACACACTATAATTTAAAAGGGCATTATTAGCTACTTCAGTTCAAGTGTTTAGGTCCATACATGTTGGGCATTCCAGGTTTATCTAACAGTACTTATAAGAACAGAAGAGTTGATGCTTCTGTTTCTTTGGTGAAAATTACACTCAGAGTGCCGATTATAACAAACACCAATATTTGCAGCAACATAAAAATAGCTAAAAATTGATAAAGACTAGTTAAAGAGGAGGTGGTTAACATAAATGTGAAATTCAAAATGTTTTGATAGTTTGATTAGGAACAAAGGAACATCAGTGAAAGGTACGGCTCTTTAATTATTTAAATGTCCCTTTTTAATCCTACAACTATTTTGTTACATTCACTACTTCTATGCTTTTGTTTAAGACTAGGTTTGTGTCTGTGACTTAGTTTTCATATTTAACTTTTCTGGTTCTAGGGACCCTCAAACGTATTTATGTTAGGTTTCCAGGATTTTTTTTAAATTATTATTTCAAATTTATAGACTTCTATTCAAATCTTGCAATATAATGACTTTAAAAAAAAAAATAAAGTCACACAAATAAAGTCAGCCATAAGACATTAAAATCAAGCTGCTCCATAGTGACAAAATGCTCTTCAGTCTGGAGGAGAAATGAATAGAAAAGCAGTGTAATTGTTAGGTGCTGCAGCAAGATCATTTGAGAGTAGAGGAGCCATCACTGAGAAGACTTTATTTCCAATGCGAGAAAATGCAATATCTGATAGTAGCGATACTTATTAATTAGAAGAACTTTCTACCACAAATGAGTGGAAATATATTTAGAAACTATGAAGTTAGAGCTTTAAAGGACAGGACCAAAGCACTGGATTTAACTCAGAAACAAATTTGTGCCCTATAATTAGATACCATCCTGTTGCCCTATAATTATATATAATTGTAATTATTTCCCTATAATTTAATATCATGAAAATAACCATCTTCTTGGGGGGGAAATATGCTCAAGATGAAACTCTATGATTCATTTACCCATGATAAGAAAGCTGAGCTTAAAAAAGATCACAAAAGCAATAATAACTGATTCCTCCAAATCTTTGCAAACAAGCCAACAAAAAAACAATATAATTTTTACACACACACACACACACACCAGCAGTGGGTTGCTACCGGTACGGTACAGTTCTATGAACCGGTAGCGACGGCGGCGGGAGGCTCTGCCCACCTGCCCCGGATGCTTCTGCGCATGCGCAGAAGCGTCATGCGCATGCACGAGCATCGGTAACAATGGCATTTAGAACCCATCATTGACACACACACGTATGAACAAAAACATTTTGGAAATATCTCTGAGAAATCTAGGTCAAATTAAAAGAATATGTGCTTTCATTTCTTCATTCAGAGTGTAATAGAAGTGCACAGAAAGGAGAGTAGAAGCTTGCAATCTTATTCCCTCCCCCCCCTCCCATCTTGTCTGCTAAAATGAGCGACTTTAGAAATCGAATCAAATAAAAATGAAATAAAATCATCCTGCAAGACTGCAGGAAGATATAGTACACCAATGGGAGTATGTGCATGTGTATCTGTGTCTGTGTTTGTGGGTGCAAGGATGAATGGGCAGATAAATAGATGATAGATGACAGAGAGAGATATTGCAATTAAGAAAGGAAAGTTTACATTTCCTCTTTTTTTAGGCTGATTTCAATCTGGATCTAAACTTCCTATGCTCACTTTTGAGCAGAGAAAACAATAGAGTCAGGTATGCACCATGTATTAAGGGATGGTATACTCTGAGACAACAGGAAAGCAGAGGGGAAAATGACTTAAATAGCATTTCTAGTAGTTGAAGTGTCTTAAAAGTTCAGTCCTTTGGGAGCATTAAGCACATGAATGCAATTAAAATAAAGAGTAAACTGCTATTTGAAAGTACCCCTTCATTTCAGCAAATGAAAACTTTTTGCTGAAAACTTACAGTTGTGGTATGAACTTTACTCTTTCACTACAATTTCTTGATCTCTCCCTCAAACTTAGTTCACAAAATATTAGAAATCTCTTTTCCTGTCTTGACTATTACAGAGTCAATTTTCTGAAATACCAACATTACTTAACTCTAAGAAAATAACAATAATAAAGAATCTTTAAATATCAGCAAACTACATGGTGACATTTTGTGGTATTTATTATTCTCCGCCAAGTGAAAAGACTGACATATAGAACCGTTAATTTCAGTTTTACCCAACTGCAGACTTTGATTATCTTCCCCTTGTTTGTCTTTCATTGACTGGACACTTTACTTTGTAAGTCATGTTTATTTAGGGTACTATCTGCCAAATACCATTGATTTAAATAAAAATTATATAAGGATTTTTTAATGTGCCCACCAAATCAGATGGACAACAAAAATAGGGATATTTTATTCTGTTGTAAGGAATATCCTTCTTGGTTCATTTCCAAGTGGGGAAAAAGACACTGGATTCATGGAAGTTGCTTGGAAAGAAGGTGTTAATATGGTGGACAGGAGCACATGGCATGAGCCCCTGTACAGAAAAGGTAGATCACATGTTTCCAGATGTGGGTGAAGAGAAAAAGAAAGAGAAGAGATGCTGAGTTCCTTGTTTTATACTCTCTGTTGGGTCCCACCTCTTAGTTTCCTGTTCCTTGTGTATATGATGCAACTGATTGGTGGTCAGGCTCCCAGAAGGCCATGCAGTGGCAACTCTATAGGCTTTTGTCTAATCCAGCTTTGGCTGAATGAAAGGGCCTTGGGCAAATCCTATTGTGGTTCTGTTATGCAGAAGACTTCCAGGCCAGGTGAGAGGAATATGTGAGCTGGGCCCAGTCCTTAATGGCCCATTGGCAAAGGGTGGAGATTTCCAAGAGGAGTCTTTTGTCTGGTTAAAAGCATGTTTCCAGGGATATTCTATAGAATATATTCTGCCTTTTAATATTTCCTAGGATATCTCATTTCCTAGGGGAGGGGTGGGTGCTAACTTCCTACAATTCATTAAGATATGCTTATTGATTAAAAAGTGTAGTGCTGTTCTGTTTTTATTTTTGTATATTTTATATTGTGGTTTTTATGTGAATCAAGAACAAGGTCTTGATTGTGGTGTCATAGAAATATTTTTATGAGATAAATAAGAAATGCATGTGCTTTCTAGTTTGGCTGCTGCTACTGATACATTTATATACCCACCTACCTAAAAACACTGCTATATCCTCTTTTGAGAAGCACCAGAGAAGAGATGCCAAGAAGCTCTATAAAAATGACAATCAGTCTGAGATACACTTGGATTTCTGAAGTTCTTGGGCCAATCTCTAGCTTTGATGGGGGGGCATGGGAAGAAATGGTCTTCAGCTGGTTTTAAAAAGTACAAGACCAAGTTCCCTTTTCACAGTCCCTTTCAAGTGGAATTGAGGATTTCTGAAACTGCAGTTTACCTTTCAAAGAACTATTTTGCTAGTTGAATTGCCTCTGCATTTTCTAACAATTGTAAAAATCTGAAGTTTTCTAAAATTCATTTTAATTGTTAATATAGTTTTTGATTGGTGTTTTTCAAACTTGGCAACTTTAAGATGTGGCTGGGGAATTCTGGGAATTGAAGTCCACGTATTTTAAAGTTGCCAAATTTGAAAAACACTGTTTTAAATGCTTCATGGGAAAGTCAGAAGATAACTTTTCTTCTACTTGTCTCATATCCCTCTTCTCCTACACTCTCATCCCCATGAAACAAACTATGATTACTTCTGTGACACGGGGAAAACAGCATTTGTGAATGTGCCTTCTTTCTTACTGTCCCAAGTGGAAGCAGATTACCATGATCCTGTCGCAGGGGTGTCAAACTTGCGGCCCGCAGGCCGGATGCGTCATACGTAGGCCACACCCACCCCGGCTCCGCAAAGGCAAAAAACATTGTGATATGTCACGATACATCACATGACACCGTGAGAGTCTGACCATCTTTTTAACAGAGGAGCAGGGACAGTGGGGCAACTGGGGCAACGCGATTGGGACAGGCACTTATCTGGATTGAGCCCGACTGGAGTGGAAAATCTGTAAAATGAGGGGGACTCCATGTAATATCTGCCGATATGTCCCATGCTAAACAGCGTGTTAAACAGCTTTATTATCACCATTCCCATCGCCCTTTGCAGCTTTCTTTGCAACCTGCTATCTATTTCACCAGACCTGACATTCGAACAGCCTCTGCTGCCGTGAGCCTGGCCTCGTCTTGTGGTACCATCAGAGCTTTGGAGCCGAGTGCTGCCGTCGTCATCGCCACAGATGCCACCGCGAGGTCTATTGTGTTTGATGCAGCCTCACTTTCTAACACGGCTTCGTTTACGCAATTACTATCGGCATACGGCGGTGGCAGCAGAAGGGAATTTGTATGGTGGCGCCCTCGCAGAGAGAACAGTGGCTGGTCTTCGGGGAGGGGGCCTCTGATGCCTCAATGTCATCTTTGCAGGGGGATGTATCATTGGCTTCTGTACTATTGGCTCCCCCGAGGCCTATTACTGTTTCAAGGAGAGCTACTAACCCGATATTATTACATGGACGAGAGACGGTTGTTGTGGAGGGCCTTAGGGCAACAAAGGACACTGTGCACACTGCCCCCCCTGAGAGCAATTATTGTGGGGGCGGAATGGCTGAAGAAAAATGGACTAACGCTAGCAGGTTTGGGGACTGCTATGCATATTTTATCTGCTTGACCCTTTATTAATCCTCTATTGTAATACCTATTCTCTACCTGGGGGTGTGTGCTTGGGCATATGTTTGAGGATATGGATGAAGAAGAGAGTGTGAGTAGTTAATGTGATTAATTAGAGGAATGGGTGTGCCAGGAGCGAGGGATGGCATCTCCCCTGCTGAGTGTGTAAACAGAAGCAGGTGGGGGCGCCGCCCTGGTCTTCGGCCTGGTATGAGTGTGATGGATGGCCTGTCAGAAGGGACGGGGGCCGATGGGGTGGGGAGGGGGATCTCTGGGGGATTCAAGAGCCGGAGGATCACGGTCGTAACTGGGAGAGGTAGATATGGCGGGAACCAAGGGGTAGGCCGCTCTCGGGGAACTAGGACTCACTGCCTCACAGTGATTACATGTTCCGGCCCCTCGAGTTCAGCTCGTATACCTGGTGACTTGGGTTGTCAGGACCCTGGGCTCAAGCTGCTGCTGTTGAATGCCAGGTCCATTGTCAACAAGGCTCCTCTCGTTCAGGATCTTATCTTAGAAGAGGGAGCTGACCTGGCATGCATAACTGAGACCTGGTTGGGACAAGAGGGGGGGTTCCCCTCTCAGAGATCTGCCCAGACAGGTTTCAAGTTCTGCACCAGCCGCGACCACAGGGAAGGGGTGGAGGAGTGGCGATTATTGTCCAAAAAAGTCTTCCTCGCAGGAGCCCTGCCCCGGAGATTGTTGGGTGTGAGTCTCTCCTTTTGAAGTTGGACGTAGGGGTTCAGTTGGGCCTATTGTTGACGTACCTACCTCCCAACTGCATCACAATGGCCCTGCCTGCGCTGCTCGAGGCGATAGCTGGTCTGGCAATGGAGTTCCCCAGGCTGATGGTACTGGGGGACTTTAATTTGCCATTGCTTGGCGAGTCCTCGGATGCAGCTCAGGAGTTCATGGCCTCCATGACAACCATGGACCTGACCCAAGTAGTTCCGGGTCCGACTCATGGGGGGGGTCACACACTTGACCTGGTGTTCATCTCGGGGCAGTGGAGAGATGATCTGAAATTGAGGAGTTTAGCCATCTCTCCCTTGTCGTGGTCAGATCATTTCCTGCTGAGGCTAGACTTTATGGCTCCACTCCTCCATCGCAGGGTGGCGGAACCGATTAAATGGTTCTGCCCCAGGCGCCTAATGGATCCAGAAGGATTCCAGAAGGAGCTTGGGGAGATACCTGAATCCCTTGTACACAATCCGTCCGAATCCCTAGTAGCTGCCTGGAATCGGGCGGCATCTGTGGCACTGGATCGGATTGCACCTGTTTGAGCTCTCCGTGGCAGTGGATCCTGGAAAGCTCCTTGGTTTACTGAGGAGCTTTGGGAGATGAAACGCCACAAGAAACATCTAGAGTGACGCTGGAGGGCCGGTAACTCCGAATCCGATTGAACACTTCTAAGATCCTTTATTAGGACTTATTTAGTGGTGATACGGGCAGCAAAATGTTCACCCAGCTGCTCTTTTTAGGATGACTCATTCCCTCCTTAATGTGGAGGGAACGGAGGAGCCCCTACGGGGCAGAGCTGAGGAATTTGTACAGTTTCTAGCGGATAAAGTCGCTCGGATTTGGACAGACCTGGACTCTGATTGGGCAATTCAAGCCGAGATGACAGGGACAGGTCTTAGTCCTATTTTGTGGGACGAGTTTGAACCTGCGACTCCTGAGGAAGTGGACAAGGCCATAGGAGCGATGAGTTCCTCCACTTATTTGTTGGACCCGTGTCCCTTCTGGCTGGTTTCTTCCAGTAGGGAGGTGACACCAGGTTGGATCCAGGTGATAGTAAATGCCTCCTTGGGGGAGGGGTCCATTCCGCAACTGTTAAAGGTTGCAGTTGTGAGGCCCCTCCTCAAGAAGCCTTCCCTGGATCCAACAGATTTAAAAAACTTTCGTCCCGTCTCCAACCTACCCTTTGTGGGTAAGGTCATTGAGAAAGTGGTGGCTCTCCAGCTCCTACGGCTGTTGGATGAAATGGATTATCTAGACCCTTTTCAATCAGGCTTCAGACCTGGCTACAGCACGGAAACTGCCTTGGTCACTCTGATGGATGATCTCTGGTGAGCCCGAGATAGGGGTTATTCCTCTATCTTGGTGCTACTTGACCTCTCAGCTGCTTTCAATACCATTGACCATGGTATCCTTCTGCGCCGATTAAGAGAGTTGGGAGTGGGAGGCACCGTACTATGGTGGTTCTCCTCTTATCTCTCTGACCAGCCAGCAGTCAGTGTTGGCTGGAGGGCAGAGGTCGACCCCTAAGCCCCTCATTTGCGGGGTTACTCAGGGCTCAGTCCTCTCTCCCCTCCTAATTAACATCTACATGAAACCACTGGGTGAGATCATTCGAAGACAGGGGTGAGGTTTCAGCAATATGCTGATGATACCCAGCTTTACATCTCCACCTCACGTCAATTTAGTGAGGCGGTGTATGTGATGTGCCGGTGTCTGAACGATGTGAGGGTCTGGATGGGAGTCAACAGGCTCAAACTTAACCCGGACAATACTGAATGGCTATGGATACTGCCTCCTAAGGACTCTGTCGACTGTCCCTCTTTGGTTCTGGGGGGAGAGAAATTAACCCCCTCGGAACGGGTTCGCAATTTGGGTGTCCTCCTAGATCCACAGCTTAAATTGGACCAACATCTGACAGCTGTGGCTAGGGGGACCTTTGCACAGGTTCGTCTTGTGCACCAATTGCGACCCTACTTGGATCGGGAGGCACTTCTCACGGTCACTCATGCCCTTGTCACCTCACTGCTTGATTATTGCAATGCGCTCTACATGGGGCTACCCCTGAAGAGTGTTTGGAGACTTCAGCTGGTCCAAAATGCAGCTGCGCATGCAGTTGTGGATGTGCCTAGATACACCCACACTACGTCCATCTTGCGCGAGCTGCATTGGTTGCCCATTGGTCTTCAGACGCAATTCAAGGTATTGGTGATTACCTTTAAAGCCCTATATGGTTCAGGGCCAGAGTATCTTCGGGACCGTCTACTATCACATACCTCCCAGCGACCGGTTAGATCCCACAGGGCTGGTCTGCTTCGGGTTCTGTCAGCTAAGCAATGCCGGCTGGCGGGCCCACGGGCGAGGGCCTTCCCTGTGGCTGCCCCGGCTCTCTGGAATCAGCTACCCTCTGAGATCCGTACTATCCCCACCTTATTGGCCTTCAGGAAAGCCGTGAAGACCTGGCTTTTTCAGCAGGCCTGGGGCCAATGACCTTGTGGAAGAACTAACGAGGTTGGCCCATGAAATGGTTGTATGATTGAATGTTTTTTAAATTGTTATAATGTTTTTTAAATTTTTTTTAACATCATTTTTATATTGATGACATTTGTATTTGTTGTGAGCCGCTCAGAATCCCTGCGGAGTTGAGCGGCATAGAAATACAAATAATAAATAATAAATAAATAAATAAATGACACGATCGAGTTTGACATCCGTGCTGTAGGGCTTGAATTCAAAACATCTGGGACTGGGAATCATTGTGAACAACACTGGAAACTGTGTTTATTTGGTGTCCTATTTTGAAGAGGGACAGAAGTTCCTGCTAGTTTTAAAAAGGGTACAAATATTTAGAGATGGAAGTTCTAAATTAAATCCAGTCCTGGGGTCTGTCACAATCAGGCATTGGCTGAGTTGCTCTGTCCTTGTGCCGTCTCTCTTCCTGCTTCTTCCCTATTATCCTTTTTTTACCTAGTGCACTAAGTACAATTGTATATACTGTATCTGTAAAGCTTATTTTGAACAGTGAAGGTTTTTTGTTAGATTTGGAAACTTACTTTCTTTGGGGAAATCTTTCTTTTTTAAGGGAGAGGAAACTCACTAACCAGGATGTGAACATCTCTCTCTCTCTCTCTCTCTCTCTCTCTCTCTCTCTCTCTCTCTCTCTCTCTCTCTCTCTCTCTCTCTCTCTCTCTCTCTCCCTCCCTCCCTCCCTCCCTCCCTCCCTCCCTCTCTCCCTCCCCCCCTCCCCCCATCTCATTGAAAGCGACTCTGGGAATCACACAACAATCAGCAAATAATAGCTTAAACAAAATTAAAAGCAATGTCCTAGCCTTCAGTTTTTAATAACTGTGCAATTCTCTAGAACAAAACAATAGGCAAACACCTCTGGATGATCACCACTGCACAGCCTTCTGCTGGGATGCTTATACAGTATATAGAGGCCTATTCCAGCTCAAAGCATTTCCATGCCTGAAAAGGAACCAAATGCTACCCTGATCTGCTGGAACCCTTAGGAAACCAATAAAAGTATATCACACCAGTCCCTATTATTCATCCCTACAACCCCTCACCAAGCTCTGCTCCCTTTATGAATTGGTCTTCTGCAAAGAATAAGATTCTCTTGCCAGAATCCTGAATAGTTGGAGATGTTTCCACTAAAAAATAAAAGAATTGTGTTTCATGTATTTGTTTACTGACCTAATTTGTGCTGCTCTCTTCAACCAAAAACAGACAGTTGTTTATAAATAGAATAGATTTCAAAACATCCAAAGCAAACAATGCAATCACTTGGTTTCAGTAATTATTGACTTGATCACCACTCAATTGGACTACTACAAGGTACTCCACGTAGGGCTGCCTGTAGAGACCACTCTGAAGCTAGCAAATATGTGTGTGAAATGCAGGGGTAAGTTTCTTGGCAGAACAGTTTTCCCAATACACAATTACACCTATAGTAATGTTGCAGCATTGGTAGTCAGAAGGCTTGGGGCCCAGTTCAAAGTATGGCAATTGCCTTTAAACCCTTAAATATACAACATTAATCAGGCAAAACCTGGTGAGTTTTATGCTTTTCTGTTTTATAAATATATTTTGGAATTCATAGAATTTAGGTGGCTATAACCAATTTGAATGAATGAATGAATGAATGAATTTATGAATGAATGAATGAATGAATGAATGAATGAATGAATGAATGAATGAATGAATGAATGAATCTGCCTATCCAATTTGACAATTGATCGATGGCCCATTGCAAGTTTTCCTTTTGGAGGCTCATGGGTTTGGATAGGAGGGCAGGCTTTTTGTAATGCTCCCACCAATATTCTTCTCCCAAGATGTGTGCAACCCTCACCTTGCTCCAATTCTGTAAAAAGATTAAAGCTGTTTTATTTCAATCCACTTTTAATACCAGATACCTCCTGTGGGTTTTTTTGGGAGGTTTTCAGGGGTGAAATGCTCCCAGTTTGGGCGTGCCTACCGGTGGCCGGAGAGCCAGTAGTGACGGTAGCGCGAGGCTTCACCCACCTGCCCAGACACCGCCATTTGGGTTCTTTTACCCTCTGTGCATGCACAGAACACTTTGTGCATGCACAGAGGGTAAAAAAAAAACCAAATGCTGGCATCCAGGCGGGTGGGCGAAGCCTTGTGCTACCGTTGCTACCGGCTCTCTGACCACCAGCAGGCACGCCCGAACCGAGAGCATTTCACCCCTGGAGGTTTTATCTTTGCTTTCCATTATTGTTTTTTGTTTAGGATATTGTTCTGATCTCCATACTTAACAGAATAACAGAGTTGGAAGGGACCTTGGAGATCTTCTATTACAACCCCTTGCTTAAGCAGAAGACCCTATAGGATTCCAGACGAATGGCTGTCCAGTCTGTTCTTAAAAACCTCCAGTGACAATTTCTGGAGCCAAGCTGTTTGTTTGAATGATTGATTGTTTTCATTGTCAGGAAATTTCTCCCTAGTTCTAGGTTGGATCTCATTTTGATAAGTTTCCATCCATTACTTCTTATCTTGTCTTTAGATGCTTTGGAGAATAGATTGACCTTCTCTTCTTTGTGACAGCCCTTTAAATATTGTAAAACTGCTATCTTTCCGGAGCCTTCTCTTTGTTAGATTAGACATTCCCAGTTCCTGCAACCGTTCTTCATATGTTTTAGCCTCCAGTTCCCTAATCATCTTTGTTGCTCTTCTCTGCACTTTTTCTAGCATCTCAACATCTTTTTTGTATTGTGGTGATCAAAACTAGATGCAGTATTCCAAGTGTGGTCTCATCAGTGCAGCATAAAATGGCACTAAAGCCTCACTTGATCTTGATATTATCCTTCTGTTGATGCAGCCCATCTGCATTGGCTTTTTTGGCTGCTGCAGCACGCTGCTGGCTCATACTTAAGTGGTTGTCCACTAGGACTCCTAGATCCCTCTCACAGTTATTACTTTTGAGCAAAATACCACCTATTTTATACCTGTGCATTTGGTTCTTCTTGCCTAGGTGTAAAATGTTACTTTTCTCACCCCTGAATTGCATTTTATTGGATAGGGCCCATTGTTCAAGTCTGTCAAGATCAATAAAAGAGTTTATTTGTAGCTCAGGATTGAAATGAGGGGTCCTTGGTGCTCTCTGAGTTTGGTTGTTTTCTTGCAGATGTTTCATTACCCAAACTAGGTAACATTCATCAGTGCTAGTGGATCTCAGAGAACACCAAGGACCCCTCTGTCAAGATCCTTCTTGGTCTTCAGCCTATCTTCCAAAGAGTTAGCAATTCCCCCTAGTTTGATATCATCTGCAAATTTGATGAATTCCACTTCTATCCCCTCATCTAAATCCTTTGTTTATGAATACTGGACCCAAGGCAGAACCTTGAGGTATCCCACTGCATATTTCCCTCGCTTTAGATGTAGCTGCATTAAGAACTACACCTTGAGTGTGGTTGGTCAGCCAGTTAGGAATCCATCTGATGGAGATGTTTTTCTGTTGTTAGTTTTTGTTTTACTTTGTTTTCTGTTTGCTGGTTTTATTTCTGGGGCAAATTCTAAGAACTACAAAATAAATGTAGAGCCACAAGCTGAAGCTTGCAGATTTAATATAAAATGGCATAATTTGTTTTCTGAATCAGAGGAGAGAAGGAGTCAGACATAGAGACCACATAGCTCTGGAAAGGCAATCACATGTGTTGCCAATCAGTATAAACTGGCCTGAAGCAGGGTCTCAACTTCCTTGTATCACCCTTCATATCACTTCAAACAACTCCCTCCACCCCTCTAAAGGTTGGCTGCATATGATCCTGCTGGACTTCAGAGCAAAGCAGAGTTCAGAAGATTTCCAAGCAGATTGGAAGGTTTGTTAAGAGAAAGAGAGGGAACATGAGGGGAGTGAAGGCAGACCAGGACATTTCTCTAAGGAGCATGGGATATTAATGAGGCTGAGGCAGAAGAGAACAATTCTGAGTCTCACAACAAAAGAGAAGTCAGGGAAGGAAACCAGGGGCACAAGCCACTACCCAGAAACAGAGGCCTAAAGTCATTTAAGACTGTGCAGCCAAAGACGTTTTTTAGAAAAGAAATGGGGCTCATCAACTAACTGGAATACTCCCTCTCCCCTCTCCCACAATTCATTATCCTTTTGGCTAAATTGCTTTTTAATTTTAATGCCTCCCCCCCTTCCTTTCTCCTTCTCTGTTAAAGGCTGTCAAGGCCAGGCTAAATAAAAAAAGGTGGAGATGAATAATTTGAGTAGAAAGGTTCTTGAGGGAGAAGAAAGACTTGCTTCCAAAGGAGGCAAGTAAGCTGCAATTAAGCCCAACTATAAATTGTAGGCAAGCAGTAGCAAAACAACAAGGGCTTTAAAAAAAAAGATTTTACAAAAATACTTTAAAACTGTAATGTATGTATGTATGTATGTATGTATGTATGTATGTATGTATGTATGTATGTATGTATGTATATCAATCAATCAATCAATTAATCAATCAATCAATCAAAGTTATTTGCTGCCCATCTTGCAGTACAGGTGATTCTGAGCAATATATAGCAACAATTCTAAATATAAAATGGATTTGGAGGGGAGAGGTGAGGTGAGGTGCCTTCTCTGTTAGTGCGCCAACCATGCCAGCCAATAGCTTTTCCTGCAGGACAAACCATCCCAGGTTTTAAGGATTTTCCTGAAGGCTAAAGGAGAGGGGGCAGATCTTACCTCCTGTGGCAAATTGTTCCAAAGGCTGGGAGCTGCAGCAGAAAAGGCTCTACTCCTGGATCCTACCAGCCAAAATTCTTGGGATCTCCAGTGGACCCATTCTGCCAGCACGAATGGTGCAGACCATTCCCATTGGCAAGACCATTCTGCAGATATCCTGGACTCATACCATAAATGGCTTTAAAGGTAATAAACAACACCTTGAATTGCACCCTGAAGCAGATCAGCAGCCAGTGCAGCTCGTGTAACATTGGTATTACATGTGCCACCCTAGGCCCTCCAAAACTGTGCCTCAGCGTTTTGGACCAACTGTAGCTTCTGAATGCTTTTCAAGGGTTATCTCATGTAGAGTGCATTTGATAGAGTTTGCAGCAGTCCAACTAGCACACGAGTAAATAATTCAGCAGAATTTGGCATCAATTCTGTTCCAATTTTGCTCTGCAAAGCTAGCAGACCTGGAAATGACTATTCTTTTACTTCCATCACTAAAGCGATAGCTCTTTGAGCCAGGCTCATAGTGTGTAAACCTGAGCTTTCTAGCCTTTGGTTGACCTTTTCTGCTGATTGCTTTTGGAATATGCACCCATGCATTGCTTCCAAACACCCTTAAATGTGCCAGAGATGGCTTTCTCCAATGTAGCACAGCATATGGAGTATCATTAATAGATGAACTCCACAGCCTATTAAATAATTAGCAGTCAACATGGCTTCACCCCAATATGACCTGCTTAGACCAGAATCCTTCAGCAGTGAGTCCTTCATTGTTTGTAAGACTCCATTCCGTCTCTCAGACATGCCATTCTCTGCTGCTGTGTACGGATTTGTGCGTCTGTATTTTATTCCTAATGGTCTCAACCACTGTTGAAAACTTGTTGACATTAATTCTGAATCTCTGTCAGTTTGCAGCTGACATACCTGTTGCTTATACCTTCTTTCTATGAAGCTTATCCATTGCTTACATTTCTGTAGCACCTCTATTTTACTTTTTAGTAAATAGCAGAACCCAAATCTGCTGTAGTCATCTACAATGACCAGTGCATACTTTGCTCCTCCCAAACTGACTTGCATTGGCCCCACCAAATCTACGTGTACCAGCTCTAGAGCTCTTGTTGTTGCCTTGTGCTACTCTTGCTTACAGGAAATACCCTGGACTTTGATCATTTACATACTGCACAGTCCAAGTATGCCTTATACCCTTTTAAGTTTAACCCTTCCCCAAACTGTTGCATCTTTTGCAAAACTCTGAAGCTGGCATGGCCAAGCTTTCTATGCAAGAGATGAATACATGAATCATGTTGTGCCACATTTCCAAATGTTTGGGCACATTGAACCTTTTGTCCCTGCAACACATAAAGATTATCCTGTTTATGCCCTCTGCATATACACTCCCATTTCTTCTTATGAGACACTTCCCATTTACAAATGTGGTCTCAAAATCTTGTTTGTCTAGACTAGAGACACTCAGTAAGTTATGCCCCATTTCAGGCACACATAATATGTTACTAAACCTTTCCTCCAGACATGGAATCAGCACACTGCCTTTTCCTGTGACTTTAGCCTTCTGGCCATTTGCTAAGACTACTGCATCACCTCCAGCTGGATCCACTCTGAAAAACAATTTAGAATTATTAACAATTGTTTGACTTGCCCCACTGTCTATTAACCATTTTTCTCTGCTATTACAATAGCTAACTTTTGCAACAGCAGGTTGTCATCTGTTGTCTTTCTTCCTTGCAAACAGTCTTATCACCACAAATGAAACATCTCCAGTGTTGCTGTCCTGTTTCTTGCTTTTAGAAAAACTTTGCTGGGCTGTAATCCGATCTCTGCAGACATCCTGTCTGTTGCTTTTCTCTCTCTGCTCCTTGGGCCCCCACCTCAGGAATTTCTCGTGGCTTTTTCTAAAATGGTGTTTGTTTTCTTCAGAAAGCAAACAGGCTTTAAGGGCTTCCATTCTTAAGTCCTGTTCTGGTTTGCACTCAAAAACAGCTGAAACAATGTCCCACGGTTTATCAAGGCTATTTAACACCAACATTATCTTCTGAGACTCAGGAATCTGCATTCCACATTGTTCCAATTCAATAAATAAAGTTTGCATATGCAGCAAATGCCTCTCCACACTCTCTTGTGGTTGCAACCAAGCTCTGTATAATTGTCTTGATAATTGCACAATATTGCATGCTGACGCACTCATATGCACACTTCTCAATTTCAGCCAAACCTCCTTTGCAGTTTTTAAATCAGCTATATTCAAGAATTGTTCATCTTCTAAACTAAGATAGCAATAGCACTTAGACTTATATACTGCTTCATAGTGCTTTACAGCCCTCTCTAAGCAGTTTACAGAGTTCAGCATATTGCCCCCAACAATCTGGGTCCTCATTTTACTGACCTCAGAAGGATGGAAGGCTGAGTCAACCTTGAGCCTGGTGAGATTTGAACAGCTGAACTGCTGAACTAGCAGTCCCTGAAGTAGGTTGCAGTGCTGCTTTTAACCACTGCGCCACCTTGGCTCCTAGCAGTCCCTGAAGTAGGTTGCAGATGATGTAGGCCAGTGCCTTATCATGCTGCCTTTGATCTGTTGCTGCTAATGGTGCCTGGGGTGGATTAATAACAATATCCCAGAGCTCCTTAGCCTTCAGGAAGCATTCCATCTTTGCAGCCCAAATAATATAATTCTTCTGTCCCAATCGAGGCAGAGAGCTCTTCTTGAAATCAACAGCCATCCTGCAAGCCTTCTCAGCCTTGTTCTCTTTTACTTATAATACAGGCTGTCCTTCAGCTTAGTTACAGTTCAGTTTTACTGTGTGCTCTGGGCAGGGGCGGGTTGCTCACTTACCTCACTGCCGGAGCCATGTGCGCGCATATCCACACTTCGGGGGTGCATGCGCTCGCTACGCGCGTGGGCCACCTCATGCAATTTTGCTTCTGCACATGCGCAGAAGCAAAATTGCGCCCAAATCTCGCGAGGGTACGCGCGAGAGAGAGAGATTTTGGCACGATTTTGCTTCCGCGCATGCGCGGAGGCAAAATCTCACCAAAATCTCTCTCGCACGCATACCCTTGCGAGATTTGGGCGCAATTTTGCTTCCGCGCATGCGCAGAAGCAAAATTGCCCGAAAATCACCGAAAAAAAATGGCGACATGCCGGGTGGACCGGCAGAGAGGGCTCCGGAGCGGTCGCGAAATCTGCCACTCCCTACTGGAGCTGTGTACTGGGCAGCTCCGGCAGGAATCCACCTCTGGCTCTGGGCCCATAACCTGATAGAGTTTGCAGCAATCCAACCAGCACACAAGTAAATAATTCAGCAGGATTCGTGTATAAAAGAAACTTCTTTATATACAGTAATATAAAGTATGATGCATGTATACAATACCCATGCAACAGAAGCCAGAACCAGAACTCAGAATCCAGAAGTACAGAATTAATATAATCACAGAAGCAATAGAATCAGAGAAGCACTCTTTTATATATATGTCTCCCTTTATTTTCATTTATCAGCAAAAAATGTTACACACACACACACACACACACACACACACACACACACACACACACACACACACACACACACACAGATCAGTGAAGCTAAGCCACGCCCAGGCTCTGAGCTGTCTGACATTGCTCTCAGTCACCAAACAGTTCCCATTGGCTGACTGTTGTTATGGCTATCCCAGCTCATAATTTCTTACACACTGACAGCATTGCAATAATCCAAGCAGGAGATGACCAGGGTGTGAGTGACTGAGTGCAGGGCCTCATGAGCCAAAAATAGCTGCAATTGGCATACTTCATTTGTGGGGGAGGGATGTTTGTATATGTGTATATATGGGGGAAATCAAGTTATAGAGAACGTTCTGACAAATCAATTGTTTTAAAGATAAATTGTCTAAAATAAAAATTGGTCAGAGGTACTGTAAGAGATGGTAAGAAATATAGTTCATCAATTTCTAGAAATTCCACGTTTGTTTCTATTTTTAAAACTATGAAGAGATATTTCAGTTTGCCTACAAATTGTATGATGCTTCTGAACATCTACAGATCGATGCTCTCACTTTTAATTTTGTGTGTGTGTGTGTGTGTGTGTGTGTGCACATGCCTTCAAAATTAATCATGACTCCTAGTGACTTCCTGTAGTTTTCTCAATAACATTTTTGAAAGTGATGGGCTCTTGCCTTCTTTCTAAAGCTAAGAGTGAATGATTGGCTCAAAGTCTCCCTTCATGCCTAAGGCAGAACTAAAACAGTCATCCTGTTTGTAGCCTGCAATGTTGACTTATCTAATAATAAGTGTTATCTAGCCCAGTGTTTCCCAAACTTTTGACATATGTGTACCCCTTCTATAATTTTCGTAACGCTGAGTACCCCTCATAAAAAATATATTTATTTTTTCTTTTTTTGATACATATGCAAAATAATGCATAATAACGACTTTGAGAAATATCAGATAATAACATCTGTTTTACATTATTAGACATATCAATGATTCATCAATGAACTGTATTATTTGAGAGAGGAACGCGGTCAAAAGTTTGTTTCGCTCTATCTCCTATCATTACTTCTGCCATTATCTTGGCTGCAGGCTTGATTAAAATTTCGCCAATGGTTTCCGCTGCACTACATTTGGCAATTAAAAGCGACATGCGATACGAAGCTTCTAGTATTTTTTGATTGTCACCTCCCGTCAAACCCCGCATTATATATTATATAATCTCTGTTAGGGATAAAAATTGTATTTTATAAAAATAATCAAAATTAGTGGAACTTACTAAAGCACGATAACAGGCGCCCGGAACTAACTATTAAAGAAGTAATTCTCCGGCGTTTAAACAGCTCCGCGGCTCAACGTCAACTGTTAATGTTTCCGCAGTTTAAAAATGGCCGAACCCGAGCTGCGCAAAGGATGCGCAGAAGTTCCCGCCATAATGAGTTGCGATACGATGTACGATGGCCCCAGTTCCCATGTAAAAACTACGATACGCACCTATTTCTTTCCTTGTTCTGTGGGCGCAGCTAAGCACGGTGCAGTGGATATTCCCACGTGATCCCCACCAAACTCCGGTGCAACGCGTACCCCCACCAAACTCTTCCCATACCCCTGGGGGTACGTGTACCACACTTTGGGAAACACTGATCTAGCCTAATGCTTTCAACCACCATTCCAAACTGGTTCTCTCACTTTAATTTAGTTTCTTGATCATTTGTGAGGTTTATTTGCAATTGCCAGTTTGGTGTAATAGGATGGTTATATTGCGTTTACTGGGATGATTTATGCTAATAAAGATAGGCAATTTGGTGTCTGCTGTTGATGAATAATGTAAACTTTTTTTATCATAAAGTTTAAATAGCAATACTTCAAGCTATTGAACATCATTATCAACTAGCAAACAATATTTTTAAACCTCTGTGCTGCTAATTCTTATGCTTGGGATAATTCAAGCAGCTCAGAACTCAATTGTTTTTCTGTGAGATACTCCACCAAAATATTCTTAGTGGGTAGATCTCAAAGGGGGATGGAGAAACATTATTCTCTTCTCCTTACATATTCTCTGTCCTCCTCTCCTCCTTCCCCATTACATTCCTATCCAGACAGAATAAATCCTTCAGCAGCATTCTTTATCCATGGCTGTTTGATGTAGTTCCAGCAACTTCAAACACAAGAACGATCCAAACTCGTTAAAGTCGAAATGGCTGAGATTCCTCTGTCAAGGGAACAAGCAATAGCCACAATGCAGTCTGATTGTCATGAGTATGGCTGGATATGAAATGCCCTGGGACAAACTGGCTGTACGGTCTTTCCAGCCCTTCTGTTTTGATGCATCTTTTGTAAATCTGTTACCAACTAAACAAGAGACAGAACCCCCCTGAGTAGCTTTATTGCTGTGCTAAAAACAATGTTATGGGAATAGAAGCTCAATGCGAGACACACAAGAAAACTTCAAGGAGGGTCTGAATTAGTATGCTTGTATTGAAGGGGTTGGCTGTCCTTAAGAATTTCACAGCCCTTCTTTTCAAGTCTTGGAACTGCCTTGCCCCTTTCATATGCCGGCAGAGTGAGCTAATTCCTAAAACACACTACTTTCTAGAAGGCAGTGCCTTCCAGATGGTTTTTACCGTCTCTCATTATTGCCAGACAGCATGGTTGAGGGTGTGGAGAGATATATTCCACATATCTCTGACGGATCCCATAGTGAAGAAGATTGTGCTGCAAATATACCACTCAGGCAATTAGGCAGCAAGTCCTCTTTTTCAGGTGCTATAAAAGAAGAAGGGGTGCTCCCTTCTTCGCCTACCTCCCTACTCCCCACAGGCATCATAAGAAACCACAGAACACCATCTCAAGTCACATTGTGTTTTCTTTGGTACTTACAATGACATTTTTAAATGTAAATTATCCTGCTTCTTTCACATAGCATTATAGAGAAAAGGTCAAAGTTCATCACTTTCTGTTTGTAATCCTCCTGTATATAGTACTAAATAGTGATGAAGAACATAAGCAAAATATTTGTTGTGTGGTACCATTCATCACAAATTATTTGCACCCACATTGTGCTGAATTGTTAAAATCAAAGATGATATCATCTTTATCAATGAAAAATACAAATAGTACTTCAGAATTCCATGTCCTTCCTTTTATTATTACTTGTCTAAATGGTAGAGATAAATAACTTGTGGTCCTCTAGATTTGGTTGAATTCCAATTTCAGTCATGCCTAGTCAGCATGGCTAGTGATCAAGGATGATGTGAGTTGTAATCCAACAACAATTGGACCTTGTGTTCAATTATTGGTATTCTTGGTATTTCTAGGTAGGTAGGTAATTTACATATAACTTTTGTATTGATGAGCAGATAACATTTAATGAGATTCTTAATAGACCAGAATAGAGATAATATTTAATGAGATCCTGCCAATAAAGCATAATAGGATGAGATCCTTCACTTTGGTGTAGAAATTATTGACATCCCAGTGGGCCGTGAGAAAGCCGAGAGTCAGTGGGCTGTACAGAGCAAGTGGCCACAGGAGGCTCATCTTTGCAGATCCTGCACCGGCAGCAGACGGAGGCAGAGGCATGGGAGGAAGGCAGGCAATCTGAACATGCCGCACAGTCTGCGGGAAAGCCGAAAGTCAGTGGGCTGGAGCAGGCTGCAGGCGGCTCATCTTCACACAGCAGCACTGTGGGGGGAAGGCAGATGATACTGAAGTGCCACATGGGCCACAGGCAAGCCGAGAGATGATGGGATGGAGTGGGCAGGAGGCCATGGGAGGTTTGTCTTTGCGTCTCTCGGCTTGTCTGCAGCCCGTACGGCATGTCAGGATTGCCTGCCTTCCCTCCCGTGCCTCTTCCTCCGTCTGCCGCCGGTGCTACCATGCAAAGATGAGCCTCCCGCGGCCAGCTGCCTGCTCCGGCCTACCGACTTTCATCTTTCCCATAGCCCGCGCAGCACGTCTGGATCGCTTGCTCTCACCGCACCTCTGCCTCCGTCTGTTGGTTGGACAGGTAATCAACTCACCTGCGCTGCACGTGCAACCCCAAAATATGCCGACCAAGGGGCCGGCAGACTGCAGCTGCTGCTGGGCACCATTGGCCACTGCGCACTCGCCACCTGTGTGCATGCCAGGGGGTGGGGCGTCCAGCCGGGCTGACCACTCTGATATCGTGTTTCCCTTCCCTGATGCTTATTTTGGAGCCCAACAAAATGTAAGACCGGGTCTTTTTTGGGGGGAAACACAGGTAGGAAATCTAGTCAAAAGGAGTGGTGGTGCTGAAGCATCCACAACCTTATCAAATTTTATTCCCACAGGAATCATGGGTCCCAGCATTTTGTAAGTTAGCCCATTTCAGTTATCATGATTCAATAATTGTTGTCCTATACTTTCCAATTTCACCCAGTTGAAAGTTACAAACAAACAAACAGACTTGAGAGTTTTATAAATATATAGATGGTGAGTACTTTTCTTATTAATCAGTTACATTTTCCACCTCATTTGCTATTTTTGTGGACATGTACTTGTAATCTCCTATTTCCAATTAGTATTCTAGTTGTCTTAGATTCAGTATGATTCATTTTCGAAAAAGGAAAAAAAGTACAAGATAACAAATCACAAATTTCTCAGAACCACATTACAGCAATGATAACAACAGCAGATTAAAATGTTGAAAATTATAGGCTATACCTATCACATGTTATTATGCTATTTCATTTTAATACTAAAATTATTCAAAATGTATATGTTGTATTATTTTTCTTTGTGGCCCAGCCAGCACACTCTAGCTCTAGTTAAGTGATTTACTGTGCAACTTAATGCCTTTCAGCTTTCAGTTAGATAAAAGAGATCCCAGAACAAGCTGCCACCCCCCCCAAAAAACATTTTTTTCCAGCACAGATTTTGGCCCAGCTTAGCAGAGAGTTGAGGAAGGATCACATAACTTTCTACACCCATGTACTCAACAGGAAAAAGTTGGTAAGTTTGTGACCATTGTGTCTCCTTCAGCACTCCAAGTCTTCAACGGATCATTTTGAATACTGGTCATCCTAAGGATTTGTTTATTGTGTTTGAGATATACTCATTCAGTGCTAGCAAAAAGTTCAAGTTTTGCATGGTTTTCTGCAATGACTTCCAGAAGGGTACCACTGAACCTCACCTGAGCAGGCCAGGATGGTGAATGAATTATAACTTTCAACTGATATTTTCATATTTTCCTCTCCTTAACCAGAGTTATGTGATTAAACCTGAAAGAAGCACAAGGGCCTTAGGCAAGTAGTTTAACTGGGGATTTATTAACTTAGACCTTCTGCAGCCAGTTTCTAGCCTCTATGTCTTAAAGCACAATTTGGCACCAAAGAACTGTTTAAAATGTTACTACTCTAAGACCCCAGGAGAGCATAGATAAACATGGATTAATATTAAGCATAAAGAAAAGCATTAGGTATAAAAAGTGGAAAAAAATAACTGGTATGCCCATATCAAATGGAGACCTGGCTTTAGAGAAAAAGCTTGTTTTGAAGAAAACTAGCCAAGGCTTCAGAAAAAAAGATCAAACTATTACCACATATTTTCTCTAGTTGTTCGTGGGACCTATCTTGGTAGCTTATTTTCCTTCATGAATCATGAAAGATATTCCTTGAAGGATGTATATTCCTTTATAGCCAGTTGCTTTTCCAGAGAGATTCAAAACAACAAAATTCTCCAAGACACTCATCTCTTGCTATTTAACCTCAAGGAGAGGTAAATTGTGTTTGATAATGGATTTATCTAATTAGAAGTAGAAGGCATATATAGAACAATTATCTTTGTGCTGCCTGTGACCTAACTGTGATCTCTAGAACTGGGTTGCTAGAAGTGCCTATTACACTGTCTCATTATTAAGGTTAAAGTAGCTCACTGATTTCTTATGCAATGGATGGGAAGAGCATCATCATATTCTTCAACTCAAATTGTTAAGAATACCAACGGTATTCTTAAAAGTGAATTATTGCAATATATATATCTGGATAACTATTAGATTAGTATAGAAAATTATAGCAATAGCACTTAGACTTATATACCGCTTCACAGTGCTTTTACAGCCCTCTCTAAGTGGTTTTACAGAGTCAGCATATTGCCCCAACAATCTGGGTCCTCATTTACCCATCTCAGAAGTATGGAAAGTTGAGTCAACTTGAGCCTGGTGACATTCGATCTGCCAAATTGCAGTCAACCGGCAGTCAGCAGAAGTAGCCTGCAGTACTGCATTCTAACCATTGCACCACCACGGCTCATAGTTAACAAAATGACTAAGCAGAGAGCCAGTTTGGTGAAATGGTTAAGGCATCAGACTAGAAACTATGAGACCATAAGCTCTAGTCTTGCCTTGAGCATAAAGTCGGTTGGGTGATCTTGGTTCAGTCACACTGACTCAGCCATAGAAAGGAGACAATGACAAACCACTTTTGAAATCTTGCCAAGAGAACTGCAGGGACTTGTTCCGACATTCATCAGAAGTCAACATTGATTGGGAGGCACCAATAAATAAACAACAAATAATTAAAGATAAAGAGGTTGATGTTCCCATTCATTTCCATGTTACATTTTGATATTCCCTAGAGTTCACTAGCAAGATTCTCACATCTTTTTTGCTTTCAGTCATCTCTTTGCCTTTAATTACTTACCATTTGCCATTCCTAATAAAAAATAAAAATAAAAGTGGAATACCACATAAGGAATTAATACTCTTATTTCAAGAACAAGGGCAATCAAAAACAAATGACACAATGGCTTCAATTAACGTTTCTATTAGGATAGTGAGCTTTCATTTATAATTCATAATTTCAAATATATCTGTAAAAGAAGGTTTGAACAAGTAGATGAATTACAAGCTTAAATTTCAGTCTTTTCCTTTTGTTAAATAGAATATTTCAAGTTGTTTAACAAGTGAACAAATGTGTAACTACTTAATAAATCATCATCTGCCCAGTTCTTTGTATTTTTTGAGCTTAATGGATAACTTTCTTTGATTTAGTTGTTTGTTTTTTTATTGTTGCCAGAGGAATTGATTGATCCTTTTTGGGTAGAACAGAGCCATCTGAATGATCAAAAGGAGCTTCAATCTAAATACTAAGAAACAAACTGTTTTCTCATTGTTCCTAAAATCCTCAAGATATTATGCAGGCCTTACACAATTCTTCTCCTTTTATATGTGGGTGGTCTCAAGATATTCTAACAGGTTTTCATGGGAAGAAAACATAGGGGGGGCAAATAAATTTGTTATTTGTTATTCCAATATTTATTTTAGTTTGTTTACAGAAATGTGCTACATCCTTTTTCCAGGGGTGGGTTCCACTTGCCTTTGCCACCGGTTCACATCATGATGTTTTGCGCGTGCATCCTTGTTCCGCTCGCGCACGTGCGCGCGTCCCCTCGTGCAATTTGGCTTTTGCGCATGCTCAGTAGCAGGAATCAGCCCGAAACACAGCTGAGGAGCTGATCAGCTGTGCTTCGGGCGAAGAAATAAAGGTCAGTATTAACCCGGGGGCGGGTGGGAGGGACCTTTTTCAAGCAGCGGAAGAGGAGAAGCCATCCAAATAGGGAAAAATTCACAAAAAATTCTAAAAAAAAGATGGCGGCACCCACGGACTGGCATTGACCGAACCGGATCTGTGATGTCACCAGCGGGTCGCTACCGGTTCGGGCGATCTGGTCTGAACCAGGAGGAACCCACCCCTGCCTTTTTCTCCCTTAAGATCAGCCTTGATATTAAGGTGTTTTTTTATTTTTACAAAATTAAATCAAACCAAACATTTGCAAAAAAATAAAACTAGAATAAAAATGTGCAGGAAAAAAGATTAATCATATCTTAGGAACCATTGAAAGTCAAATTGAGCAAGATGTTTGCCTAAAAACTGTTGGGACTTACTTTGAAAGGAAATGCTAAACAGGTAGTCCTAGACTTACGACCACAATTGAGCCCAAAATTTATATTGTTAAGTGAGACATTTGCTAAGTGAGTTTTGCCCCATTTTACGACCTTTCTTGCCACAGTTGTTACGTGAATCATTGCAGTTGATAAGTTAGTAACTCAGTTGTTAAGTGAATCTGACTTCTCCATTGACTTTGCTTGTCAAAAGGTTACAAAATCTTGGGACACAGCAACGGTCATAAATATGAACCAGTTGCCAAGCATCTGAATTTTGTTCACATGGTCATGGGGCTGCTGCAAAGGTTGTAACTGTGAAAAACAGTAATGCCATTGTAAGTTTGAAAGGCACTGTTTGAACAGTTGTAAGTCGAGGACTATCTGAGTTGAAATATTAAAAAACCTACCTACCTACCTACCTACCATCTTTTGCTGGTATGAGATACAACAGAACCTGCATTCTACCTGAATGCAGGTTCATCTGGATTTTTCCTGGTTTCAAGCTTCCTCTTAATGAACTACAAAGCTTTAAACTAAAATTAATTTTTGTGGGTAGGAGCCCTTTAATTTCTGTCAGATATGGCAGAAATTTCTTCCTAAGTGTTATTGTTACTTAATGTGCATATCTTAAGGAATACAATGCAGAATCTGCTTATTTGTATTTTCATTTGATTTACATCCCTGCCATTTTCCCACAACAGCAAGTCTTTGACTGGATCTGGACTGAGACAATGATTAGTTCAAAATCAGATAGTGGCTATTTGCATCTGCTATTTAACGTTGACAACTTTAAAACAATTAGTCCCTTTTAATAATTTAAACAATACAGCCAAAAGACGAACAGAGATAGATGCAAGCATTTCATATGGACTCATTAGTACCTACATTACAATAACACGGTTAAAATCAGCCTCAAATATAAGATCTAGCAAGAGCATTAATTAAGCCTATAATGTATGCAGGAAAGCAACCAATGGCAAGCCTTATGCCCATGGGAGGCGAAGATTGACATAAAGTCGTTTCTGCACGCACGAAGGCTTCAAACAGTTAATGGCAACTGCCTCAACTTTACAACTTTATTACTATGGAATAAAATACATCACAAAACAGAAGTTTGCCCATTATTTTGGATTGAGAGTTGTTAAATTTAGAAACCCTAAAGCACACATTTCAAATACACAAGTTTATGTTATAACTTTGCTATTGCAGACATACTGTAGCTTTTTGGAAAAATTTAATGACTTGCTCTCATTAGGTATTTAATCCCTATTATTGGCTGAGGTTTCAGCAATGATTTATTAGAGTTTTAAGTTCAGATGTTAGATGATGTGCACAATAAAGGAAAGGAACAAAAAACCTTTTTTTAGAATTTAGAATATAATAGAGCTAGTCCAGCCCCCTGCTCAAGCAGGAGAACCTAGAACTCCAAGGTCCCTCTCACAGTTACTGTTTTTGAGCCAGGTCTCGCCTAATCTGTACTTATACCTTTGATTTTTGCTGCCTAAATGTAAAGCTTTCCTTTTCTCCACATTAAAATTCATTTTGCTGGATAGGGCCCATTGTTCAAGTCTGTCAAGATCTTTTTGGATCTTGAGCTTGTCTTCTGGGGTGTTGGCTATTCCTGCCAGTTTAGTATCATTTGCAAATTTGATGAGTTCCCCCTCTATTTCCTCATCTAAGTCATTTTTGATAAAAGAGATTGATTTTGAACAAACCTGTTGGTTTTGCCAGCACAAACATCTTGAAAATCCGTAAGACAAAAGTTTGGAATTTGGCAGGACAATTTATCAATACCAATCTACCATTCAATTATTTCTGTGATGTCCTGTAGGTAACTGCAAGTTATTTAATAGTTTTACATAATCTAGTTTGGTCTAGTGCCGTGATGGCGAACCTATGGCATGGGTGCCACAAGTGGCATGCGGAGCCATATCGGTGGGCACGCGAGCTCAGGTCCGGCGTGCATGTGTGCACCAGCCGGCTGATTTTCGGGCCTTCTGGGCCCACTGGGAGTCGGGAAACAGGCTGTTTCCAGCCTCCAGAGGGGGTGGGGAAAGCCGTTTTCTCCCTCCCCGGGCTCCTAGAAAGGCTCTGGAGCCTGGGGAGAGCGAAAAATGGGCGTGCCATTGCATGCTGGGAGCAGGGGGGTCATGCATGCATGTGCGGGGGTGCATGGAATTATGAGTGTGGGCACGCACACACATGATCCCCCACATTCCCCCCCCTTTTGGCACGCGAACCAAAAAAGGTTCGCCATCACTGGTCTAGTGGTTAAGGCATCAGGCTAGAAACCAAGAAACTGAGTTCTAGTTGTGCCTTGGGCATGAAAATCAGCTGGATCACTTCGGGCTAGTCACTCTCCCTCAGCCCCACTCACCTCACATAGTTGTTTTGAAGAAAATAGGAGGCAGAAGTGTTAGGTACAGTATATTAGCCGCCTTGAGTTATTTATAAAATAAATAAATGAAGGACAAAACAATCTAAAAAAATGAACCTCTGATCAATCCTTATATAAAAATAATAATTTCATTAGAAATTACTGTTGATTGCCATTTTTTAAACTACTCTTTAGAAATAAGCCTTACTGAACTTGGTGGAAATTACTGTATTTCTAAGTACAGTAAATATGTAAGTGTTGGTTTGTTTCATTCCTATTTTTCATCAGAAGTTTATTCCACTGAGCTTATGAGCTTATTCCCATAAGTAGAGTATATTCTATTGTATCATTACTCTGGGTTAAGTAATTAAAATATCCAACTGCAATATAGAAGCAGGATGCATTAATGTCTTTAATCATGTTAATTTTTTATACATCTCTTGAAATTATTAATAAAGAAATAACTGCTTTTTTAAAAGTCAAGTTGGCAGTGTATCAGTTATAAAAAAGAACAACACACAAAATAAATGTCATTGACAACCATGATTCAGAGCATAATAAAGCACAAAACACAAAGCACTGGCACAGGAACTAAGATTTTTCTCTAAGCTGTCTCAGCCAATTCTATGGGAATAGAGCAATATTCATGCTTGGTTTCATTAATGTTAAATATTCAACTATTAATAAGGCCTACTATGTTAGATGATATAATATTAAATGCGTACAATTGATTTTGGCAAAATTATGATATAACACTGAAACTCAGTTCAAATATGCATAATCAGAGCTTGAAGGGCTGTGCACTGGAATGCTATTTAGTAGAGTGACCAGATCTGGGCTATTAAAATATAGATAATCACTAGATAGGAGCAAAGAGTTACAACTTTCTATACCTCCTGTCTAGTGGGCATCTGAATTCTTGCAACCAGATCTAATAGCCCTGTATCTAATTACCTTCTCCTGCATCAAAAGCCATAAGCATCTTGGCTGATATTCAGCTCTTTTTAAAATTTCCCACAATGCTTCTGCCATAACATTGTTTCAGTGAATCATGGGAACTTCAGTTAGTGCCTCTCAGGCAAAAAAGTATTCAAAGAGCAGACATTTGTTATAATCCTTCCTGATGCACTGGGCCCCAAAATAGCTGTCTATTGAATCTATTTTTTTTCTGGCATGACTGTTATATTGAGAATGCTTTTCATTTGTTTCTAATTTAAATACAAAGTTGTTTATCTATACAGAGTGCATGCAATAATACTTCTAAAACAAATGAATTATAATTTAATTCTGTATTCAATCTTTTTATTTCTAACATACTTGTGAGCCATTGACATCATAGTAGTAGACCACTTTAAATATAAACACATGTTGCAGGAAGATGACAATAAATTAATAGATTTTAAATTGAAAATGTGCTACATTGAAGGTTATGATTCATTTGTATTTATACTGTCTACCAAAAATAAAATAGGATAGAAATTGATAGCCTTATTATTACTCTAACATTTCAATATTATAGTAAGTGCTTTATCACTTTACCTAGATAGTTCAAAGCAAGATAGTTCAAAGCAAGTTAGTTGGTTCATACTTTGTGTTTTAATTTAGCTATGATTTATTGAATAAACTAGACATGGTTCAAAAAGAAAAGTTTACAGACCACAATGGCAGGGCACCCAATATGTTAACCAAATCCAGATGAGCTACATTATTGTGATCCAACGAGTAAACCAAACCTTAGATCCCCTTGAAAGTCTTGAGTACTAGCTCAAGTTCTGAGTAGCAGAAAATACGACTTCAGCAACAGAGTGATCAATGCCTGGAATGCACTACCTGACTCTGTGGTTTCTTCCCCAAACCCCAAAAACTTTAACCTTAGACTGTCTACAGTCGACCTCTCCTCGTTTCTAAGAGGTCTGTAAGGGGCGTGCATAAGCGCACTAGCGTGCCTACCGTCCCTGTCCTACTGTCCTCTTTTATAGTTACTTTTTACTTATGTTTATACAAATTACTACTACTATACTATACATTTAAATACTTGTAATGTACTCCAAGTAGGACAGCCTGTGAAGACAACTTGCAAACTACAGCTGTCTAGAAAGCAGCAGCTAGGCGGTTCAAAGGTCAGCTGTGCCACTGTGGGGCAATATTACTGAGTTCAATAATGCTTACTACTAAAGAAGTATACAGAGGATTGCTGTCTTATTATGCAAATTATCTTTCAAAGACAGCCCTCCACCTTTTCCCAAAGAAAGTACAATAAATTTAAAACATGTACTAGTTCTTTAAGAGAGTCAGGCCTTTATGTACGCCCTTGCTTTCTTGCAGACTATCTCAGTAAAGTTTCTATTGATGTTTTTGGTTCCCAAGCTGTTCAAAAGAGACAGATGATAGGAAGAAAAGATAACAATGTTGTGACAACATAAAAGAGGACATTGGATCATTGCCTTGGGATTGTCTCCTTGCAGCTGTCTCAGTCATAGCACAGTAAGTAAAGCTTTAGAGGAGGAGGGTCTTGGAATTCCAGGGTGGGCAATCTGTAGCCCATTGAAAACCTTGCATCATTCCACCAAGATTTAATGATTTAATTAATGTTCAGGATGACTTATGAAGTCATAACAGTTTATGTGTGGTTCTGATTATACATAATGTCTCTAGTAGGATGGGTAAATTGTTTTCTTATTTTTGTGTGACTTTTTAAAATGTTTGTTATAAAGCTCTGTTCCTTTTCAAAATATACTTTAGGAAATGTCTGCCTAGCCCGAGTTTCATGAATTGTTACATCTCAACACAAACAAAATAAAGCAGCATCTTTATTTAATATATAACCATAAGTACAAAAATGTTTATTACATAAGACCTGTTTTGTTTATATTATATTGCTATAAGCCAATACAAAGAATGAGTTCATAATTCCATTTTATTTCCAATATATTATATTGTTTCAATACCACAGCCGTTGCATTTCATATAGAGCACACTGTAGAAACAGAAATTGATTTTAAGTTAAAAAATATTAAACAAACTACAAGAAGCCCTTCAATCTGAAATAGAAATCAAATTTACATTTCTATTTCTTCTATTTGCTTAAGCTAAGTTGATTAAAGAAAAACTACATGTTCTAGACTGTCATTTTAAAATTCACCCTTATGAATTCTGAGGAATTTCTGAGCATGTGCGTGTAAAACACCTCCCCCATTATTTCAATAAAGAACTGAAATATAATACAAAAAGAAACCAGTCAAAGCACTGAAAGCAAGCCTATATAAATGTGTTAGAGAAACAAAAGTTTCAAAGAATAATAAGTATTAGCTCTGGAATTTATAATGAAGCTAATAAAATTCAGGCCAGTAATCTTAAAACGCAATGAACAGCATTTTTAATATTGAACACATGAGAGGTTAATGAAGGCTAGAACGTTGTGTAATATAAAACATTTCAGATGTTGCAGTTCACCAGATATAATTGGATTCAGGGACTCCTTGGCTCTCTTCAGCCTGTTTAGGTGAAGGCGTCTGCTGCCTGTGCTTGGTGCCTGTTGGCCTCAGGGCATTAAGAAGATTGGCTCCATACCCTAAAAAAATAAGCCAGTTCAAAACTAAAGAGCTACCAAAGGAGACCTGTTGTTGTCACTGTTAATATTTCACATGCAAAAGTATTCTATATTTGAAACGAAGTTCCCGGATGTAACAACGTCTTTATGTTAGTGAAACTGTATCACCTCTATTTCACTGTGAATAATATTACTTTTCTATGATTTTAATGGATCTATCATGTTACATCTTTCTCCTCTACAGTTCAGAAAACCAATTCATGTCATCAATTTCATAGCACTTAACATATTATTCCATCATAAATCTGTAAGTTTAACAGCCTAAGGTGGCACAATATTTCATTGTTTCTGCAACAATATTGTATGATAGAATCCACCCACTCAAACTTCCATATCTCATTTCCATATCGTCCTAATTCAGTGGTCTGGTAGAATAAAAAACTCTTTTTCTATTTAATTTTTTGTGCTTGAACATGCTAACATCTTTTCTATATCTTTACAAAAACACACTTTTAGATAATGAGGTCACCATTAGTATTTGTGTGTGTGTGTATGTGAGTGTGTGTGTGTGTGGGGGGTCTATGACTGTTCGCCTCCTCCACTTGGCCGCGCCTGTTTGGTCCCCAGGCTTCTGCCCCCAACCATTCGGCACTGCCTTTTCTCCTTGGCCCATTCGCCGAACGGGCCCAAAAGCACGTTCACCCTGGGCTTTGGGGCGCATGGGACACTTTGCCGCCAGCCAATCAGAGGAGCAAGAATCCCACCCCCTTCTTCATTCCTTCCTTTCGCATGTGTGTTTGGAAGCAGCCTTTTGAGGAGAAGGAACGGGAGGGGGTAGCCTTCCTCCCTCTCTCTCTCCCTCCCCCCGTTTGTGCGGTGTGTGTGTGTGTGTGTGTGTGTGTGTGTGTGTGTGTGTGTGTGTGTGTGTGTGTATGAATATTAATGCTACCTGACCAGAAGGGCAGATCTGGGGCTCGGCCATGCCCCCTCACCCCAAATTAACCACACTTAAGCCTCGGTTAAAGTAATTAAGGGTGGCGAGTTGGGGGCGGAGAGGTGTGGGCGGGGTTCTGCAAAACCAGACGAAAGGTAATGTTAGAACCCTGTTCAAATGATTGGGTTTGCTAATATACGAACAAGCCACAAATCAATGTTATGTGTGTATTGCTTTAACTGCATTGAAGGCTGATTGCTATATAAGGAAGCAAGAGAGCATGCTCAGCATGACTATGATGGTGATTAATGCTGTCTGTGTGTGTTTGAAGGTGTGTTCCGAAGTGCTGACTCTCTGCTGATTAACTCTACTGATGAGTAATTGTCTTTGTGACTGTTTGAAAGTGCTGTGAAGAGCTGCTGTGAAAGAGTAACTATCTGTGATAGTGTAGAATTTGATTGTTAGCTGTAATCTTTGTTTGCTACTTAAAACAAAGATAGGCAAGAAGAAGAATCTTCGCATTGACTGACCAACTGTGTATGACTTGGACTTCCTATTGAACTTTGCTACTACTTTAAGTAAACTATTTGTAAATACTAAATATATTCTGTTTATTGACTGAATAGCATTCATATCAAACTGCAACACCACAACCACAATCACTATTTCGCTGTGTATGTGCTCAACAACACAATAACTCCTTAACAGGTAATTTCAATTTCACGAAGCAAAGCAGCAAACCTTACATCTCCCCCTTATATATATATTTTCTCTTTTCCCTCCCCATTCTCACCTCCCAGCTCGATCCGACATCGTCCTCCTCCTCCTCTCCTTGGGTTGCTGGGCTCCATATCTCTCTCTCTCTCTCTCTCTCTCTCTCTCTCTCTCTCTCTCTCTCTCTCTCTCTCTCTCTCCCTCTCTCCCTCTCTCCCTCTCTCCCTCCCTCTGTCTGTGTGTGTGTGTGTGTGAAGCCAGCCTTTACCAAAACGCCCCCACCACTGCAGACCTGAGCAAAGAGAGCTGCAGGGCAGGACAGAGCCGGAAAAAAAGAGCGTCGTTAGAAGGAATTTACAGATTCGGGCCCCCCCGCAACTCTTTTGTCAAGCCGGAGGGGACAACCCTGGGCCGGTTCGCGTCGCCCCTGTTTTGCAATGGAGCCCCCGCAACCCATTTTGTAGCCTTCTCTTACCCCCTCCCCAAATCCACGGGGTGGGGAGGACGGGAGAGAAGGATGCAGATCAGGAGGGGGGGGTGCAGCAAAGCAACGCTGGCCTGACTTTGGAGGGGGGAGGCAAATTGAAGGTGATGGGGCCTTGAAATGAAAGAGGTGGCAAGGGGTGAGCGGTGGCTGAAGGAAGGAGGCACTTCGTTTGGTGGTAAAAATGATCCTGCCCCCGCCAGGGAGTTGAACCCCAGATCTCGGGGTGCCTCAGCCTGGCGGGAGGTGCCCCAGAATCTGTAAATTCCTTCTAACAACGCTCTTTTTTCCGGCTGTCCTGCCCTGCAGCTCTCTTTGCTCAGGTCTGCAGTGGTGGGGACGTTTTGGTAAAGGCTGGCTTCATACACACAGACAGACACAGACACAGACACAGACACAGACACAGACACACACACAGAGAGAGAGAGAGAGAGAGAGAGAGAGAGAGAGAGAGAGAGAGAGAGAGAGAGAGAGAGAGAGAGAGAGAGAGAGAGAGAGAGAGAGAGAGAGAGAGAGATGGAGTCCAGCAACCCAAGGAGAGGAGGACGATGTCGGATCGAGCTGGGAGGTGAGAATGGGGAGGGAAAGGAGAAAATATATATATAAGGGGGATGTAAGGTTTGCTGCTTTGCTTCGTGAAATTTAAATTACCTTTCAGCTGGTTTCGCAGAACCCCGCTCGCGCCTCTCCGCCCCCAACTCGCCTCCCTTAATTACTCTAACCGAGGCTTAAGTGTGGTTAATTTGGGGGGAGGGGCATGGCCGAGCCCCCAGATCTGCCCTTCTGGTCAGGTAGCATTAATATTCACACACACACACACCGCACACATGGGGGGAGAGAGAGAGAGGGGGAGGAAGGCTACCCCCTCCTGTTCCTTCCAAACACGCGAAAGGAAGGAATGAAGAAGGGGGGTGGGATTCTTGCTCCTCTGATTGGCTGGCGGCAAAGTGTCCCGTGTGTCCAAAAGCCCAGGGTGAATGGGCTTTTGGGCCTGTTCGGCGAAAAGGCCAAGGAGAAAAGGCAGCGCCCGAATGGTTGGGGGCAGAAGCCTGGGGACCAAAGAGGCGCGGCCAAGCGGATGAGGCGAACAGTCCCATTCCAGTGTGTGTATGTGTGCATGCGGAGGGAGGGGGAGGGAGGGAGGGAGGGAGGGAGAGAGAGAGAGAGAATGGAAATGGGTGGTAGACTGTAATAAGCCTAAAATGTGAAACAATGGTTGTAAAATTTGAGAGAATGTTTTACAGTGAGGGTATTCATGACCATGTCCTTGTTCTTCAAAGTAAGAGTTTAAAATGAGGTATGACTATTGGCCCAGGCTGATTCACAATTGAGGAAGTATACTACGGGTAGTTCAATAGTTTGCATTTAGAGAGCAAATTTAGGTAGCTGTGAGGTAATGGGTAAGGCAGGAACCCAGGAGAATGTGAGTTCTAGTCCTGCCTTGGGCAAAAAGCCAGTTGGGTGACCTTGGTCAGGTCACTTTTTCTCAGCCTTAAGAAGGAGGCAATTGCAAACTATTCTGGGGTGAAAAAAACATGCCACAAAAACTAAAGGGGCTTGTCCAGACAGTCTCTGAGAATCAGCTATGATGGAATGGAAGAAAAAAAGTACTTACACTGTCAAAGCAACAGCCATTATTTTCAAATGTGGCACTGTGGCATTACTGAAAACTGTTGCTTGGAACCCAGTTGTTTAGAAACAATAACTGATAACTTATCACCATTAGTTATTCTAGACTTACATATTTAATGGTCAATAGTTATTTTGCATGCTAGGATTTCAGCTGAAGATTACATCCTTCAGATACGATTACATTGTCACTATATCATTATAATGATTAAATCATTATAACACTCTTACATACAGACATATCTAAAAACTTAGATTTATCAGGACTTACTTTTATTGCAGTTCCTTCCATGCCATCCATCTTGACATTGACATACATTTGGCTCAATACAGATTCCATACAATCCACAGATAGGTTCACAGACAGCTATAATGGGTTATATGAATATCAAATGTCTTTCTCAAAAAGAACCTTATATTGTACAATTCTTATTAGTATGATGTGAAGACAATGACCCTCTGAATCTGCCACCCTTCCCTTTTCTTCCAGCCATCAAGATATCTAAACCAAGTAACAGTACTCAAATTCAGAAAACATAAACTTTGGCAAGATTTACTGACCTTCCACCATGTTGCTCTTGAAAGATAATTTTGAGATATAAAGTAGGTAGTCCTTGTTTAGCAACTGCCTCATTTAACAATTGTTTACAGTTATGAGGGTGATGAAAAAGTACCTTTATGACTAAAACTTTCATTTATGACCTTTGCAGGTCAGTAAAGTAAAGAAAACTGAAGTAAGATCATAAGTACAGACATGGTTTCACTTTGTGACTTCTTCACTTAATGACCAAGTTGCTGATTCCAATTGTAGTTGCTAAACAAGGACTGCCTCTATTCCATTCAAAGACTTTGCCTTTGTGTTGAAGGAGTTAATGAAATACTAATCTATGTTTTAGTATATTGCTCTGGTTATAAATATGCCCTATTACAGTTGTCTTCCCAGTTGATCACATTTCCAGATCAACTGGATTCATTCTGTTTATAGTTATGATTGTCCAATTAATATAATTTGATTTCTATGAATGTAACTACTTTTTGCTTTACTAACTCTAAGATATATCGTACTACGATCACATCAATTTTATAATTATTTAGTTTTATTATGATTAGTTTTATTATTTGCTGTCCCAGAATTTGTTGTCTTGTGTTTTTATTTGATCAGTGATTGCAATAAAGCTTATTGATTGACTGATTACCGTATTTTTCGGAGTATAAGACGCACCTTTTTACCCCCCAAAATAGAGTGAAAACTTGGGTGCGTCTTATACACCGAATGCAGCCCCACCCACCCACCCACCCCCACCCTTTGGCTTCTGTCTTCCAGCAATTTACCTGCTTGCAGCAAACAGGGAAGAGCCTGTAAAGCCAAGCAAGTCAGTAGCAGCTTCCCGATTAGGTTTGCCACGTGGGAAAATGAAAGTGAAACTAGCTGGAAAGAGGCAAATAGCTGGGAGAGACGCAGATTTTTATTTTCTGCTGGATGCAAGGGGGTAAATGAATAACTATAAATGTCTGTAGAATGTTCAAATTATTAGACTTATTTTTTAAAGACTGCTTTATTATTGTTCTAGAGCCAGGTGTCTCCAACCTTGGCAATTTTAAGACTTGTGGACTTCAACTCCCAGAATTCCACAGCCAGCTTTGTTAGCTTTGCTGGCTGTGGAATTCTGGGAGTTGAAGTCCACAAGTCTTAAAGTTGCCAAGGTTGGAGACCTCTAGACAACTTAACAAAATAAAGAAGCTTTTTAAAATAAATGCTTGCTCTGAAGAGGTCCAGTGCTATTGTATCTTCTTTTAAATAATAGTGAATAATGTATACTTCCAGAAATTTTAATTAATTTTAACAGCTCTGTACAAGTATAGTCTGAAATGTAACAGTGTCCTGTTTAGTATTAGAATTAAATCCTGACTTACCTTGGAGTAGATCTATTTAAATAATTGGGAGGAGTTAGTGTGACTACATTTAAGAAAACTTTCTGGCATAATGTACATTTCTCCAATTCTTTGCTATTTCTATGGGTCAGGCACACATGCACAGAAATCCACAGCAAACAGTGTGGATCATCTGTGCTGTTTGCTGTTTGGCAAATTGCTGGGAGGCAGAGGCCTTTTTTCCTTGTTTTCTTCCCCCAAAACTAAGGTGCGTCTTATACTCCGGTGCATCTTATACTCCGAAAAATACGGTAACTAAATCTTCTATTAATACTTCTTAAAAAGTTATCCTACTTACGTTTTGAACAAAGGTCTCCCTGGTAACCTTTGGAGCACTTGCATTTATTTTTACCAGTACATTTACCTCCATTTCGACATGGCTGATGGCATTTGCCTAGGAATAGAAAACATGACACTAGTGCCTTGCTTTATTTAAATTAAATCTAATCCAACACCACCAGTTGTTGTCATGTCTTTGGTCAATTGAGACTTTCACATAATGCTTTTTGTAATGTAATCTAAGTTGCTATGGATGCATATGAAAATAGGAATTTATAGATTGCTGCTACAGGTAGTCCTGGACTTATGGTCACATATGGGACTGGAATATCAGTGGTAGAATGAAGCAGTCATTAAGCAAGATGCCCACATGACCACTTCACTCAATGACCGCAATCTTGTTGTGATCATTAAACAATCTCCTTGGTCATTAAGCAGATGGAGCAACAAGGCTACCTGCCAGGAGGGAAACTGTGGGACTGAGATTCCCTTCTGGAAACTAGCCCTTTTGCTCCCCTTTCACCTCTAAATGTGATGGTTTCTCCGGATGCCAGCTCGAACAATGAGGAAGAGTGGCTCCGGAGACTTCGGAGGAGTTCGGAGGAATGGCGGGAAGTTGCTGAGGGCCCTGAGAGGCCAGGCACATTGGAAGAATCATTGGAGGAGCACCCAAACACCCAGCTGGAGAAGAAAAAGGAGAGACACAGAGTTCAGGGGCTGCACTGGAAGTGCAGAGTGGACAAGGTGCACAGCTGCAGCCAGCCAGTGGGGATGAGGAGGATTGTCCCTTCTAACTGATCCACAGACATGCAAGACAGAACACAGGCAGTCTCAATAGAACCATAGTTGGCCAGGTTATTTGCGAGGAGGCAGGCACATCCCTCCTAATGAGCTATACCACGGGTGTCAAACTTGTGACGTATCGTGATGTTTTTTGCCTTTGTGGAGCCGGGGTGGGTGTGGCCTGCGCGTGATGCATCTGGCCCATGGGCCACCAGTTTGACAGGTCTGAGCTATACCAGTGAGCGCCGATTTAGTTGGACGGGTAGAGCAGGGAGTTGTTGGAAACAATTGCTGGTTCTCCTGCCATGTGCATGCTTCACCTTTGTGACTTCAGTTTCCTTGACACTGGATTGTGCTGCTCTTGCCTGTGTGTTTGGACCTTGGACTTGTTTGCAGATTTTGCACTCCTACCTTAGATTTTGGAGTGGACTTGGCCTGTGGACTTTGTAGACTTTTCCTTTTGGATTTGGTAACCTTGTACCCTGACTGAGCAGTGTTGGACTCAATAGGACTTTGCATTGCATGCAAGTGGGGACCTGGGGATTAACATTAAAGGCTTGGACTATCAATAAAGTCTGTAAAATCTCTGTGCACGTTGTGCATGTGGACTGGAACAGGACACTGAGATTCCTTCCTTGCAGGCAGCCCTTTCATTCCCCTTTCAGCTCCGAGATTCCTCCCACCAGAAAAGCTCTTTCATCCAGCCTCTAGAAATGAGATGGAGTCCTTTTGGCAGATGGCAGCAGCTTACAAGCTTCACTGTCAGCTTCCCATTGACTTCTGGGGAGGCTCGCAGAGAAGATTGAAAATGGTGATCACATGATTGTGGGGCACTGGGCAATCACGTTACATGATTGTGATCATGTTACTGTAAGGGTGACATTGCAATATATGCTGCTGCCCCACTGTATTCAGCTGTGATCTTGTGTTCATGATTTCTGATGCTTCCTGACAGCTTCCACAAGCCAAGTTAATGGAGAAGGCAGGAGAAAGTCAGAACTTGCTCCCTGTCCCACTGTTTTTATGACCACCGGTTGAAATTCTGTATATCAGTTTAGGTAAGTAAATGTCTCTGAAACAATGACCCAAGAGATCACAGGATTGTCTGGTTAATCTCTGAATGTCGTCATATCTATTCACATGGGCTTAAGTGGAAACTTACACTGAATTGTATAGAATGCTATACCACATTAATTTTTCTTTAAGCTACTGACTGCATATTTTCTAGTCGATATCCGTGTTCTAATAATCTACAGGTAGTCATCGACTTACAACCACAACTGAGCCCAAAATTTGCTAAACGAGACAGTTAAGTGAGTTTTCCCTTATTTTATTACCTTTCTTCCCATAGTTGTTAAACGAATCAGTGCAGTTGTTAAGTTAGTAACACGGTTGTTTAGTTAATTTGGCTTTCCCATTGATTTTACTTGTCAAAAAGTTACAAAAGATGGTCACATGACCCCAGGACACTGCGACCATCATAAATATGAGACAGTTGCCAAGCATCTGAATTTGTTCACATGACAGTGGAGATGCTGCAATGGTCATGTGAAAAACGATAATAAGGAACTTTTTTCAGTGCCGTTATAACTTTGAACACTCATTCAATGAACTGTTTAAGTTGAGGACTACCCGTATATCCATGATAGGCTGGTTGGGGAATTCTGGGAGTTGAAGTCAAGTCTTAAAGTTGCCAAGTTTGGAGACCCCGACCTAGATTGTTAATAACTTATTATAATCAGGAACGCTTATGTGTCTGGGATTTCTCATGTCGAGTAATAGCATAAATATAGTATTTAATTTTCATCTTTTGTATTAGTATATAAACAATAACAAAAATCTGCCACACAGAAGGACTGTACTATGATAGATAAGTTACACTTGGACTCTGTTGTACATATCATCTTTTGACATTTTAGAAATTTCAAGTAAAATAACAGTAACAGTAACAGAGTTGGAAGGGACCTTGGAGGTCATCTAGTCCAACCCCCTGCTCATGCAGGAGACCTATACTAGGGATTCGAACTGCCGAACTGCCGACCTTTCTGATCGACCAGCTCAGTGTCTTAGCCACTGAGCCATCTAGTCAGGCAAATATTTCAAATTTAATTAAAAGAAATTAAAACAAGACTCACTAATTTCACACTGATCCCCCTCCAGTCCTGCAGGGCAAATACATTTTTCTGGATAAAAGCATATTCCTCCATTGAAACAGATGTTTGTACAGTTTGCTGTGGGATATAGTGTTAAAGTATTACATATAGTATAACAGACGATCTACATAAAGCTTTAGTGAAGTTCATTAAATTTTCAGTCTTTTTAAAAGCTAAAGAGCTCAACAAAATGTAACATCCTGATCTACAGTACCATGTTTATATATGCAGATAACTAGCATATTTTCTTTGAAGTAGGCATCTTAGTGTCCCCTAAATGTTGTGGGCTACAACTTCTGTAAGGTTTTAATATTGACCATGATGGCTGATGCTGATTGAAACTGAAATTAAAAACATCTGGAGTAATGCAGCTTGTGTTCATCAGACCTGCAACAGTAAGAAAGTATGATGCTTGGGGCTGATTTATCTGTTTGCATGGTGAATGATATTAAGCTTCTAACATCCTAAAAAAAATCCTAATTCAATGAAAATGAAATTGTTCAAGAATCCTGCAGCTCATTCTACATTTAATTTTACTGAGAGTCAGCTAGGTCATGCTTCTTTCATTTGATGGTTGTGATCAAAAGGAAAGTGCATCCAAGAATAAACACAGAGAATGCAGGAATATAGTGCAAACTTTAAGCCAACTACATGCTAAGAGGTGGCAGTACATGTTTCTTTCCAGGTATCTATTTCTACTTCTTTCCACCATACCTTTGTTACAGTTGATGCCATAGAAACCAGGTGGGCAGATACATAATCCCGGCATGATGCAGAGTCCACCATTCATGCAATGTGGTGTACACAGAGCTGATTTAAAGAGAGTGAAGAACCAATATTACACTGAACAATTATCATTAACATATTGAGAGGATAGACCTTAAAATATACAGCACTTTTCATCCCACAACAGAAATAACATTTTCTCCTGCAAGGAAAAGTGTTGATTCACTGGTAAATATTCTAATGATACAAGTAAGACTTGAGCTTGATTTTCAAGTAAGATTTTTCTATAACTAGCTTGTATGAATACCAAACTGCAGCTAGTGGAAGTAAACTGAAATTTTACTTAACAACATTTTTGATGGGCTGTACATACATATATTTCTTAAGTGCATGAAACACAAATAGGTTATGCTTATTGGACCTGCCATAGGCCACAGTCAGTGCTAGTCAGTGTTCCTGATCCCAGGGAGCTAGGAAAGAACAATTTCATCTTTCAGTTCCTGTAATTAACTGCCATCCAAATGAAGGCCAGGAAAATGATGCAACTGAAGTCAATGTATCTAGAAGAAACCAGGTTCCAAAAGGCTGTGCAAGTGCACAAGGGAGGAACATTTTAGAAAGAGGTTCCATAATACATTCTTCTCTCTTCTAAGATAAAGAGGGCTAGGGTTAGTCCTGGTAAATAGGGCCGAACTAAAAGTATTATTGGAGTAATGAAATAGGTCTTACTCAGTCTGTCCTTTTGGACAGATATAAGCTTAATTTATAATGAAAATTGGACATTCGCTTGAGAAATGATGGTAGAATAAAACAACTGTGGTACTTCATATTTTCAAGTTAATGTGCATTGTACTTAATGTTTTGCCAAAGTTCTCATTAAGTTGCTGGCCTATTCTTGTTTGCCTTTCAGATCTTTTAATGGAAACTTCTTTATCTTTTGTATAAACAAACAGTGCTTTCTTAAGAGCTGCAGTTCATTAAATACTTTTCTTATGTGTTTAGCTTTAATTTTAGGAAGCCTCCTAGCCATATCCAAAAATTCCTCCAAAACAATATTTTGGAAAGAAGCGACTGCTTAGCTTCTTTTTGTTGTATAAATAAAGTACAGAAGAGAACTGAAGAACTCTTTTTGATTACCTTTTTCACAGTGAGGACCATAAAATCCATCTGGACATTCACAGACTTGCCTTTCATTACAAAATCCCCCATTTCTGCATCCTCCAGGACATTCAGCTTCAAAGAAAATGACATAGGTTAAATTAAATTACTTATTTGTTGCTTAAGTACACCAGCTTCTATTGAAGATGTGATGGTTAGGGATTCCAAAAAGAACATCTCTATGTCAAAATCTCTGATATTTTGGTAGCACACAAGATGTGTAAGAAAACTATAATCAAAGGCATGCATGTCAAAATATAATTTAAAGGAATATTAAGAAAAAGATGTAATGAAAGAAAATTATTCTCCCACTCACAGAGTCATGGAAAGTTCTATAAACATTTTTTGGGAAGGAATAACCCAATTTAAAACCGAAGGACTTAACTGTGAAATCTCAATTTAATGGAGGACAAACTGGCAACTGGCTCTTCTCTCACTGGTAAACCTTTGATCTTCCTTCATCTTTGACCTCCAACAGGCCCATCTGTATTTAGTAAACAGTTCCCATGGTATTTCTTCCTCTTCAGGTTTTTCTTTGGATTTCTTTAGCAATGTTCTCCAGATTTGCCCTGAGCTACAAAGCCTTCAGCAGTGTAAATATGGTCCAGTCCAACTGAGATTTGCCAGACTGCACAGATCTTCAATAACCAGAGCTATCTAGGTCCATCTTAATTGCCAGCTATTACCTCCATTTCTGTTCTCTGGTCATTTAATACAGTTTCTACTGCCTCATAATCCCCTTTCTCCTCTTATGCAAAATGTTTTATGAGAAACAAAACTATACTATAATCCCAGCTTCCCCTTATCAGCCAAACTAATACCAAGTGTTGTTTGGGCTTTTGCACGGGTATGCAAATAGGAAGATGTAGCTGAATATAAGCTATCATAAGCCACGTATTTTCTTGATTATTTATCTTATGTTAACTATCTGATTTTGTGTGCTTTTTCTGAAATCTGCCTCTTTATTTTTTTAGATTTTATTTTATTTTATTCATTTGTATTCTGCCTTAATTATTTTTACAAATAACTCAAGGTGGCAAACATAGCCAACATAGCTTCCTCCTCCTATTTTACCCACAACAACAACCTGTGAAGTGGGGTGGGCTGAAAGAGTGACTGGCCCAAAGTCACCCAGTTGGCTTTCACAGCTAAGGTGGGACTTGAACTCATGGTCTCCTGCTTTCTAGCCTTGTGCCTTAACCTCTAGACCAGGAATGGACAACCATGCTGGCTTAGGAATTCTGCATATTACACTACTAATAAGGTTTGGCTTATTAGGCTCTCTTATTACTACGCCAGATATTTCCCACTCTTTTTCTTCAGGATTGGGAAATAGGATCAAATGTTGATATTCCCAACATACTGAAAACTCTGAAAACAGACAAATCTTTATTCAGCTCACTTGTACCTTGTTGACATGTTTTGAAGAAGATGGCATTCTGTGGTGTTTGCAGTATGATAGTGCCTTCTGAATTCATTACAATTACTGTAACTTCAAATGCTGCCACTCCATCTTGTTTTCCAAGACAAGGAAATCCAACTTGAACAACTACAAACAAAAGGAAAAGAGGTACACATTTTTAGTGGCATGTTAATGTTGTTAAGGACAATATTTTATTATATGGAAAATATTAATTTGAAAAATAGATACGATATATGGTGCCCTTCCTAATGGCATTTAGAAAAGAAGTGAAACAGAACTCTTTCACAGATCTTATATATGTTATTGGGATAGTGGATGGCAGAGGAGGGTTGATAGATATTTTTATTATTGTTATATATACTGTATATAGTATAATAGTAGTTTTAAATAAAATTTTAAACGTTCCGGAGATCGTGATGGCTATCGCTTCTTTACCTGTAACTATGCCTGGAACTCGCATTTTTAGGACAATTCTATATATATATTATACATATACATATACATATACATATACATATACATATACATATACATATACATATCTAGGTTGGAAGTGAAGATACCATTTTGCCTTTTAGCATCTCAAGGCCACTTATAGACCTTCAGCATCTATAGACTGAGTCCACGGTTCTCTCTACCAAATGGAAGGGCTGATTTTTGTTGGTTTTAGAACTGGATGTTTCTGTATCTTTTTCTTGATTAATATGAGCACATTTCACTGTGCAAGAATTTTAGTGATGCAGTCCCAACATTTGGCATTCATCCTCTTTTCAGATGTGGAACATAAGATGCTTAGATAATAAAAGTTCCAAAGACTTTCATTGTTACCAAATTATTAGATAATTTGATTCAAAGAAGTTATTGCAGACACATGTAATAACATTTACAAAGAGATTATTCTGTTTTACTCCACTCCACTCCACCCCACCCCACCGCACCTCACTCCATTCCATTCTTATTACTCTACTCTTCTTTGTATCCCACTTTATTGTATATAAGTGAAGATAGTAAACTGTAGTCGATGACCAGGCTGAGCCTGAGGGAGGGTGAAACGTATCATCAGTCATGAGTTCCTTGACACCCACAAGAGATCTAAGTCCAGCCCACCTTGAATTCCTATGACTCTTTTACTGCCAACTTGCTTGGGCTGTTAGTAGTTCAGATTCTTGTAGCGAGTGTAAGCTTGCAATAGATCTTTATACCCATTTGAACTGCCTGGATCTCCTGATTTCCCTGGCGCTTCACATAAACATACCTATTACTCCTGCCTCCTATATTCTCCACAAAACAACCTGGTGAGATGGATTGGGTTGCAAGAGAATGATTGGCTCAAAGTCATCAACAAATCAGTATTTTTTAAAGTCCTCACAGTTAACATAGGATTTTTTGATCTTTAATGGCACACACACACACACACACACACCAACATGTGGGCTCACCACTTTTCTTCACTCATCATGAACAACATTGGATGCATAAATAAAGATGGCTGCTACAGACCTGAGGTTTGGTGAGGTATCATTCCAAGCAGAGGGATGTTTACTGTTGGGTCAGCCATTATGCCTTTATCCAGAGACCGCAAAGAGAGGAATTCATAAAAATATTCAGCCTGCATGAAAAGTGATGCATAAAAATATATAATAAATAAATTTATTTTAATAATGTTGCTCTATTTTCTACTTGAGAGTCTTATTTTGATGAGAAAAATACAATTAGAAGTACAACTCTGTGAACTCAACATTGTGTCATTTACTTCTGAGTAAACAGAGAGAAGGTCCATTTTCTCCATATTTTGCATGATTTTATATGCTTTGATTATGTCTTTCTTCAGTTGCCTTTCTTCTACACCAGGCCTGCACAACATGTAGAGGGAAATTAAAAATAATGGCAAGTCCCAAAGAAATGGTTGGTGTCCCAATCATCTGTTTGGTGGTTAGTGGTGAGAATGCAGTGATGGACTGCCAGTGTCAGTGGGGCCTGGAGGCATTGGAGATACCTCCATTGGAGATTGGCATGATGTCTTTAAGAATGGCAACATGGCAGATCCTTCCTGGTGGTGGAAGCATTTGATGGCAGTGGATTTATTTTTTGAGTTGTGCAGGCCCATATGTTGTGCAGACTTATTCTAAACTAAAGAATTTCAAACATTTGAGCTGTTTCTTGAGAAGGAAATGTTTAAGGCTCCTAATCATTTCATTTGGTCTCTTCTGCATTTCTTCTATTATATACTTTTTAAAATGTGGCTAACAAATTGATCTAGTATCCCACAAACTGATCTACCAGAGTTTTGCATAAGACTATTAAAATGTTCACGGTTTCATTAGCAATCCTTTTCTGAATGTACCCTAACATGGAATTTGTCTTTTTTCACTCTATGTGTCTTTATACATCACTACATATATTTCTTTTATTGTGCAATAAGAAATAGGTGAGAACTGTACCAATACATATATGTGAAGCAGGGGACTGTTTCCCCATTTATACTTACTTAAAACTGAATCTCATGTATTATTTGGTTGACTATCCAGTTCAAAAGGGGCCCTATGGAGTTCTCTTTAATTAAATTGGTTTTTATCATTCTGAATAGTTTAGGATCAGCTGCAAATTTGACTACCTCAGTATTTAACCCCTAGATTAAGATAATTTATTTAAAAAGCATTGGTTTCAACATAGGAATCTACATTATTGATTTCTTTTCTTTTTTAACAAGTTGTAGTCTATAAAATAATAACTTATTCCATAAATGCTAAGTTTATTCATGAGTCCTCAATAAGTAGTTTCATCAAAGGCTTTTTGGAAATCCAAATATACAATGTCAACAGGGTTACCCTCCATCCACATGCCTATTAACTGTCTCAAAAAACTCCACAAAATTGTGAAAATTATCAACTTTTACTTATTTATGATGTCTCACTCCAGGAGAGAAAGAAAACATGACATTATTTTTCTTCCTGTGGTATAATTAAAGAGAATGCTGGATCTTGGAGTAAGAAAGGAAAAAAACCTTTGAAATCATTTGTAAAACATGTTTTCAAATACCATCACTGCTAATTAAGGATTACACTCAAACATTTTACTGTGTCAATAATAAGGCTTTTCTGATGTGATGAAAGAAGAGATCACAACCTATGGTTAAAGTAATTGATCTCTTTGAATTTTAGGAAACATCAGTAGAATCTACAAACTGCTTTTGGCCATACTTGAAAAGTAGTGAGCCATTCTCATTATAGCTTAGAAAATAGCTTTGAAGTTTGGGACACAATTCTTCTAGCACATCATTACCAAGAACTATCTTTTGATTATGACCTTATGAAAGTATAAATAATATTTTTTTAAGTTTACACTGTGGCAAGAAACAAAGATTTTCGTTTTAGATCACTTTTTTTTCCACTTTCTCTACTTGTAGGTTTCAGTTTGCACAGAATATAAAATATTCAATTCAATTCAATATTTATTACAATCACGGACCAGCACAAATATATAATATAACATTTTCCAAAAAGTAAGCTCTGTAAAAGAAATATGAAATTTCAGCAACTACTGTAAACAGCAAATACATTTAGCCATAAAGGGTTTTTTTTTCTATACAGGGAGTCCTTGAGTTATGATGGCACTTGGAACCAGAATTTCCACTGCTAAGTGATACAATCATAAAATGTGACATCATGTGATCTCATTGCTTAGCGATGGCAATTCCTACAGCCCAGTTGCCAATGTTAAGTGAGGATTGTGGGTTTTTAAGCAAGCACCATCTTGCAACTTCCTGCTGGTTTCCAACAACCAAAATAAGTAGGGAAGTCAGCAGAAAATTGCAAGTCCCAGATGGCTTGCAAGAAGACTGGCTGCTACTGGGTGGTGGAGGCAGTGAAGGGCTGCGCAAGTGGCCAGAGTTGCGGTGCAAGCCCGGTGAGGCTTGGGATAGCAGCTGCCAGGTGGGAGAGGGTGTGTGAGACAGCATAAATGGCAGAAAGGCATGGTGTGAGCCAGGGGTGGGTTCTAACTTACCTTGCCGCCGGTTCGCTTCCTCCCGCGCGGCTGTGTGTGCATTGCCCGCCACGTGGCCTCGTGGGCTCATGCATGCTTTGAGTGGGCGCACATGCGCAGTGCCAAAAACTCAGCTTCTGCGCATGCGCAGAAGCAAAAATTAGCTTCTGCGCATGCGCAGAAGCCAAAAACAAGATGGTGGCACCCAAGGACCGGCACCAACAGACCCGACTCTGTGACATCACCACCGGTTTACTAACAGTTCTAAAGAACCGGTTAGAACCGGTAGGAACCCACCTCTGGTGTGAGCATGATGAGGCTTGGGATGGCTACTGCCAGATGAAAGATGCTAATATGGGAAGGCTTAGGGTGATTGCTGCTGCTGGGGAAAGGGTGCACAAAGGTCTGTGAGTGGCCAGAGACAATGGATGAGTGGCCAGAGATGTGTGGTGCGAGCACCAGCAAGGTTCTGAGAGGGTGTGTGGGTGGGGAAGACATACTGGCACAACTTGTGGCAAATCACAATCATGTGACTGCAGGATGCTGCCACCATTGTACGTGCAAACTGGTTACCAAGTGGCCAGATCATGATCACCTGACCATGAGGGAGCTGGGATGACTGTAACTCATTCATTCATCATTCATTCAGTGTTGTAACTTCAATCTAGTTGAACCACCTATACTTTTAAACAATGAAATGTATACACTGAATTTTAATCTGTCACTAGAATTGTCAATTTGACAACTGATTAAAAATCCTTAGAAAAGGAACAATGAGAGAAACACAATGAGAATCTACCTGTTTGATATTTACATTCTGTGAATTTTATGTTGCTATCTGACAAAATTACAATATTTGGAAACTGAATTGTCTAACTTAGCATAGTCCTGCTGTGCATATTTAAAAAGACAAATAGCAAAACATTTTTATTAAATGATTGAGCAATATTGCCTGAAAAGAAATACATTTTTGCTCCACTGGATACAAATTCTATCTATGTGTTCAGTTTATCTCTCATTTCTCCCACTTCATCAAATTACTGAGAACTACTGAGAAAAGAAGAGATACTGTTTGCTTGCAATAAATTCATGCGCTATAGTAATGGATTATATACTATTTGATTTCTTCTAGGATTTTTTTTCTCTAACAGTTAAGTGTTTTATTAGTGCAGTATAACAACTAGAAGATATGATGAACTCCAACCAAAAATATATTACTGCTAATATATTCAAAAGGAATATATAAAATAGTAATTAAGTGACAGTTGAAGAATCTAAAGATATATCCATAAAGTATTAATTAATTAATTAACCAGCCAAATTTTTACCATATTATTATATCTATTGCACCATCTTCTCGGTTTTAATGCAGAGACACTGTATGAGGGAGATGGATGGTTTCTAAATATGATAATAAATACATACGTTATTTCAGGTCAATGATATTTATATAATATCCTTACATTATTAATACTTTATTTAGATGCATTAGAGTAATAAATATAGATAAGAAGAAAAAATAGATATTCTACAACTCTGGTTTCTTATAATTTAGTATACTATCTATATGGAAAGATATATCCCACAGAAACTTTGGACTGTCCCTCATTAAGTCAAATTTTAGCATGCCATGCAGTTTCTAGTAATCTATGCACAGTATTTGGTCCATTTATGTCAAGCTTACTTTATCACTAAGCACTGCCTTGAAAATTTCAAAGTAAAGCCCTGGCTGGTTCCCTTTCATCTAGTTTGCTTTCTCTGCCAAGTGCTTAAAAATAAAAGAAGTGTACTAATTAAATTCATCAGGCCAAAAAGGAAAATAAGCTCGATGTAACGAGATGCTAAAGTCATTTTAGCCCAGAAAGCTTTGTTTCCCTGTGAGCTCAGATGTGTGGGGAAGAATTCTGAGTTACAGTCCAACAGGATCTTACTTGAGAGCCATCAGCAGAAAATAAACATTGACTCAACACCACACTCAGGAATCTCTCCATGTGCAAAGAAAAAACTGCTTTCTTTCTTTAAGCTGCTGCTGGTTTATGAGCAAAATTGCATCAACAGCAGACTATAACTTGTTTTGAATTTACTCTTACAATCATGCCTTATCTTCTACAACCCATTAGATCTTTATATAAAACAAAATCTCTGATTGGTCAAAACATTTGTCAATCTTAATACTAACTAGTTATTTGTCACAGATCATACGATACTGTAATCGTAAGGAGTTGTTCCATCAGGATAAGACTTAGGAACACAAATCCTGGACCCATCAGGAAGAGAACCCCAAAGCACAGCCATACAATACTTACAAGTAGGCTGAATATTGTGCTTAACTATTCAAATAGTTAAGATCATTAAGTTAATAAGGTAAAGTACAGGTAATCCTCGACTTATGACAGACCACTTAATGACTGTTTGCATTTACGATGCCAAGCACCTGACATGCATCACGTGACCACAGGAGGCATGACTATTTACAATGGCTGGGGTTGCTTTACAGGCCATAAAACACTTGTTCTACGGCCTGTAAAGCAACCCGTCATCGTAAATGGTCATGCCTCCTGTGGTCACGTGATGCATGTCAGGTGCTTGGCAACTAGTTACTTTTATGAATGGTTGCAGTATTCCAGGGTTACATGATCATGATTCACAATGTTTTTTGTCAGTTTTTGGCAAAATAATCTTTCCAAATGAATGAATTTGCACTTACAATTGCTGCATTTGCTTAACGACTGCCAGTCATGTAGACGCGTCAACTTATGACTGTAATGACTATGACCGGATTTCCGGTCCCAATTGTGGCTATAAGTTAATGACTACCTATAAGCTTTAAAGTAAACACAAATCGACATAGAACAAGAAAATATATTATATGGATGCAAACTAAGTTTAACAAATAATTGATACGTTGTGACATTCTAATGTGACAATAACCTCTGCATAATTATAATATATAAATAACAGTGGCTGGGGAGAAGTGATACTTTTATTATTGGATAATAAGACTAATGTTATCTGCTCCCAGATAATTATTCTTCTAGTACTGGTAAGTGAAGTCTCCAGAATTCTTCTGACAACACTGAGGTAGCAAATGCCTAAGAGGTTTTATGCCCAACAATTGGAATGACACAGGGCCTAAGTCCCAAGTAAATATTTTTAAATGTATCAGTTGGTTTGGATATTATAGGAACTATAAAATGTTCATTGTGTGGTTCTGATTTTAGCATGTGTTATAGTAAATATAAACTATCAGCTTTTATTAACGTACCAGCCATTTTTATTCCGCAGTCTTTAACTTGCTCTACAATGGAACTGGTATAGAATAGTAAAAGTGATGAAATCCTACCAAAAGCTATCTTAAGGAGGTTCACTAACCACATTTCACTTGAATGTTTGTAAACTGAATTTTTAAAAAACTTTTATTCTACAAGTTTCAAAATTTCCACTACACTCATACTAGAACTATGGTTTTCAATTGAGGTCACCAGATACTTTTTTAAATTATTGGGATAATTACAATTTCTATAATGATTTGATTCCTGAGAATTCCAGGGAAGCAGCCGCATCCCGAGTGCGTCCTTTTGCAGCCCCTTCATGGGTCCCCCACTTGTTATGCCCCCCAGGCCAACGCCCCCTCCCCTGCCTCACCCGCCTCCAGGGCTTACGCCATGGTGGCCAGACCCATCATGCTGGTGGTGCCGAACATGGTGATTTTCTTTCAGGCTGCGGCAGCTGGGCCTCTAGTCACGTGGCTTCCCTTCATGTCGTCGCCATTTTCTCCTCGCCACTACAGCCCAGGGCCAAAGCAAGTCCTTCTGCCTGGAGCTCCGCCCACGAGCAACCAAAGCCCGTCTCCTCTGCCGGCGTGCCTGCCTCCCCTCCCTGGTTCTCGGAAGAGTGGTTTGCTGGCTCTGGGCACCTGAGAGAAGCGCAGGGTGGCCATTTTGAAAGGGGCGGGAGCGGTTTATGCAGTGGGCAAGCCGCAGAATACAGTCTGAGCATCCTCGGTCAGGGTGTCTCCCTGGGAATTGCTGCCCGGCCCGGGTGTTTGGAAAAACAGGACACTGTGGAAAGGGGAGAGGAAGGGGGCCTTACCCAGAGGCCAGCCGGCAGATAAAAGCTGCAAGGCTCTGCCGTAGTTCTTTTGGGCAAGCTGTCTCCACGCGGCTCTCCGGTCCCTACCCAAACTGGCCCAGAAGCAACGTGTCACCTTGAGCCCAACCTTAGCCTCCTCCCACCTGGCCACCAGCTTTCTGACGCGAGCAGAGGCTGCTGGTTGGAGCGAGGGGAACCACAGTGCTGGGCTCCCGTGGCTGCGAGTGCCAAAGTGTAGGTAGAATTGGAAGAAAAGGCTACGCGGCCCACCGCTCGAGCCTTCTCATGCAAGCTGTTGGGTGTTGCTCCGGTTCTTCTGCCACAGCTGCACAGTCTTTTCTTCCAGTTCTAGCTACACTTTGGCACTTGCAGCCGCGGGATCCCAGCACTGCGGTTCTCCTTGCTCCAACCAGCAGCCACTGCTCACGTCAGAAAGCCGGCGGCTGGGCGGGAGGAGGCTAAGGACAGGCGCAAGGTGACACGCTGCTTCCAGACCAGTCCAGGCGGCAGTTGGGCAAGCCCTCAGAGAAAAGTGCTGCACTGGGTGATGTGTTGTCCGGTTGTGGGCTGGATGCGGGCCCAAGGCAGAGAGGAGAGCAAGCATGCGGCAGGTGCCCGGAAGCTTTGCGGAAGCCAAGAGGCAGGCCCAAAAGGCGCGGGCAAAGACTTTTACGGTTTTCTGCCTCACAGAAGCAGAGATGGGCAGGAGGCCCGAGAGCACACAGCACCCCAGCAGTCTCACGAGGGCTGCCTACCTGCCCTCCTCTCCAACTTCGGGCCCCGCATCCAGCTTGCGACCGGGTGATGCACCACTTCCGGGCTAGTCCGGCTGGCAATCTCCCGTGCACTCCCCTCGCAGGCCAGGCCCGCTTTGGGAAACACCAGGGAAGGGCTCCGATGCAGCGGTCTCCCGTGCGCTTCCCTCGCAGGCCATGCCGGCTTCAGGAAACATCTGGGAAGGGCTCCAATGCTGCGGTCTCCCATGCACTTCCCTCGCAGGCCAGGCCAGCTTCAGGAAACACCCAGGAAGGGCTCCAATGCCACGGTCTCCCGCACACTCCCCTACCTCCCCACGCACATCAGTCCACCTGCTGCTAGTCTCGCCCCTCTTCCAGCTCGCCCTCCCCCCACCCTTCAGCCTTACCTTTGCGAGCAGTGATGAGCAGAAGTGCAGCTAATCTTCTGCAAAGATAAGGCCGACGGCTGGAGGAGGGATGATGAGGGTGGCGGGAAAAGCCAGCCACGCAAGGGGTGGGGCTTAATCCCACCACTACCAGTTCACCTGAATCGGCCAAACCAGCTGAAGCCCACCACTGGTTTTATGGTGGTGGTAGTAACTGATGAGAACTAGCCAAGCTGAACTCTGAGATGTTAATTAAAATTTACTGAATAATTTACTTTTTTAAATTGGATTGCTGTACACTACCCAGAGTCATTTTTTGTGAGATAGACAGCCATATATACTAAATAAATGAATGAATGAATGAATGAATGAATGAATGAATGAATGAATGAATGAATAAATAAATAAATAAATAAATAAATAAATAAATAAATAAATAAATAAATAAATAAATAAATAAATAATAAATAAATAAATAAATAAATAAATAAATAAATAAATAAATAAATAAATAAATAATATCTCTCTGAATTCTTGAAACGCCATTTCTTTTATTTGGGAATTTACAAGTTTAGGTTTTTATGATTAGGGAAGACAGCCTAATTAACTACTCAACTAACTCTATTTTTTCCTTTTGATTGCTTAATAGCATTTTTTCCAAATTCAGAAAGACAAACTGGCTTTTTATTTATTTATTAAACTCATTTATATAGACAGCTATCTCACAATCAGCAACTCTGGAAAGCATTCAACAGAGATAAAACAGTTAATAAATACATTAAAATTACAAAAGCAAACTAAAGAATATATTCCTTTTAAGAGGAATATGGGCCGTTATAAATTATATTTGGTTAATGTAGCAAGAATTTCTGACCAAGGACAATACCTTGATTTTATTTTACTATTACTATTTTTTTAAATGACCACACTTAATAAAACTATACCAATAATAATTTTATCAATCTGCAGACAATTTATTTTGATCTGTATACTTCTACCAGGTTCCATGCTAAGTGTCACATTTTTAGGCTTTTCTTATTTTTATGGAATTTTTATTTTCTGTAACCACAGGAGGGAGCTCCAATATAAGGAATGTCTAATCAAGTTTTTCAACTTTGAAATAAATATTAAGCCATTTAGACTGAAGAAATCTTTGGAATTGTAGTATAAAGAATAACAGAATATTATGAGTTTAATACCCGTATTTTTCGGAGTATAAGACGCACTGGAGTATAAGACGCACCTTAGTTTTGGGGGAGAAAACAAGGAAAAAAGGCCTCTGCCTCCAAGCAATTTGCCAAACAGCAAACAGCACAGATGATCCACACTGTTTGCTGTGGATTTCTGTGCATGTGTGCCTGACCCATAGAAATAGCAAAGAATTGGAGAAATGTACATTATGCCAGAAAGTTTTCTTAAATGTAGTCACACTAACTCCTCCCAATTATTTAAATAGATCTACTCCAAGGTAAGTCAGGATTTAACTCTAATACTAAACAGGACACTGTTACATTTCAGACTATACTTGTACAGAGCTGTTAAAATTAATTAAAATTTCTGGAAGTATACATTATTCTCTATTATTTAAAAGAAGATACAATAGCACTGGACCTCTTCAGAGCAAGCATTTATTTTAAAAAGCTTCTTTATTTTGTTAAGTTGTCTAGATTTACAGGGGTCTCCAATCTTGGCAACTTTAAGACTTGTGGTCTACATTCGGTGTATAAGACGCACCCAAGTTTTCACCCTCTTTTGGGGGGTAAAAGGGTGCGTCTTATACTCCAAAAATACAGTATATATTATTAGGGTGTAGCTTTAATGTCTGTTTTTCTTTAAAGCATTTCTATGTTTTTTAACTCTCATATTGTATTATTTGGACATTTTATATTATGATATCTAGTTACAGGCTTTTTTCTCATTTAATATCTTTTAGCTATATGCTTTTTTCTGGACTGTTTAGATAAGAGGAAATTTTGAGGGTAAAATCATTTTTAATCTATAAAAAATGAATGGAAAATTACACACATTTTGTTCTACAAAGAAACAAGACAAATCTGAGAAGACCATCCCTAAAATAACCTAAAATAACAGAAGAAGCAGTTGATTGTGATAAATTGGAGGGAACTCTAATAATCAGTAATCAACTGATTCTTCAATTATTTTATCACACGTTAAAGACCTTCTCATAGATGAATTGTATTCAGTGAAAAATAATATCAACAATTAATTGGCAGAAACTTTAAGCTTTGGGAGTTAAGTCTGATTCTTTTAAGGCTAACTTTAATGATAAATATGACAGATTAAATTGCATTAGAACATCAGGAAAAAAGAAATTAAAGATTTGCTGTCAGATCTGCCCCGTCTGCTCTCTCAGGAAAGTAAGACTGATGACTCTATTTAGTGGAAGCAAAGGAACTTTTACTGAAAGAAACTGATTGCAGCAAAGTCAGGCAGAATCTGGTGTTCCCACACAAAATACAAAGCTATTCTTTCCAACTCCCAATCCCTCCCCCTCATGATCAGTCCCCCAGCCAGACAATGTGATGCCAGTATGATGTTTTGAGAAAGTCTGAGATGTGAAAATGATAAAATTCCATTCTCCGGACAAACAGCCTTGAAGATCCTGGTACAAGCCAGTTTGGTTATCTGGTCTTCCGTTGTCACTTCCCCCTCCCTTTTCCCACTATTAGATACAGAGGTGTGAATTGCCCCAAATGCCTCTCCCTCCCTTCCCCTTTGATGGCAGGATCCCAGGAAGGCGCCACACCGACTGATGGAGATCCTGACATGCTCCCCCCCCCGTGACAAGTATTTTGGTCCTGCAAAAGAAGAGCGAGAGAGAGAAAACAAGGAAAGGTAGGGTTAGATCATTTTGGTTTGTCAGGGTATTGATTGTAGAAGCATTTAAGGAGTTTGGTGGCTTTAACATGTTTGAGATCCACCCGCTCCATTTCAGAAGGGCGAAAGTCTTTCCATGCCATCAGGTATTGGATCTTCCCGCAGTGTTTGCGGGAATCCAGAGTGTCTTTGACTTCAAAATGTTGCTCCCCTTCAATCATGAAAGGCTCAGGTGGAGGTGGTTGCATCGGGCCCAGGGGGGAGAGCATCTCAGGTTTCAGCAGACTTCAGTGAAAGATTGGGTGGATGCATCTGAATGATTTGGGGAGTTAGAGTTTTACTGTGACTGCGTAAATCAGGTGGTTAATGGGAAAAGATCTCAGTTTTTTTGAGGGTTGCCTGGATTGCAAGTACTTGGTAGATAAATACATCCGATCCCCTACATTAAAGTCCTTAGGCTTCGTGCGTTTTTTTTGTCTACTTGCTTTTTATAGGCATCCTTCGCGTATTCCAGCGATTTTCTAGCCACTGGCCAGATGTTCTATAATTGGGTCACCCAGTCTGAGAGAGGTGACAGAGTGGGTTGCCATGGGTAATTCAGGTATTGAGTCTTGGCCTGTGGCCACTTTGAATGGGGTGAAGCCTGTGCTGCTATGGACGGAATTATTATACACTACTTCAGCAAATGGGAAGAGCTCCAAACTACCAACAAGAGTCTTGTTGGTAGTTTATATAACACCTAAGGTACTGCTCTAGAACCCATTGTGTTAGAGGTGAGAATTAATCTCACAGAGGCGATGATTAATCTTTCTCTCGGAGCTCAGACATTTAGAAATGAAACCGAAGTTAAAAGGTCTAATAAAATATTTATTTCAGTACAAAAACAATAAATTCTGAATAATTACATTATTGCTAATTAAATGCGACCGCACCCAGTCAAAGCCAAGTCAAGAAGAATAATGGAGAATCAGGAATGCACACATGTGTACAAGATCACATCACGTGTCCTGCTTGTCATTGAATGTACCATAATATTAGGATAGGGGTGCATCACCCTGCATAGACATACAATTCACTACGTGACACATTGTCCATTCACACCCCTCATTAGTTTAAGGGTGATAACTGGAGCTTAGCCCTGGGAGGTTCCCCAAGGTCCCCAAAACTCCTGCCAAAACTTTGAGGTGAATTGCACTATGTGATTGGAGATTATTCCTTGCGGAGCCCCATGCAATCTATAGACATGTTGAATGAAAAGTTTAGCCAATGCATGGGAGGATGGGATCTTTTGGCAGGGTATGAAATGTACTTGTTTGGAGAATAGGTCCATTACAACCCAGATCACCATATTTCCTGAGCTCTCAGGAAGTTCTACAATAAAGTCCATGGAGATTTCTTTCCATGGAGTGCGAGGCTCTGCTACTGTTTGAAGGAGTCCTGGTGTTTTCCCTTGCCGTCGTTTGGCTGAGGCACATACTGGGCAGCTTGCTACGTATCCTTCAATGTCCTTTTTCAGCGATGGCCATCAAAACTTTTGTTTGACCAAATGGATCATTTTTACGAACCCGAAATGTCCCGCAATTTTAGAGTCGTGGCTTTTCTCTAGAATTAACAATCTCTGACCTTTTGGGATGTACAGTTTAGCTCCCACCCACGCCAAACCATCTCTCATGATGCACCATCCTTATATTTCTGGAACTATTCATCTCCCTCCTGGGCTCCTTTTAAGGTGGCTTCAATGCATTCTGCTTTTGCTTTTGTTTGTGCCTCGGTGGTTACTGGTGCTGCTAGTTGGTGGGAAGGAATGATTGGTCTGATTATTTCTGGCTTAGAGCTATTATACTGAGTCATTCTAGATAGTGTGTCAGCTGGGAAGTTTTTCAGGAGGTATTTCAGAGTGAAATTGAAGCGATTAAAGTATTGCGCCTGTCGGACTTGTTAGGGCGACAGCTTTCAGGGGGGTTTAGGGCCTCTAGATTTTTGTGGTCTGTCCAAACCTTGAAAGAAGCCTTGGCCCCCTCCAGGAAGGGTCTCCATGTAAGCAATGCCCACTGCACTGCATATACCTCTTTTTCCCAAACGGCCTACCAATGTTCGATGTTGGTGAGTTTTTTAGGTTTGTAGGCACATGGTTGCAGGGCCCCCTCTTGGTTTCTTTGTAGGACTGCCCCCATAGCCATATTGCTGGCATCGGCTTGGATGACAAAAGGAGTGTTTAGGTCTCTCTGCTTTAGGACCAGCTCAGCCGCAAACAGGCATTTAAGTTTCTCAAATGTTGCTTGACATTCCATTTCCCATTGGAGCAGCACACTGGGCTTGGACATTCCCCCCTCCCCCATTTTGTTTTTAGCAAGTTCATGATGGGGAGGATGATTTGTGCAAACGAGGGGATGAATTGCCGATAGAAGTCTCCAAAAGCTCTGCAGTTGTTTCCTAGTACAGGGTGGAGCCCAGTCCAGTACCACACGGACTTTCTCTGGGTCCATTTCTATCCCTTTGTGGGATATGTAGTAGCCTAAGTAGTCAATTTTGCTTTGATGGAACTCACATTTAGCATATAGTTGGGCAGCATCGAGTTTCTTTAGTACTGCCCACACCAGCCTATGTTCCACCATAGTTTCAGTATACATTAAAATTTCATCTAAATATACTAGCACCCCTTTGTATAAATGTTCATGCAACACTTCATTTATCTGTTGCATGAAGACTGCAGGGGCTCCTTGCAGTCCAAACGGGAGGACTCTAAACTGGAAACATCCTAAGGGGCAGTTGAATGCTGTCTTCCACTCATGTCCCTCTTTGATCCTAATTCAGTAATATACTTCTTGCAGGTCTAGCTTTGTGAAGGTTTTCCCCTTTGCCAGATGGGCCAGCATGTCTTTCATTAGGGTCAGGGGGTAAATATTTTCTATACAAATAGCATCTAACCCTCTATAGGCCACACATAGATAAAAGGACCCATCTTTCTTTTCTCGGAACAGAACCGGGGAGCTACCTGGGGTCAGGCCAGTTGGATGAACTCTTGTTCTAGATTTTTGTCAATGAAGATCTGTAACTCATCCAGTTCCCTAGAGGTCATTGTGTATATCTTGGGTTTGGGTAATTTGGCCCCTGGTAGGAGATCTATGGAACAGTGGGCCAGTGAGGTAGGAGTGCATCTGACCCCTTTTTGCTAAATACATCACATAGATGTTGGTACTCTTTGGGGATTAGTGGGCTTGTCTCCTTCTGTTCCTGGGATGCAGCTCCCATCTCCTGTCTGGAGTCCTAGATCCCCTGGTCCCTCCTCTGATTTTTCCCTGGGCTTGTCCATCATATTTTTTAACAGCCCCCTCTTCTAGTTGACATAGGAGTTCAATTTCAGCAGCCACACTAGCCCTAACATCAGTCTCTCCATGCCAGGGGCCATTATAAAGCTCAGAGTCTCAGTATGTGCCCCCATCCGCAACTCCATGGTGATGTACGTCGTTGAGATCCCCCTGCTACAGAGCCATCCAGCTGGCAGAAGGCCACTGGCACCCTAAGCTGCTTGAGTCTGATCCCTAGCTTCTTAACTAGGGCACATACCAAGGGCACATACCTAGCTTCTCAACTAGGGCACATTGATCAGGCATCTGGTGCAACCTGAGTCCAGGAGGGCCGGCAAGCTTGCTTTGAGTTGCAAGGATTGGACCATTAGTTCTATTGGGATGATCACTGGAGTAATGGGGCCACTTACCAGGAGGTCATCATCAGAGTTGGTCTCGGTTCCCCCAGAGCCCCCTGCTGGGTTGGTCGGAGTTCCATCACCCCTCCTGGGGATGGGGAGAACTCTATGACGTGTACTCCTTCCAGGAATGTTTCCTGGGTCCACAATGGTGGCTTGGTGGGTTCCTTTGTGGGCCCAGAAGTTGGTTTTTTCACTGGGTGGCCTTGCAGTATGGTTTTGATGTGGTCCCTGGCTTTGCAATCGGCCAGGGGATCTTTGAACCACTTGCGGAGGGCAGCCATGAAGTGGATGAGACTTCTCAGCTCCAGGGAATCGTCATTGTGCAGAATCACCATCCACTGGGAAGCTGGCTCCTCCAGGACCATGGTAACGCATCTCACCTTGGCCTCTTCGGTGGGTATTTCTCAGCCATACTCAACCATATAGATCCAGACCTGGACCAGGAAGAATCCCAGTTTCTGGGGGTCTCCATTAAACTTTACACCCAGGGTAAGTGTCTTGTGGGTTCTCCCCCCCCAAGGCTGGTCCCACAGGTGTTCCCTGCCAGGCAGCCATCTCTGGTGCTGGGGTGGTGGCTGCTGCTGCAATGGGGATGGATGTTCCATCGCATCAGGTGCACATCAGGTTGCCCTAGCCGAACCAGGATTTTGCGCACTTTGAGGTGCTCAAAGGCCTTCAGATGAATTTTATGGCTTGTTCCATCAGTCTGCCCGGTCGCTCTCTCCACACTCATCGCTTTCTTCCTCCAGCCCTTCCAGCTCAGCTAGCTTTCCGCGTCAGCGGCTGCTTCTGCCGCCATGGTTGAATGTCACCCCTTGGGGTTTCTTTTCCCACTCTTCTTTTCTTCCGACCCCTAAGGACCATCAGGATCTGAACAGGTTGTCTTCCCCCAGCCATTCAGATATATGCAGTCCTCCCAGAGGGGATCTCGTAGATGCCTCTCCCCAGGTTTCAATTTCTTCTTGTTTACTCCCTTGAGTTGACATTGTATGCACGGGCCCCATGGTAAAGGTAAAATCCTCTCCAGGTTGACCAAAATTGCAGATTCTGCCTAATGTCAGACCTGCCCCAGTCTGCTCTCTCAGGATAGTAAGACCCATGACTCCATTTAGTTGAAGCAAAGGAACTTTTGCTGAAAGAAACTGGTTGCAGTAAAGTCAGGCAGAATCTGGTGTTCCCACACAAAATACAAAGCTATTCTTTCCAACTCTCAATCCCTCTCCCCATGACCAGTCCCTCAGCCAGCCAATGTGATGCCAGTATGATGTTTTGAGAAACTCTTGAGGTATGAAACTGGTAATATTCCATTCTCAGGGCAAACAGCCTTGAAGATCCTGGTACAAGCCAGTTTGGTGATCTGGTCTTCTTCTGTTATTACTTCCCTGTCCCCATTGCCCACCATTAGATACAGAGATGTGGGTTGCCCCAAATGCTTCCCCCCTCCCTTTCCCTTTGATGGCAGGAACCCAGCAAGGTGCCAGGCCAATGATGGAGATTCTGACATTTGCAGACAAGATACTAGTAATTGTTCAGTTCAAAGAATCCAAAAGATACACAGTAGTTAAAAAAAGTTGGAAGCTAAATTAAAAATAGCTGAAACAGAACTTCATAAAAGATAATTTGAAATTCAGGGATATGCCTGAAGATTTTGGGGGAAAATATTCAGAAACAGAAATGGAAAAGTTACTTAAAACTTTTTTCATTTGGATATGGATGAAACTTTGGAAATTCAAGAAATTTATACAACAAATTCATAGATAACATAAAGAAGAAAATTACTATATGATATCCTTGTTGAATTCACATATTTTAAGACAAAAGAAGCAATGCTAGAGAAAGGAGTGACATTTCCTTTAAACATGAAGACTGAATAATTGTAATGCAATTGGATGTACTTTAGGATGTACTTACACAAAGAGGGAAAACAAATAATTATTCTTCTAGAAAGACATAGCACTATTCCATTCTGTCTAGAATGGGGTGTAAAATTAATTTTCCCAAGGGGCAAATGAGAAACTGGGGCTGTTATGGAGGGCTGAACAAATAGGCTTCCTGTTGCCCTTTTCTGAGATATTGTCGGCCCCGTCATGGTTGGCATTGAGCTCCTTTTGGTGACTTTGGCCGCCAGAACCAACATATGCTACATATGGGAGGGGGGAGTGTGGAGCTTCGCCTCACCTCATTTCAGCCTGGCCTGGCCTACCGACCATTCTTCTGCTGCCACTGCCACACTCCTACTCACTCTGGGAAGCACTTCACCCGCTTGGCTGCAAGGCCGTGCTTTGACTGTGGAGGTAGTGGATGGCCATGTCCTCTCACGCTATAACTGCTGCTGTCTCCTCAGGCTGTTCCAGGTGGAGGGCAAGCACTGTGCAGGTGCAGAAAAGCTCTTTCTCTCCTTGCCCTCTCATGGCCGCCAGCTGACTGAAGGAGCCCACAGCGACTTCACAGAGCTTCTCCCGCCCCCTTCAGTGCACTTATTTGCATGTGATTTCTAATTTCTAATTGACCTCATGTGGGCTACACAAGTATAGCCAAAGGGCCAGATGAGGCCTGGGGGTGGGCATAAAATGCCCAGGTCTAGTCTACAGGTTTTCATGAATAATAGCAAAGCTTTTGAATATTTTATTGATAATGCCAATAGAATGCTTAAGTCATTGGCTCTGACAGACTAAGGGAATAAAGTCCAACATTTGAACCAAGCAACTGCTATTTATTCATAAATTAATTTGATATCTGAGATCATGGATCAAATTAAAATATTCTCAACTAATATTAATGACTTGAAGAACCCATTTAAAAGAGAAAAAAGTTGAAACTGAAGGAAAATGTACTGTATGTTCCGGCGTATAAGACGACTGGGCTATAAGACGACTCCCAACTTTTCCAGTTAAAATATAGAGTTTGGGATATACTTGCCGTATAAGACTATCCCTCCTACCATCTTTCTTTTTCTTTCTTTCTTTCTTCCTTCCTAACATCTTTCTTTTTTTCTTCCTTTCTGTCTTTCTTCCTTCCTAACATCTTTCTTCTTTCTTTCTTTCTTTCTTTCTTTCTTTCTTTCTTTCTTTCTTTCTTTCTTTCTTTCTTTCTTTCTCTTTCTTTCTTTCTTTCTTTCTTTCTTTCTTTTTTCTTTCTTTCTGTCTTCCTTCCTTACTACCATCTTTCTTTCTTTCTTTCTTTCTTTCTTTCTTTCTTTCTTTCTTTCTCTTTCTTTCTTTCCTTCTTTCTTCTTCCTTCCTTCCTTCCTTTTCACACTTTATTGCATACTTTCCTACAAGTAAGAATCCATCTGATGCCTTTGCTATGCATTTTATGACAAAGAACCAATAACAGGAACCCTTTTCTTGTACCTTGGATTTTTTAATTTCTTCATAATTGCAAGCTTTGTGATAGACAATTAGGCAACATATGCCTTGTACTGTGAAAACTACTTTGCTCTCTATAGAACATATGAAGAAACTTTCTGGCAACCCTCCAATATTGTCCAATAGGGACAATGGGATATTGAGAGAATCCCTGTGTCTGTGCTGTTTAATTTGTTGCTGCTGTAGCAGCTTCCTTGCTCTACAGTGATATTTGTCTTTGAGTTGGTGGTTTCCATCATAGCATTGGTAATGATTCTTTCTTTCTTTCTTTCTTTCTTTCTTTCTTTCTTTCTTTCTTTCTTTCTTTCTTTCTTTCTTTCTTTCTTTCTTTCTTTCTTTCTTTCTTTCTTTCTTTCTTTCTTTCTTTCTGTCTTCTTCCTTCCTTCCTTCTTTCTGTCTTCTTTCCTTCCTTCCTAACTTCTTTCTCTCTCTCTCTCTGTCTTCCTTCCTTCCTTCCTAACTTCTCTTTCTTTTTTCTTTTTTTCTTTCTTCTTTCTTTCTTTCTTTCTTTCTTTCTTTCTTTCTTTCTTTCTTTTTCTTTCTTTCTTTCTTTCTTTCTTCTCTCTCTCTCTCTCTCTCTCTCTCTCTCTCTCTCTCTCTCTTTCTCCCTGCAAACCAATCCCCACTGTGGCTCCTTTCTCCCTCGCCCAGCCCTCTTCCAAGATGCCAAGTGCGGGGAACCACACCAAGCGAGGTAGGTGGGTGGGTTGTTCCCCTCCCCTCGGAGGAAGAAGGAGCCTCTGTCGCCATCTCCCGCGGGGCTCCAGCCACCCGACTGAGTCCCCGACCACGGCACCAGCAGGGTTAACGCGCATGGGAGGGAAGGAGAGAAAGTGCTACCACTGCTGCTGCTGCTATTGCCGCTCCGATATTTCTTCGGTGGGCGCGCGCGAGAGGGACCGTGGAGCAGAGGCGCCCGGCGAGCGGGGCGAGAGGCGCGGGGATGCCAGAAATGGCGGCGTCAGCGGCAGGCTCCTGCCCACGTCTCCCGCCCGCCTCTTGCCTTAAGCCGCCGGGCACCTCTGCTCCATGGTCCCTCCCATGCACGCCCACCTGCTGGAAAGACTGCAGCTGGCAGTGGCGGCCGCAGCCTTCCCAGCAGATCGAGATGCAGGGCGGCGTCAGGGTTCCGGGGCTCCTTCAGCCGCTTGGCTGGAGAATGGCGGGGATGTGGCCGTGGCCATTTTTGAGCTCCCCCCGGCTCGGAAGTTTCAGTACCCGGCGAATCAGATGACCCCCGACTTTTGAGAAGATTTTCAAGGGGTAAAAAGTCGTCTTATACGCCGGAACATACGGTATATATCAGTGATGGCGAACCTATGGCACGGGTGCCAAAGGTGGCACGTGGAGCCATATCTGCCGGCACGCGAGCTGTTGCCCTAGCTCAGCTCCAGTGCACATGTGCATGCCTGCCAGCTGATTTTTGGCTCATGCGGAGGTTCTGGGAGGGTGATTTCAGCCTCCAGAGGGCCTCCAGGGTGGCAGGGGGAGCGTTTTCGCCCTCCCCAAGCTCCAAGAAAGCCTCTGGAGCCTGGGGTGGGTGAAAAATGGGCCTACAGGGCCCCCTGGAAGTCAGGAAAATGGGGGAGTGGGGGGGTCATGTGCAGGGGGTGGGGCAAGTGAGGGGCTTTGAATTATGGGTGTGGGCACGCACGCACGTGCAATAGCGCACACACGCACTATTTCGGCACCCGAGGAAAAAAAGGTTTGCCATCACTGGTATATATTATATATCTTCAAGAAACACAATTAACAAAACCTACCATACTGTAAGCCTGTTAGAATGTAAAAAGCTCAGCCAAAATTTTGCAGTTGTGAAAAATGCAGTTGTGAAAAATGTAATATACATGACGAATGAACTATGAAATTTAGAAAAACAAGTCAAAGAGGAAGAAGGGATACCTGTAATAGTACTTTTACAGACTGGATTTGGGGAAATAACCATTGCCTAAATTTATGCTACAAACGACAACAAAATAAAGTTCTATAAAAGCTTTTTACTTCTTGAAATTGCAGACGAAGATATTCTGAATCTTGGAAATATGGGTTCCTCCTCTAAATATGGACAGATTTCCTTTATCTAAAAGGAACTCTAATCAGCATCCAGAATTTAAATATATTAGACCATCTATTTTCATAGTATATAGAGAGAATAATCTGCAGAGAAAGGATATATATACCGTGTTTCCCCGAAAATAAGACAGGGGCTTATATTTTTTTGACCCCCCAAAAATGCCCCTGGCCTTATTTTCGGGGGATGGCTTATTATTTTTGGGGTGCAGGCAGGCCGCGACGCACCACTTACTGAAGTTCGGCAGCTCCGTGGTCTCTCGGCTAATCTGTTTAGGGGAAAAAAAATCTTGCATAGTGCAGAAACTCTTCTCGCGAGAATTAGCAAGTTCTCGAAGCGAGAAGAGTTTCTGCACTATGCAAGATTTTTTCCCCTAGCCGAGGGAAACCCCAGAGCTGTCAAACTCCAGTAAGTGGTGCGTTTCGCGGTTCTGCGGAGTTTGGAGCTTTGGGGCGAAGGATGGGGCGGGGCGGCGAGCGAGCGACCGAGGTGGCGGCAGAAGGGGCAGCAGAAGAGCGCGGAGCCCAAGAGCGAGATCCCAGCGGTCAGCAGGAGCCCCGAGTAGAAAGCGCTGGCCGCTGTGCCCAGGCGGAACGGCTCCCCCTTGAGTTCGGAGCCCAGCGAAAAGCACTTGAGACCCACCGGGGCGGCGCTCAGCGCACAGGCAAGCAGGAGGTAGCTGGAGAGCGCGGCGCAGGCTCCCACTTCATCCTCCGCGTCTCCTCCGCTGCCTGCGCCTCCTCCTCCCTGCCTCGCCTCCTCCGCCTCCCTTCTGTCCTCCTCCTCCCGTGTCCTCCTCGCCGTCATCGGCCCTTGCCGGGGAGGCGGCCGCCACGTGTTGCGGGAACATAATGCTGGGGATGGCAGTGGCGAGAAGGGAGAGTCTCGAATACGCCGCCACCGGTGCCGCCGTTGCTCTGGCTGCTACCGGCACAGTGGCCGCCGCTGTCACCGCTGCTTCCTCTCTGCAGGCAGCCGGCAAGAACGGCTCACGCACCAGCTTTTTCCTCCCCGCCCTGCTTCCTCCTGCTCTCTCTTATTGAAGCGGCTGCTGCGGCTGCTGCTCTCTTGCTCGCCGCCGCCGCTACTGCTGGGAGCCGATGAATTATTGATGGCAGCAAGTTCGAGGCAAAAGAGGGGCTTAGCTTAGTCGGGAGGATCTCTGTGCGCCAGCCGTGCCAAAGGGCGACTGGCAAGAGGTGGCTTTAAAACGCAGGAGTCAACACCCGTTATTACAAAGAAGCACAGAGATCCTCCCGACTAAGCTAAGCCCCTCTTTTGCCTCGAACTTGCTGCCATCAATAATTCATCGGCTCCCAGCAGTAGCGGCGGCGGCGAGCAAGAGAGCAGCAGCCGCAGCAGCCGCTTCAATAAGAGAGAGCAGGAGGAAGCAGGGCGGGGAGGAAAAAACTGGTGCGTGAGCCGTTCTTGCCGGCTGCCTGCAGAGAGGAAGCAGCGGTGACAGCGGCGGCCGCTGTGCCGGTAGCAGCCAGAGCAACGGCGGCACCGGTGGCGGTGCATTCGGGACTCTCCCTTCTCGCCACTGCCATCCCCAGCATTATGTTCCCGCAACACATGGCGGCCGCCTCCCCGGCAAGGGCCGATGACGGCGAGGAGGACACAGGAGGAGGAGGACAGAAGGGAAGCGGAGGAGGCGAGGCAGGGAGGAGGAGGCACAGGCAGCGGAGGAGACGCGGAGGATGAAGCGGAGTGTCCGTGGAGCCTGCGCCGCGCTCTCCAGCTACCTCCTGCTTGCCTGCGCGCTGCCGCGGTGGGTCTCAAGTGCTTTTCGCTGGGCTCCGAACTCAAGGGGGAGCCGTTCCGCCTGGGCACAGCAGCCGGCGCTTTCTACTCAGGGCTCCTGCTGACCCGCTCTTGGGCTCCGCGCTCTTCTGCTGCCCCTTCTGCCGCCACCTCAGTCGCTCGCTCGCCACCCCGCCCCATCCTTCGCCCCAAAGCTCCAAACTCCGCAGAACCGCGAAACGCACCACTTACTGGAGTTTGACAGCTCTGGGGTTTCCCTCCACGGCAGCCCATTCTGAAAGAGAACGCCTCGCGAGGCTTTCAAAGTTCTCCAACTCGTGAGGCATTCTCTTTCAGAATGGGCTGCCGTGGAGAGAAGATCGAAGAACGCGATCGAGGTAGGAGGGTGTCCCTTCAAAATGCTTCAAAGTCCATCGAAGCATTTTAAAGGAATCCGTTTTGCCTGCCATGAAGGGAACCAATGCTTGCCTCCTTTTCTTCAGGGAACATTGGTTCCCTTCATGGCAGGCAAAACGGATCCCTTTAAAATGCTTTGAAGGACTTTGACCACCGGGCGGGGGATGGGGCGGGGTGCGACGTGAGTGAGGAAGGCGGTGACAGGGAAGCAGCGAACTTCCAGACGCTGGTAAAGTGAGCGCCTCGCAGCCCGGCCCTCCCCTGCATTCCCCCCCAAATTGATTATCTTACCAGCGTCTGGAAGTTCGCGGCTTCTCTTTTCAGCAGGTCTTTGCAGGGAAACTCCTTCAATGTAAAGGAGAAGTTCTCGCGAGTGCGAAAAGTTGTTAATTGGTTGCACTCGCGATAACTTCTCCTTTACATTGAAGGAGTTTCCCTGCAAAGACCTGCTGAAAAGAGAAGCCGCGAACTTCCAGACGCTGGTAAGATAATCAATTTGGGGGGGAATGCAGGGGAGGGCCGGGCTGCGAGGCGCTCACTTTACCAGCGTCTGGAAGTTCGCGGCTTCTCTTTTCAGCAGGTCTTTGCAGGGAAACTTCTTGAGAGATCTCTCTCTCTCTCTTTCCGGGCCAAAAGAGTGCCGCCGCAAAAAGAGCGGCTCCCGGCATGTCCCCCCCCTTTCCCCCGGAAGTAGTGTGGGGGGGTTATTTTCGGGGGGGGGGCCCTTATTTCAAGGCATGTCCCGAAAAAGCCCTGTGGGGCTTAGTTTCGGGACATGTCTTATTTTCGGGGAAACACGGTATTATTCTTCAGATGATAAAATTTACTTGAGAGTAGATATGTGCTGGATTTCTAACACACTATTAAACTGTTTATAGACAGAAATTGCAGCTTCTACATAGATTATCCAGATCATAACACCATAATTCTAAGATTAATGAGATTAATCTTTAGACTGAATATTTGGAGTCTGAACGAGCTTTTACTACTACAAGGGGACATAAAATTGAACTGCCACAGGAATTAAGAAGTTTTCTTAAGTTAATTGAACATCTTATGTTTCTTTATTTACAGTGTGGAATTCTAGCAAAGCATTTATGAGATGATTATTTATCTTTCTGGTATCAAATAGCTAGAAAGCTTTGCAAAAGGAGTAAGAGATATTGATGAATGAACTGAGGCAGTTAGAATTAATTGCTTAACCTTGTTGTGAACTTAGAACAAGTGATTCATAAGCAGCTAGATGTAATGGATTTAGGTAAGACTTGTAAAAGTTCAATTTTGTCAAATAGAAACATTTTGAAAAAGGTTAAATTGCAAGTTTTCAAACTGTAAAAAAAACAAGACAAAGAATGTACGTATTATTTCTATTTGGGACGAAACTAGACATATCTATAATGAAGGACATGAAGGAGCAATTTGTTAAATAGTACAGCTAATCCCGAGTTACGAGCGTTCATTTAGTGCCCGTTAGAAGTTATGAGATAAGCGCCCCCTAGTGTTTACGAGTAAGTCCCAAAATTATGAATGTTGCAGCACCATGGCAATTGTTCACCTTTATGAACGACTGCAGAGGACTGCAACATTCACCCTATTGCCCCCACCCCTGCTCCCCACAATTGCTTCCCCCTCCCATCCTGCCACACCTGACTCACTTACCTTACAAGGAGAGGAGAGTTGATGGAAGCTCCTGGGTGCTGTAATATCGTGCGAGTTCAGGCATCCATCCTCTTTTGCAGAGACTGGGTGCCTGAACTCTCACGAGATCACGGACCCCAGAAACTTTCATTCTTGGCGCGAAAACTGTTTGCGGTACCTGTCTTCTGTTCCTCCCCAACTCCTTTCCGCCACCACTGGGACACTTTTCGCCCAGACAGAGACCTGATGGAGACTGGAAGCTTCATCTGCATGCAAATGGGGCCTTTGAAAATGGAGGGATTTGTTCCGTTTTGAAATGCCCCATAGGCGCCTATGAGGTATTGAAAATGGAGTGATTTGCTCCATTTTCAAAGGCTCATAGGCACCTATGGAGCATTTCAAAATGGAGCAAATCCCTCTGTTTTCAAAGGTCCCATTTTCATGCAGATGAAGCTTCCAGTCTCCGTCAGGTCTCCGTCTGGGCAAAAAGTGTCCCGGTGGTGACGGAAAGGAGTTGTGGAGGGGGGGAGAGGAGCAGGAGACAGGTGCCACAAACACTTTTCGCGCCCAGGAGCTTCCATCGACTCTATTCTCCCTCAAAGGGAAAGAAACTGCAGCAGAGAGGAGACAGATCTTTGCATGGTGAGTCCGGCACAGCAGGGAGGAGGAAGCATGAGGTATCTTACTCGGTTGGGGAGGCCTTGGAGTTCCATCACTAGGCCCCCCATGGCCTTCCCCACCCTGACATACCTCATGTGCACTTAACAAACCATGCATTTGTCCACGCATTAAATTAGCGAATGCATGGGCAAAAGCAGGGAGTGATCTCGTTCAAGTTACGAGATTCACTCCCACTAATCCTCAAGGTACGGATGGAATGGGAAGGCTCCATTACATTCATAACTCGAGGACCACCTGTATTCAAGGTTATATAATAGACAGATATCTGAATTGGAAGAGATTGAAGAGTATTTGAATATAATACTACTTATGAATATACTACTACTTACAAAATATACAGATTCCAACAACAGGAAGTTTTAAATAAACTCATACCAGAAGGTGAAACTAAAACTATAAAAAATGAAACTGAGCAAAGCTCCAAAAGCTAATGGCATCTCTGAAATACACCCTATGACTTTTCAAGAAATTTTGGTGAAACCACTAACTCAGGTAATGAATGAGATTCAATAACATCAATAATTTTCTTTGTTATATAAAAAAATCCCTTTAATCTCTCTATAAGGAAATAAACAACCGAACCTATCCAGAGTCCTACTGACCAATTTCTTTATTGAATGTAACTACAAACTTTTTAAGATGATAATTACAAAAAAGTAAATATTGTTTAATTATATTAATACATCCTGACCAGACTGAATTTGTCTCAAAGAGATACATAAGGGACAACATCAGAAATTTATTTAATGTTGTTTAACAAGCAGATGATTATGGTCTTTTTTGGTGCAGAGAAAGCTTTTGATAGTTTGGATTGGACTTTCATACGTATGACTTGAACCATGTCAAGAGGCTTTAACTTTTTCACATGGATGCTGTAAGAGATGAGTAGGCTGAGCCCAAACGTGGGATAAAACAAGTCATCACTTTGGAGTTACTACATTCCCACAAGAGACCCAAGTCCAGCCTCCATGAATTCCATTGACCCTCGTCTAGCACCAATTTGACTTGACTGTTAGTAGGTCAGGTTTTTGTCCATAAGCTGCATGTAATAAACATTTAATGCTTTGTATTCAACTCCTGTTGTTGGTTACTTATGCCTGATACAGAACATTTACAAAATTCAATCCTGAGCTAATATATTCTCTTCTATTTATAAAAAAATATATGAAACAAAGGTAAATAGTACATGTCACAAAAACATACCATACTGAAGGGGACAAGAAAAGTATACCGGTAGTTTGTTCCCTTTGTTCTTACTTATTCTTATTAGCATGAGAGTCAGTGGTAAAGAAAATATGTCAAGACAGTAAAAACGTGGAAATTAAATTAACAAATTACTCATATAAATGACTCCTTAGAATTGAAAAGGGACTATATATTGTAACATGGTCCAAAGCCAGAATATCAGATCAATAAAGATAAAACTCAGATGTTGACAAACTAAACTGAAGAGAAAAAGCAATCTCTGTTCTAAATAACAGGATTTATTATCACTAAAAAAAAATTAAATACCTGGGAATTTACTGGATAGAAAACAATAAAGACTAAAGATTAAATATAAAGAAAAAGAAAAATTAAAAATCTTTAATTTTTAAAGATTGAAAATAATCAGAGATTTGAAAAAAAAGGCAGATATTTCAAGGTGGAGAAAGTTACAATAGTCTTGGCTAAGAAGATTGCAGCTGTTAAAGTAACATTTGCCAAGGCTGAAATTTGTCTTCCACATTATTCCAGTGAAAATTGAAAACAAGGCAGAGACAAGTAACACATTTTATATGGTCTAATAAAAGACTGAAGATTAAATGTTTATTTAATTTTTATGCCATCCATCTCCCCTACATCTGAGCAGCTAACAAATTACCAAATAGGTGAAAAATACCGTATTTTTCGGAGTATAAGACGTACCTTTTTACCCTCAAAAAGAGGGTGAAAATTTGGGTGCATCTTATACACCGAATGTAGCCCCACCCAGCCACCCCCACCCTTTGGCCTCTGCCTGCCAGCAATTTACCTCTTTGCAGCAAACAGCAGCAGAGCCTGATTTGCACAAGAAACTAATAAGCAGCCTCCCGACCTACAGCTGACTGAGGCTTGCAAGCCACGAGGTAAAATGAAACTAACTACGGTGGCTGTAGTGAGACAAATTGCTGGGAGATAAACTGCTGGCAATGTTAGACTGCTGAAATTGCAAGGAGGTAAGCTATATCTCCTATGGCCTAGAGGTAGAGCTCTTGCCTCACAATCAGGAGGTTGTGAGTTCTATCCTAGGTAGAGGCAGATTCTGTTAATATGTTATTTTGTTAAATGTTTGTAGAGTGTTCAAAATATTAGACTTATTTTTTAAAGACTGCTTTATTATTGTTCTAGACAACTTAACAAAATAAAGAAGCTTTTTAAAATAAATGCTTGCTCTGAAGAGGCCCAGTGCTATTGTATCTTCTTTTAAATAGCAGAGAATACTTCCAGAAAGCCACATCAATTTTAAAGATCTGTAAAAGTATAATCTGAAATGTCCTGTTTTAGTATTAAGTATTAGTATTAAAATAAGGCAGCTGAATTAAACCCTGACTTAGTCATGTTTGGAGTAGATCTATTTAAATAATTGGGAGGAGTTAGTGTGATTACATTTAAGAAAACTTTCTGGGATTAATATACTGCCATAATGTACATTTCTCCAATTCTTTGCCATTTCTATGGGTCAGGCACACATGCACAGAAATACACAGCAAACAGTGTATATCATCTATACTGTTTGCTGTTTGCTATTTGGCAAATTGCTGGGAGGCAGAGGCCTTTTTTCCTTGTTTTCCTCCCCCAAAACTAAGGTGCGTCTTATACTCCGGTGCGTCTTATACTCCGAAAAATGCGGTAATTAAAAGATTAAAAGATCAAAATCAAACAACATAAAATATTATTAAAAACAGTGCTAAAACTACACCTACAAGAGCCAAGAGATGGATGGGACAGGATGAGATCTTCTACCCTGTCAGTCACCTCCAGCAGGGAGCACCCCCCTCAGGATTCCAGGCCAATGGCCAAAACCAGGTTTTGATACCCTTCCAAAATGCCAAAAGGGAGGGGGGAGTTCTCACCTCTGGTGGAAGAAGTTCCACAGGGATGAGGTCATAGCAGAAAAGACTCTTCTTGATCACTGCTTCAATTTCTTAGCAGATGGGATCGATGGCAGCCTCTTCCATCAGCATGAATGGGGCAGCCGTATCCCATCGAGATGGCTCCTCAGACATCCTGGAACCATGCCATGTAGGGCTATAAAGGTAATGACCAATACCTTGAATTGGATCTGGACGCAAAATGGCAACCAAAATGGCTCTCACAGGAATGATATTATATGTGCAGCCCTACGAGATTCCAAGACTGTGCATGCTGCAGTATTCTGCACCAGCTGCAGCTTCTGATACTCTTCAAGGGTAGACCCATGTAGAGCATGTTACAGTAATCAAGTCGAAAAATGACTAGGACATGAGTGACTATGTACAAAATGTGCAAAATTTGTGCATAAACATAAATGGCTTATACAACATTAAGGTATGAAACTATACACCCTTATAATCAGGAATTTTTTTTTGAAAAAGTGCTCTTGAAAATGAATAAATGTTTTAGCAAACAAATTCCAAGGAATCAATAGTAATTTGCTTCAAAAGTAATATAGTAATGATATTGAGTGTAATAAGTGTCAATATATATGACCACAATTGAGCTCAAAATTTCCCTTGCTAAGCAAAGTGGTTAAGTGAGTTTTGCCCCATTTTATGACCTTTTTGCCACAGTTGTTAAGTGAATCACTGCAGTTGTTAAGTGAATTGCGCAGTCATTAAATGAATCTGGCTTCATCCATTGACTTTGCTTGTTGTAAGCTGGCTGGGAAGGTTATAAATGGTGTTCACATGACCTCTGGAAAGTACAACTGTTATAAATATATGCCATTTGCAAAGCAGCTGAATGTAAATCACGTGACCATGTGGATGCTGCAATGGTCTGAAAAACAGTCATAAGTCACTTTTTTCAGTGCAGTTGTAACTTCAAAAGGTCACTAAATGAATAGTTGTAAGTCTATTACTACTTGTATGTGTAACCTAGTAATTATTCAGTACATGTACTGTATATTAAAATAAGGGAAAGATATGCCTGACCCTGCTTCACCACCCTTAACAAATCTAAGTTTACAGTGAAAAGCTGTAAAGCGTTGGCACTTCAGAATAGCCCAAGTCAAGAAACAGTTACGGCTATAGTAACCATATTTTCTTAGAAAATATAAAAGACAACCTGAAAAAGAGACATATTTTCTAAGGATAAAAAAATTAATTGTGTACATTTATAACATTGTTTCATAAAAGAAAATTCAAGAGCAAAACAAGAAAATAAATAATTAAATTTAATAAATCTAAAGGACAGCTTTCTGAAATAAAAGACTGTCCTTTATAATAAAGGACATGTGGTCACCATAGGCATGGCAAAGATTCCAGCAATGTTCTTCATTGTGGTAAGGTAGAATAGCAGAATGTTGAAAACATGTCCAAGTTTCTCTCTCTGCCATCTTACACTAAACAAAATCAAGGCAGAATTATTTGAATTTCTTTCTTATATTTCCCCCAGGGGTGGGTTCTAACTTACCTCGCTGCCGGTTCGCTTCCTCCCACGCCTCGTGAGCGCGCCTCGTGGGTGCGCGCATGCGCAGTGTTGAAAAATCAGAAATAAATAAATAAATAAAGCCGAAAACAAGATGGCGACCGAATGCACAGTGCCGGAAACTCGGTTTCTATACATGCTCAGAAGAAAAAATAAATAAATCAAAAATGCAAAAAAAAATCCCAAAAAAAGATGGCGGCGCCCACAGACCGGCACCGACCGAACGGGTTCCGTGACATCATCGTGACATCACCAACGGGTCGCTACTGGTTCTGACAAACCAGTGCAAACCGGGAGGAACCCACCTCTGATTTCCCCCTATTTGGGGACCGTGTAATCTCTTCTACCAGTTTAACAGTTTGCTCCTTCCTTCCCCAAGATCAATTCTTCAATTTTTCAGAAGGCCTATACCCGGGGTGCTCAAACTTTTTAAACAGGGGGCCAATTCACAGTCCCTCAGACTGTTGGAGGGCCGGACCAGCTGGGTGAGCGTGGCTAGGTGGTCATGTGACTCGGTGGGCATGGCTAGGTCGTGTGACTAGGTGGGCATGGCCAATTTAACAGTCCATTAAACAATGCACAACAATTAAACTTTAATTTGTTTTGCTCCTGGGGGTGTTTTATTTGCTTTTGTTTGCATGTTGCTCTTTTGGTTGACTTTTCTTTTTACTAGATCATTTTTCAGTTGTTTAGGAGTCTAGTGGTCCACTTCAGGAAACTCAGTTTTGCAGCAATTCTTCTCAGCCCCAAGGAGCTTGAGAAATCTCTGTCTCTCTTCTCTCTCTCTCTTTCTGTCTCTCCCTTTCTTTCTTTCTTTCTTTCTTTCTTTCTTTCTTTCTTTCTTTCTTTCTCTCTTGCTCTCTCTCTGTCTATCTATCTTTCTCTATCTTCTGGAGGCAGGGGAGGTGAAAAACAGGCAGCTTTCGCCCATTTTTTGGCCTCCTGAGGCATCTGGTGCGCCCCATTTTTCACCTCTCCCGCCTCCAGCAACATTCTGCAGGCCAAAATTGTTGGCCTTACCTTTCAGTTCCTGCCGTGGGGCTCGCAAAGGTAAGTCCTGCGCTCGGCTTGAGGGTGGGCGGGGCGATGTGGGCGGGGCAGCCTCATGGTCCTGCGCGGGCCAGATTAATGACTTCAGCGGGCCGCATGCGGCCCACGGGCCGTAGTTTGAGGACCCATGGCCTATACTATATCTTCCACAGCTGCATTCAAATAGTGAAAGACGTAATACAAGTCCTATTCCACTATTGCCTTCTATGTGTTCCTTTTATGAACAAATTAAGAAAATTATAGTGAATGGTACTATATAGAGTATATATGACTATATATTCTAAAGAACTTTGTATGAATTATTGCAGTCATTCTTAAGACTGCATAAGACTATACCTCAGTGGCAAAACATCTTTATATGAAAAAGGCTCTAGATTCTTTGCAACCTAGCAGTGCAAAGCTGTGCATCCCTATTTAGAGGTTCTGCTGCATTCAGTCTGGCTTTCTTCCAAGGGAAGTTATATAGAATTTCAATAGTGTACACACTCTTAACTCATGGATTTCAATTATTAGTTCTTTTCAGCATGTGGTTCCAAATGCCATTCACAACTAAAACGAACCTCTTCAATATTTATTAGAATAGAAATGTTTGCGACTACCATAGCAGTAAAATTGAATAACAAATACAATATTGTAGTGGAAAAACGGAACGCTGCCATTTATTGATCACGGATCAATAAATGGCAGTGTTCCATTTTCCCACTACAATATTGTAGTTTTATGTAATAGCATTTATAAACAGTCTGGTATGAGGCACTTCTTTCAATAAAGGTACCTTATGTGGTGAACCTGCAGTAACTCTGCAAGGCTTTAAGGGAGTGTCTAAAAATAAATAAGTTCATGTTCAAGTTTTCTTTAAAAGAGCTTTTTTTAATTTACAGGCAACAATAATAATGACATTAATAGCATGTTGGACACAGAGTAATTTAATCTTAATTTAATACCAATGAACACAATGTTTCAGCCTTCTATCTCTGTAAAATTTAAGATCCTTTGATTTCAATGGAACATATTCCCAGATAAGTAGGTAGATAATATTTTACCTGAGAGCCAGTCTGGAACAGTGATTAAGAGTTAGGGTTCCAGAAAACCAAGAAATCATTAGTTCTGCTTGAGCCTGGATTAAACTTTTTCATCATTTCACGTCAGGGAATGCATGTGTCTGTCATTCAGAGATGGTTGCATAGCTGCTGCATTTATACATCTGCAAATGTTCATTCTGGCTAGGGGATGCTCAAACAGCAAAGCACAGAACAAGAAGTCACATCAACCAATCACCATGCAAGACCCATACCTCCGCACAATACACAGTTGGGATTTGGGAGATGTGCCCGTTGGCCTCTCTGCAGCTATCAACTCTTCACAGCCTAGGGTATATGGCGACGTCAACATGCAGTTGGGGGTAACTCTAAATCAAGCTTTAAGCACTAAGCCAGCTGGGTGAATTTGGGCCAGTCACTGTCTTAGCTCCAGGAAGAAAGAAATGGCAAATCACTTTCAAACTCTTGCCAAGAAAATTGCATAGACCTGTTCAGGCAGTTGCCAGGAATCACGACTGACTCATGTGCATGCGCACACACAAACATAAAACCTAAGAATTATTAGTTGAAACACATGTCATACCATGAGCATTAAAAAAAGTAAGCCATCATGCTGTTTTCATTTTTTAAATTTTGCTTTTCCTCCTATTTTCTCTGAAATGCTTTTCAGGGGTTCATTCATTCATTTTATGGAAATTGTTGCATCATGGTTTGAATACCATTTGTAAATCTGTTTTTATGTCCTCGTATGCTCTCTCTGTGTCTATCATAACCTTTGTTAAACTGCCCTTCAGCTGTGGTATATTACTATCACTCCCAGGAACCATGTTGACTGGATATGGTAGCTGTAGTCTTGGACTGCACCAAATTGGAGAAGGCCATTTTGTTCATTCTGGAATGCCATTCAGCTCCTAGATGAACCCTTATTTTAGAATTTAGAAATTTGTAAAAGGGAAACTTTTAATGTCTTCATCCACAGAAGCCCAGAAAAGCTTTTCTCCTAGAATCTAAACAGATTGCTTTGGGAATTAACAAACGGTAACTCTTTTTCTCTGATTTAGGGCATCAAGATATAACTTTTTAATTGAACATTTGATTTGTTTTAATAATTATAATTATTTTTGAATTATTGGATGTTTTCCTACTGGGTTATTTTAATCTTCATTTTTCAGAAATGTTATTTAAAAATCACAATATATAGGTAATATATAGGTTGATTGGGGAAGTCCTCTATTTTGTTGTGGCTTTACACAAATTTTATTTTGTTTTTACACGATATGAAAGTAGTTAATTATGTGTGTCCCCAGAAATTCAATGTTATGGATAGAATAAAAAACAAACCAAATGACAAAGTGTAACAATAGATAGATCATGGATATTTTAAAAATTATCTTCTTGAAAGGTTCGGATTGCCTGAGCCCCGTATAATCTTTTTACAGTATTGATGGCTGCAGTTGGTATGTAGGATTAGGATAATGATGCAAAGTGGATAGGTCCTGGATTTCCTGGATTTTTTTTCTTGGATCCTGGAGGAAATGTGTAGATTTCACTTGCTTTTTAAATGGTGTTAGGTCCATTGCAGAGCTCACCTGCTACTTCTTTTTAGAACATAAAAATATAAACATCCAATGGCAGATGTTTGGATTATCAGTTTTTAGCCTCAGTAATCAGATGTGGCTTGGGGACAAGAAGGAACTCAGGAGCTACTTAGAGCCCTGAGACTTATGTTGTACACTTATGTTGTACATAGTCTAGGCTTCTCATTTCTTCATTTAAATGTGGTAGCATTTAAATAAAAGTATAGCAGTGAATTTTGGTTAAAACCACATTACAAAAAAACTAATGAATGTATACCAAACATCACTGTAGAACAAAAGCTTATCTGCATGGATCCAGATTTCAACTTTTTCTCCTAATATTTAAAGCAATTTAGAATTCAGTCATTCTTCCTATTTATGTTTATATCCCACATTTTGTACAAGCGCTGATTAAAGTTGCTTAATGCAGTCATCAATGTATAGCAACTGCAACTGCATATAACCTGGCACCCCAGACAACACATTCACTGTGTTTCCCTGTCATCAGATATACAGTATGTCACAGAAGTGAGTACACTCCCTCACATCAATATTTAAGTATATCTTTTCATGTGACAACACTGAAGAAATGACACTTGGCTACAATGTAACGTAGTGAGTATACAGCTTGTATGACAGTGTAAATGTGCTGTCCCCTCAAAATAACACAACACACAGCCATTAATGTCTAAACTGCTGGCAACAAAAATGAGTACATCCCTAAGTGATAATGTCCAAATGGGGCCGAAGTAGCCGTTTTCCCTCCCTAGTGTCATGTGACTCATTAGTGGTACAAGGTCTCAGGTGTGAAGAGGGAGCAGGTGTGTTAAATTTGGTGTTATCGCTCTCACTGTCTCATACCGGTCACTGGAAGTTCAACATGGCACCTCATGGCAAGGAACTCTCTGAGGATCTGAAAAAATGAATTGTTGCTCAACATAAAGATGTCCTAGGCCAGGGGTCAGCAATCCACGGCTCTGGAGCTGCATGTGGCTCTTTCATCCCTCTGCTGCAGCTCCCTGTCGCTCAAAATATGTGTCATAACTGTCAATGTGCAACACCGCCGGCACGCAATTTATTGAGCTTTTCAACCCACGGTAGGCCAACCATGGATAAATCCAAGAAAAGAAAAGTTTCAGAAGAAAACAGAATCTTTAACTCAACTATATATGCTAGTTTTGTGGCCACTTAGATAATAGTCAGGCACAGGAAGTTTTGTAGCTCCTGGTGTTTTCACTTCTGTGGGAAACAGGTCCAAATGGCTCTCTGAGTGTTTAAGGTTGCTGACCCCTGGCCTAGTCCATGAGCTAGCATGATTGGCTCAGAAAGTCTGGGAGTTGAAGTCCACGAGTCATAGAAGAGCCAACTTTGCCTACCCCTGGCCTAGTCTATAAGAAGATTGCCAAGACCCTGAAACTGAGCTGCAGCATGGTGGCCAAGACCATACAGCGGTTTAACAGGACAGGTTCCACTCAGAACAGTCCTTGCCATGGTCGACCAAAGAAGTTGAGTGCCCATGCTCAGCGTCATATCCAGAGGTTGGCTTTGAGAAATAGACGTATGAGTGCTGCCAGCATTGCTGCAGAGGTTGAAGGGGTGGGAGGTCAGCCTGTCAGTGCTCAGACCATACGCCGCATGCTGAATCAAATTGGTCTGCAGGGCTGTCGTCCCAGAAGGAAGCCTCTTCTAAAGATGATGCACAAGAAAGCCTGCAAACTGCAGACTAAGGACATGGATTTCTGGAACCATGTCCTGTGGTCCGATGAGACCAAGATAAACTTATTTGGTTCAGATGGTGTCAAATATATGTGGCGGCAACCAGGTGAGGAGTACAAAGACAAGTGTGTCTTGCCTACAGTCAAGCATGGTGGTGGGAATGTCATAGTCTGGGACTGTATGAGTGCTGCCGGCACTGGGGAGCTACAGTTCATTGAGGGAACCATGAATGCCAATATGTACTGTGACATACTGAAGCAGAGCATGATCCCCTCCCTTCGGAGATTGGGCCGCAGGGCAGTATTCCAACATAATGACCCCAAACAGACCTCCAAAACAACCACTGCCTTGCTAAAGAAGCTGAGGGTAAAGCATGTCTCCAGACCTAAACCCCATTGAGCATCTGTGGGGCATCCTGAAATGGAAGGTAGAGGTGCGCAAGGTCTTTAATATCCACCAGCTCCGTGACATCGTCATGGAGGAGTACTCCAGGGGCAACCTGTGAAGCTCTGGTGAACTCTATGCCCAAGAGCAGCGGTTCTTAACCTTTTTAGTGGTCTGCACCCCCTTGAATCTGAAAATAAGCTCTTACACCCCCTTAAAAATGTGTGTATATTTTTTATTTAAGAAAAAACATTTATTGCATAAACAAATGCCGTGTTTATTTACAATATATATTACTATATAACATTATTTAATATAATTAATATAATATCATATCATATCATATCATATCATATCATATCATATCATATCATATCATATCATATATCATATCATATCATATCATATCATATCATATCATATTATTTATATATATATATGTGTGTGTGTGTGTGTGTGTGTGTGTGTGTGTGTGTGTGTGTGTGTGTGTGTGTGTAGGATTTTTTGCTGATAAATGAAAATATAGTATATAATATTACTATATAACATAAAAACACGGTTGCCTCGTTCGTATTTTTTTTAAAAAAAATTGAAAATTCTTTCGCACCACTGGAAATGCTCTTGCGCACCCTCAGTGGTGCACGCACCCTAGGTTAAGAACCACTGCCCAAGAGGGTTAAGGCAGTGCTGGCCACACAAAATATTGACACTTTGGGCCCCATTTGGACATTATCACTTAGGGGTGTACTCACTTTTGTTGCCAGCAGTTTAGACATTAATGGCTGTGTATTGCGTTATTTTGAGGGGATAGCACATTTACACTGTTATACAAGCTATATACTCACTACTTTACATTGTAGCCAAGTGTCATTTCTTCAGGGTTGTCACATGAAAAGATATACTTAAAAAAATGTGAGGGGGTGTACTCACTTCTGTGACATACTGTATATTTTGAGCTCCAGGCTTCAGATGAAAACATGGAATGCAAAAAATGGACAAAATTAAAAAGAAAATAAAACCAAGGATACACATATCAAAAGCAAAGCTCTGAACATGTAATATTTAGCTTCTGCCCTTCTGAGGTATTTTGCATTTCAGTGTTACGGAAGTGCCACCAGAGATCTAAGTATCATGCTGTAGAGATCCCTCTTCATTTAGCAAGGGAGTCATGTGCCAGCCATCTGTTATAGCTGCTGACAGAGAACAGCAGCAAATTTCTCAAACTTTTGCCAGAAAAAAGGCTTTATTGCTCAGCAAAGATGAATTACAAGGTAGCTTGTAAACCATTTCTGGACTGCAGTCATTTACATGGTATATACTACACTACAAAATTATGTATTTCCCCATTCTTTCCACAGATGCATAACATATGGTAAATAGAGTTTTCAGTGGAATTTATTATTTTCTATAAAAGCTTTTCAAAAACAAAACATCCCTTTTCCACACTGAAACAGTGAATTGCTATTCTGTTTTTGGCAAAATTTGAACTTCAAAGCTTGGAGGAATAGCATAACTGAGTCACAGTAGCCACACTCGTAAGTTGTGATACTACCTTGGAAGTCTGTGTCTTGTAAAAGTTTGTCTACCAGTGATCAATCATCTCCTTCAAATACTTACTATTAACTAGGAGAACCAGTCTGGTGTAGTGTTTAAAGCACCAGGCTAGAAACCAGAAGACTATGAGTTTTAAACCCACTTTAGTCATGAAAACCAGGTGGATGACTTTGGGCCAGTCTCTCTCTCTTAGCCCGTCTCACCTCACAGGATTGGTGTGCGGAAAATAGGAAGAGGAAGGAATGTTACGTAGGTTCACCATCAATAAAAGTGGAATATTAATTAATTAATTAATTAATTAATTAATTAATTAATTACATCAACAGCACAATTGCATTAGCATAGGCAGTTCCCAAATCCACCCAAAAGTGACTTCAGTCAATTTACCTATATTTAAATATGGATACAAAATCTCAGGCTGCTGGCCCTATATGGTCCTTAAAAACTTTGGATGCAGCCTTCTTGAATCCTAAATGAAGTGATAATATTGAATAGAACAGAACAGATAGATTGTTAAATATTAAAGGAGTCATGTTATCTATATTTAATTTGAATTAAATGTACATGTCAATGAAATGAAATCACATTTAGCTTTTCTTTTGGTTCCATTCCCTAAGGAATATGTGGTCTCAGAGGTGGTATTCAGCTGGTTCGGACCAATTCGGACGAACCGGTAGTAATGACCTGCGGGTGGGCCCCGCCCACCCGCCCACCCGCCCCAGCGCTATACCGTCCTATTTAGGCACATTTTGAAGCCGAACGCATGCGTGCAAACCGCATGCACTCACATTTGCGAACCGGTAGGGAAAGTAAGTGAATACCACCTCTGTGTGGTCTCCAATATGCCATCTAAAGGTCAAGCATTATTCTTAGTTTTGAACAGTAGTCCCAGAGTACTCTTGGTAATTCCAGAGTAGAGGCTAAGAAAGAGCTGCATGCAGCCTCCTATCCTATTTGTTCTGCCCTCAGAACTCCCCAAGACTGTGCCACAAAAATTAAACAGCAAGATGGTGACCTTAGATTGGACAATATTTTGTCTTTCAAAACACTTATTTAATGCTTTAAAAGAGATGTATTTAAGTATTGGCCCTGGCTCAAAATACTTATTTTGAGGGACTGCCCTTTACTGTTTCTATCTGGAACTGAGTTTCATTAGAGAGACACATACAGAGAAAGTACACTGTATACCTTTGCCTATCATAAGACTTGATTGATTCATATTTCATTTGCCAGATAATTCAAAGTCTAATTTTGTATTGCCTTTTTGGTGTCATTCTAAAATACTTTCTGTTATAAAAATTGATCCAGTTCAAAATATTTCTCTTCTCCCCTCCCTGTCACCTCCACCCAACAGTGCCAAGTTATACCAGTCTATACCTTCTACCTACCTTTCCTGTTGCTTGCCAGGTGAAATTCATAGACTGAATGTTGACAGGGATAGCTGGCATTCTTTGTTGAGCTTTTCTGAAATCGTGAGTAAATGGGGCCATCTTCCCTTCTGAAACAATCAGAATATCCTCTTCAAAGCCTGTAAAATAAAACCAATTAACTTGAAACAGGCAGCAAATTAAATACTAACATGGGATGAAAAGCAAGCATTCAGTCTGAAGGGTTTTTATAGGAAAATATGCAGGCTCTGCCAGAGAGTTATTCTGTCACAGCTATGACAGAAATACATATGTACTGAGACATGCCTATCCAGTCACTTATGGGGGTAAAGAATGTATAACATATAAAAAAGGATCATCATCATGCATTACTTAAGTATATGTTTTTTGGGTTTAACTCCATAATGTCTGGAAATAGTTGTTCCGCGTCATTCCTCCAGGTTACTCATAGAATAGAAATTTAAACATTTAAAAATTTCTGTATAAAAAAATCACTTGACTGATTATGTTTAATCAAGTTGTTTTTGACTCTTAGCAACCACATTGATAAGAAGTCAGTACCCTTCCACAAAACCTTGTAGAAAAGAACTGCTAATCAATTCATGTTTACAGTTGCCATTCTGTATGCAACACATGAAAGTAAGTTTTCTCTGTTCAGTGCTAGAATGACAAGGGTGGGGAAAAAGGCACTCTCTTTCAGTCTTTGCAATAGTCTCCTTAACTACTTTTTCAGGAATTTTGTTTGGGGGAAGCCAAATACCCCAAGGCACTTTTCATTTTCTTTAGTAATTGCCTTGTATATATACTCATGCTGAGGCAAGAGGAAAGAACCAGCAGACCAAAGGTTTAATTCATCATTTGGAACGTCTGCATCCTTCCGTTATTTTTTCCCTAATAGCTATCCACGGGCTTACACCAAAGATACTTCAGGCAATGCATAGCCATTCTCGATGACCAATAGCCATTGGTAGCTTATACTTTATTAAACTTCTTGCCTAGTTGTCCAAACTGGCAGCCATAAGCACATCTAGTGGCAATGGATTCCAAAGTTCTACTCCAGCGCTATATCTACCATGGCTTAAGAGTTAAAGTTATCTTGTGGAGAATCCACGCGCCAAAGAGGATGGGGATGGGGAAAGATGAAAACCTGATGCCCTTCCCACGTTTGAGAACAAATCTCATATTTCCCACCCAACAGCCTGGCCCTAGATGACTAGGAACGGAGCTGCGACATATATCCGGACCCAGATTAGAGACGACTGAGGGAGGGCGCGCGCAGACGGCGGGCAAAAAGAGGAAAGAGATCCTGGCGAGCCCCTTTGGCGCGCTCTCCTTTGCCCGAGCCAGCGCGAGCCCCAGCCTCACTTACCGATCAGCACGCGGGCTTGGTGAGCGTCAATCCACATGTAGAGGGTGTCTTCCTGGCGCTGTGCGCCGCGCAAAAGCGGCAGGCTGGCGAGGCACAGGGTACCGCAAAGCCAGAGCGCCGCCGAGCAGAAGGCGCTGATTCCATGCCGCGCCATGCCGTGCTTGACTTATCTGTTCCACCGGGGGGGGGGGGGAACTCAAGAAAAGACGCCCTTCCTCAAGAGAGCGCCTTCACGCCTGCCGCTGCTTCCCGCTCGGCTCTTCTCCTCCGTCCCGAGCGCCGTCTCACTTCTGCACGGCGGGGGCGGGCTGGTGGCGGCTGTTGTCTTGCTCTGCGGCGGCTGGAGGTGGGCTTGCCTTTTGGCAGCCGAAGCGGTTGTGAGAGCGGGGCTAGGAGTAGGGAACGTGTGTTTCGGAGAAGTAGGGGAGCGAGCACGCCGAGCCAGTCCCGCTAGGCGGCAGCAGCGATGGTCTGCCAAGAAGCGGCCCTTGGAGAAGTTTGAGGAGAACGTGGCCTATCAGCACCGAGGAGGTGGAGGAATCGCGGAGGGAGGAGGGGGGAAATTTACAGACCTCGGGCTGGGTAACTGGTTTTTATTTTTGCAATAGTTTTATCCTACCGTGCTTCCCCTCTTCAATCTTTTTATTGCAGTTATACTAATTTTTGTTTCGCCATTTATAATGTGCAGCTTTTTTCTTTCTTGTTTCTCATTGTGGAAAGGTAAGGCAAGAATGGATATTTTTAAAATCAAAATGCCACAAACAGTGGGATGTAAAAAAAAAAATAGAACAACAGTGTACCGTAGGAGCTGCTGATACAGTTCTACAGAGGAATTATTGAATCTGTCATCTGCACCTCTATAACTGTCTGGTTTGGCTCTGCAACCAAACAAGACAGACACAGACTTCAACGGATAATTAGAACTGCAGAAAAAACAATTGCTACCAATCTGCCTTAAGGACCTGTATACTGCACAAGCCAGAAAGAGGGCTGTGAAAATATCTAGACCTCTGGCATCCTGGACATAAAGTTTCAACTTCTACACTTAAAACGATGCTATAGGGCACTGAACCTCAGAACAACTAGACACAAGAACAGTTTCTCCCCATGCCATCACTGCTAAACAACTAATTCCCACAACACTGTCAAACTATCTAAAAAGGCAGTATTACCATCATTATTCTCATCTTCCCTATTCCCTATCTCCTTATTTTCTTATGACTAGGTATAACTTTGTTGCTTATCACTATTGTTATATGTACATTGAGAGTTTATGCACCGGAAACAAATTCCTTATGTGTCTAATCACACTTGGCCAATAAAGAATTCTATTCTATTCTATTCTATTCTATTCTATTCTATTCTATTCTATTCTATTCTATTCTATTCTATTCTATTCTATTCTATTCTATTCTATTCTATTCTGTAGTTAAGGACAGTTAGTACTTTTATATCCTTTATTAATGCCTTAACACATTGCTGAAGTCTAAAAGAAACAAAAACTGCTTATACAGCCAAACTCACTAGTCATATAGGGCCTGCAAGTATTGATGAAAACATCCCTGAAAACAGGCAAAAAGTTCTTTCTGTAAACAGCCTAGAATGCCACTTCCCTACCAAGGGAGGAAAAGGTGCTGATGAGCTGACAGGACAATCAGCTTACCTATGTCTTGTTTTATTTTATTTACTTCTCTATCTGTTAAAAAATAACAAAAGAGTATTGATGCAGAAAAAACAGAGCATTTTACAAAACTGCCCCCCCCCCATGTTACCCAATTCTTTTGTAATTCAAAAGGACTGAGAAGACCACAGTGTTCTATGTTATTTATTGGCAAATAACTTTTCATTCTTATTCATTCATATTTTGCATCAGAGAAGAATATGTCTTTTCCCCCTAATCTTTGCATTTGAGACATTGTGAAGCAGATGGTTCCAGCAGCTGGAGGATGTCTACTAGACTACAGATATTCAAGCAAAGCAGATATATGTGTAATATACATATAATGTAAATATTTTACATGCTTTATTTATATTTAACACAAAGCAGAAAAGCAAGAAAATGAGACATACAAGAAATTATCCAAGTATTCTTTTGAATATTGTTGGACTTTTGCTTAAATTAGTTGTGTGACTCAAGTATCTTCCAAGTCAGCAGTTGTACTTTCATATGACTTTTATTGCACAATCAACTTGTATTATTCACATGATGTTAGATTACATAATGTGAAACCTTTCTGTATTTTTCCCATATTCCTGCCATCCCTCTAAGAGCTATTCCTCACAGTTGACCAGGGGATGGCTATATTATATGATAATTTGACTATATATTCACTGAACATGAAAGTAAGTCATGTTTGCCTTCAATATTATAAGCAGTCATGCCTTCAAGTAAATTTTACACACAAACTTGCTATTAAAACAGTGAGGCCCTCTGCTGGCTGATCTTCCTAACAGCAAATTGTTAAGAAATTTTTACAGTTTTACAAATAATTTGATTTGCACATCCCAATAAAACTAACCAATACCGTAATTAGATTATGTAAATAGGTAGATTTCACCATAACTTATCCTCCTCCCTTTAAATTGTTTCCACTAACTTTTATAAGTGCATTTTTTGTTTTAATCTTAATTCTACTTTAGATAGAAAACCCTTTTGCTGAAAATTCTTTTGGCATAGAATCGGGGTGAAATCCTCCCGGTTCGCTCTTACCTGTTGGTCGCTGCACAGCCAAACAACCTGGTGGCGTTCGCGGCGCGGGGCTTCCCCCACCCGCTTCCCCTGCCCACCTGGACGCCAGCATTTGCGTTCTTTTGCCCTCTGCGCAAGCAGAACGCTTTGCGCATGCGCAGAGGGCAAAAGAACGCAAATGCCGGCGTCCAGGTGGGCAGGGGAAGCGGGCGGGGGAAGCCCCGCACCGCGAATGCCACCAGGTTGTTCGGCTGTGCGGCGACCAACAGGTAAGAGCGAACTGGGAGGATTTCACCCCTGCATAGAATAGTATATGCATGAACTCTAGAGCAAAATGTTATTTTGGTCAAATTATTAGAAGAAATAAACAAATTTGGAGAGGTAGCAGGCCTAAAAATTAATAAAAATAAAACTAAAATAATAACAAAAAATTGCCAAATAAACAAATTCAGAAACTAGAAGATAAATTGGAAATCCAAGTTGTTAAAAAAATTAAATATTTAGGTATAATATTAACAGCTAAATGTACAACAATTAAGAATGATAATTATATAGAATTAAATAAACAAATAGAAAAAGACTTGGAAAAATGGACCAAATTACCCATTTCGTTAATAGGGAGGATTTCGACCATCAAGATGTCAATGCTACCAAAAATATTGTACCTGTTCCAAATGATACCGATTAAATTAGATAGAAAATTATTTTGAACATTTAAATAAAATGATATCAAAATTTGTTTGGGCAGGGAAAAAGGCAAGAATTAGATTAAAATATCTACAGGATAATAGAAAGCAAGGGGGCTTTGGAATTCCAGATTGGGAAATTTATTATCAAACAGCAGTATTGCAATGGATAAATGACTGGATTCAAATTAGCAATAAAAGGATATTAACACTTGAGGGACATGATCTACAGCAGTGGTTCCCAACCTGGGGGTTGCGACCCCTTTGGGGGTCGAATGACCATTTCCCAGGGGTCGCCCCGGCATCCTCAGCTCCCCCCCCACTGCCACAAGCCTGGCCATGATATCGCGCCCCACAACCCGCGCCCCCACTGCAACCCACCCCGCTGCCACCATTTGGGTTCTTTTACCCTCTGCGCATGCACAGAACGCTTTGCGCATGCGCAGAGGATAAAAGAACCCAAATGGCGGCATCCAGGCGGAGTCTCCAGATCCGGGTGAGGTCTCCGCTAGCTTCGCGTGTTGTTGCCTCTGGGAGCTTTTCGAGCCCCGTTGTGAAAGGCGTGCGCGACTTTGGCGGGGCCGGGACAGGCGGCTGCCTGGAGAGAGCCATCCCCTTTGCAGAGTCTCTCCCATCTACCTATAGTGTTCGGGGTGAAGCCGCAAAGGGGGTGGCTCTCTCCGGGCAGCTGCCTGTCCCGGCCCCGCCAAAGTCACGCATGCCTTTCGCGACGGGGCTCAAAAAGCTCCCAGAGGCAACACGCGAAGTGAGCGGAGACCTCACTCGGATCTGGAGACTTTGCCCGGATGCCACCATTTGGGTTCTTTTACCCTCTGCGCATGCGCAGAACGCTTCGCACATGCGCAGAGGGTAAAAGAACCCAAATGGCGGTGGCGTGGTGGGGCGCGGGGGCGGGTTGTGGGTCGCGGCATTAGGAAGGTTGGGAATTGCTGATCTACAGGTTGGATGGCATGGATTCTTATGGGAAGAAAAACATAAAACACATTCCTATTTTAAAAAACATAAAATCAGAGAATCATTATATAAATATGGGCTAAAATAAAACATCAACATTACAAAGAAGTTCCGGTATGGTTTTCAAGTATGGAAGCGACTACCTATCCCACCACAACAGATATACATAAAATGGTCAAGTACTCAGAAATATTGGATGAACAAGGAAACCTAAAAGATATTGAAATTTTGAAGGAGCAAGGAATTAGAATAGATTGATGGCCACATTATCAAATTAGATCTAGACTACAAGAGGATAAGAAGAAATTTGGAATAGCAAAAAAGAAATCAGAATTGGATAAAATTTTATTGGGACAAGGGAAAAAATGATAACAAAAATTTATAAAATTTGTTAAAAGCAATATGATTAGTTGGGCCAAAAAATTTGGATATAGCATAAATTTGGAACAATGGGAAGAAATTTGGATTAAAAATGTGAAAATAACTAAATCAACTTCATACAAGGAAAACATATACAAAATGTATTACAGATGGCACCTACCACCAGCGAGATTGGCCAAAATGTATCAATATATGAATCCTAAATGTTGGAAATGTCAACATAAAAACGGAACATACTACCATATGTGGTGGACCTGCCCAAGAGTTAAAAATTTTTGGCAAAAAATACACAACTGACTCGAAGATTTAACTACACAAAAAATAAACATCAAACCAGAAATATTTTTATTGGGGATTTTAGAACAAATTGATAGAAAGGAAATATTGGTATATTATAATTCATATACTGACAGCGGCGAGAATATGCCTAGCACAATACTGGAAGCAGGCGATGTACCGACTGAAAATGTAATTATTAGAAAATTTTTGGAATGTGCAGAATTAGACAAATTAACAATGGAATTAAATCAGAAAGAAGATTCGGAATATTTTGAAATATGGAATTTTTTTAATAATTGGCTGGAAAGGAGAAAAGAAAAAAATAGAGATGTTTAGACTGATGTTTAATTTATGAACTTATACTTTATAGGATTAGACAAGTTTAGTTATAAATGTATGTATTTATTAATATATATTTAGATAAAAATTGTAAGAAAAATATATATACAGTTATATATAGTTGTATAGTTATATATAAGTAAAAAGATAACGTCAAGACGCTTACCGTAGAAGTACTCAAGAGGTTTATATGTATATATATACACACATATGTACATACATTGTTTTGTTTAATGTTTGTTTGTCTTTTTTAATGTTTATACTCAAATAAAAATTATTTTTTTAAAAAAATGTTATTTTGGTCAGGGTAATTCTTCAGAAAATATCCCTTTCCAAATTTCATGACCTCAATAAATATTAGGAACAATGCAGGTACAAAACATATTTTGATGTTTCAGCAACTTCTCTCTATTAACCAAAACCAATAACTCTTAATAGATATCATAGGATTTTTTTAGCTTTAAAACAGAAGATGCTATCTGTAAGAAAAAATAGTATGTGAAAAATTATTATAGAAAAAATGTATCTGCACAGTACCTACAATTAAGGTGTAAAAAATACCACCTTATATAATACGGTACTTCCAACAGATTTTATGAAATGAGCTGAATTCTTCTTTAACCAAAATTTGTTTCACCATTTGATAAAAGAAACAGTATTTTTGAATAAGTATACAAAACCTGTTCTCAGTTTTAACCAAGATATTATAAAGTTAAAGGATACATTGACAATTTTACAAATTAAAATTTGTTCTTTTATTATTTTGTTTTCATATACTTATACAAGGCACAATTAAACATGTAAAATTTATATTATGATACAGTATTTGTCTGTAAAGAAATGTATAGGAGCCACCCAGACTTGTGTTCTGTACAAGATGGGTGGCCATATCTTTTAAATGAATGAACAAATAAACAAATAAGTAAAGCCAGAGGCTGTCTATCTTGACATCAGTGGGACTAATGCTGGGGTAAATGTATATAGAAAATTGCATGAGAGAATTTACAGTATTTTTAAACTTATAATTAATTCTAATATAATACTGTAATAATTTATTAAACTTGTATGCCACCTGATTCTCAACACCTCTGGATGACTCACAACAATCAAAGAAATTACAATCACATCAATAAAATATAAAAGATATAGATGATAAAAGATGATGAATGCAACTGACAGATGAATATAGTGAGGGAGGCAGATATTATGGGAGACAAGCAATTCTTCAAGTAACTGGGCCTTATGCTATATAGGGCTTTATAATGAAGAAGGAGCCCCCTTCCCAGAATAAAATATTCCACATAATAAGAAAAGAAGCAGAATAGAATATTTTCCCTAAAGGAGAAAAATCTCCTTAAAGGCAGATAGCAGTCCCAGTCTTTCCTCCATTAAAACAGCCTGCAGGCAAAGCTTAAGGAAACTAACTTTCATTCATAAAACAATGTATACCTTGTAAAACCAGACTTGGCTAATGAGATCTCCAAATAGACAGCAGAATAGACAAGGAAATGAAATTGATTAGGCCAACAAGGTTACATCAAAACAACAAAACACCTTAAGATTTGCATCTTCCCTCACCTCTTGGGCCAGTCAAGACCTGGACCCGCACATCACAAAGAAAATTTCACAACAGCAATTAAAACACAAACAAACCCAGAAAGACACATGTTCATATAGATGATGACATATAAATCATAAAAGGTCCAAACCATATAAAAACCCACTAACTCATTGTTATGTTCTGAGGAACTGGGAGAAGTTTTCACTCCAGTCCGACCAGGAACTTGGGGCAGGTAAAATCTGATTGGCTCTCTGCCAGTCCAGCGCTCTATTTAAACCCCTGCCAGGATCCCAGCTTTTGCTGGAGTTGTCACTGTAACCTAATAAAGAGCTGAAGTCACAAGCCTCGCCTCCAGACTTATCATTACTGAGATGTAACATCTGGCGACGAAGGTGGAATGCACCTGAGAACAAAGGCGAGCGAACCAGACCAGCCGGAAGCAAGCATCGACCACGAGGCGCCAAATTCAAAAGGAACAAAGGAACCGCATAGGAAACCACAATGGCGTCCGCATCTTTGCATCCACCAAATCCATTCAATAAGGCAGAGGAAACCTGGGAAATGTACATGGACCGATTTAATTATTTCCTAGAAGCTAACAATTTCACAGACCTGACTGACAAACGAAGAAAAGCGATGTTTCTATCGTATTGTGGACCCAGAGTTTATCGAGCTGCCGTAAATTTGTCAAAGCCCAGCACTACAAATGAGATTGAATGGAAGCAGTTAAAAGAGCAACTACAGAAGTTTTTTGACCCAGCACCATCGAAATGGGTGAGTCGGCACAGGTTCGGGGAAAGACTACAAGTAGAACGGGAAAGCATTCTCAAATATGAGTCGTATCTAAGACAAGCGGCAACGCATTGTCAGTTCGACGCTTGGCTGGAAGATGCCTTACTGGGGCAATTGATCCGGGGGGTGAGAGACATTAATTTGCAGAAAAAATTGTTATCTAGGGCGGATTTGACTCTACAAACAGCCTTAGATGATGCTTTAGCTTTCAAAACCACAAGCATAGATGCGGAAGTGCTCCGCCGAAGGGACCCCCCAGTTCAAACCCCTGTGAAGCAGATTGTGAAGCAGATCGAAGAGGTGCATGCATCAAAAGAAGGATCCAGCACCGAGATAGCCGACCCAGAAGAAGGAGAAGAAGTTTTCAAACTTGACCAACGGCAAAGCTGGAAGTTAATTCTGTGCCCCAGGGAAGCAACGTGCCACAAATGCGGGAAATTTGGACACATAACAAAAGTCTTCAGGGCACCACGTTTTCCTTCTAGGGGAACTGGCAGGAGCTACTATCAAGGTGAACCGAGGCGAGAGGACAGAAGTCAAAACAGGCGACCCAGTAACCAGTATCAACAACCGGGGGGTAAATTACATCCGAATTAACCAAGTGTCGATAGATGAGAATCCACCAACCTATATTACTGTGGCTATAGAGGGATCGCCCTGTAAGATGCAAATCGATACGGGCTCATCTATAACAATAATGTCCTGGAAGACTGCAAGAAGAGCCATGCCAAACCTCTTCCCGGGGCAACTAGCAACACAAAGAGTAAAGATTGCAGACTGCCAGGGAAATAAGATTCCAGTGATGGGGACCACTCATGTGCGCATGAAATACGAGGATCAGGAAGAAAGCCTTCCCCTGACCATTGCCCGAGACCACATTCTGAGCCTTTTTGGGCGCAACTGGTGCAGAAGACTACGAATCAAGCTGACCCGGGACAAAAAGGCCATCAACGCGACGATCGTGGATGGCTGTGACGACCTGCTGCAAGAGTTCCAGGACGCGTTTGATCCTTCACTGGGCAAGTACGTGGGCACCCCTATTTCTTTTAGCCTAGACCCAAGGGTTCAACCTATTATGCTAAGTCCCAGGAAAGTCCCTTTTGCATTAAAACCCTTAATAGATAAGGAATTAGATAGGTTAATAGCTCAGGGAATTTTAGAGCCAGTGGATCACGCTAAATGGGAAAGTCCCATAGTGCCAGTTTTAAAAAGCAATGGGTCTCTACGCATATGCGCTGACTATAAATGCACCATTAATAAGGCATTGCAACAAAGTGCATACCCGGTGCAAGTAGTACAGCATCTATTACACACGCTGGGCCCGGGCGCTATTTTTGTGAAAATAGATCTTGCGCAGGTGTACCAACAACTCCCGGTCGATCGCGAGACCGCATTAGCTCAGACAATAGTGACCCACCGTGGGGCTTTCAAATGTAACCGGTTGCAATTTGGAGTTAGTGTAGCCCCAGGAATTTTTCAAGGCATCATGGAACGAGTGTTGAACAAGATACCGGGGGTCGTTCCATATTTTGACGATGTACTAATAACAGCTGAAGACAAGCCTCAGCTGAGGGAGAGACTGCGAGAGGTGCTCTCGCGACTAAGAGCAGCAGGGTTGAGAGCCAAAGCCAGTAAATGTCAGATAGGGGTCTCAAAAGTAGAGTTTTGGGGGTATCGGATAGATGGATCTGGACTGCACCCCACCAAAAGCAAGCTTAGGGTTATCAGAGAGGCTCCGGTGCCCACCAACAAGACTGAGCTGAAAGCATTTTTGGGACTACTGAACTTCTACAGCATGTTCCTGAAAAATAAAGCTACCATCGCAGAGCCTTTACACAAGTTGCTAGCAAATCACACACCATGGGTTTGGGGGCCAGTACAAACACGGGCATTCCAAGCAGTAAAGAATCTCTTGGTGCAGGACAGTTTCTTGATGCAATTCAGTCAAACCTTGCCTGTGGTGTTCATGTGCGATGCATCACCTTTTGGGGTGGGGGCTGTGCTCAGTCATAGACTTCCAAATGGTCAAGAAGCCCCCATTGCCTATTTTTCAAGAACACTGTCAAGCACAGAAAGAAACTATGGCCAAATTGACAGGGAAGCCCTGGCTCTGGTTGCAGGGGTGAAACGTTTCCATGAATACCTGTATGGCAGACATTTTGAGCTGGTCACTGACCATCAGCCCTTATTAGGGCTACTAGTGGCAAACAAGCCTACGCTGGAAGCAATGCCGCCCAGAATGCTGAGATGGTCCCTATTCCTTAACGCTTATTCATACTCATTAACATACAGGCAGGGCAAGAACATGGGAAACGCGGATGCATTGAGCTGCTGCCCCCTGCCAGAGCTGGTAGTCGACCCCACTCCAGGGCTTCCTATTCTCTTGATAGACATTGTCAAACCGGGATTAATTACAGCGAGAGACATTGCAGCTGAAACAGCCAGGGACGCTGAGTTCCGCACAATCATGAGCTGGGTAAAGAGGGGGTGGCCAAAAGGGCCATTTAAACCCAGCCTCCAACACTATGCCAAACGACAACATGAAATGATGGTACAAGATGGGTGTCTGTTATGGGGTGAGAGGGTCCTCGTTCCTCTGTCGCTTCGAGAGGATATTCTAAGGGCTCTACATGAGGGGCACCCAGGGATTGTTAGAATGAAAGCGTTGGCACGGAGCTATGTATGGTGGCCCAACATGGACAAAGATATAGAGGGCTGGGTCGCAGGGTGCACTCCATGCCAGGAATCTAGACCATCACTTCCAAAATCCCCCACCCTGGAGTGGGAGCAACCCAGGGCCCCATGGTCGAGAATACATGTGGATTTCGCGTGTCCGTTTCATGGGCAAACATTTTTTATAGTAGTTGATGCTTACTCCAAATGGTTGGAAGTAGCAATAATGCAAACCACAACTTCAGAAGCAGTGATAAAGGTACTGAGGAAACTCTTTGCAACACACAGGCTACCAGACACACTAGTCTCAGACAATGGGCCTCAGCTAACCTCGATGCCATTCGAGAGTTTCCTAGCCGGTTTAGGTATTAAACACACCTTAATTTCGCCCTACCAGGCAAGTAGCAATGGATCAGCTCAGAGACCTGTCTGGGCTACAAAAGAGGCCCTGGGCAGAATTAAAAGCCTGCATCGATAGATTACTAACAGCGCAACACATAACACCAAGCACGGTCACAGGGAAAAGCCCTGCCAAGCTCCTCATGGGCCGAAAGCTTTAGTCCACCCTCGACAGATTACACCCGAGCTATTCCAACAACAAAGAAACACTAAACACATCGCAAATCAAAACATTTAAAGTAAGCGATCTAGTCTATGCAAGGAATCATGCTACGGGTCCCCCCGTGGCTACCTGGGGAAGTTTTGGAAAGAATGGGTCCAAAATCATATCTAATAGATGTAGGGGGAGGCAGAAAATGGCAGCATCATTTGGACCAATTACGAGACTGCCGGCCATTAAATGCTGACTGGGAAGAGGACCCCCTCCTAACCATTTTATTTATTTACTTATTTATTTAAATGGATTTATATGCCGCCCAACTCCCAGGGGACTCTGGGCGGCTCACAACATGTCAATCCATTTTCCAATATAAAAGACACAACAATTTAAAAACTACAAAAATTAAAAAGCGCATCTAATATTCATAACCAAAGGGGGGAGACCCATATCTGGTCTGGTTGGTCTCACTTTCACCCCGCCTGCCGGAAGAGCCAAGTTTTTATTGCTTTACGGAAGGCCAGCAGGGTGGGGATAGTCCTGATCTCTGGAGGAAGCTGGTTCCAAAGGGAGGGAGCTCCCACAGAGAAGGCTCTCCCCCTCGGCCCCGCCAACCGGCATTGCTTGGTCGATGGGACCTGGAGGAGACCAACTCTGTGGGCCCTAACCGGTCGTAGGGAGGTATGCAGCAGGATGCGATCCCGAAGGTAACCTGGCCCTGGGCCATGTAGGGCTTTAAAGGTTAAAACCAACACCTTAAATTGGATCCGGAGACTAATGGGCAGCCAATGCAGCTGGCGGAGGATCGGTGTTACGTGGGTGTATCTAGGTACACCCACCACAGCTCGCGCAGCTGCATTTTGCACCAATTGCAGTCGCCGGACACTCTTCAAGGGTAGCCCCATGTAGAGCGCGTTGCAGTAATCCAGCCGGGAGGTGATAAGGGGCGTGAGTGACTGTGAGAAGTGCCTCCTTCTCCAAGTAGGGTCGCAATTGGTGCACCAGACGTACCTGTGCAAAGGTCCCCCTAGCCACAGCTGAAAGATGTTGCTCCAATTTTAGCTGTGGATCTAGGAGGACACCCAAATTGCAGACCTGTTCTGAGGGGGCTAATTTCTCCCCCCCCCCCAAGAACCAAGGAGGGACAGTTGATCAAATCCTTAGGAGGCAGTATCCACAACCACTCAGTCTTGTCAGGGTTAAGTTTTAGCCGGTTCATCCCCATCCAGACCCTAACATCGTCCAGGCAGCGGCCCATTACATCCACAGCTTCCCTGAATTGAGACAGGGTGGAGATGTACAACTGGGTATCATCAGCATACTGCTCATACCTCACCCCGTGTCGTCGGATGATCTCACCCAGTGGTTTCATGTAGATGTTAAATAGGATGGGCGAGAGGACCGAGCCCTGCGGCACCCCACACAGTAGGGGCCTAGGGCTCGACCTCTGCCCCCGTCAATACCAACTGCGTCCTGTCAGAGAGGAAGGAGGAGAACCACTGCAAAACAGTGCCGCCCACCCCCACCTCTCCGAGACGACGCAGAAGGATACCATGGTCAATGGTATCGAAAGCCGCTGAGAGGTCAAGTAGCACCAGGATAGAGGAATAACCACCATCCCGGGCTCGCCAGAGATCATTCATCAGGGTGACCAAAGCCGTTTCCGTACTGTAGCCGCGCCTGAAACCCGATTGAAATCTTTAAACCATGTTCTTCCCACAGCTATAACTTTTTCTCCAGAGCCGGGTTACTTAGCTTTTGATCCAGAGATGCCACCCAGCGACGACAAGGAAATCCGTCCGACTGAATCCAACATCACCCTCGCGTCCTTCCAGAATAATCCACAGAGGGAGAAAACACGTCCTCTCCGGCTCTGATTGACGCCACAACTAAACTGCGCAGGTCAACTAGACCTGTTAAGTGTCCTACGTATCTAGACGATTACGTATGCTAATGTATGTACAGGACTAAAGGGGAAGGGATGTTATGTTCTGAGGAACTGGGAGAATTCTTCACTCCAGTCCGACCAGGAACTTGGAGCAGGTAAAATCTGATTGGCTCTCTGCCAGTCCGGCGCTCTATTTAAACCCCTGCCAGGATCCCAGCTTTTGCTGGAGTTGTCACTGCAACCTAATAAAGAGCTGAAGTCACAAGCCTCACCTCCAGACTCATCATTACTGAGATGTAACACTTATAACCCCAATTTGCCATCTTTCCCCAGGAAGTGTGCTGTTGTCACTATGCCAATAAACAGAAACCTCTTTTCCAACTGCAGCCTGCTTCTAACTTATTTTCCCTTTGCGTGCCTTTCTCTCTCAGCTTCAAATATGACACAGACCGGATTTAACTTCCAACAATAGATAATAACCACCAGCTTAAATCACACCCAAAATAATCTAAGATTTAAAATTATGATTCTTTCCTGTGTTCATTTCATTACTGAAATGGTAACAGCAATTGACAAATATAAAATTGTTCATCACTACACAAATTCACAGATTTCAAAAGCCCTTCTATCTCTTCACATAATCAAGGAAGAAATTACCTAAATTCTAGCTCCAATACACATAGAAACATGCATACTCACAGACACAGACACAGACACAACCAAACAGAAAAAGAGATGTTCAAGCTGGAAATGTTTCTATTTAAAAGCGACCGAGCGCCCTGAATTCACAACAAATCGATCACTGATTGATTGTTAATATTAATTGATTGATTATTAATATTAATTAATTTCATTGATTGTTGATATTAAATAATTGATTTGATTAGTTGTTGATATTAATTAATTAATTTGATGAATTATTGATACTAGTTAACTAATCTGTCAGCCACTATTTGACTATTGATCTTTTGTCAGCCACTATTTGATTATTAACCATGTCAAACAAAAAATCAAAAACCTCCACAATCAAAAACCCCCAAATGGAAGATACCTCTACCAACGATGATATATGCTACAAATGTAACAAAATCATCAAAGAGAATGAAGAATACACAAAATGCCACATGTGCTCAACTTATGCCCACAATACCTGCCTGGAAATAAACAAAACTGTAGCCAATTTCCTACAAAAAGCTCCCACAGTTCTTAATTTCTGTCCATCATGTCTACCAATACTGGATGATCTAATGACCACGTCTGATAGATTCCAAACCTTGGAAACAACCATAAAAACACAAAAAACATACATAGATTCCATGGAAGCACGCATAGAAGCACGCATAGAAGCATGCTTCACAACTTTGGATAAAAAAATTACAGCACAGACAAATGGAAATTCAAATGCTCAAAACCATATTCCAACACAACAACTACTTCAATCTCTAGCTCAACAACCACTACCTCAACCACATGCACAACCACAACAACAACTACCTCAACCATCTACCAACCATCCAAGCAATATATCCTTACTCATCAAAGACACCCTTGAACAGGAACAAAAACGTAATAATGCTATTCTATTTGGCCTCGAAGTTACCAATGAACCTGATATAGATCAGGTTCGCAACATTATTGCATCAAAATTCCCCGCCGAAGAAATCATTGAAGTTTCCAGAGATGGCCCCGAGTTTAAGTATAGAGATGGTTCGGTGGCCCCACGATTCTGTAGAGTCATTTGCAAAGATGAACTCAGCAAACGAAAATTCATTAATACTATAAACTCCATTAACAGAAATGACCCCAACCCCAAAAAACTTCGCTCAAGACCTGACCTATCCATACTACAACGAATCCGCTCCCGTGAACTCCGAGCAGATCTCAAAAAATGTCAAGACCAAGGACAAACTGACCTATACATTGACTACCGTGCTGGCTGCATCAAAACTAAGACCCACAATCCACCATACATCATTCAAACCATCATCACCCAAAACAATCCAAACTTCCAATCCACCTTCAACCAAAACCAACCCCCCATAAACCAAAACTAGGTATGCACGCCCCTTACTTCCTCAACATCAACCACTGCTAATCTTAAATGTAAACTAATGAATTCAAGAAGCATCGTTAACAAAATACCTGAACTCCTTCTCTTACTAAAAACTGCTAAATTCGACATTATATTTGTCTGTGAAACATGGCTAAACGCATCCCTCCCCGACTCCATTATCACAGTACGAGACTATCATGTTTACCGATCTGATCGCGAAACCCGTAGAGGAGGTGGAGTTGCAATCTTCTATAAGAAATCACTGAACCTAAAAAAGGTGCAAATTAAGCATGAACTCGATCTTCCAGAAACTATCATCTGCGAACTGACCTTAAATACCACACTTCGCTTCCTACTATGTTACAGAGCTCCTGATTACGACATGACACATGTGAACAAGCTTACCTCACTACTAATGTGGGCAGCCTCCTACCCACATCCTCTTATATTTCTTGGTGACCTAAACCTACCTCATATAAACTGGACCCTAAATGAATGTACAACTGAACCCATACATTCAACCCTTTACAATGCTATTACCAATCTAGGGCTAGATCAACTAGTAACAGACAATACTAGACTCAGCAATTGTCTTGATCTCATCTTCTGCAACAACTTACACTCAATTTACGGACTACAAATAAAAGAACCCTTTTCCAACAGTGACCACAGCATGATTGACTTTTGTCTCAATTTATGTCCTTACAGAAACCATCTCAATAATGGGAGAACCAATTACAACTTTAAAAAAGCCAACTATGATATCATAGAAGCCGACCTCTCATCTCTTGATTGGCATACACTATTCTCTGGCTATAATACTGCCGAAGACTACTACAATATATTTTTCCTCGAAATCCAAAGAGTCATTAAATTACATGTACCACTAATAATCACCAAAACCAAGAAAAATAAACTACCCATAAAAGTAAGGAAGCTCCAATCCAGAAAAAGATCTCTTTGGCGAAAAAATAAAACAGGCCACGTTGCAAACTTTAAAAGCCGCTACAAAAATCTGTGTCACCAAATAAAGACTGAATGCACCAATTATCACATCAATCAAGAAGAAAACCTTCTACGTACGAAGTCCACAAGTGCCTTCTATAACTTTGTAAACAACCAACTCAAAGACTCAAGATCCATCCCACCCCTTAAAGGACCGAATGGTAAAGACTATAACGATGAAACAGTTAAAGCCAACCTCTTTAACACATTCTTCGGCTCAGTCTTTGTAAACAGCAATGGCTCATGCCCAATATTTCCTAGTCGTACCACAATTAACTGCAACGATCCAACACAAATCGATTTTACAGAAGATAACGTTAGAAAGGCATTACGCAACCAAAAACCATCTCTATCTATTGGACCTGATGGACTATGTGCATACTTCTTAAAAAAGCTCTCCACAACCTTGGCTGAACCTCTAAGCATAATTTTTAAAAAATCCTTCAGAACTAGCTCCTTACCCAACCTATGGTCACTAGCCACGGTCATCCCTATCTTCAAAAAAGGAGATCCAAGTAACGTTGAAAATTACAGACCAATCTCTTTGGGCTGCGTCACCTGCAAAGTCATGGAATCAATCATAAACCAATCCATTACGCTTCACTTAGAAACTAACAACCTACTCTCCAACAAACAATTTGGTTTCAGAAAAAAATTATCCTGTAATCTGCAACTCTTGCACTGCAAAAACATATGGACCACTCAACTTGATCAGGGTAAAACAAAAGATGCAATTTACACAGACCTTTGTAAAGCCTTTGATTCAGTTGTACACGACAAACTACTTCTGAAACTAAAATCCTATGGCATTTCTGGACCCCTACATAATTGGATAACTGTGTTCCTGTCTAACAGACAACAAGTGGTCAAAATAGGAAGGGCCATATCAAATCCTGCTCCTGTCAACAGTGGTGTCCCTCAAGGCAGTGTTCTAGGACCAACACTCTTCATACTCTACATAAACGATCTTTGTGATCATATTATAAGCAACTGCGTTCTCTTTGCTGATGATGTTAAACTATTTAACACCACCCACAATGTTGCTACCCTTCAAAAAGACCTTGACCATGTAGCAGAATGGTCAAACAACTGGCAACTTCAAATCTCAACCAACAAATGCTCTGTCTTACACATTGGCAAAAAAAATCAGAATACAAAATACAAACTTGGAGGAAACGAACTTGTAGATGACCCTCACTCTGTCAAAGACCTTGGAGTACTCATATCCAATGACCTAAGTGCTAGAGCCCATTGTAACAACATTGCCAAAAAGGCACTAAGAGTTGTTAATCTAATCTTGCGTAGCTTCTTCTCTGGCAACATTACATTACTAACCAGAGCATACAAAACATTTGTTAGACCAATTCTGGAATACAGCTCACCTGTCTGGAACCCGCACTGCATATCAGACATAAATACAATCGAGAGAGTCCAGAAATATTTCACAAGAAGAGTCCTTCACTCCTCCACTCACAACAAAATACCTTATTCCACCAGACTTGAAATACTGGGATTAGACAATTTACAACTACATCACCTCCGATCTGATCTAAATGTAGTTCATAAAATCATATACCAAAATGTTCTTCCTGTTAATGACTACTTCAGCTTCAACCGTAACAATACACGAGCACGTAATAGATTCAAACTAAATGTAAAGCGCTCCAAACTCGACTGCAGAAAATACGACTTCAGCAACAGAGTGATCAATGCCTGGAATGCACTACCTGACTCTGTGGTTTCTTCCCCAAACCCCAAAAACTTTAACCTTAGACTGTCTACAGTCGACCTCTCCTCGTTTCTAAGAGGTCTGTAAGGGGCATGCATAAGCGCACCAGCGTGCCTACCGTCCCTGTCCTACTGTCCAATTGTCCTCTTTTATCGTTACTTTTTACTTATGTTTATACAAATTACTACTATACATGTTTGACAAATAAATAAATAAATAAATAAAATAAATAAATAAATTGGGACCCAAGTTCTTTGAACTATATCAAAGGTGGTGTTTACAGTAAACAGTACCTTTAGAAGGAAATTTCATCTATTGGAGGCACTTTTCAGCAAATTCATATATTTAGCTATGAGTCACTGATAACAAAGTATATATGCATTGATTAGTCCACTGACACATATTGTCACAATATTCCTCAAATGCTGAACCTGGAGATTCACCAATTTCTCTTAAATTAGGACCTGCAAAGTAGATTCATCATCTTCAAATTTAAATGTTTCATGAAGCACGCAGCCCCCTCAAATTATAGTTAAGAGGCTGAACAGCCTACATGGAATTTTTCAGTGACTCACTCATAAATACCAAGTAAATCCAAGAGCTCAGAGTATCTGCTATCAAAGTGTAACGCTCACATGTTCAGTTTAGGAACAATTTTTATATGGTAGTTAGTCTGCTGTTTAGAACATGATATTGTGCATATTAATGCAAATTTCAAAGTGATTTATGTTGTGACAGGATCTATTCTAATTGTTTAGGCTTGTAGCTTTAATATTTTGCTTGCTAATATTATGATTGAGTAGTTATAAGCTATTATTTTTATTCCTAGTATAATTGTCAGTTTGAAAATAAAAAACTACAAAAAGTTTAAATGTCTTAGTTTTCCAAGAGAGTCAGATAAACATGCCTAGGTTTTTAAATAGATAATTTCTGATATTAATAACAGCTGAGAATGTTTAGAAAATGTACTTGCAATATGAGCAGAATAATCCATTTCTGAATGTAATAAAGTACTGGTTTTTATTTGGTTGAAAATACTACGTATAAGAGGTCAGCTGTCCTTCATTCTTTTGACTGAGTAATATTCACATTTGGGAATATATTGACAACTGAAACCCTCAAACACTTGTGATTCTAAAGCTTGCCACTAATATAGTCCTGTTTTTATAACCAGTTTTCATAATTCTCATAATTTTCTGATATCCTGAAGGTGCCTATAATGTATTACAGAACAACAATCTTATTTTACAAGCTAAAGCCGCAAAGCCAGAGCTGCAAATGCTGCAACAATGGTGCTCACACGTCTGCCCAACATGTGGCAGAACATTTCGTGCCCATGTAGGCCTTACCAGCCACTTGCAGACACAACGTGGACAGCCCACAACCTGTTAGATGTCAAGGTCCTCTTCGAACACGATGGATGAACATCATCACAAGCTAAATAAAAAAACCAAGATAAAGTTATCAATTTTATAACACAATAAGAATGCTCTTTTAGAGCGTGGGGAAAGAGAACTTATTGGTATAAAATTAAAAGACAGAGGGAAGAGAATTTAATCAGATGGGGGTGGAGGAAATATAAATATATATATATATATATATATATATATATATATATATATATATATATATATATATATATATATATATATATATATATATATATATATATATATGAATTAGTCGAGAAGTTAAAAGGGAATGGATGAAGATATTGAAATATTATGGAAATGTTTTGTTTCTTTTTCTTCTTATTTGAGTTATTATTTTATTAAGTTGATTTTTCCCCTGTCCTTTTATATATAGATTAATATTGTTCAATGAAGTTAAAGATTTGATATTTCAGATAAAATAATGTCAATTAATAAGAGAAGTATGAATGATAAATATGAATACTAGAATTGGAAAGATATATTATGATTGTGTATTCTTTTTTCTACATATAAATTTATTTAAATGGAAATCTTTAAAAGGGAAAAACGTATTATTTTAAGAGTTGAATACTTAATTGAATAATTCAGAAAGATTTTTGCTGATTAGTAAGTGTTCAATACTGTACCAGTACATTTATTGAATAGCCCGAAGACCTTTTCAAAAAAAAGAAAAACAGAACAAACAGGTACAGAAACAACCATACAAAAATATATATGGTACATGACATCAAAATTCAAAGATATTAAAATTCAATCACTAAATTTCTAAAACTAGATAACCCAAATAAAATATCTCGACTCTAACTCAGCTCATCTTTCTTACAATCAATGAAATTCTTTTCAATGTAGCTGGCTCGTATTGCTGTCATCCTATTAAGATAGTGAGTGATAGCCCTTACCAGGGGAGGAGAGTCTGCCTTCAATAGAAATGTTAATTTATGCCTTACATTCCAGTGGGAAAATGTATTTATAATTGGGGACAGGTATTGTTTTCTTACTTCCTCATACATCCTATATTCAAATGTTATATGCGCCGTATCCTCGACAACATTTGCCCCACATATACATGTTCTTTCATCATACGGGATTTTAGTAAGTGAAAAAGTATATTATGATTGCGTATTATTTTTCTTTTTTGTTTTGAAATGAGATATGTTTAAAGGGAAAATTTAAAAATCATATTTTTTCAATGTGAAATGTTTAAATTTGAGTGTAAATAATCAAAGAAGAAATTTTATGATTAATATAAAAAATTGGAATGTATAATTGGACATTTAGTTTTTGGCGATAAAATACAGGGGGGGGGGAACAATGAGTAAAGAGACAAAAAAGTGGAGGAAGCAATTGGGCCTAAAATTAAGAAGTAGAAGAATAAAATTAATTTGGAAACTAATGAACAGCGGAGAATTTAGGAGTAGAATTGGAAAAATAATTGGTGAATATCCAGATGACAAAACTAGATTTTTTTTTCTTTTTTTGGGGGGGGGGTGTAAAATGAAGTTAGCAGTATATACCTAGAAATAAAGTGTTACATATAAAGAAATGATATAATAACAATAAATTTTTTTTTTGCTTTTTTAAAAGAGATATGAAGAGTTTAAATTTGAGATTTTTATCATCAGTCTGTTAAACATAAGAGGATAAAAGAGTACTCAGGGGAAGGCTCAAAGGGTGTAAGAGGAAGTAGAAGGGGAGGAAGAGAAGGAGTAGAGAGAGTAGAGGAGGAGTGAAGGAGTAAGAAAGTAGGAGGAGATGATGGAGGTAGAGAGGGGGAGTACAATGGAAAGAAAAGCAGAATAGACTGATGATTGACGATATAAGCGTATGGATAAGATATTGATTTTTAAATGATGGAGTATAAATGTAAAATTGTGTATTTTATTGTAATGATTTAAGGTATATGTTCATTGAAATGTAAAAGTGGTGGAGGAAAAAATAAAAAACTTTTTGAAAAAAAATGAATGCTCTTTTAAATGTGCAGTTTGGTTCTGGCAATTATCCTTCAAAAGCTTAGGTGAAAAAACATACTTTTAGCACATTTTTTACAGACAATATCATAGTTGGGGTGCTTCTCCTGAGACAGGGTTTACTCCTGATCATTGCACTGTGAGGAATTGGAAGCAAGTCACCCCAGCTGATCTCAGGACTCAGATTGGTGGTAGTGACAGCAATTACACTTTGAATACTAATACTGCTTGTAACTTTATATAGATATTTCCAACTTTTATTAACTAGATTAGTACCTATAATTTACACTATCCTACTGTATTTGTTAAGACCAAATAATTCTTTTCTTGCCATTTTATAAAATAGATATTTGTATAAAATATCTTGCTATTTTATAAAATAGATATTTGCAGACTCCAGAATCCTGTTCAGTTCTTCTACCGTTCATCAAAATTGTTTAACTGAATTATTTATTAACTATTATTTATACAATTTATATCAGTGGTTCCCAAACTTTTTCAGTCCACCGCCCCCTGGGTGCTACAAACTTATCCTCTCCGCCCCCCACTCCACCCCCTCAGGTGGGCGTGGCTTAGTGGTCAGGTGACTGGGTGGGCATGGCCAACTTGTAAAGTGTGGTGAAACTCACTTAACAACGCTTTGGTTTGTTTAGCAACCAAAATGTTAGGCTCAATTGTGGTCATAAGTCTTTCTTTCGTTCTTTCTTCTCTACCTTCCCCCTTCTTTCTTTCTTTTTCTTTCTTCCTACCATCTTTCTTTTTCTTATTCTTCCTTTTCTTTGTCTGTCTGTCTTCCTTCCTTCCTACCATCTTTTCTTTCTTTCTGTGTCTTTCTTCCTACCTACCATCTTTTTCTTTCTTTCTGTCTTCTTTCTTTCCTACCATCTTTCTTCCTCCCTCCCTCCCTCCCTCTTTCTTCCTTTCTTTTTCTTTCTTTCCTTTTTCTTTCCTTCTTCCCTCCCTCCTTTCTTTTTCTGTCTTCCTTCCTTCCTTCCTTCCATCTTTCTTTCTTTCTGTCTTCCTTCCTTCCTCCCTCCCTCCCTTCCTCTCTCTTTCTTTCCTTTTTCTTTCCTTCTTCCCTCCCTTCCCTTCCCTCCCGCCAGCCGTGGCCAGGCCGCCGCCGCTCATCCAGGCCGATGGCTTGGTAAGCGTTCTCCGGGTCGTGCACCAGGTCGCAGAGCGCCATCAAGGACGGCTGCTGCGTCAGCAGCTCGGGGTGCTGCAGCTCTTCATTGAGCTTGGGGAGGCCTCGGCGGCTGAAGGCCACAGGCACCTTGGTGGGGTCGATGTCGGGGGGGCAGCTGGGCTGAGATCCACGGGTGCGCCATGCCGGAGGGGAGCCCGCTGAATTTTGCGCGCGCTGGGTTGCTAGGTGACAGGGACGCCGGATGGGAAAGTCTGTGCACGCGCAGGTTCCACAGCAGGGCCTTCCCGCGGGTCTGCGAGTGCTCGCCCGAGCAGCTTCGGGAGCGGTTGGCTTCCCTTGTCACTGTGCTGCGCTCAGTACCTAGCACTTGTAACTCCGTCGCATTCCACGCTCTTGTGTGCAGGGCAGCCCATTCTGAAAGAAAACATCTCACGTTTTCTTTCAGAATGGGCTGCCCTGCACACAAGAGCGAGGAACGCGAGAGAGCTTCAAGTGCTAGGTAGGACGCCCATCGTGCAGTGGGATGCAGTTTGGGGTGACCAGTCGTGTGGGGCGGGGCGGAGCCTAGATGGGGGCTGGGCGGGCCGCGAGACGGGCATCATACCTAGCACTTGTAACTCTGTCTCATTCCACGCTCTTGTGAGCAGGGCAGCCCATTCTGAAAGAAAACATCTCGCGTTTTCTTTCAGAATGGGCTGCCCTGCACACAAGAGCGAGGAACGCGAGGGAGCTTCAAGTGCAAAAGCATGGCGAACCACCTACCGCCCCCGTCGCCACCCTTGCCTCTCACCACCCCCCTAAGGATTTCCACCGCCCCCCTGGGACGGTACCGCCCACTTTGGGAACCACTGATTTATATGCTACTCATTGTACCAATAAAGTGACTTTGGGTGGCTTACAAAATGGTAAAAAAGCTAAATATAAAAACAGTTAAAATTAATAAGACTTAAATAAGAACTGATAGTAAGAACTGATAATGCCCGATAAGACATTCTGATTATCGAAACGTGAGACAGCCTCGCCCCCCCTGCCTGTTGAGGAATGTACACCTGAGGTACTGGTTGTGGAAGTAAAGGCACTTGTGGTTGCTGCACTTGTGCATGAGGCTGAGGTTGCTGTACGCGAACCTGTGGTTGCTGCACTCTGTCACTTGTGCATGAGCTGCCACATGGTCTGCTGCAGGGACTGGCACTTGTCTTTGCTGCAGTAAGCATTGTCGTGCCCCATCTACATCAGAATTCTGGACAAAATAGCCATCAGCACCACCAGAGGGTGCTTGATCCTGTGGAGACACAAGTGGCATTGCAGTCTGCAGACTTGATTGAGTTAGGGACATGTTCAAAAAAACTTGCTGTAATGTTCCTAACTGCTGCTGCAATGTCGAATGCATCTTAAGTTTATCTTGTAAATTACTTTCGCCAGCAGGTGGTGCTGCAACATTAGTTTCAGGCATTTCAGAAAATCTTGCTTCTCTAGGAACTTGTGCAATCCGAGAAGGAACATCATCATCACTAAACACATGTGACGTAAATACAGCTCTCTGTTCTGATTTGCCTGACACAAAACCCTCCTGAGGGTGTGGCTGTGTCTGCGAAGAAGGAGCCAAAATGGAGGACTCTGGAATGTGAACATAACAAGAGTCCCTCTTATCTGGCTTAAGAATAGAAAACAACGCTTTCGCATTCTGCAGCTCCTTTTCCATAAAAGTTATTTGCGCACAATAACTTTGTTTTGCTGCATCCTGCATAGATTCAGGGCTTAAAGGAACATAATGCATCTCATCTCTCTATCTCTGGAAATAAACTGCTCGGCCGCTTGTGGAATTTTAGATCTGGCACCAAGCCTTTCATATTCCTGGGCCCCTTCATTAGTAAATAACTGGGTGCTTGGAGAAACATATGAAGGAGTCACTGACCTCATTATGTCTTCTTCAGGATAAGCTATGCCGTCGCACCTTCAACTTCATCTTGCTCCGATCTGCTCGCAGAAACGGGCGGTGTACGAAGAGCAGAAAACATGTTTGGCTGCATCCTTTGGCTTTCATCTTCAGAGAGAGTTATGTTCTCAAAGGACTGTGCCCTGTTTGGTTTCGTTTTCTGTCTCCCTTTCTTTCTTGGCATATTTTCAGCAATTAATTAGTGTTCCTCAGTCGCCAATAAATCTGCCTTAATAGCCTATACTGGTGGCTGCCTGGAACACCGCAGCATCGGGGGCATTAGATCGGAGTGCGCCTTTGCGACCTCTCCGTGGCAGTGGATCCCGGAAAGCTCCCTGGTTTACCAAGGAACTCTGGGAGATGAAACATCATAAGAGACGTCTGGAGCGACGCTGGAGAGCCAGTAAAACCGAATCCGACCGAACACTTCTAAGAACTTTCATTAAGTCTTATCTAGTGGCAATAGGGGCAGCAAAACGATCTCATTTTTCCGCTCTTATTGCATGCGCAGATTCTCGCCCAGCCGCCTTGTTTAGGGTGACTCGCGTCCTCCTCGCCAAAGGGGGGGGGGAGCGAGGAATACTTGCAAGGTAGAGCTGAGGAATTCGCACAGTTTCTGACGGATAAAGTCGCTCAGATCCGGTCGAATCTGGACTCTGGCTGGACAGAGTCCATTGAGTTGACAGGGGCAAGTCTTAGTCCAGCGTTGTGGGAGGAGTTTGAGCCTGTCTCTCCTGATGGCGTGGACAAGGCCATGGGTGTGATGAGCTCTTCCACCTGTTTATTGGACCGTGCCCCTCCTGGCTGGTTTCGGCCAGCAGAGAGGTGGCACACGGGTGGATCCTGGCGATGGTCAATGCTTCTTTTGGGGAGGGATCCGTATCGCAGCCTTTAAAGGTTGCGGGGGTGAGACCCCTCCTTAAGAAGCCTTCCCTGGATCCAGCGGATTTGAAGAACTTTCGTCCGGTCTCCAACTTACCTTTTATAGGTAAAGTTGTGGAGAAGGTGGTAGCTTTTCAGCTTCTTCGGCTATTGGAGGAAACTGATCATCTAGATTCCTATCAGTCGGGTTTCAGGCTACAGTACAGAAACTGCCTTGGTCGCCCTGATGGATGATCTCTGGCGAGCCCGGGATGGGGGTAATTCCTCCATCCTGGTGCTACTTGACCTCTCAGCGGCTTTCAATACCATCGACCATGGTATCCTTCTGCATCGTCTCGATGAGTTGGGAGTGGGAGGCACTGTTTTATGGTGGTTCTCCTCTTATCTCGCCGACAGGATGCAGTCGGTGTTAGCAGGAGGACAGAGGTCGTCTCCTAGGCCCCTGACCTGTGGGGTGCCTCAGGGTTTGGTCCTCTCGCCCATCCTGTTTAACATTTACATGAAACTGCTGGAGGAGATCATCTGTAGACACGGGGTGAGTTTCCAGCAGTACGCTGATGACACCCAGCTGTACATCACCACCCCGTCTCAATTCAGGGAGGCAGTCGATGTAATGTGTCGATGCCTGGACAATGTTAGGATCTGGATGGGGAGAAACAGACTCAAACTCAACCCCAACAAGACTGAGTGGCTCTGGATATTGCCTCCTAAGGACCATGTCGACTGTCCCTCCTTGGTTCTTGAGGGAGAAAAATTAACTCCCTTGGAACAGGTTCGCAATTTGGGAGTCGTCCTAGATCCACAGCTAAAATTAGACCAACACCTTACAGCTGTGGTTAGGGGGGCCTTTGCACAGGTTCGTCTGGTGCACCAATTGTGACCATACTTGGATAAGGAGGCTCTACTCATGGTCACTCATGCCCTTGTCACCTCCCGATTGGACTACTGTAATGCGCTCTACATGGGGCTACCCTTGAAGGGTATTTGGAGACTTCAACTGGTGCAAAATGTGGCTGTGCGTGCTGTGGTGGGTGTTTCAAGATACACCCACGTAACACCCATACTCCGCCAGTTGCATTGGTTGCCCATTGGTCTCCGGGTACAATTCAAGGTGTTGATCATCATCTTTAAAGCCCTACATGGCTTAGGACCAGGTTACCTCCGGGACAGCATTCTACCTCATACTTCCCTTCGACCAGTCAGGTCCCACAGAGTGGGTCTCCTCCAGGTCCCATCAGCCAAACAATGCTGACTGGCGGGGCCTAGGGGGAGGGCCTTCTCTGTAGGGGCCCCTGTTCTCTGGAACCAACTTCCCCCAGAGATCCGAATCATCCCCACCTTGCTGGCTTTCCGAAAAGCCATGAAGACATGGCTCTTCCTGCAGGCAGGGTTCTGAGACAATTTTACATCTGAGGTCTCCCCCATGTATGCATGGTGTTGTATGTCTTTCTTTGTAACATTTTTAAAATTGTTTTTAATGTTTTTATTGTTTGGTGTTCTTTAAAATGCTGTACGCTGCTCTGAGTCCTTAGGGAGTAGGGCGACATAGAAGAATTCCCAAATAAATAAATAAATAAATATACGCTTATTAGCTGGGCAACAGCCAGGGAAAACGATATAAATCTTGTTTAAGCAGCCTCTGCTACCATCTGTCCAAACGTGAGACAGCCTCGCCCCCCCCCCCCGCCTGGGGAGACTGTAAATATTTAGAGGTGAATGGATCTTGTTTTCCCATGGTTGTATACCCTTAAAGAAAATCAAACCGAAGTCTATGTTCTAATAAACACTTTTATTATAAAAGTAACAAATATATCTGACTACACCTTACCGGTAGTGAAATCTCAGAGACGGACAAAGAAAAGCAAGTAAGAAGAATAATGAGAGAATAAAGAAGACATGCGGCAGCAGCTCAATAAATCACAAGATACTTTTGATAAGAGTTCAGAGCCAGCTACCGTAATGCTCAGAATGGAAGCTCAGCTGGCAAATACAAAAGAATGCAGTGACACTGATATTTCCTTTATTAATGATCATCAGCTAAGGAACAGCTTCCACAAATATAATCTATGACCAGTGGTTCTGGAGTAGTTCTCAGTAAAAGGTGATTAATGTCAAAATTGGGGAAAACTCTAAAGATGGGTGTTAACAATTAATGGGGACCAAAATCTCAGGGATATAAAGGGCATGTATGCCATCAGAATTTTCACCTCTTTATAAGGAATTGAGGTCCACCATGATGCAGCAAATATTACTTGTATCATAACGTTTAGCTAAAGGACAGAACATAAAAATGTAGATACTTGGTTGAATGTATATAAAATTACTTAGCTCTGAGCAAACTGAAAGCTGAAAATGTCTTCATCCTGAAATATGTATTGATGTAAACAAGTATTAGTCATTAAAGTTACCTCATGTTAAGTATTGTACTTTTGTTAAATTATACCTTGTTCAAACTTGTTATAAAACATCTCTTTGCTAACTAGTTTTAAGGGAGAATGAAATGGTGCCAAATAAATCTGTGATTGAATACTTTCCTTCTTTTACTAATTTTAAGCCCTTTAAAAATGGTACAAAGGTCTTGCCTTGCCTTAATGTATTTGCTTTCAGGCTTCCTTTAAAAAGAGTATGTAGTTTGGCTCTTTCTTTGGCCTATTTAACAAAGCATTTCCTTTAGACCAGGACATCTAATGGGTTTCATTGATTGCAAATCAATTGTATAAGATAATGGGAAAGGTTTCAGCTTTCAGTTTTGAGAGATAGGACCTTTCTAGATAAAAGCGCAAGAGAAATTTATATTCATCCTTCAGATGTGTTACTGAATGTGACTCACAATTACAGACACTGTACTATAAAATAACACTAAACAACAACCACATTAAGTGGGATGAAGGCAGACAAGGACTATTACAATAGCCTGCTTAGATGGACTCATACATTTCTTTTCCCTCTCCCAAGCCCTTATTATTAGCCCTGTCAGAAGAACTGTATTTGTTATTTGAGATATTATTGGCTGCATTTGATAGTTTGTAATTGTTACTATGTAAAGCAAGACACAAATAATTAAAAATAAATAATTCAGAGGGAAGGGACTGAAAAAGTTCTACCTCTTGTCACCGCTTACCAAACCAGAGCTGTTAAGCACATATCTTTCTGCTCACCTTATTTAGTTTAAGCAGGCTGGCTAGAAACATCAGAGATCTGTTAATGTTTCTTTTTACTTCTGAAAAATGTCGAAGGATTGTATAGGATTCAGAGGCATTCAGACAAGAGAATGAACAAGACAACTTGGACATTAGGGCTTCAGTCATCCAAGAGTATGGTTGGTTAAATATTTATTGAGAAGAGAATATTTATTAAGGAACAATTTAGGTTATGTCCTGTCCAATGTTTCATCATTCCTAGTTCTGGATAATTGGTTTCATCCAAAAAGTCCTATTCTCAGACACTGCTGTTTAAGAGGCTTGCTAACAGATGGCAAATTAGAAATCGATCAGAAAGTATCCATTAAGCTAAGAATCAAGATATATTTCTTCAAACATATGCAATAATTAATATTGTATATTAATGTGTGGACTTCAATTTCCAGAATTTCCCAGTCACCAGTGCTGATTGGGTATCTTGGAAGTTGAAGTCTATATATCAAAGTTTACCAGGTTGAGAAACACTGCATTAATGTTTAATTTCTGAATCATAATGATGAGCCCATGATTTATTGGCTATCACAATACTGTGACTACATTCCTCACCTTTCCCCTTGCTTCAGCTGCAGTATGAGTACGCTGCAGGCTTCCATTTTACATACAACAGCAACACTTTTTTCTCACAGCAACGTCTGCCAACTGAAGGAAAAGAACAGATGCTAAAGTATGCTAACCAACACCTCAGGGCTTCTATCACAGCCTTTTTTAAGTTTCCTTGAAATAATTTTCATGTCTCAGGGAACTCCCAACATAAAAAAATTAAAAACTTCACAATATAATTAATTTCTAATCTACACAACCCACACTTTACATTTACAACAACAGCAAAGTAGCATCTGAGTTGTGGCACTAACAACTATCATCACTGCAAGTGCTAGCATTGCAGTGTGTGATAGTTAAAAAGGATTTTCTTTTAATCACCTCTCTCACAGAACACTAATCCCAGTTGTTAGTGCATCATAATTACTATCTATTGACAATGCCACTGAGGCATTATTTTTCATTCAGCCTTGGAGATGGGATGGAGGTGGTGCAATGCCGGTTGTTGGGACCATGGGGGAGATCCTTCTCTGTGGGAGCCCCGTCTCTCTGGAACCAACTCCCACCAGAGATCCGGATTATCCCCACCCTGCTGGGCTTCCGTAAAGCCGTGAAGACATGGCTCTTCCTGCAGGCGGGGTGAAATAGATCTGAACTCCCCCATGGATGGTTGGTTTTTAACTTTTGTAATGTTTTAAATTGTTTTTATTGTATTTATGATTGTTCTTTTTGTTGTACGCCGCCCTGAGTCCTACGGGATTGGGCGGCCTATAAGAACAATAAATTAAATTAAATTAATTCATCCTTATCTCCTTGGATCATATTGCAGGTTCAGAAACTGTCAGCTGGGGTATATTGGGCAGATTCTGTGCAGTTCAAATTTGGGGTATAATTTTCTCCTTTATTGGTACCATTTTATAGTGGTTCTCTTCCCCAGGACTGGTTTCAGTGGTTGTTGGTTGAGGGGGAAGAGATTGCTCTCTAGGTCCTTCCTTTGTGTTGCAGGATATACTCTCTTCTCTAATTCAACAGCTACATGAAAGCAATGGGTGAGGTCATTTGTCAGTCTGAAGTCCTGTATCACCAATATTCTGATTTTACCCAATTTTATCTATTGACCCCAAACTAGGCTAACCCTACCTTCATCTAGTGTACCAATTGTGCTCTATCCTAGATTGAGAAGCCCTTCAGTAGTCACTCATGCTCTAATCACCTCAGCTCAATTATTGCCATACTATCCACAAGAAACTATTCCTGAAGACCACCCAGAAACTTCCATTGTCCAGAAAAATAATATATCTCCATGAATATTTTTTTTGCAATTTTTTTGATGCAACAGAGTAACATTTATAATATCACGTTAGATCAAAGATGTAAAGTGCTACCTATTAGTATGCCTTTTTCTTTAACGGAAGACGATAGTATTTAGGAACATTTGGTTGCATAAATTCTCTATTTATAGTCACTGACAAAACTTTTTTGCCGGAGCAATTGTATAGCTGAATACTTTGATTCCACCTGCCCAATAACACTATTGCACAATCGGTTTCCCAGACCATCCTTTCATTACCTCCATGAATTGGGTGTGCAACTGCTTTTTTTCGCTTTATTTTATTTATTTATTTGATCGTTTTTATATGCCGCCCAACTCCCGTAGGACTCCGTAGACTTAACTAGCATCAGGTGCGAATTACAACCCCTGAAGTGCCGCTCGAGCTGAGTTTATTTCAGTAAGTAAACGACCCTCTCTGCATGGGTTTCCAATTCCTACCAATCTCCGATCAGCATTTAAATTTGCCTTGTCTCTTTTTATTTGCCACAGAAGACGCCTGAAGTTCGGATTAAAACGTCGGAAATAAACTGCGCACTAGATTCGAAGAAACAATACGTTTCATTTGTTCCGATGGAGTGCGAAAGCCGTTAAGAAAGCAATGTGAACTTGAAAGGGTGTGCTCCGGTATTAATAACTAAACTCATGCCTCTTTCATTCCTCCTCTCCCCTTGCTTTGGGTGGGCCTATGCTACGGTCTAGTGCGCACGCGTCAGTTCCGCCCGGCAGAGGTCAAAGAGATAAGGAAAATGGAAAGTTCAGGCAGCTATTACTACCTGGTTTCAGTAGACACCAGTATATGCACGGCGAATGAAAATGTGGAAATCTGCCCTTTCTTAAAAAAATAAAAATGGATAGATTAAAAAGTTTCTCTTTGACAATTTTTGAAGCCATGATTTTTACTGTGACGAAGTTCCCACTCCTCTCTCTGCAGTTCAAACTAATTGAATGTCCGCTATTGGTAATTTGAATGTCAATCAAAAATTCAAGAAGCGAAGCATCCTGTCATTATATCTACCTATGATGGCTGTTATGATGCATTTCAAATCACGCTTATGTTGGGAGGAGAAAGCTTTGAATCCTGTGAGATGGGCAATCCACATTTCTAGTACATGCTTCTTATGCATTTGCAGCCCCCAACATGGCGGTAATTGCCAACTGCAGTAGTGGAGCCAGAATTCTAGTCGGGGAACCATTAAGACTATATCCCCTGGGCGGGGACAGGAGCTCGGCGCGTGGGTAGGAAGCAGCCACGGCGGGTTTTGGAGGAGCAAAATGGCGGCGGCCACTGCCGCGCAGCTCACCGATGAGGAGCTTTTCTCTGAACTGAAGCGACTCGGTTTCTCGCCGGGACCGGTGACGGAAAGCACCAGGCCAGTCTACATAAAAAAGCTAAAGAAGCTGCGAGAGGAAGAGCGGACGTCTGGGGCTCACGGCGTTGTCGCCAATAAGACCCGGAACAGTAACAACAATACACCGGGGGCAGGCGGCGGCGGCTTGGGAGCTCGGTTGGGCAGCCCCGACCTCTCGTCTTTGTCCGGAGTAATTGGCGGGGGTGGCGTCCGGGCCCGCGCAACTCCCTTCGGCGGAGGCGGAGGCAAAGTCCTGCTGGGCTTCAGTTCTGACGAATCGGATGTGGAGGCCAGTCCCAGGGGCCAGGCTGGCGCCGCTGCCAGCCGGAGGGAACGGTGTTCAACCTCACGTCGGGACCCGAGGCCTGCAGGCGCGTCGGCCGCCGCCTGTCTCAATCATAGTGCCTTGGCAGAGTCGCCGGCTCGCAGGAAGCCCAATGCCTGGTGGGGAACGACGGCTAGACGGGCGACGGTCACGGCGGGGACTCGGGAGCAGACGGAGGGCGGGAGAGCGACCGGGGACGAGGAAGACGCCCAGAAAGAGGAGGCCGAGCCGAGGCGAGAGCGATGCAAGAGCCGAGCAGTGAACGGGAACAGGCTGCTCACCTCCGGCAGCGCAAATATGAGGGACAAGTATTCGGACACAGAGGAAGAGGACGAGGTCGCGGCTACCCAGCAGGGGCTAAAGGAGGAGTCCCTTATTCGCCACTATGTTTGCAGGAAGAATTTTTGTAAATCGGTCAACCCCTTCTCCGCTCGCAGAGGTGTTGCAGCCGGCGACGGCTTGCTGGAGGCGGGTCAAGGGCAAGGCTCTGTGGTTGGCAGTGGCTTTGCGGGGAATGTCAGGGCCGCCGGCAGTAGTAAAAACGCCGAAAGAGCGGACAGGCGAGAGGACGAGGAGGAGGAAGAAGAAATACTATCAGGCAGAGGAGATGGCGATTATCTGGACTCGAATCCACTTAGCCCCCGATACCGCGGCAGTTCTTCCAAGAAAGCCCATCAGCTATTACTGCCGCCATTGCTACCTGACATAGATCATAGCAAAATAACTGATCCCTTAAGCAGTAGTAGGAAACCAGCCAACAATCATATTCTCCCTGATGCAATCGGGGGTTACAATATTGAACCAAACATTTACAGTGCTACCAGCAGCCTGGCTTCAGGTGCTACCAGCTCAGCATCCACTAGAATCAATCACTCCAATCATACAGGTTCCAATCATACATATTTGAAAAATTCTTACAACCCAAAGCTTTCGGAACCTGAAGAGGATCTGTTGCAGCAGTTTAAGAGAGAAGAAATATCCACCACAGGAAGTTTCAGTGCTCATTATTTGTCGATGTTCCTCTTAACTGCTGCATGTTTGTTCTTCCTGGTGTTGGGATTCACTTACCTGAGAATGAGAGGTTCTGGAATAGCTGAGAATATGAGAATTGAGAGTAAGTATTAGGATGGAGAGCAATAGTTCCTTGAGATGTTACCTGCCATTTGAGTAAATACATGTGCTAAATGTTAATTGGGAGTCCTATTTGTATCCAAGTTATATATTTTATTATACTGATGTTGACTTTTTAAAAGTGTATATATACACTATATATATATATATATATATATATATATATATATATATATATATATATATATATATATATATATATATATATATATATATATATATATATATATATATATATATATATATATTGTTGATGGTCTGCTTGGATCAAATAATGTGATCCAAAGATTGTGACTTTTTGACACTCAAAATATATTGGTTAATGTCATTTAGAAAGTTTTTATTCATAAGAGTTGCAATACTTGCAATATTTTAATTTATAAATGTGTGAAAGAATTATATAGTATACATATTTACATTGCAGTTGTATAATCAAAATACACAAAATCCTTGTACTCCTTATGTAGCACTTTGTAATGCATTAAATGATCTAGAAGCTAATAAGTTTATTCCTCTGACAACTCTATATCCTTTGAAGTGCATTTTCACATTAATTTTGACCACTAGTGACATAGGTTTGATTTTATTTGAAGGGTTTTAACCATGGAAGTTCTTGAGCAAAATGAAGTAGTTAACTTAAAGCAGTACTTGTATGTGTTTCGAATAAAGCACAGTTGACTTCAGTATATCTGAGCAGAAAAGGAACTTTATACAGTGTTTTCCTTTTCCCACTCGAGACAAAATATTCTCAAGTGAATTCTTACAATTGAGTATATTAATGGTCTAATTCTTGGTTTTGAAAATATTACTTTGCCTTTGGTTTTTCGCCATGTGCTCTGCTTTATTATTTCAAGTTTTTAAATGTTGCTTCCTAATAAGGAAAACGCCTTGCTTCATTTTTAAATTTATGATTAGCATAGTGGAAAGATGACTTAAAAGTGAAACCACAGTTTTTAATTTGCTGTTTGAATCTTCAGGGTGCATAATTATTTCAAGAGATGAAATTATATTTGGATTTTGCATTGCTATCCACACTCGCTTTAAATTATTACATATATCTTTTCTTAATCTAGAATTGCCTGTCCGAAGTATTTGGCTTAATAAATGGGATTGTAGAACTGTATTTGAATCTCTGTCTAGTTCAACTGTGTCAGTTGAGACATAAAAAAATTGTCTAATGCAGTAATGGATATTTATTACTTTCCTTCATGGGCTCTCCTCTTTTGCACTTCTTTTCTTCTGTCTGCATTTGAACTTATTTGTTTCAAAATGAGATATCCCCATATCACCACCTCCTTTCTCCCCTTTCCTTTCTCTTATCTTGTGCTATTATTACCTTCCTGCCTGGTGAATTGTTCTTTGTCCACTGGCAGTTTCCCAGACTGTTTTAATATCATTCTTTTTCATGATTTCTTGAAAGAAACGTTCTTGGATCCCTCTTTAACTTACTGTGCTCTTCCCTATTTTATCCAGAGCTCTTATTTTCCCTTCACAATTGATTTGTTATTTATCTTCTAGCGGCCTTCTCCTGTCATGTTAGTCATGGGTTGGACCAAGTCATTTAACTGAAAGCAGTTTTTCAAGTTCTTAATGAAGTTCTGGTGGCTGAGACCAGACACCTTATAATGGCCCTAATCCTTTTAGATTTGATTCACTTAAGGATCAGATATTGATGCCTAGGTCTTTGGAAACAATTGGCTAAGCACTTGATTAGTTTGTCTTTGTCTTCCCATTTTTATTTTTTGCAGTACTAGGTGGAGGATTAAATCCCAAGAATTTCACCTTGTAATGGGTATTCCACAAGGATCAGTCTTGGTTGCTATTTCAATTATTTTTTATACTCTTGTCCTGATTCATGATAAGGATTTTCAGTCTCATTCATACACTGAGACTGTAACACTGTTCCTTATGGTCAACCGTGATGGACTATTTCACCTTGGTGCTCTCTTATTGTCTCCAGTTGATTATGGAAAATATAGAGATTGTTGTCTTTCAACTCTTTCTCATTCTTTGCCGTGTCCTCAATTTGTCTCCAGAACTCCTGGATTGTCCAGTTTGTTTTAATTGAGATCTTGATTAACAATCAGCTGACAATGAAAGAATAACCAACTGAACAAAATCTCCCATGCATATTCTTAACACCCCCCCCCCCCCAAAGTGGTCTATCCCAGCATTCCCAAGGCCTAGGGGGAAAGTCAGGTTTTTTTAAAAAGAGACAGTTGCAGTTAGGTAATGTGAGCAGTATGCTAATCTCCAGAGAGATGCTATTTTAAGGAGCAGGTGAAGCATCAGGGAAGCCGTTTTCTTGGATCCCAATAGATGACATTTTGTCAGTGATGGGACCCAAAACTAGTTAATCATATATAGGATAGGTGGGTAGTGCTATGGGCCATAGCAAGTCATTCAGTAGCTAGACCCTATGCCATGTAAAGCTTTATACATTATAACTAGCATCCTGAAGTCAAATGATAACCGCTGTAACTCATATAGCAATGGTATATTGACATATAAGTAGTCTTCACTTATTGACTGCATTTGGGAGGAACAACTTAATCGCTAAATGACAGTAAAGTGAAAATCATACCTTGATCATGTCTGATATACATCAATTCCATCAGTGATTGTTAAGCAAATCGTGGTCATTAAGTGTGATGTCTTGTCAAAACTGGTGACTTTCCTCTGGCTTTCTCATTGACTTTGTCAGAAGCCAGCTGTGAAAACTGCAGAAGGTGAACACATGACCAGAGGAATGCTGCAACAGCTGAAAGTTCAAGGACTGGTTGTAATGTCTCTGTTTATTATCATTGTTATAAGCTAGGGCTACCTGCAGTGGGACTGCTAATGCTGCAATATTTTTATCATCTGTCACTTTTGAGTGGTTTTCAAAGGCAGTCTCATTTATAGATATTGAAGCAACCCGACCATGAGGTGACCAAGGCATGAGTGACCATGAGGAAGGCTTTAGTGCCAGAATGAGCATAACTGATAGAAAAGATGTACCTTTACAAGGCCTTTCTAGAATCCAGGAAGATCGCGAAATAGAGTCCCAATTCTAGAATGGTTCAGAACCAAAGATGAAAGGCTGCCAGCATTGGGAAGGCTAAGTAAGTGTGGCAGGGATTTAATCTGAGGCTGTTCCTTCCCATTCAGGCACTGGGATAAGACTTTAATTGCACTCCTCCCTATAACCCTGCTTTGTTTTATATTTTATTGGGCAAAGTTTTCTTTTCCCTTTTCCAAGATCACAGACACCAGGATTTCAGGAACTTGCCCCATCAATACTAATTTGACTCCTCCTTTCCTTTGACACAATGAGAGTCTGATGGCCTTTATAGGTGCTTTAAATACTATTTATTTGGCTAGTAGGTTAGTGTGAAGCTTGGTTATTTCATTGTTTATCATGACGATAGTGTTCAGATAAATATTTTGTTTGATGAAGTATTGTAGGACATTTTTAAATATGTGCAGTGGTTCGTTTGTTTTTGTTGAAAATGTTTATTGATTAGCTGATATAAATAATTTAATTGGAAAACATAATTATTGTGTTTCCTTTTTTATTTGTATTGAGTCTTGGTAAAAGTGCATAATAAATTATTACTAAATAAGATGTTTAACTCTGGGCTAGACTGAGAAAACAGAAATATCCTGGAAGAAGGCAATAGCAGTTTTGCCAAGAAAATAGAAAGGGTTTGTTTATGAAATCACCAGCAGTCAAGCTTGTCTTTAAGGTGATTTTAAATGTATGTTAATAGTTTAACATTTTGAATTCAAATTGTACACATTATGGTTTTGCCAAATAGACAACTTGCACACAAAGCTGAACAGAAGCCTTTCCTGAATTAACTTGTTATAATATCTGATAATTGCATTTTATGTTCACTTTCTAAATTTGTCTACATTAGAATAATCAAATATGACAGTTTATTACTATTTTAATTTAGACATCAAGAGTGAGAATTTATATTGTCCTTGAGAATTACATCTGTGCAACTATATATATGGTTATATTCAGGGTGGGTTCTAACCTCGCCGCCGGTTTGCTTCCTCCCGCGCAGCATGGCTGTGCGCGTATTGCGCACCATGTGGCTGTATGCATGCAGTGCAGAAAACTCAGCTTCTGCGCATGCGCAGAAGCAAAAACCAGCTTTTGTGCTTGTGCAGAAGCCAAAAACAAGATGGTGCCGCCTATGGCGCCGCCATTGGAGCCGGTTCGGGGGCATGGCCAACCGGCGATTGCTCTCGTTTCAGCGAGCGGGGGAAATTCCCGCTACCGGTCCGAACCAGGAGCAACCCACCTCTGGTTATATTTTGCATGCTTTTAAACATTTTGACTTGTATGAGAACTTTTATTTACTAGCAATACATATTTTGCTATTTAAATAAGGAGTACATAATGGAGGAAGTTACCAAGATATACTACAGAGATGCTGGATATCATTGACACATCGACCTGTTTTGAATTCTGTCACTTCTGTTGCAAAACGTGATGCTGCATTTAGAAGATTACTGAATATTTCTGTAATATAATTACAATAATTGGCATATTTAGTACTTCATTTTTCTTTTCATTTATAGATAATCCAACCATTGGGGAACCCAATGTAAATGTAAGTATGAATTAATAACGTTGGTAAGATTGATCACAACTCTTATTTAAATTACATAGATTATTGGCTTTAAAATTATTAAGTAAATTTATCCTACAAATTTTGCTGGTTGTTTGATATATCAGTTATAAGGGATTTATATTTTTTGAGAATATTAGTGATTACAGAAGTTGATATATCTCTCTGATAAGAATTTGGTTATGCACATTCTACAGCTTAGTAATATTTTATGCACAAATCTTGGCCATGCATATATATTTTGGAATGCACATCTTAGAACATCACTTAATCATTTTGTCTGGAATTTATCAAAATTCTGTATTTCAGAAAGTTAAGGTACATCTCTTTAAAGTGTGTAGCAGTCTCTGCTACACCGTAGAACATATGAAGAATATGTATTTATTTAACTTTTATTCTGGGTGTCTCAGCAAAGAAAATCAATAAAAATAAAAGATGGCAAGTGTGATGTAGTGAGAATTCTCACACTCCCTGGGTGAAGAGCTCACTCATCACATGCTATTAAAATCCTAGTTGAAAAACTTCATTTTTGGATTTAAATAGTCATAGATTATGAATGATTTCAGGCATTGTTTTTTTTTAAATCACTTTCAGAACAAAATATGTTAATTCATTTTTAATTATCTAGGTAGACCAACCAATTCTCATGAACTGTTTATATAGACTTCATGAAAAGTTGGCACAAATGGCAGGTAAGTCTTTAAAATTAATAAATAGTTTAATTAAAAACTTTCAAATGTAAAACAGTGTTTTGATACTTTCAGGAACAAAATATGAGGCTAAACTATGAATTTCTTACCTTTTTAAAAGTAATTTTACTAAAGATAATTGCAATAGTAAAAATACAAGGTAAAGAAATAGAAAGAAAGTAAAATGTTAAAGGAAAAGAAAAAAAATAGAAAAAAGTATAAACAATTTTAATAATTTTTCACCACCTATTAATTTACAACCAATGATCTCTTCATCCTATCTACCATCACATTTTAGTACTGGGGTCAGCATAAGTACATTAAGGGTTGCCAGAAATAATATATCTATTTTAATCTTGATCAAATAAAGCAATTTTGTATTATTTTCTTTTACTTCTAACAATCTTAATGTTTAGTCCAGGAGTGTCAAACTTGCGACGACATGTCGTCACGTGACATATCACAGCTTTTTCCCCTTGGCTAAACCGGGGGTGGCCGTGGTCAGCACGTGATGCATCCGGCCCGCAGGCTGCGAGTTTGACACCACTGGTTTAGTCCAAGTAATATCATATAACTTGATTTCTTTTTTACCCCTTCTCACAAGATTAATTCAAGCTTTAACAAACCTTTCATAAACCCAATATAAAAGATTTATTTGTAATTCCCTTTTGATTTTTAAAGCATCAACCAGTTTCTTTTGTATATCCAATTAAACATCTTTTTCCTTGTTATTCTTGTAGCTTGTCATTTGTAGATCCACTTTCAGTGTCAACACTGCCTCAGTGTTGACAGATAAACTTGTTCCTTTTTTTCCAAAACATTTTTTGGACTCAGTCTATCTAGAGAAGCAAACATTACTATTGGCATTATTGATACTAACTTCTAATTCTATTTTTTAAAAAGTATATTTTAATATTTCAATTGTTACCATATTTTGTATCATTCTGTAGCTTTTAGTTAGATTATGTATTCTTTAATTAGAATATTTTTTCTATTGTCAATTTTTTAAAAAATGTTTGTTTATAGAATAAATTCAAAACAAGTTGACTTTCCCATGGGAAGGATTCTTTATAATTAATTCCAAAATCTTAATTTCGAACTTATCTGGGCCCTTAATCCATTTATAACTTTCTAACTTCAATGTTAATTGACTTTTTGCTTATTTCACATTTTTAAAGTTCTTACTATGTAGTTAACATTTTCATTCAGGATTGAAGGCAGACTTACTTGGTGGTTAGACTTGTCAATCCAAAGTTTTCTAATAGCTGAAAAGTAATACTAAGCAATATCCGAATGTTATTAGAAAAGAAAATATATGAACTCAATGTCATTTTAAAGTCACTGGCTGTGGTTTGAGTAAGATGGATAATATGCAGTATGATTTTCCCAATTACTCTCTCATCATTTCCAACATGTATCCTAAATTTGCTCTGATAAGTTGCCCTGCCCTCCAAAAGTGGTTTAGGAATATATAAAAATAGAGGGGGGGGGGGGAAACTACCGTATTAGATGGAACACCATTTTTCATTTTTATAGCATAGATTTTGTTCCTACATGTCTACATGTAATATAAAGAGCTCTCTCTCTCTCTCTCTCTCTCTCTCCCTCCCTCCCTCTCTCGTGTGTGTTTTATATATATAAAATACAGTAAATGAACATTTATTTTTCCCAGGTGATCATGAATGTGGAAATTCTGTAAAGAAGGGGCTTTCCATCCAAGAAGCAGCTACTTATTTAAAAGTAAGCAACTTAATTTTAAAATATATTTTCTACTCTTTAAAAATTATTTTAAAACTGTAGTTAAAAATAGTGATAGTATATTGCATGAATGTATTTGCTTGTAAGAAGTCATTTTGAATTTTTAAGTATTCATATTTAAGCACAAGAAATATTAAATGTATAGGCTTTTTTAAAAAAAATTATGTTCTTGTCTGATCAATTTATTCATTATAACCCTAGGTATGATGATAAATTAATACGCCTTCTAAATTCGGCAACATTTTGATCTGTAGCTCTCTCTATATTAAGTATGTGCAAGTATACCTCATTTTAAAGGATGAAAGCATTATTAAATATATTTCTATGCCTCCCATCTCACTATTACATTGATTCTAGATAGCTTACAATATAATAAAAAATTAAAAGGTGCTAAAACAAAATTAGAATAAAATATTAAAAGTTAAGAGCCACGAAGATGGACAACCTGGGGAATGAGAATCTTCTCTACCCCATTAGCCATCCTCAGTGTAGCAGGCCCCTGTCGGGCCCCCAGGCCAAGCAACAGAATCAACTTTAGGCTCTTCCAGAAGGCCAGGAGTGGTGGGGTGGATCTCACCTGTGATGGAAGACTATTCCAGAGGCTGGGGCCACAATAGAAAAGGTTGTTCTCCGGGACCCAACTAACCAAAATTCTTTGGCTGAAAGGTTCCAAAGTAGGCCTTCCATTCCACTGAAGCCCCCGCCCAGCAGGAGCCTGCTGCTGGCCCACTTCTTATGCGGCCGCTTGCCGTCACTCGCATTCATCGCCCTGGCCTCCATTTTGCCTTCAGATGCCTGCCAGATGGCATCTGTAGCCGATAATCGAGCTTCGGATCGATCTGGAGCTCTGTTATCGGCTGCAGATGCCTTCCGGCAGGCATCTAAAGGCAAAACAGAGGCCAGGGCGATGCGTGCGAGTGGCTGCAAGCGGCCGCAGAAGAAGGCGAGGCAGGTGTCGGGGTGTGTGGTAAGTAGGGCAGCTCCACCCTCCAATCTAGCTTATTTTTTACCTGAGTGCCTCACCCCACCCCCTGCACCCCGGGATGGGCGGGGTCTTAATTACGGCTAATTTTGGGGATGGGGCTTAATTTGAATGCATGCGCTCAAAAACATGATAGGGCTTCTTTTCAGGGTGGGTCGTCTTTTTAGAGAAATATATATATATATATCGTCCTGAAAATAAGGCCAAGCCTGATTGTTGGGGTGGGTGTAAATATACGCCCTCTCCTGAAAATAAACCCTAGTGAAGGAGTGGTGGTGCCCAGCAGCCCTTCCCTTCCCTGGTCACCTCAAGGCTGCTGGGCCCCTTAACCACGGTCTGCTGATCGTGCGAGGGCCGGGAATTCTGTCTCTCCGGGTGCCTGGAGATAGTTCCAGCGCACTCTTGCTAGCCCCAGCTCTGCTCACAGTGCTAGGCAACCTTGCAGCCGAGGACCCCTCTGTTCCGCAGCTCACCTTGTGGCTATGGAGCAAGCAGTGACCACGGTTTGCACTCCGCGGGTGTTACTTAGGCTCCTGCTACAATGAGGCAAAAAGCCATGCGGCCCGTCGGAATCGCCCCCCCCCCCCCGAAGCTGCTGCTGCTTAAGAAAAGGACGGGATTGTGGGAAGTGCGTGCTTACGATAGAAGCAAAGCGCAGCCTGTCCCTTTCAAGTGATCAAATGTCTATTTGTGTGTGTGAGAGAGAGGGAGGGGGGGGAGAGAGAGAGAAATGATGGAGGGGAGTAACAAGAATTGCAGGCAACGCTGTTTGAAAGAGTTTCTTCTCCACCGTTTCTCTCTCTCTTTCTGTCGCGCGCACACACACACGCACACACGGCGGAGGGCAGAGCTCGTAGTGGCGGGGGTGGCAACCCGGCCCTTGAGAGGGGCAGAGGCAGAGGAGGGAGTGCCAATGGCACTGGGAATGGCGGAGCCAGAGGCACGCGATGAAGACAAGGAGGGCATGGTGATTTGGAGCATGCTGCGGTGGAGGTTCAAGCGGCGGTGTTGGGGTCCGCCGGGACTCACCGGCTGTCCAAAAGCTGCAAGGAAACCAAGCGGCTAGCAGCAGCTTCTCTGCTCCCACCCCTGCCTCCGGCTCTCGAGCAAAGTGGGAGGGGGAGGAAACTCTTGCGGGCTGCCTGAGGAAGCCAAGTTGACAGCCAAACTTCTAGCCGGGCACAGCAGCAGAAGCAGCCTGCGAGCAAACCTTTTTTGGGGGGGGAGAGTGCACGTAAGACATAGCACCAGGACAAGGAACCTTTTGGCTGCATGCTGCATGCAAGAAATCTTTCTCCCCCTTCGTTCCAAAAAGCTGTGCAGGCGTGATGAGTCTCATGAAGACTCATTTCTGGCAGAGTTTGGAGGAGAGAAAGATTTCTTGCTTGCAGCGTGCAGCCAAAAGGTTCCTTGTCCTGGTGTTGTGTCTTACGTGCGCTCTCCCCCACCCACCCAAAAGATTTGCTCGCCGGCTGCTTCTGCTTGGCGGGGATGGCTGAGGCGCTACGGGTGTTGCTGCTGCCCTCACCGCTGCTGCCTGCGGAAGCCCCAGCCTACAGGCCAAGCTCAGCTGCGGGCAGGGAGCACTGGCTGTGGCTGGGCCGGCTGAGCTGCATCTGTCGGGGCTGCCATCAGTGTGGCTGCCCGGTGTCTCGCTGCGGGGCGCCTGAGAAGAGTAAACAGGGCCTGCTGGAGGAAGGGAGTGCAGGCAAGGGTCCTGCGAGGCTCACCTCCCCAGGAAGAGTCCGGCTTAGCTGCCGTCCCGTCTGGTGACTCCCAAGGCGGAGGGGCTTCCCGGGCATGCCGGCGGGCGCTTCGGTCAGTCAGCGCTCAGGTGGGAGGACCGTGGGGAGATCGGAGCGGAGAGGAGTAGGGGGGAAGGGGAGGCCTCCAATTACCATCACCATAGAGCGGGAAGCGCACTTGCAGAGGAGCCGCTGCCCTGGCTGGGATTTGGAAGCCGCAGAGCCGGAGTTTGGGGGAGAGAAAGAAAGTCTGTCTTTCTTTCTCTCCCCCAAACTCCACCTCTGTGGCTTCCAAACCCCAGCCAGGGCAGCGGCCGCTCTGCGAGTGCGCTTCCCGCTCTATGGTGATGGCTGGAGCTGGAACTGGGCCCTGCAGGGGGAGCTGGCCCAAGCTGTGGCTTCCGCGCGAGTGCTGATGGTGGTCGCCGGCGGCATTGGTTGCGAGCTCCTCAAGGACCTGGTGCTTACCGGCTTCACCCACATCAATGTGGTGAGAACTGGGAGGTGTGCGAGTGGGGGGATGGGGGACAGGCGCTCGCGTGGCTTGGTGCCTTCAGGCCACTTGTGTTCACATAAACACACCCCGCGGGAGGGGAGAGGCTTGATGGCGGCACGCAGAGGGAGCCTCTCTGCCGGACTCCAAGCTGTGAGTGCACAGGCCGCCCGGGGCCTCCTGCACCCCCAAAATAATAAGACCCCCCCAATAATAAGGCCAAGCTCTTATTTCAGGGTTTAAAAGAAAATAAGACCGTCTTATTTTCGGGGAACACGATATGTACACACACACACACACACACACACACACACACACACACACACACACACACACTGTATTTTTGGGACTATAAGACGCACCGGACTATAAGACGCAACCAAATTTACAGGAGGAAAACAAGAAAAAAATAGTTTTTGGCCTCCGCGCGTTGCATTTTCACCCTCCCCGGCCCCCAGAAGCACTCTGCAGTGCTCCGCACAGCCCATTTTTGCCAAAAATGGGCTCATTTCTGCAAAAAATGGGCTTGTTTTGGGGCTCCCAAGCCCTCAGTGCGTCGCGTTTTTGCCCTCCCACGCCCCCAGAAGCGCTCTGCAGTGCTCCGCACGGCCCGTTTTCGCCAAAAACAGGCCCGTTTTTGGACTCCAAAGCCCTCCACGTGTCACGTTTTCGCCCTCCCTGGCCCCCGGAAGCACTCTGCAGGCCAAAAATGGCCGCATTTTTGCCAAAAACGGGCCGTGCGAGCACTGCAGAGTGGGAGGGCAAAAATGTGACGCGCTGAGGGTTCGGGAGGCCAAAAATGCCCGTATTCGGTCTACAAGATGCACCTAAATTTTCACCCACTTTTAGGGGGGGAGGTGCGTCTTATACTCCGAAAAATACAGTGTGTGTGTGTGTGTGTGTGTGTGTGCATATATGTATGTAACATTTTTTGCTGATAAATGAAAAGGGAGACTATTATAGATCTATTTCGAGCTATTTCGAGCTATTTTGCTCTCGTCAGATAGCCATACCCTTAGTGGGATTTGAACCTGGGCAGTTTGCTTGTAAGGCAGCAGTTTTAACCTCTAGGCCAGGTTCTCTTCCCTATCAACTCTTCACCAGGAAAGGGTTGTATATGTTTTTTTTTCTGTCGAGTCATCCTGGTGTATGAAAGGAAACATCACAGCTTCCTTTTGCCTTTCGGCCCCTCCTGGAGCCATCCAGGCAGTTTTTTTATAGCCGACAAACTATATTGTCTGTTTGTGTAACATTATTATTATAATCCTTATTATAATTTCGTTCTCCAGATGAAGACAGGGAAAGGGGATATACAAAATGTTTTACTGTATTTTGAGTGCAAAATTTCATAGAACATCCTACTCTGAGTACAAAGTCCTATTTTGAGGACAAAGCAACTGTTTCAAATGTTTTGGAAACATTTGGGCCTACTGTCATTCCAGTTTGATATACTTCCCAAAAGTTTGAAATAGCACTTCTTCTTGCTTTGCCCTATAATGAGCAATTCTACCTTTAAAATATGATATTTTGTAAAAATCTGTATCGCATATATTTCAAAATGAATTAGTTTGTACACCTTTACCAGAGACTCTAAAATCAAAGTCCATAATATTTTGGAATAAAAGCTGTCTGCTATTTTTAGTCAAGAACCATGCAAACCTATGATTTATGGGAAAAGAGTGATAATCTCAAATATAAGTGGAGCATTAAATAGAAGAACACAAAGCAATTGGTTTCTTTGTAACTGTTCACTATGACATACATTTTAGTAGAAAATTGGAAGAGTGATGGAATGATTTGAAAATCATTTTATTACCCCATGCCATGTTAGCAATAATTCTTAGCAAAAACTTGTTGGTCAGGAATGTTCTTCAGTCAAAATCTTTTGAGTCTGAAGTGGTTAGGAATAATTCAATCTGCAGCCCATGAAACTGCATTGTTACATTTTTGTCATCTTTTTCTATTTATAGTTTTCTTTTTTAATTGCTTTTGTTATATCACAGTTTCAGTTAGCATAGCACATGTGAGCTCACAATAACTACAGTTAGGTCCTGGTCACTGTTGTCAGCTTTTATAACTATAGTACTCATATTGATCCCTTTGTGCTTCATTGAACCTATTTTCACTCACTGACCTAGTTCTGCAAATCAGTTGAATGGTGATGAGGACAAAGAGATGGGGGCTATGAGCAGACTGTGGCGATTGACAATGAATACTGGAAGCTGAATTGGTCTTTTCAGATTGGTGGTTTGCACTTAGGTTAGACTAGATAAGGTTCAATGGCATTCAAAGGGAATCAGATTTGCCCTCTTGTGTCCAGACTAATTCCCCATTCGACTTTCCACTTGGCTCAGCCAGTCTCTCTCTGACATGGACAGGGCTGTGCCAAAAAGTTTAAGCCCTAATAGGACAGACAGTGAAAGGGAACAAGGAAAGAAAAAGAAAAAGGTCCCTTTCAGCATTAAAGTAAGCCTGTCTGAAAAACAGCTAATTGCATACACTATTCAATTAGAATAGATCATCACCAAGTTTAGCTACAGTATGTGTTTAGTTCGTCACTAAATTGTTAGATAGAATGGGTACATAGTGTTTCCTGTTTCTTATAGGTTTCGTTGTCTCCTTCTAAAGCCCATGTCCAAATCATAATCTAGCATTTGTGCACGCTGTTTTGCTTACTCCTATATTTATGATGAAATATCTAGAAGTTAATGACAAAGTGACATTAAATATAGTTGAATTTTGTATGTATGTACATATTTATAGTTTTATTAGAATGCTTTATATAGCATTGTTACATTATATCAGCATTTATTTTGGAAATTTGCAACGTATCTCATTACTGAATGTTTAGTGTAGACAATGACTGGAGAATTCATGGTCTTCTTTATTTTTACTTTATATTCTTGTTTCTCTTAGAGTTTAGGTCCAGAATATGAAAATGCATTTAATGAATCCCTACAATGGTTATTAAATAGTGGAGAAGATGTTGGTATAAAGTAAGTCATTTTATTTCTTTTTTTTTCTAGAAATAGTTTAATTATAGATTGTCTTTCATATCATAATAGAATAAGATTGTTATTAAACAGGAAAAGCCAAAGAAGGGAGAGGGAGTGTACAACTCTTTAGCTTGTTTATGGTCTGAATCATAAGTGTAAGAAAAGATTAAATTATCTTTTATAGGTATGTTGGTAACAGCTCAGATGAAGAGTTTATAACAGATACAACTGATATAAAGTATCTAGTATCAACTAGGCCACAGATGACCCTTACATGTCGTTTTCGTCGTGCATTTATTACTGCAACCTGTAGATCATTCATTCTGCTGATAGGTGAGTATTATTTAGTATTTTATTCTGGAACTTTAATTTATACTTGTGTGACATAACAGTGATGGTAATTGACAATTCAATTTTTTTCAGTAGATTCTGTACCCTCTATGAAAGTAGAGGAAATTGGTAAGCATTGTGTTGAAACATTATATTGTATAATGTGATAACTTACATCCAAATGCTAATATAAAAGGAAGGAATTATAAGGAAATAATCCACATAAATATCTTTTTAGTAGTTTGTAAAGTAGCACATATAATGATTGCTGCCTGCATTAGTTCAGTGAAAATGTATAATCTAAGTGTGTTTTGTACACTTAAAGATACAGATAGTCCTTGACTTAATGACCACAATTGAGCCCAGATTTCTGTTGCTAAGTGAGACACTTGGTAAGTGAATCTGGCCCCATTTTATGACCTTATCACAATTGTTAAGTGAATCACTGCAGTTGTGATCATATAATCCCAGGACACTACAATTATCATAAATATGAGTGCGTTGCCAAGCATCTGAATTTTGATCATGTGACCATGAGATACTGCAATGGTCATAAGTGTGGAAAATCATTATAAGTAACTTTTTTCAGTGCTGTTGTAACTTTTAATGGTCATTAAATGAAGTGTTGCAAATCGAGGACTACCTGTACTAATGCTGAAGAAATTTGATATTTTTACATTTAAAATGTGATATTTAATGTCTAATATAATTCTTGATATATTCAATATTTATAATTTGTGCTGTTGCGTGTAAAATATCGTATTTTGCAGAGTATAAGACGCACCTTTTGGCCCCCAAAAAGAGGGTGGAAATGTCGGTGCGTCTTATACACCGAATACAGCCATTTTTGGCCTCCCGAAGCCCCGTCCTGCATCCCATTTTTGCGAAAAACGGGCCATTTTTTGCAAAAATTGTGTTTTTGCCTTCCTCCACCCCCTAGGAGCAGGCTTCCCAAATCCTCTGCATGCCCTGTTTTTGCAAAAAAAAAAAAAGGGGGGGGGTAAACGGGCCATTTTTTGCAAAAATGGGGGCGTTTTTGCCTTCCCCCACCCCCTAAGGGTGCTCTGCAGCCTTTCCAAACCCTCTGCATGCCCTGTTTTTGAAAAAAAACAAACAAACGAAAAACGGACCGTTTTTCACAAAAACGAGGGTGGTTTTGCTTTCTAATTACCCCATCTAGCATGACTGGAGGAGGAATTCTGGGAGTTGAAGTCCACTAGTCTTAAAGCTGTCAAGTTTGAAGACGTAAGGGTTAAGGGTGCAAGGGTCTCCAAACTTGGCAAGTTTAAGACTTGTGGACTTCAACTCCCAGAATTACCCCATCTAGCATGACTGGAGGAGGAATTCTGTGAGTTGGAGTCCACAAGTCTTAAAGCTTTCAAGTTTGAAGTTTATAAAAAGTGTACATGATTGTAAAAAGTGTACATGGTTGTAAAAAGTATACATGGCTGTAAAAAGTATACATGGTTGTAAAAAGTATTCTGCTATACTGGTATTTTATTAAATAATATATTACTACACCATTTGGTTCAGAATACTTTTTTCCTTGTTTTCCTCCTCTAAAATCTAGGTGTTCTTATACTCCGGTGCATCTTATACTCCGAAAAATATGGTACTTTCTTATGGAGTATGCATGAAGTGGAAAATTTGTTTTGAACTTGGGACATAGTTACAAAAGTTACTTACTAAGAATGTTACATCAGAACATCTTAATTGTAACAAAAAACCTGAAAACAGTTTGAATATTTGCTATTCAGTTGAAAACTGAATAACAATAATTTTACTTTCTTAATTTCTTGCTTTTCACTTGACAACTATATCAGTAGGTAGAAAGAATAATCATATTTTTTCCTGGCCAGTTGGAAAAATTGGTAAAAGGGATGATGGCAAAAAATAAATTAAAAAATCAGGTAGCACTTACTGACAGAATAAAAATCTGTATTCCTCCCATGAAGAGCCAATTCTCTCACATTCATCAATTAGCGTGAATCAGTATCTCCCACCTTGGACATTCCACCCATTATTATGCTTTGGATTTTCTTTAATTGTTTGCTGCCACTGTCGTTTACTGGTAGTGCCTAACTGGGTGACTAGTGTTAATAAGTATTACAGCAATATAAAAATCAATGCCATCTACTCCCACTGCTAATATTTTTGGCGACATTCGTATATTCATAGCTCAACATAAAAACAAATAAAACTATGCTCTAATTTCGACTAGCAACCAAACCAATACAATCCCTTTTAGTTTCTTATATGGACCCTTTGCTCTACATTAATAAAGCACAATGGCATGCAAAGAGTTCATGCTCAAAATGCAAGTATTATTGCATTTTTAAATGCACTCTGGAAGTTTCACATCAGCAGGCATTAGAACATATACAACTATATGCAAAAAACTACAATAACAAATCATTTATATCAGTATGATCCTTTTGCCATTTTAAATCTACTGTGACATTGTTATATTACAACACTAACAAAAGCCATAGCTATGCAAAACTAATATAATGAATGTTTTTTGTGTTTGGAGAGGGACCACTTGCCATAATATAAAATTGGAATTTTGTGAAGGTGAGCTTACTAGGTAAGAATATTCTGGGGAATCAGGTGTTAGGAAAGTGGAGTTCAATGTTCCCTCTTTTTATAGACTGGTGGAAATAGCCAGCATAGTATTTCTCCATATAGCACCATTGACAACTGTAGTGCCTCCTGGGATGATCTTGACCTAGTCATTTTCAGATCAGATAATTTTGAATGGACAGCTTAAGTGGGCAATCCATAGTAGTTCCTGGAAACTGCATCTCAGTCTACTTTATTATTATTATTTTATTGGTGCCACAGTGAATATCTGGCCATCCAGATGTCTTAATCACATTCATTTGATTTGCTGTGAGCCACATTCTTTTTTTCCCATTTTTTTTTATTTTTTCCTCCACCACTTTTACAATTCAATAGACATATACCTTAAAATGTTACAATAAAATACACAATTTTACATTTATAATCCATCATTCAAAAGTCAATATCTTATACAAACGCTTATATCATCGATCATCAGTCTGTTCTGCTTTTATTTCCCATTGCGCTCTCCTCTCTATCTCCATCATCTCCTCCTACTTCCTTACTCCTTCACTCCTACTCTCTCTATACTCCTTCTCTTCCTCCCCTTCTACTTCCTCTTACACTCTCTTTACCTTTCCCTGAGTACTCCTTTGTACTAAATCCTCTCATGTTTGACAGGCTCATGATACAATCTCAAATTTAGACTCATCATATCTCTTCTAAGAAAAAAGAAATTATTATTATTATTATTATTATTATTATTATTATTATTATTATTATTATTATTATTATATCATTTCTTTATATATAATACTTTATTCTAGGTATATGCTGCTAACTTCATCTTGCCTCCAAAATAAAGGGGGAAAAAAAAGAAAATCTAATTTTGTCATCTGGGATATTCACCAATTAATTTTTATGTTCACCTTCCAAATTTTCCGCTATTAATTTAATTTCCAAGATAATTACTATTTCTCTTGCTTCTTGATTTTCAGCCATATTGCTTCCTCCACTTTTTTGTCTCTGTATTCATTGTTTATGTTTTTTATCCTTATTCTATCACAAAAAACTAAATGCCCAATTCTGTGTTCCAATTTCTTATATTAATCATCCAAGTTCTCCCTAGGTTATTTGCATTCTATTAAATATTTAACTCTTAAAATAATTTTTTTTAAAATTTAACATTTAAACAGATCTCATATGTTAAAAAAAATAACAAAAAGAATAATACATAATCATAATATACCTTTTCACATACTAATCATCAGAATTATTTCTGAATTGTTCAATTAAATATTCAACTCCTAAAATAATACATTTTTCCTTTTTAAAATTTTCATTTAAGCAGATTTCATATATAAAAATACACAATCATAATATATCTTTTAAGCTCTAATATTCATGTTTATCATTCATACTTCTCATATTAATTAACATTATTTTATCTAGAATGTCAAATCTTTTAATTCATTAAACAATATTAATCTATATAAAAAGAACAGAAAAAAATCTTAACTCTTAATGAAATAATAATACTGAAGAAAAAGAAGAAAAAACATTTCCATAATATTACAATGTCATCATCCATTTTCTTTTAATTTCTCAACTATTTCATTTATATATATACATATACATATACATATACATATAATATACATATACATATACATATACATATACATATACATATACATATACATATATATATATATATATATATATATATATATATATATATATATATATATATATATATATATATATTTCCTCCACCCTCATCTCCTTGACTCCTTTTCCCTCTTTCTTTTAATTTTATGCCAATAGATTATCTTTCCCCACATTCTTTTCCTTCCTCTTAAATATACTTTCTGTATATATCTAATTTTCTCCTATCTTTTTTATTTTATGTATCTCAAAATCCTTATCATCAATCTGAATATAATTATTTTTAGTATCTTTATCTCTATTATCACTGTTATCTTTATCTCTATTATCACTGTTAAACCTAGTAGAATCTTTTATCATTAACATAATCATTAATCAACATTGCATTTTCAATATTCTTTCCCTTTTCATCATTTATAATATTTTCAATATTCTTTTCTTCTTCTGTTATGTTATCCATTTTTCCCCATTTGTCTTCTAAAGTCTTCAAAAAGATCCTTCAAAAACCCAGCCAATTCTTCATAGTCAATTCTCTCCACATCTTTACAGTCTTAGTTCTCAACTCTTAAATCCCAAGTTTAGAAAGGTTCAATCTTTAATCAAAGCTCAATCTTTAATCAAAGTACATTCAAAGATGCCGCCAGCTCTCAGTAATCGCTAATCTCCATGTCTCAGTATTCAGCTGCTATGTTCCACAGCCTTTTCTTAATTTCCGGTCTCTGTTATAGTTTACAGGTTTTTACTTTGGTAGTTGAAAATTCAGGTCCTTCTGTTCATTTGTTATAAACATCTTCCATATTCATTCTTGTCCAAATCAACCCAAAACACTTTCTTTTAAACAATAACAAATTTACATTCTGCTTTGTATTTCCTCAACTCTCAAAAGTGTTTTTCTTATTCAGGGTCACAGCTGTCCAAACATCCCAAGAAAAAAAAATATTCCAACACAAAATTAATTCTTCCAGCCACCAGATGTCACTCTCCATTCAGATTTCCCAGTTCTTCCTTTCCTGTTTTGATTTTCTTATTTTTAATCAAATCCAGTTCTATTTTTTTTAAAGTTTATTTTCCAATTCTTACTTCTTTAAAAAATCTTTAAAGCAAAGTCCAAGTCTTTAATAGTTGGGCTTTCGTTTCAAATCCCTTTACTTTTGTTACTCCATTGTATCCACATACATAACAGCCGCTTCTTTATTTCCGGTCCTTTTGTTCCCCTTTTAGATTAGAAAGTTCCTTTTAACATATTCTTTTGGCAATATAACTTACCAGCCTCAGTCTTCTTCCACTTCGACTTCTCCAGCACTTAATTTTCCTTTCCCAGATGACTCCACAAGCTCAAAAATCAATCCTTTCAGATGTAACCGCCGTGGCTAGCGATGACATTAGTCATCTTCATACGCCGCCGGTTGAGGAGACAGAGCCGGCTCCCTGGGGGGTTTGCCGCCCCCCCCCCAGTCCGCCAGCAGGCGCTCCTCTTCTTCCCCACCTCTCCTGGGTGGTTTCGACCCTATTCTGACCGGACCGGATCCCCGGACGCAGATTCGGGGCTTTCCCACAGGACACGGGGAAAGCTCCATAGCGCCGTGGCGCTGGCCACGCTTTCCTCGCACATTCTTGTAGTATAAGTAGTTCTGACCCAAATTCTTCATCTGTGGGGTTCAGTAAGGGACTGTCTTGACTTGTCCCTGTATTGTGTGTGAATTAAATTTATGAGGTAGAAATTTGTGATAGAATTTATCGTTATACCGGTAGTATTCATGACACTTTTCACTTGGGTGTACATCTGCCTGATAGAAATAGGGAGCAAGGTACATTAGAGCAACCATCTAGAGAAGACAGTGGAATCCAAAACTTTCCACTTTAAGAAGGGATAATCATACATAGTCATAATTTCTGTGATCATTTATATCATGGCTAATGGTTTTGGATCCTACTGTACTCAGTAACTACTTTAACTACTGTGCAGGCACTTTGCTGTCCTTGAGACCACGTATCTTGCTGTTAACTGCTAGTATAAGATTATCTACTACTATTAGTTGCGTTAAGATACTTTGGTGATACCAGAGCAGATTCCTGAGGTTGAGGGTTTCCCCCCTCCCCTATTCAGCTTTGCCTAGCAGTGATTGCAGGCAGCATAGCATGGGTCTTCAGGTTCAAGCTGTGTTTCTTCTGATATGATGGTGAGTGCTTCCCTGATTTCAGTCTCTTCGTGTCAATCACTTTTCTCTCCTGGGTTGCTATTAGAGAGATGTGTGCTAGCTAGGCAAAGAGTCAGTATTGCTTTATCTTTTGTTTTTGTAGACTTAAGAACCTCTCTCCATAAACTGATCCCTGCTTCAGGTTCACTGCCCTGTAGTAACATTGTGGGCATTAGCAGAGTGAGCATTGTGCTAAAACAAGCTTCTTTGTAGCAGTCAGTCTCCCTTGACCTGTTACCTTTTGATTGGACTTTTCCTTTGATTACGTCTCTTAACTCTTCCCCAGGCATAGTTTATTTGGATGGTAGGATTTTTATATGAATATGACCTGGAAATGAGGAGAAATTTTCAGACAGTGAGAACAATCAACCGCCTTCAGAAGTTGTGGGAGCTTCATCACTGGAAGCTTTTAAGAAGAGATTGGACTGCCATTTGTCAGAAACGGTATAGGGTCTCCTGCTTGGGTGGGGGGTTGGACTAGATGACCTACAAGGTCCCTTCCACCTCTGTTAATCAGTTAAGAATGAGCTGAAATTTGCTGGAAAGTGGTTGTGGGGAGAGGCAGCCAAGCATAGTAAATAGTTCAGTAATAGTGTAATGGCTAGTTCTCACACAAACCCTTGTTGGAAGAATTCCCTCAAAGAGATAAATAGAACTTATTTGGAAGGAGAGGCTTTGGGGCAGAAAAGAAAGAAAATGTCCTTTTAAATTTTAAAATAGTTGAATTAAATAGCAGAAAGGTAGGTCATGTGAATCTTTTTCTCTGTGTCTATGGAGATCCTCAATCATCCAAGTCATGGTTGTCCCAAAGGTACTGTTAGGTACTGTCCCAAAAGGCAACTGGACTTCCTTGGTTTTTCCTTGGTTTTTCTCTGTCTTTTTTTTTAATTCACATGTTCCATTAAGTTGCTTTAAAATAAAAAATAAAGTCTGGAGACTTCCGGGGGCGGGGCCATGGCGGAGCGAAGCTGAGAGGCAAACCGCTGCAACTTAGCTCGACTTTCTTCGCTCAGACTGCCGAAAATTCGCAGCGTGGAGCCTCGAAGGGGTTAGCGCGAGGAAGGGGAACATCGGGCGAGACGGGAGGAGGTGCAAACCCCCGCCGAAGCAGATGGAAGCCCCAAATCTGAGCGAAGAAGAAACCAGCAAACCACGCTGGTCCAGAGGCATGGCTGCCTGAGCATACAGCAAGGAAGGAGAGAGATAGAGGAACGGCAAAATATTGGTGGATCATTGGAAACATCGGATCAAATTGGATTACAATTTTTGATTTTCGGAGAACATTCTAAAATAGAAGAGAACGATCGGCACCCTCGAAGGACAATTGAGCCTCCAAAAAAAAGAACTTAGCGGCGCCTTAGCGGAAAGGAGCGAAAGGCGAGACGAATAAAACAAAATTAACAGACTGCTTTAAAGGGATACGATCCAAAAGAGCTACAGATCTACGGGACCACGGGAAAAACAGTTGAGAGTGGAAAAAGGAACTTACGAGAAGACCACATTTGAAATACTATGAAATAAAAGGAGGAGGGGGAAAAAAAAAAGGGAGAAAGAACAGTGACAAAGCAATCTTCCTGAACGCAGACATCTTGTATAGACTGTAAAACAGAAATAGAAGATTGAAGACTCCTTCCCAAAAAGACACTTGTAAGATATAATATACGATACCAGATCAACTTGAAATTGAAAACTTTAATTTATATATTGATTTAGTAATATTGATTTAGTAATATACTGATATTTAAACTTTAACATATAGTTATCAAAATTATTAAAGTTAAAAATAGTAATACGTGGATACCTAAATAATTAACTATCACTGTTATTATTATATATTAGTTTTCTTTTTTATAGAAAGTAAGAAATAAGAAATAAGATTCTTAAAGATATTAATAACAATTTATATTAAGATACTGAATTAAGTGAACTTATATATTTATATAGATATTTTTTTTTCTCTTCTCTTCTTTTTTCTTTTCCTATGATTACTGAATACTAAACTATTTAGACTGTTTAGATTGTGAACTTACAAAGATAGAAATTGTTAGTAAATATTTTTGATAAGATAAGTTAAAAAAAAAAAAAGAAGGGGAGGGAATATAATAACAATAACAATAATAATAAGCTCTTGACAGGTTTTTTCAAAAACAGAAAATTGACGTTCAAATGATTAACAATTAACCCTTCTTTCTTATCTCCCTATCTCAAAATACGAATAATATTCTCCAATACTTTCCTTTATTGTACTTTAATGAATTTCTGACCTCCCTTGGATTTTCTTAAACTCTAGAATCCTTTACTCCATTTCATACCCCCCTTTCTCACTCTTTAATAGCTAGTTTAATCTTTTACCCTCTACTTCTTACTCTAAGTATACCGATTATAGAGAAAGTATAACGATAAGAAGAGGGAAAAATATATGAAAGTGTGGAATAACTTTTTCAGCAGAGTGATCATGTCAACAACAACTACTGTAACCAAACCAATTAAGAAACCAATCCCAGTAACACCTTCAGCGACAGGGCAAAAACTGATCACAGAAATGGCAACTACTGAAAAACAAGGACAAACACCATCACTACATACCATGCAGGCCACACTAGACAGAATACAAGAATTCATGATGACACAGCAAGAAACAATGGTAAAAATGCAACAAACAATATTTAATAATCAGGAGCAGACTAATGAAAATTTTGAAGAAGTTAAGGGAAACATCAAAAAATTAGATAATAGAATGGAGGTAATTCAGGGAGTAGTAGCAAAACATGAACAACAAATAAAATATTTAGAGGAAAAAACCGACATAACTGATAAAAAAATAGAGGAAACGGAAGAATCACTAAAAACCAAAAACAAAGAATTGGAAGGGGCCATTGCCCTTCTCGAAATGGAGAAATCAGCATTCTACCTTAGGTTCCAAAATATACCAGAGGTGAAAGAGGAGGAGTTGCGTGATCAGGTAGCAGAAATACTAGCAGAAGCTCTACAGGTAGAAAAAGAAGAAATAAATAGACATATAGATGAAATTTACAGAGTACAAACAAACTTTGCCAAAAGACACAAGTTACCCAGGGAGGTACATGTACGATTCACAAAAAAAGCAATAAGAGATGAAATTTATAAAACTACGAGAACAGAACAAATACTACATAAGGAAAGAGAAATTAATGTATTAAAACAAATTCCCAAACGAATAAGAGAAAAGAGAAGGGACCTACAATACTGCACTGCAAAACTAATAAGACAAGAAATTCCTTTTAGATGGTTGATTCCGGAAGGAATCCTGGTGACTTGGAAAGGGAAAAAAATAAAGATAGAAACAATGGAAGAGGCAGACCAATTTATTGAAACACATTTAGAAAAAGAAGGAGAGAGCAGTGTAGAAGGTGAGGGACAAAGTCAGGAAGAAAAAGAAATGTTGGAAGAAATGGAGAGAATGAAAAGACAAGAGAGAGAGGGAGATAAGAGAATGAAAACAAAAGAAATAAGAACCGTGAGACAAACAAGAGCAACAAGTAAAAAATAAAATGCAAAATCAAATCAAAATATTTTCAGTTAACATAAATGGAATCAATTCACCAATAAAAAGAAGACAAATACTCAATAGACTACAGAAACAAGGTTCAGATATCACATGTTTACAAGAAGTTCACATTAAAAAAGAAGAGTATAAGTTATTACAGCAGCCCAAGATAGGTAATCTTTTCACATCCTTAGCTGACTCAAGGAAAAAAGGAATAGCACTATATATCAAAAACTGGTTAAGCCCCAAACAAATATATAGAGACACAGAAGGAAGAATACTTATGGTAGAAATCACAATTGATAAAACTAAAATATTATTAATAGCCATATACGCTCCTAATAATGGACAAAAAGAATTCTATACTAAATTATATCAACAAATTATAAAATTAGAGAGAGAAAACATCTGTATAATTGGTGACTTCAATGCAGTAGTAGATGCCAAAGAAGATTATAAATCGGGATCAAAAAAAAATTCTGAAAGAAAAATTTTACCCAAAAATTTCTTTGAAATCGTGAATGAATTTAAAATAAAAGATATATGGAGAGAAAGACACCAGAAACAAAACCAATATACATACTTTTCAAACCCACATCAATCCTGGTCCAGACTTGATATGGCCTGGTCAAATATAGAACCAATTATTAAAATAGAGAGTGTAGAAATAGAACCAAATACGTGGGCGGACCACAATCCCATAGTAATTACAATGAGAGGAATAAATAAGACAAGAAGGAGATGGATGATGAACCAGAAAATAATAAAAGAAAAAGAATTTAAACAATATATGGAGAAAGAACTAACTTTCTTTCTACAGGAGAATTGGAACGAAGATACATCTATACAAAACATTTGGGATACTATGAAAGCATATGTAAGAGGACTATCTATTGCTTACTCTATTAAAAAAAATAAAAATAAAAATAAACAGATTAAGGATTTACAAAACAGGATAGGGGAATTAGAACACAAATTACAAGAGACACCACAAGATAAGGAAATAAAAGAAGAAAAGGAATTAATTAAACACAAAATAAACCTGATAACACAAGAAGAAATCGCATTAAAAATTAAGTCAGCCAAACAGAACCATTTTGAACATGCTAACAAACCAGGTAGATGGCTGGCTTATAAATTAAGAAAAGAAAAGGAAAAAAAAAATACAACAACTAGAGGATTCGCTAGGGAAAATGCAGTTGGCAATAGAAGAAAAAAAAGAAATAGCACGAGAATATTATAGAGAACTATACAGCAAAGATACTATACAAATCCAAAATATACAAGACTATTTAAAAAATTCTAGTATAGCGCAATTACCAGAGGATATTAAAAATAAGATGGACGAAGAAATAACACTGATTGAATTCCAGGACCGGATGGTATTCCAGCAGAGTATTATAAAGAATTACAAACGATTTTAAAAAGTATACAATTAATTACATACAATGAAGTACTAAAAAAAGGAGCAATTCCAGACTCATGGACAGAGGCACTAATAACAATCATCCCCAAAGACACCAATACGAAACATAAGATCCAGAGTTACAGGCCAATCTCGCTGTTGAACTCAGATTATAAAATCTTTGCCTCCATAATGGCGGAAAGACTTAAAAAAACGCTTACTAAAACTATACACTCAGATCAAAATGGTTTTTTACCAAACAGACATATCAAAAACAATATCAGAACAATTATAAACATTTTAGAATATTATGAGACTCATCCAGGGGAATCCATGGCACTCATATTCCTAGATGCCCAAAAGGCATTTGATAATTTAAACTGGGACTTCATAACAAATCAATTAGATAAAATGAATTTTGGAGAAAACTACATAAGAACAATTAAAGCAATATATTCAAAACAAACTGCAAAAATCCTCATCAATGGAGAAACTACAAAAAATTTTAATATAGAAAAGGGAGTTCGACAAGGTTGTCCTCTCTCCCCTTTATTATTTATATTATCATTGGAATCATTATTACAAAAGGTAAGGGAAAACAAAGAAATAAAAGGACTCAAGATAAAAGAACAGGAATATAAATTGCAGGCATTCGCAGACGACATGGTTTTCAATATAGAAGAACCTCTAGAGGTAGGATCAATTTTACTAAAAGAAATTAATGAATTTGGGAAAGTAGCAGGTCTAAAAATTAACAAACAAAAAACTAAAATAATAACCAAAAATCTGACAGATACACAAAATAAGGAATTAGAAAGGAAATTAGAAATACAAATTGTAAAGAAAATAAAATATTTAGGAATCAACCTGTCAGCGAAATGCACAACAATAAAAGAAGAAAACTATATGGGAATTTTAAAACAAATTGAAAAGAAATTAGATAACTGGAACAAATTACAAATATCTCTAATAGGCAGAATTGCAGCGATTAAAATGTCAATACTACCTCAAATTTTATACTTATTTCAGACTATACCAATCAAATTAGAGAAAAAATATTTTGAAAAATTAAATAAAATACTAACCAAATTTATATGGGCCGGGAAAAAACCAAGAATTAAATTAAAATATTTACAACAAAATAGAAATCAGGGAGGGTTCGGACTGCCAGACTTTGAATTATATTATCAAGCATCTGCTTTAACATGGATAAAGGACTGGATACAAATCAAAAATAGACGCTTACTGGTATTAGAAGGTTATGATTTACATATAGGGTGGCATGGATTCCTCTGGGATGATAAACATAAAACACACTCATATTTTAAAAGACATAAAATCAGAGACTCCCTATTAGGAATCTGGCTTAGAATCAAAAAACAATATTATACTAAGATACCACCCTGGTTCTCTGGCATGGAAGCCATTACTTACCCAAACACAACAAACCTGGAAAAAATGGTTACATACAAAGAAATACTGGAAGAAGGAGGAGCCTTAAAATCTATATCAAAATTAGAACAGGGAGGAATTAAGATTGACTGGTGGCCATACTTTCAAATTAAGAACAGATTAGAAAACGACAAGAGGAAATATGGAATACAAAAAACTAAATCAGAATTAGATAAAATCTTATTAGGCCAGGAACAAAAAGCAATAACTAAAATATATAAATTTCTTCTAAAAAACAAAACACAGAAAGATATAATAAAGGGAAATATGATAAGCTGGACGAAAAATTTTGGACATGAAATACCAATTAATCAATGGGAAAAAATATGGAATCAGAACTACAAAATCACAAAATCAGTCTCATACAAAGAAAATTATTATAAACTATTCTATAGATGGCACCTCCCTCCAGCGAGATTGGCAAGAATGTATAAAAATCTACCACCAAATTGTTGGAGATGTCAGTGTAAAACTGGATCTTATTATCATATGTGGTGGACCTGTCCAAAAATCAAACTCTTCTGGAATAAAATCAAAAACTGGTTAACAGAAATCACACAACAAGACTTAGATATTAAACCGGAAATTTTCTTATTGGGAATCATCAACCAAAAAATGGAAAAAAAACACTACTATATCATTTTACATATACTAACAGCGGCAAGAATAACGATAGCACAAAATTGGAAATCAAATGATATTCCCGAGGAAAGCAGTGTAATCAGAAAAATTTTGGATTGTGCCGAAGCGGATAAGTTAACTATGGAATTGAAAGGAAAGGAAGACTCCGACTATTATGAAATTTGGAATTTATTTTACAATTGGTACGGAAAACGAAAACAAATATCATCAATGTAATAAATGTAAATATAAGTTAAATAAGACACATAGAAATTAGAATAAGGAATTAATAGAGAAAATAGTTATATTATAATAATATATATGTATACTATGATTTTACAAAATTGAAAGTGCCTTATTTCTTATGAACTATTATTATTATTATCAATACTATCATCAATATCACTATCGTTGTACTATTATTAATACTATTGTTAATATTAATATTAATACGATTGATTTATAAAATCTATCACATAAAAGACAAGATAAAAGTTGGAAAATACATAAAAATATATCGCTAACATATACTCGCCGTAGAACAAATTATAGAAATTAACAGCTCTATAGCTGTATGCGTTTTTTTATGTTTTGTAAATGTTTATATTGTACTTGTTAATGTCATAATGTTCTTTTTTTTTGTTTTGTATGTTTGTTTGTTTTTAAATGTAAATAACTTAATAAAAACTATTTTTTTAAAAAATAAAATAAAAAATAAAGTCTAAAATTAAAATTCCATAGGAGAGACCCTCAGGCAGCCAGACATACATAGGTTTCAGCACAATAGTGAGTCTAAGTGACAGGTTTCTTGCAGCTGTTTTCATGATAGGTCTAAACCTTTCATTAACAAGAATTATATTCAGAGTGATATCGATAATTTGCTGCTTATATGGCTGCTTTCATCTACCTGTTCCCTAGCACACTTCCTCTTGATTATCGCACCCACCCTCAGCAAGCAAGGCCAAGGGATTTTTTTAAACATTACAAAATGCAAGGCAAGACTCCTATCAATAAAGGAGGGAAATATTAAAATTTAAGTGGGGAAAATGCTTTGGATCTAGGGTAGGTGCACTTACTGTTACTCTTGGATATTCTTTTAAGAAACTGCTTTTTCTTGGGTTCCTAAATTCTGCCAGCAGGTATAACAAGAGGGTCTATGTTGGATCCAAAGTGCCTTTCTCACTTTGGATCTAAATAGTGAACACCTTTAGTAAGCCATATCTCCAAAACAGAATGGAATCCTCAAAACATTGGCACTCAAACTAGCAATGGTTTGTTCTAAGTAGGTGTTTTGACAATGGAATGCCAGAAATACTTGTTTCAAGCTAAACTGTCATTGAATCCACATACTTTCTAAGTGAAAAACTGTCAATTGTAACATTTGAACTGTTAGTTAGATATTTCTGTTTTTATTTGGCACAGGTATTGGAATGATTTGGGGAGTCATAAAATATATGAAGTATAGATGGTACAAAGAAGAGGAGGAGACCAGGCAGATGTATGACATGATTGTAAAAATTATAGGTAAGTTTTAACTACGTTCTTAATTAATAGTGTGCTTCACTATTGGTACCATGTCATATAAATAATTCTGAGACTTTTCAGAGGTTGGACTGCGATACTTTGTTCCTCTCTATTAATACAGAAGATAATATGCATTTTGGTAACCTTTGATTGTCAGGAGTGTAGTTAATGCCTAATCACAAAAAATGTTGTCATTTGTGTTAACCTTAAATATTTTTCATTAGATAATTTGTGATGCCAATTTGATGTAGCAATTAGTTAACACAATATTTTTCAGATGTTCTAAGATCTCACAATGAAGCATGTCAAGAAAACAAAGAATTACAACTATATATGCCTATCCCCCATGTTCGAGATTCTTTGATTGCACCAAAAGATAGGTATGTTCAAATAATTAAACATATCACCAGTTTATTCAGACTACCTCAAAGATGAATGTTGGGGAAAGATTCTTAATACGTGTTAATACAGTATTTTACCAAAATAACTTATTTTATTGCATATTTCAGGAAAAAAATGGAAAAAGTATGGAAAAGATCTGTTGATTTCCTTGCTGCTAATGAATCTAGAGTTCGCACAGAAACACGAAGAATAGGTGGTGCTGATTTTCTGGTATGGAAATGGATACAGCCATCTGCATCATGTGATAAAATGCTAATCATGCCATCTAAAGTGTGGCAAGGTCAAGGTATGCAATACTGTACATTTATACCTTGTGAAGTATTTTCTCTTTACTATAACTTTCAGTTAATGCTAACTCTAGTTTAATCAATTGTAATGATATTGATATAATTTTATATTTTTATATTCATTGTGTATGTTTCTTCAGTATCCAGAAATGTAAATAGCCATTGTATATGCAATTTGAAAAATGATTTTTGTTGTCCTTGTTAGGTAAGCTTAGCGGGTTACTTCAGTAGATGTCTATGTCTAATTCCCATTCTAGTTGTTATTCCTCTATCCAATAATATATTATAGAGCCACTGCTAAGAGGAGAATCTTTCTAAGGATAAACTGATTAGATCTATATAGTTTATTTATTAACTTATCCCCGTTAAAGCCACTATTTTTTCTACTAATGTATTGAATCTTGGGACCAAGCTTAGGCTATAGTGATTGTAGTTTTTAATTAGAGTAGCTGAAAATGTTTATTATATATTATATATAATCTTCCATCCTTCTAAAGTATCGTTTGTTTTCAGAACAAATCTATCATATCATATATCATGTCATATATATCATATCATATTTGAGAATGGTAGAACACAAGGCCTCTATTTGAAAAAGAGTACTTTCTGCATGTCTATTCTCTTTTAGGTTCTTCCACTTCTCACAGTTCTGTTTTAGTTCAAGTTATTTATAACAACATTTTATTATTATTATTTGCTATTATAAAGGATTGTTTCTTTCATATGCGAAGGTATATGTGAGGAAAGCTGAGGTATACAGTACTACAGCTAATTTCCATTTTCAATTTCCAAGGACTATTTAATTAAATCACAACAATGCTGTCTAATAGTGTTACTGAAAACTTAATAATATAGTTAATAACATGCATTGTAAAACTGTATTGAGGATAGTATTGTTTCTAGCAGTAATCTGAAATGTGTGTTGTGCTGAATTTCTATATTTATACAGTTTCATTAATTTACTCTGCATTGTGCATTTTCATCTTATAATTTATGTAACCAGTAAGGATTAGATTGGTTTTAAAATATTTGATATGGAAAAATATGATTTATTACTAACATATATATATATATATATATATTTGGTAGCATTTCATTTAGATAGAAGAAATTCACCACCAAATAGTTTGACCCCTTGTTTAAAGATTCGTAATATGTTTGATCCAGTAATGTAAGTATATTCTTTTCTTTACATATATAACATTTTCACGTTTATACAAATGGAATATCTATTTAAATATATAATAAATTGTTTAGGAAAGAAGAGATAGAACAGAATTGTATTTTGATACTCTACATTCATTTATTTTACATTGTATTTTTATGATACAATGGCAAAAAGTTTGTGAATCCTTTAGAACTATCAGTAATTCTGCAATTCTGTGACCTACAATGTGTGCTAAGTTTCATCTCAGCCCTAGATGAAGAATTTCTAGTTAAACAAACAAAACTAATAGAGACTAATATGTGAATACAGAGTTAACATTAGTTGCCTTGTTGAAAAATGTATGCAAAGCTTTAGATTTAACAAACTTTACCTAAACCAAAACTTTCCTGGCCCTTGGTCAGTCCTGCACATTGACTTGGAGGAATTTTGGATTTGGAAGTATTTTGGTCCATTCCTTTTTAAATATTTTTTCCAATTCATGGCTATGTTGGAGTTCTCTTACATGCAGAGTTCTTACCAAGTTATGTGACAATATAGTAGTAGGGCTAAAGGGTAGGGCTTTCTTAATTCCCTTTGTGGGTGGGTGTGAATATGCACATGTGTACATGCACAGATGATACTTGACTCTGCATTCACCAACATGCCCAGACAATGAGAAATGCTTCCCATATAGCTTTCAAGAACTGTTTGTTTGAACTAAAGTGCTTAGCAGAGTATCTCTTTTTAATGTTTTGAACAGCTTTGCTTTTTATTATTTTGTCCCTACAAATTTCTTCTATCACCCAGTTTCCAATTAATTTAATTAGCATTATAGTTTTTATTCTAGTTTAAGAATTAAAGATAGAACAATCTATTGAGTTAAATTATTGTTCCTTGTAGTTCATGATTGTTATTCTGATTGGCAGGGACTTTCATGAGTTGTAGCATTTTTCTTGCAACTCTGTGTTAAAATTATTTAAATGTTAACTATGTTAAAAATAAGCATTACAACTCCTACTGATAATGTAAAAGATGATGAAATATTTTTATTGAAAGGCAGAAGAAATGTGAGATTTATTATGAGCACTATTCTGAAATCTATGGGTCTTATCTTGATAATGAATATCAATATCGGATGGAAGTTATGGGACTTTTTGGCATGTACTGTCATAGAAGTGATATTTTAATTGGGTTCGGTCTATTTGACTTATGTGAAAAGAATACAGTAGCCAGTTTTAGATAAAGAGATCTGTAAAGTTTTTGGTAAATTGTTCTTTAAAATAAAAGTTGTTTTTACCTTTTAGAGTTGAAGATTATATCTTGCTTGCTTGAGATCAAAAACTTCTTGTCTGTAGAGGCATTAATAATTTGTGTTATAAGAAACTGGAAGTTGAGACTCAAATTACCCTTTTCTTGATATGTTTATTAAATGTTGCAGATTTATGTGAATGCCACTGTCTTTTTATCTTTTTAATTGCTATCGATTTCTATTTTAGTTTGGTGTATTATTTTAAATACATTAAGATACAAGCATTAATAAATTTTTGTGTGTCGTGTTTGTAGGGAAATCGGTGATCATTGGCATTTGGCTATTCAAGAAGCAATCTTGGAAAAGTGCAGTGATAATGAGGGAATAGTTCACATAGCAGTGGACAAAAATTCACGGGAGGTAAAAAGTGATTTAAGATAGTATATAATTCATATATTCAGTTTTTCTGCTGGATGTCAACCAAAATTTTATTTTTTCACCTAGGGTTGTGTGTATGTCAAATGTTTATCTCCAGAATATGCTGGAAAAGCTTTTAAAGCATTGCATGGATCTTGGTTTGATGGTAAGAAGTTTTCCTTACAAATAATTCAACAGCAAGCATCAGTAGCTGTTAAATAAAAATATTGCATATGACAGTGTTTTTATACTGCTTGAAAAATTAATTTTATTCACATTGTATTTTTTTAAATGATATTAATGTTTTAAATTATATTTTGTTCCAGGCAAGTTGGTAACAGTAAAGTATCTGCGATTAGATCGGTATCATCATCGTTTTCCGCAGGCTATTGCTTGCAGTGCTCCTCTGAAGCCATCAAATACACATATGAACTCAATGTCTCATCTTCGTCTCCGGACAGGCACAGCCAACAACCAGGGAAACTCCTGAGACACTTATTGTACTAGAACTGTTGACTTGCAGCAGGAGGTTTTCCTGTCTGGCCTTGTCTTCCACTTTTACTACTTTTTGTATGTTAACATTTACATTAATCATTTTTCAGTCTCATTTTTTAGAATGTCTGAGTAATGGGTAGTACTGAATTAAAAGAACATTGGCTATAAAATGTTTTAGAGTCCAAGAAAATCAACATATTATGTTTTGCATGACAAATGTTGAGTTTATTAAACATTCTCAGATATGGCTGAATTTTTGCACCAACAAGTGTATGATAACAGTCCAAAAGCATGGAGATAAACTGTATTTCCATAGTTTCCTGTGAAATAATATTGTGGGTATTTTGTAACAAAAGCTACCTACAATTTTTGGTGGAAGATGAATAGATGTATTAATTTCTGTCCAGTAATTAGTTTTTGTTGCTGTAAAACTTTATTTGTGTCAGTCTGGGAATGGGAAGAATGCTGGCTTTGGTAGTTTTAGAGCAGAAAACAACTGACTGCAGATGTGCTGGTTTTGTATATAAACATTGGTGGTGGCAGCACCAGCAAGTAACTTGTGAGGATGTCTGCTTCAAAGCAGTGAATAAGCTTCCTATTTTATTCATAACCAATGTTTTATTTAATTTGGCTGTATTATTATCCAAGGGCCAAATACCTTGAAGTATTAGATACAAGTTAAATATCTTTTGTAGGTTTTATATTAACATATATGGTTATGATTTTTGTGTGAATGGTCTAATATTGTTACTGTGATAATGGATTCAAAATCATGTGAGCAATAAAGAAGTAATTGGCAGGTACTTTGTGAAAAGTTACTTACTACAAAAGAAAATCTTACAATATACTAATGGGGAGTATATTTTCCATTAAAATTTGCTACCTAAATTTGCACAAATTTAAAAAAATGCACATATTGGAAATAAATTCTTGATAGAGGGTAGAAATGCAGTACATAGAGATTTTTATATGTTCTATATTGAATGTGTGCATTGTTTACACCTTTAAAATTACAAAAAATACACAAAACATTTTGAAAAATAACCGGAAAATATAAAATAATTTGATATAGTAATTCCTGTTGAAGCAACATAATGTGTTGATCCAGTTGAATATTATATAGGTGAAGGGATGGAAAACCATTTTTTTAAAAAAAAATAGTCCAGTTTTTATTGTAGATATGACCTTGCAGCATGAACTTGCACAAATAATGCACGTTTTCTTATGGATAAATGAACATGACACACATTTGTGTAATGAAAAATCCTACTGTGCCTTATCCTTGTGCTTTTTTTGTGGGCAACATATTTAATAATGGACTATTTCTTATCTGGAAAAAAATTTGGTCGGTTTTTGTCTAGGATGCTAACAAATATATGTAATATAATCAGCCACACAAAGTTCTACTCTCAAAGAACAAGTACATATTTTTGACAAGAGAGTAGATTTTGACAGGTCTATTAGGTTTTTCATGAAACTTACTATATACATATACAAATATGTATAATATACATGTATATGTATTTATGTGTATATAATCAGGTTTTGCTGTATTTGTGCATCATAGTGATTTATTGTTCTGATCTTAGTAACCATTTTGTGACCTATTGCAAGTGTGAATGTAAAATTAAATTTTGGCAGTTTAGAACGTTGCCTTTTGATGCAGATGCATCTTCTTCTAAACTAAGTGTAAACCCTGTACATTTGTTATAATAAACTGTACCATTATGTACCCTATTTTACCTTTAAAATGTTGACCGGTTTTCCTCCCTGCAAGACAGATGGAAAAGTGTATAATACCATGGACACTTCAGAAAGTCAGTTGTTTGTAATTTGTCCTGTAAAAACATAAAAGCAAAACAAAACCAATTAAAGATTTATTAGGGCTTTTTACACCCGTGTCAGTTCTTTAGGTCTTTTAACATCTGGGGATAACAGTTAAAATAGTTTTTTCAACTCTTGCACTGGTTGGAAGCACAGTGTCGTGTGCCTCCGTTCAAAACCCAAGAAAGGAAAATCTCAACTCCATGATTATAGAGAAAGGTATTTTACTGAGTATGAACTGACAGCAACAAGATGAAAGCAAGATCTGAGGCTAAAGGCGCGAAAATTGCATATTGAAAGCATTCCCAAATCCCTTCCCCCAAGGACCCTGGCTGAATGTCCAATCCCCAGCCCCCATGGTGTCATGTAGGGTGCATATTCAGGTGGTGCTATCCATCTGGTATGTATGCTCTTCACCTTCGATGAGCAAGGGAACAAGCGGGGGGGGGGTTGGTTTGGTCGAAGCGAGGAGGTATGTTCAGGTTTCAGTAATGTGAAATACAGGGTGAATCCTAAGGGTTTTGGGTAGCTCTAATTGTAACGTGACCGGGTTCACAATTCTCACAATAGGAAAAGGTCCCACATACTTAGGCCCTAGTTTTTTCAACTTCTGGGTAGTCTGTAAGTATTTAGTTGAGAGGAAAACCCTATCTCCTACTTGGTATTCCTTCGCCATGACGCGGTTCCTTCCAGGGCCATGGTGACACACCTCATCTTTTCTGCCTCCGAGGTAAAATCCTCCCTGTACTCCTGCATATGATTCCAAACGTGGGCTAAGAAGAATCCCAAAGTCTTGGGATCTCCTCCGTATTTTACTCCTAGCTGAGGAACCTTTGGAATTCGGCACCTTCGGGGGATTACCCCCACCAGGGGGGTGGCTTGGGCTGTAGCAGCCGCTTGAATTCCGGCAGCCCGACTCTGCCTGAGCTCTGAGAATCTCATCTGGGTTTGCAGGGGCTCCTGCTCCCCCCCCCCGGTTGCTCAGCTTCCTCCTGTGCAGGCAAGGCATACCTTTCATGTGCTCTCCGAGTTTCGAGAGCTTCATGCAGGAGATGTAGGGCCTGAGTCAACAGGTCTTCTTTGTCTGCTTCCTGTCAGGCATCCTCTCCCCCCACCCGGCGTCTGGTAGCTGTTACCCTGGAGTGGATCTCCTCCAGAGCCGCCTCCTGTCCCATGCCCAGCGACCATTTGGCTCGGACCGGCTTTTCTTCAAGTTGCAGTTCAGACATCCACTCCGACTCTTCCCATCCACGCCGGGACTGGGGGAGAGTCGACCCAGCAGCTCCCATGTCCTCTTGGTCGCTGCCTTGGTTAGACATTCTTTGCTCAGCTCCCATGGTAGATCAGCCATCTCCGGGATGGCTGATAAAGCAGATTTTGCTTAATGTAAGGTGTGCCTCCATTCAAAACCCAAGAAAGGAAAACCCCAAGTCCATGATTATAGAGAAAGGTACTTTTACTGAGTATGAACTGACAGCAACAAGATGAAAGCAAGATCTGAGGCTAAAGGTGCGAAAATTACATATTGAAAGCATTCCAAAATCCCTCCCCCCAAGGACCCTGGCTGAATGTCCAATCCCCAGCCCCCATGGTGTCATGTGGGGTGCATCTTCAGGTGGTGCCATCCATCTGGTATGCTGGGATGGTTGACCTGGAAAAGGCCATAAACAAGTCCATTCAGCTGCACAGCAAATGATGAGAATTTTCCTCCTTTTTCAGTCACAGGACGAGGCATCTCCACCAGCTTGCTTCCCCACTCAAATGCCTAATCTTCCTCTCCCCCGTTTCTACGGCAGTCAATAGCAAGCAAGCATCATGGAGGCTGACACACAGGAAAGTTGGATGCTTGTTAAACACAAAATGACAACTACATTTTATCGTGTATTTTAAGTGTGAACAGCTACTCTGTTGATTATATCTTCTAATTAAATGTCTATGGAGATTCTCAGTCATCCAGGTTATGGTTGTCCCAAAGGTGCTTTTTTCAAGAGGCAACTGGACTTTCTGGTTTTTCTTTGACGTTTCACTTCTCATCCAAGAAGCTTCTTCAGCTGAAGAACCTTTGAAAGCACCTTTTGGGGCTTCTTCTAATTACTACTAGACTGTTCTGAAAAGTAGCATAATGTGAGAGAATCTCAAATTGATACCTTAAGATCACATAAGGACCCAGATTGTTGGAGGCAATATGCTGATTCTGTAAACTGCTTAGAGAGGGCTGTAAAGCAGTATATAAATCTAAGTGCTATTGCTATTACTATTACTGTAACCTATTCTTCATTTGCAGAAATTAGTGTAGTTTTTACATGTAAAAATATGTTTGCAAGATGTTTAGAGAATTTCTATCCATGCTCATTTTGGAATTCCTTATATGAAATATTCAATAGATTTTTTTTTCTAGATTTCCTACATCAACATTAATTAATATTAATGGAGGATGTGGACAAATAAGTTGAAAGGATTCAATGACTTATTGTATACAAGTCCAGTCGGGTTTTTAAAAGTTAATAGTCTGAATTGGATGATGGAAGTTAAAATTATATATTACATATTTACAAGAGGTCACTTTAAAGACATCAGTAGTAACAACCTTTCAAACTGGTTTCAAATCCGATTTTGGTTTTGAAAGATCCTTCATAGTTCTCTTATAATGAGAATTGAATAGGTGGCTCTTGAGGCCTATGCTGTAATCATAACATGGTTGAACTTTCAGGAAATTCACTAGTCTTCAACACTGAATGTTGTAGAACTTCTAGGATTAAGTTAGGGATTGAGAGTCCATTCTCTTTTTCATCAATTTCCAAACAAATTTCAATTCTTGAATCATTTTCTGGACATATTTTCCATTTGCTTCCAGTTGATTACTCATATTTGGTAATCAACCTAACAAGCCTTAAATGGTCTGGAACTAGAATATCAGAAGGACCATTTTTTCCATGTGAATCTTTTATTGGAGACCTGTAGCCATCTAGAGTGGATGGACCCAAGAGGTATTGCTGTTTTATAAGGTTTTATCTTGAAAACACTGATAGAACTCCAATGAAGATTGGCTTTCTTATTTAGTTTTTTTTTACAATAGGTGGCATTTAATTCACCTTGATTATGTCAAAAAAAGCTAATAGCAACTTGAGTGAGACTTGAATGAGAGCTTAGTAAGAAATTCCAGAATTGAGGACTAGAATGGGACATTGAAAAAAAATACCAGAAGAATGCAATGACAAAGCACTTGGATATTGTGGGGAAAACCTCAGAAAATTGAGACTTATTGCTTTGTTTTAAACTAGGGATATATGAGTGTTAGTTAACCTGTGATATGTTGGGAGATAATCTCAAGACGTGTAGAATCAGGAGAAAAACATTGGTTTAATGTAAAATTAATTAAAATTAAATATTTAAAATAAATACACAGAAGCTCCTTCTTTTAAAAGAAACAGGTGTTTATGGCTTTGCCCTAAAATCTTATATGATAATCATAAACCAGCCAACCCATGTTAAGGGAAAGCCGAAAGTAAAGTTTTGCTGGCCGACATGGATTTATAAAGCCCTGGAAACACGTACCCTTTCTTTCCGCTCCGTCCTGGGACGGTGGCGGTCTCTTTCGGCTCTATGCTCATATTTGGAGTTGATTGAGCAGCTGCCGTCCAAGGAATTTCCCGTCATGCCTTTTGGAGAGGCTGCTTGGCCTGTCCTTTTACTGGACCGTGGGGGTGGAGGGCGCCTTTGGCCCGAGGCGGCTGCTGGAACAGTAGCTACCTTTTCTCCTGCCAAGACTCTACTGCTTTATTTTTCTGCCTCGCCTCTCCATGCGCGCCGAGCTTCCCTTCCTGCTGAATTTATTCTGCGCGGCGGCGGCGGCGGCAGCTCTTACGCAGATACCAGGTAGGGGAGCCGTAGTCCCTCGCAAAGGCAAGGTTACCCTCCCATCTCTCTATTCGGATTGCTAGATTGTTCGATCCGGCCTGCGTTGAGTTGAAAATTAAAGGGCGATGGCTTGGTGGAGGCGCTTTATGGCAGGGATGAGCAAGGAAGAAAAAAGGTGGTGGACTCCTTCTACTGCCGTGAGACACGTATTCCGGCCAGCAGCAGTCCAGCACCTATAGTTTTCCTTAACCTCTGGTAGAATTAAGTAAGGTTGACTATCCAGATAGTTCCATAGTCGTCATGAGGTACCTTGTCATTCGGATCCAGCGCAGCCGAATAATCCACAATAAACTATTATAAGCGTGGTTTAATTTAAGGACATCTTTCTTCCTTATTACGCTGACCCCACTTGCTTCCGAGAACCCTGTCAATATCCACAGGACATACTTCTGATTAGACAAGGATAAGATTGGGATGATACAAGCCTCCCATCTGTATTTTGAATGTATATAATCAAACCAAGATTAGGCTGAATCTGTCTAGGTGGTGGCTGCAACTAAATTCAGGTATTTTGTGATGGTATTCAATAGGTAACGGAAGTAGGAATCTTGGCTGCTTTTTATATTCAGGTTGGGAATGGGGGGAGGAGTTCTTTAAGATTTTTTTTTCTAAATTAGTTTTCTTTGGGAAGCCAGCCCTCCTGTTTTTTTTTATTTAAAAAATCACTTTCTTCTGGATGGGATTGGAGATGTTGCATCACTTTTAAAGCGAATAATCTCCTTAAAGGTTCATATAAAGTATTAGCATTTGACACACAGAAATAAGGCCACTGACAATTTGCCAGGTTTGGAAGTGTGATGAGGGTGTGTTCCAACTAGGATGCTATGGTTTCCATTACATTAATATGCAAACGTTTGTTATTAATCCAACAATGTTTGCTTGTCTGTGGGGATTAGAGATTAGAGTAACTGTTTTAGAGTTCACAAATAAATGTATTTTTCTCTCAGGGTTCTCAGTTAATGCAAGTTAGCAAAGGGGATTTTTGTCTAACAGAATCAACCTTTAATATAATCTAAATATGTTTAAGATGGTTCGACCACCTTATATACTGCTTTCCAGTTCTCATATTGACCATCTGTTTTCTTCTGATACCTTAGGTTTACCAGAGATAATAGTTTATAACTAGCAGATTGTTTATAGTCATGTTTTGCTGGATAAACCACAATTGACTGGGTTTGTACAACACAAATAAACCATGATTTACAAACAGTAATAGATTCATTTAATGTGGTATGGTGAAACCAAACAAGCCACATGATGTCTTATTACAGGGTTAGGCAAATGTTTTGGGCCAGGACCTTATTTGATATTTTATAAATATTCAAATAGCCATACAAAGTATATTCACCATGTGAATGTCATGGTGGGCATGATCAATTTCAGAGCAATTGATTTCTAGAATTCTATTGTTTTCTCAGGCTGTTCTGTTTAGTGTGGATGAATCTTTGCGAGGACAACATGCATTCTTGCAGCATGCCAACTTTCTATTTTTTTTTAGTTTTATAAAATTTTTAAAAAAGAAATCCAGGTTGGAGAGGAAGAAAGCCAAGTGATTATAAAGACAGCTTTCTGAATGCACATTAATATCTATGATAAACATGTTGCTTATCTTTTGATTTAAGACTTCTATGCAAACTGAGTTTGTTTTTGAAAAATGTTTTCTATAATTATGTCATGCTGCTTCAAATGTATTTTGGAGAAAGGAGTTCCAAAAATGCTCTTTGATGATTGATAATTTAAGCAAAACATTTTCATGTTATTTTAAAATTCTAGTTGTCTTTTATTGAATTATATTTCCCACCCAATAAAAATATAAAGGTTTTTGATAATTGGGTAATTTATTATTTATTAAATTTATATGCCACCAATCTCACTATTGAGCAACTCTGGGCTTACAGTATCACAAATCAATTAAAGTTTGGAAACTTCCTTCCAACACAGATTTACGTTATAATTAATCTTTAAGAGACTACTAGATTTGTTTTTATGAGTTCTTCAAACACAATATTCAGTGTAAACTACTTAAAGATAAGTTGTTTCCTGGGTCTGAAGGAAAAGGTTGTGTTATGTTTTTTGCTCTAAACTGACAAACCAATGCAAAGCTATTTATTTTTCCTGTTTGGAGATGAAGATCAGAGTTATAAATGCAGAGTTTTATGGCAGCCAACACTTATATGCGATAAATTAACCAGGTACATTTGGAAATATGTCCAAAGCTAAGTCTTCTTTCTACTACTGGTTTCTCCAAACTGCTAAAACTAAGATCTTATTTACTATTTAAAATTTTATTTTATTTTATTTTATTATTTTATTTATTTTAGCTTTTGCTTTATTTCAAATCTTGTAGTGTTTTACCCGTATGTTTTCTGCCAAGAAGAATACCGTATTTTTCGGAGTATAAGACGCACCGGAGTATAAGACGCACCTTAGTTTTGGGGGAGGAAAACAAGGAAAAAAGGCATCTGCCTCCCAGCAATTTGCCAAACAGCAAACAGCACAGATGATATACACTGTTTGCTGTGTATTTCTGTCCATGTGTGCCTGACCCATAGAAATAGCAAAGAATTGGAGAAATGTACATTATGCCAGAAAGTTTTCTTAAATGTAGTCACACTAACTCCTCCCAATTATTTAAATAGATCTACTCCAAGGTAAGTCAGGATTTAACTCAGCTGCTTTATCTTAATACTAAACAGGACACTGTTACATTTCAGACTATACTTGTACAGAGATGTTAAAATTAATTAAAATTTCTGGAAGTATACATTATTCTCTATTATTTAAAAGAAGATACAAGAGCACTGGGCCTCTTCAGAGCAAGCATTTATTTTAAAAAGCTTCTTCATTTTGTTAAGTTGTCTAGAACAATAATAAATCAGTCTTTTAAAAATAAGTCTAATAATTTGAACATTCTACAGACATTTATAGTTATTCACTTACCCCCTTGCATCCAGTTCAGCAGAAAATAAAAATCTGCGTGTCTCTCCCAGGTATTTGCCTCTTTGCAGCTAGTTTCACTTTCATTTTAGCAGGTGGCAAATCAGCTGAGGGTCGGGAAACTGCTAATGACTTGCTTGGCTTAACAGGCTCTTCCCTGTTTGCAGCAAGCAGGTAAATTGCTGGAAGACAGAGGTCAAAGGGTGGGTGGTGGCTGAGTGGGTGGGGCTACATTCGGTGTATAAGACACACCCAAGTTTTCACCCTCTTTCGGGGTAAAAAGGTGCATCTTATACTCTGAAAAATATGGTAACTACTTGTTTAAAAAAATGCAATAATATTTTAGTTAAATTGAGGCTATAACAGTTGCTGTTGGACAGATAGTTTGTTCATGCACTGAGTGTGAAAAGCAAGCGATAAAGCAATAGAAACCAACTTGCTTGGCAAGGGTGCTCCCTCCCATTTTGCCATCTATATGAAAAGCAGTGAGCTTTCCAAGCTACTAGTTTACACTGTCTAAAAATATTCAGTGGGGCACTTGCTTTGGTGTTCAGAGCAATGAAAGAGCTATTCCTGAGATCTGACTTGTTTATCAGCATCTAGCCCCTAAATGTCTCTACTCTTTCTGCTCCTCTTTTGGGGAAAGAAAATCTATACTATAGCATCCATCATCAGCAACAGAAGTCTGCTGTTAATGCCTGAGATCCCAATTTAGCATTTTGGAATTGTAATTATAAATTGTTCTGTAACACCACCTTGGATAAAAGATATAAATAAGATACTGTCCTGCATGGGACACGATGTTTGTGTACACAGCTACTTACATCAGGCCACACCACTTGATATTATTAAATCTGCCAATCCTGGGGCCTGTTGAAAACTGGACGTGGTAAGGTATGAGAAAGTAGCCCTTCTCTGTAATAGTCCCCACTTCATGGAATGCTCTACTTCCAGAAGTACATGTAATCCCCATCTTGCTACAGTTCCATAAACAGGCTGAAATTGTTTTATGTCTTTTGGATTGCAGGTGCCTATCTGGGGGTTTATCTTTGTTTTTTATGGTTATTTGTGAGTTTTGATATTTTTATTTATTTATTTATAGTTAAATTTATATACCGCCCTTCTCCGGGGACTCAGGGCAGTGAACAGCCAAGTAAAAATACAATATAAACATTAATATATATATATACATTTAAAAGAAAATATTAGATGGGGCCCTGATTTAAGACAATATAATTAAAATTTGGAAAAAATTGGTAAAATCTTAAAAACCCCAAAAACTTTTTCACGCCAGCCCGGCTTGATAAAAATAGTACGTCTTGAGGGCACGGTGGAAGGTGGCCAGATCATGAATGGTTCTTAAATCTGGAGGGAGCTGGTTCCAGAGGGTGGGTGCTCCCACAGAGAAGGCCCTCCCTCTGGGTGTAATCAGCCTACACTGCTTGGCTGATGGCACCCTGAGGAGGCCCTCTCTGTGGGAGCGCACTGGTCGATGGGAGGTAGTTTGTGGCAGCAGGCGATCTCGGAGATACCTAGGTCCAATGCCATGGAGCGCTTTAAAGGTAGTAACAAGCACCTTGAAGCGCACCCGGTAGACCACCAGAAGCCAGTGCAGCTCGCGCAGGAGGGGTGTTATATGGGAGCGCCAATTAGCCCCCGAAACCACCCGTGCGGCTGCATTCTGGACCAGCTGGAGCCTCCGGGTGCTCTTCATGGGGAGCCCCATGTAGAGAGCATTGCAGTAGTCCAGATGCGACGTGATGAGGGCATGAGTGACTGTGCACAGGGAATCCCGATCCAGAAAGGGCCGCAGCTGGCGTATCAGGTGGACCTGACAAAAGGCTGCCCTGGTCACAGCTGTCAGATGGTCCTCTAAGGACAGCTGTGAATCCAGGAGGACACCCAGGTTGCGAGCCCTTTTGGCGGGGGCTAGAGACTCGCCCCCGATAGTCAGAGATGGAATCATCTGACTATATCGAGACTCTGGGAACCACAGCCACTCCGTCTTGGAAGGGTTGAGCCTGAGTCGGTTTCTCCCCATCCAGATCCGCACAGCTTCCAGGCACCGGGACATCACTTCAAGGGCATCATTGGGGTGGCCTGGGGTGGAAATGTACAGCTGTGTATCATCAGTGTACTGATGGTACTTCACCCCAAAGCCACGGATGATCTCACCCAGCGGCTTCACATAGATGTTGAACAGAAGGGGCAAGAGAATCGACCCCTGGGGCACTCCATATGTGAGAGGCCTCGAGGACGACCTCTGCCCCCCTGCCAATACAAACTGCGACCGGTTGGAGAGAAAGGAGGAGAACCAACGAAAAACGGTGCCCCCTATCCCTAACTCTTCCAGCCGGTGCAGCATGATACCATGGTCGGTGGTATCAAAAGCCGCTGAGAGGTCTAATAGGACCAGGACAGAGGAACAACCCCTGTCCCGAGCCCTCCAGAGATCATCAACCAATGCGACCAATGCCATTTCCGTGCTGTGCCCGGCCCTGAAACCCGACTGGAACGGATCTAGATATGATGATTCCTCCAAGTACTGGGGAAACTGTCGTGCGACCACACTCTCAACAACCTTCGCCACAAAGCGAAGGTTGGAGACGGGGCGATAGTTAGCTAAAATTGCTGGGTCCAGGGAGGGCTTCTTGAGGAGAGGCCTCACCACCGCTTCTTTCAAAGCCGTGGGGAAGTAACCCTCCCCCAAAGAAGCGTTAATAATTCCCTGGAGCCAGCCTCGTGTAACCTCCCGGGAAGCCAGCACTAAACAGGAGGGACACAGGTCCAATAAACATGTGGCCGCACTGAGCCTCCCCAGAATCTTGTCCACATCCTCAGGGGTCACCGAGTCAAACTCTTCCCAGATAACATTCTCAAGACTATTCCCTGTCACCGCGTCCGTATCCACCCAGTTGGAGTCCAGTTCCCCCTGAATCTGAGCGATTTTGTCATGCAGATATCGTCCAAAATCCTCAGCCCTGCCTTCCAGGGGGTCCTCCCGCGCTCCTTGATGGAGTAAGGAACGGGTCACCCTGACGATTCTCTGATGATGCGATAAGAGCGGAAAAATAGTTAGATTTCTCCGCTTTTATCGCCACAAAATAAATATTTATTTATTTATAGTTAATATATTTTTGGTTTTCTTGTTGATGGTCATTTGCAACTGACACAGTTGTATGGCAAGAATAAATAATTGTTGCACATGGTTTGGTATATAGTTGATAAAAAAATCTCTGATTTAGAATAGGTTTAATGCAGGAGATGCCAATGATGTTAAGTATCCACTATGGTGCTTAAGAAAATACATTTGACCTGTCACCATATTGGGTCTTTAAAGTAAGAAGCAATGCAGGAGATTTTATTATTATTAATGAGATTTATATACCGCCTCATTGTGCAAGCACTCTCTAAGTGGTTTACACCATTAAGCAATGTATATTTATATTGCCCCCAACAATCTGGGTCCTACCTCGGAAGGATGGAAGGCTGAGTCAACCCTGAGCCGGTGAGATTTGAACAGCTGAACTCAAATGATCAGTCAGCTAAAGTAGCCTGCAGTACTGCTCTCTAACCGCTGCGCCACCTCGGCCCATCAGTAAGTTAATTCTTTGGTATCTCCTGCATTAAATCTTACTCTAAATCGAATATTTTTTTATCATCTAGCTGCCTATGTGCTTTCTGCCTTTACTATCCTTTTATAGAAGGAAGAAAAGTACTTTATTGGCCATATGAAATACAAGTGATAAGTTATAACTAAATCATTTTGTAAGTTTTTAAAGCACTGCTTGATCTTCTATGGCAGTGATGGCGAACCTTTTCTGGTTCGCGTGCCCATGCCCATTGCCCCCCCCCACGCATGCGCACAATGGGCAAACCGGAAGTGCGGAAAAACGCACTTCCGGTTTGCCGGTGAGCTGTTTTTTGCACTCCGGAGGGTTCAGGGAAGCTTCCTGAAGCCCTGGAATGCAAAAAACAGCAAAACGGGCAAACCGGAAGTGCGTTTTCCGCACTTCCAGTTTGCCATTTTGCCGTTTTTTGCACTCCGGAGGGTTCAGGGAAGCTTCCTGAAGCCCCGGAATGCAAAAAAAAATGGCAAAATGGGCAAACCGGAAGTGCGGAAAACGCACTTCCGTTTTGCCCGTTTTGCTGTTTTTTGCATTCCGGGGCTTCAGGAAGCTTCCCTGAACCCTCCGGAGTGCAAAAAACAGCTCACCAGCAAACCAGAAGTGCGTTTTTCCGCACTTCCGGTTTGCCGGTGGTCAACGCTCGCGTGCCCTCCGCTATGGCTCCGCGTGCCACCTGTGGCACGCGTGCCATAGGTTCGCCATCACGGTTCTATGGTATTTATTATTCTTACGTTACAGTTATCCTGACACACAGTACCAATTCTCATTCCAGCTGCTGGTTGAGATAAGGCTTTCTGTAACTGTGCCAGAACAGGCAGTTTGTCAGCTCTTATCCTTTGATGGAATGAGTGAATGTTTGAAAGTGAATGCAGGATGGAACACACAAGGCAGTTTTAAAAGTTTCAAACAAAAGTTTTACTATTATATTTTCTTGCAGAATGAATTTTTCTAATTAGTTATACAGTATATTAAATCCTCTGTAGGTAGCTCAGTAAAGTATTGCTATTAGGTTTTCCCTATTAGTTATTAGGTTTTTGTACTTGAATATAATAACAGAGCCAAGTGTATTGTCCTGTTTTAATTGTCAGTGTGACCCAAGGTAATCTCAAAAGAGAAAAGTTACCCTTCCTTAAAAAAAACCGAAGCACATAACTTCTATTAGAAAGTTACCATTTTGAAGCTGCTATACATAAAACGTGATAATTCTCCCAAGTCCTTGTAAGCCTAGTTTACTGTAAGCACTTTGATGCCAAACTGGGAATATTGATAAGAGGGCCTTTTATACTCTTTCTGTTAGATAATCAGATTACCTCAATTCAGAATAGCAATAGCACTTAGACTTATATACCGCTTCATAGTACTTTACAGCCCTCTCTAAGCGGTTTTACAGAGTTCAGCATATTGCCCCCAACAATCTGGGTCCTCATTTTACCGAACTCAGAAGGATGGAAGGCTGAGTCAACCTTGAGCCGGTGAGATTTGAACAGCTGAACTGCTGAACTGCAGTGCTGCACTTTAACCACTGCGCCACCTCGGCTCTAGAGAGAAGAGAAGTGATCTCTTTTTTGCTGCTGGCATGAAGAAAAGGACATTTAAGAAATGCTTTGTTTTCAGGTTTTCAGGCTATTAGAAATCTCATAATATTAGGAAAAGTGATTATGTATCAGAGTCAGCAGGCAGTATTGTATAGCAATAGCACTTAGACTTATATACCGCTTCATAGTGCTTTACAGCCCTCTCTAAGCGGTTTACAGAGTCAGCATATTGCCCCAACAATCTGGCTCCTCATTTTACCGACCTCAGAAGGATGGAAGGCTGAGTCAACCTTGAGCCGGTGAGATTTGAACAGCTGAACTGCAGCTAGCAGTCACTGAAGTAGCCTGCAGTGCTGCACTCTAACCACTGCCCCACCTCGGCTCTTAATTTCACTCTACAGTATGATTCTATTTTTTTTAAATGTAATAATAAAAATGCTCCAAATTTTATATCATTAAGAAATGAAAATCTCAATAAATGCTAGCTATTTAAAATGCTGTAAGTTAAAAATGTTGAAATTGAGTTTTAAGGATTTGAAGTTATGATATCTGCTCCCCCCATTTTGAGCACTTGGTAACAAAACCTTATTTAGGGCTATTTGCAGTGCCCCACAGTCATGTGATTACACTTTATGTTTTAATCAGAAATTGGTATTTATTTCTGGTTTCTGGCAAAGTTTTCCCCCTAGTGAACAATGGGTTTGCTTAATGACTGTGGCACTTAACAACTGCAATGTTTGCTTAATGACTGCCACAAAAAAGGAAAATTCAGGCTTAGTCACAAAGTGACCGAATTTATGACCGTCACGACTTACGACCAAAATTATGAGCTCATTACAGTCATATGTTGAGGACTACTTGTACTTGTCAGCTGTAGTTTGTCAGCTGTTGCCTGTTCCTGAGATAATTCTGATAAACTTTGATTTGTGTATGTTGGCAGCAATTGAGAAAGAGGCTATCTTAAGACATGCCATATATGGACAACTTTTAAGAGTGACTGTTTCTCACTAGTGATAGGAATTCTATATTATGGGAGACTACCCGACTACTATATCCTTTATCTGAGATTTTGCTCAGCAATTTCTTGCTATTGAAAATTGCTGCCTGAGACCTAAAGGCAGATCTTATTTTTATCTCCTGCCCAGATTATGTAACTGGGAGGCTCAGCCTCCTTTCTGTTGACTTTTTCACATCTAAGCCTAAGCTTTTGATCTTTTTTACTGTATTGCTATGAGTTGCTTTAATTGTCTTGTTTTTAGCTGTTTCATGTGATTATGTGCTATTATGTGTTTTAACTTTTAATCATAAATTGCTTTAATAGTCTCAAGGGATAAATTATTTTATATTCCTTATATCGATCAATAAAGTCTTTATTCAAGGGAATCCTAACAATAATTCATGTAATAAATCTGCATTTTTTTCAAACATGGCAACTTTAAGATGCGTGGGCTTCAACTCCCAGAATTCCCTACCCAGCATGTTCTAAATCAGGGGTGTCAAACTGGCAGCCCACGGGCTGGATACGTCATGCGCAGCCCACGCCCACCCCAGCTCCGTGAGGAAAAAACATTGCGAAACGTCATGTGATGGCAACGTGACACCACAAGTTTGACACTCGTGTTCTAAATTCTGCTCTGATACATCAGTATAGAGTAACATTCTGTTTATGTACACTTCTCTTCCCTATTTTCCCCAAAACTTCTATGTTTTATATTTCATTAAGTCTCTTAATGCATCTGCAAAGCTACTTTATATATATATATATATGTATATATATATATGTATATATATATATATATATATATATATATATATATATATATATATATATATGTTTCTATGCATAATTCTGTTCCATGTGATCAGCAGAATGCATTATAATGTATAGCTTGCCTTCAAATTAAATCATTAAGATAGATTGTAAGAAAACATTAAGAAATTAAAAAGTGTAGGTCATAATCTTACTTTAACTTTCACTGGTATAGCTTTATGCTGGAGAATAGTTAGAATCTGAGAGAAATCTTTTCAAGTGTCTGCAGATATCTGGTTATCTTCTGAAAATTTTAGAAAACTGTTAGTCAATCTGGCAGAATATCAGGTTTGGTGTATCTTTCAGACTAAGAAATTTTGCTAAAAGACATAAGCTTTCATGAGGAAAAGTTAGTTTGTAGACAATGCAATTTATGCATTTGATAAAATGAGTCAGTTCATGAAAGTTTATGACTTTTAACAAAATTTGTTAGTTGAAAAGGTGCTTATCAGACTTCTGATTTTCTTCTTGCAGTAATAATAATAACAACAACAACAGAGTTGGAAGGGACCTTGGAGGTCTTCTAGTCCAACCCCCTGCCTAGGCAGGAAACCCTACACTACTTCAGACAAATGGTAGTAATAGTAGTAGTTGCACATAACAGTGCAGCATAGTGCAACTAATCTGTTTTATGTTGTACGCTGCCCAGAGTCCCGCGGGAGTTGGGCGGCCTATAAGAACGATTAAATAAATAAATAAATAAATAAAACTAGGTGTGGGATTATTTTTAGGTGGGGAAGGATTTAAAACATTTAACATCCACGTACAATCTGAAGTGATATTACATCATTAAAACGTTCAATTATCTTTCATCACAGGATGTATTCTGTTTTTGAAACATTTAATTGTTTTCCCCATGGGCAAGTCAATCAACACTCTATTCTTTGTTTTGCATTGACTTGCAAAAGCTATTTTATCTAGCTTTAGCAACACAAGCTTGCTGTTTGCACTTTTTGGCCTGCTAACCACTAGGGGGTGGTCTGTTCCTGGTTTAATGGAGAGAACATCTTTAATCATAAATTGCTAAATTAAAGTGTTCTAGATCTCTTTCCTCCTGGGGCACCCACCTTTCTAGAGGTAGAATTCATCTTTGTTCTTTGCCTGACCTGAAGAGTGATATCACTGCCTTTCTCCCTGTTGCACTGTAGTTGCTTGAGTCACAGGCTTTGACACAAGCCAGATGGCTGCAATTGGTAGGCGTGCAGGCTGCCTGGTGCTACAGTTGATGAAACAGAATAGGAAGACCTTTTATGATCAGCTGCTGGAGCCCAGTAAGACTACAGCTTTGCTAGGTAATTACATTTTCACTGCACACTTCTCTTTCTCAAAGTGAAAATACATTTTTATTTGCTTGCTTGGAATGTGTAGGCCTTTTTTATTCGTTGATCGCCTTCTCCAAGAGAATGGTCTCTGTGCATGATTAGGAAACAGAAAATCATTGTACAGTCGTTCATGCAAATTACATCTTTAATCCTTTTTTTCAGGCTATTGGTTGTGGTATTTATCTTTTCTTGCTCATTATTGTTTCCACTTCTGCGTCTATAAACATGTGGCTCCTGTCCTTTAAAGTAATTTAATCCAAATAGTATTTTATTCAGATACACTCTAAAGCAAATTAGTAATTCAAGATATAATGTAAAATATATAGCATGAAACAAATTGAGGGATGGGGATAGCACTCCACATATCCATCCAGTACAGAGATTTGGACCTAAAGGTGTATAATCAGAAGACCATCTATGCAACAGATTCTTGCTGTTTCTTCCCCAGAAATCTTCCCCAGACGTTTTGAGTAAACTTCCAAACAGCTTGTGGTAGATGCATAGGCTTCTGTATTATAATCAATATATTGATTTCCAGGAAATTTTTAAAAAGTCCAAATAGAGAGCAGCAAAATAAGTAAATAAAATAATGCTTTAATTATTCCTTACCAGCAAAAAAAGATTCCAGCAGCTTGAGCTAGTCTGCTCACAGCCAGTCAGGGACAGTTGCCAACAGAAAACAAACTGGTTGGGCTGGCCCAACAAGATGTGCTTTCAAGGTGTATGGGCACACACAGTGATGTCGCTATGAATACTCCACCTTTCATCAGGATCGTATTGCAGATACAGAAAGAGGGGGTTTATACTATGATGTCATGCCAGGTATAGCCTATCCTGCTTTGTTGCTGACACTTCTTGGCAGATGAACTACAGTTGGAATGTGATCTGATCTACTATTGTTGGCATTTACTGATGTTATTCTAGTGATTATTTTTTTTAACAGTCTAAGGCTGATCGTTGTATAGCAAGTTCAAGCTGAAGATACTCAGCTCACAGAACAGTACAAATGCAAGGTAAAAAAAGTTAGCTGCTTAGCTGGTAACAAGGCAGCTGCTGATCTCTTATCAATCACAGCTTGATAATGGAGGATTTTGGAATATCTTTTAATGTGCAGACGGAAAAGCATAAGAAAAGTAAGAATATAGCAAGGAAACAAAGTAAACATATAGACATCTGAGTTCATCACAAGTATAAACAATGTTAGTATCTCTTCACTCCCTAATAGCTTAATGCAATGGAAGTCCACTGAGGTTTACCAGAAATAACATATCTTAACCTTAATCAAATAAACCAATTTTATATTTCTTCTTTGTCCCTTCTCACAATATTCCTCAAACAAGTCTCTTTTGTACATCCTGTCTAAAAAAAACATTCAGGTCACCCTCTTGATATATTATTGGTTTATAGCAGCTTTGTTATTTATTTATTTATTTATTTATCATTTATTTATTTATTTATTTAGTAGTTAGTTAGTTAGTTAGTTAGTTAGTGTTCTTATATGCCGCCCTACTCCCTGAGAGAACAACTAAACAATATAAAATTTAAAAACAGTATTAAAAAGAATTAAAAAAAAACATTTTAAAACCATACATACATGGGGGAGACCTAAGATGTAGAATTGTCTCAATCACCCTGCCTGCAGGAAAAGCCATGTCTTGATGGCTTTTCGGAAGGCCAGCAAGGTTTACAGTGCCTATAAACCATATTTCTGTACTGATCTGGCTTGGTCAATTATCCAATAGAAAATTAGCAAGAGAAATCGATAGTACTTCCAAATATCAGTTTTTGATATAAATATATTTGAAACTTTGTAATGCATTCTATTCTGAACAAACATTAAAGTAGATGGGTACAGCATAAGAAATTGTGTATGATTCTTGTACAATGTACTTGTCCACTAGATCAGAGGTCCTCAACCTGTGGGCTGTGGCCCACTATCGGGCCGTGGGCTAATCGCCACTGGGCTGCATGAGTGCCCAGCCAGTGCACGTGCCTCCACATGCGCACACAGCCCCATTCGCGTAAGCCTCATCGCGGGTGCTTGCAGCCCCTTGTGCACGCCTCATCGTGGCTGCACTCACACAAGCCTCGTTGTGGCCCCATTTGCGCAAGCCTCATCATGGGCGCTTGTGGCCCCACTCAGGTGTGTGTCGCTGCAAATATCGCAGACACTGCAGTTGCCCCTCCCACACATGCACTTGCACTTGCCCCTCCAATGCACTTGCCCCTCCACAAAATCATCCCCTCTTTCCTCCCTCCCCCACTCCGGGCCGCGAACCCAGAAAGGTTGGGGAACTCTGCACTAGATGTTTCTGATGGGTTCTCATCTTTGTTACCTTCATTATAAATTGTTTTAAAAATATGCAACTCAGCAAGTGGTCATTATATAGAACAGCTTTAATATGGGCCTCTCATATATCTTTCCTTAGATTGATTTTATCTATTCTTCTGAGGAGGTCAGTCTAATGCACATGGAGTTCTTTTTCATTTATAAAGAAAAGTCTTGCTGCATGCATAGTTGAAGAGGGTATTATTAAAAATGCAACTACTTTAAGGTACTAATTGTTTGTGTAATAGTAAGTTCCCTATTTTTAGAACTTAGATGCAAATTAACTATAAAATAATAAATGAATGAATAAAATACCATGTTTCTTTCTGAAATTTTTATGTGATCATTTTCAAATCATTTTCTTAAAATTGTTGTGTATATGTTTGTAAGTTGCTTTATTTCTTGGGAATAATTGCTAGATTGTTGTGCAAGGAATGAGGGGAACTCATTTAATACATGTGTATTTGTATTATTAAGCTTGTATGTTTCCTTTCAGAAAAAAAGTCATAACCATCATTTTTGCTATAAATGTATCTAATTTTTTGAAGTTTTAATTTCATTTTCATCTTTTTTTCCCTTACTCAGCTCTTGCCCCTGTTCTTTGCCTCTGGTTGTGTTGGTGACGATATTACAGTGATGTCTGCATTCAACCTACTGCATTTGGTGACAAAGAGCCAGCCAGTGGCCCTGCAAGCCTGTGGGCTTCCCTCAGGTTGACTGGGTGCTACTTGTGGTTATGAATATGGAGGTTCTTTCTACTAGAATAGGCATCTCTGCTACAGGAAATAATAGGCTGTGGTTTGCTAAGGAATCAGCTTTTTAAAGCCAACTAAGCTGAAAGTCTTTCAAACTATATTGCACATCACTGCTTTTTTTTAACAATAATTGGTAACAAGGGTTAGCATTTTAGCTTCTATATAGGGTTTGATAAATTTGATCGTACTTTTTAGTTCATAAATAAATAGGCACTTTGCTTTCTTTAAATATAACAGTAGTCTTAAATAGTCTAGCACTATATTTTTATCAAGGGATACTACAATCTGGTGAGGGGCAATATGTTTGATCTCAGGAAACGTTCAGTGCCATTTTAAGAATAATAATAACAAATCAATTGAACGCAAAGTTCTTACAAGCTGTTGCAAATGAAAACTTTCTTGTAAAATTATGTACTAATTTAGCCCACTATTTTGCTGTATTTCCACAATTTTTGGTCATAACTTTATCTTTGTATTTGTTAGTTCTGCAAATCAAGCAGAAGCCTCCTTGAAATGCAAAAGATAAGGATAAATAATAGTGCTGTTCAACATATTCATAAAGGGTAATCCACATAGCACATTGGTGCATGTGAAGAATCACTCTTCAAAATGTTGATGCAGCCTTAGTCTTTGGAAGGCTTGTCATGGTTTTGGAAGCTTTCCCTCAATTTGCATGTCTGTGAGCATGTATAGACAGCATTTCCACTTGGACTACCAGTGAAGTAGCAAATAACATTTTTCTACCATGTTATCATGTTTGAAGTTCCAAATAAAAGTATGATATAAAATCTCATTAATGGTGGAAGGAAAACAGGCAACATGTTTCACAGCAGTAGAAGAAGCTCTCATCTGTTTAATTTATTTATCAAATCTTTATGATGCCCATCTTCCCTACAAGGCGACTCTGGGTGGCTTATAAATTATAAAACAAGTAAAAAATAATTAAAATATTAAAACATTAAAATCTACACAGATTAAAATATTATTAAAAACAGTACTAAAACTGAAATTAAGGGAGATAAGAGATGATTGGGACGAGGATGAGGTCTTTTTACTCCATCAGCCACCTTTAGTGGTGAGCACTTCCTCGGGGGCCCAGACCAGGGGTCGGCAAACTTAAACACTCAAAGAGCCAGTTGGACCCGTTTCCCACAGAAAAAAACAACACCGGGAGCCACAAAACCTGGATGGGCGTGTCCAACTCGACACTCACTCCCACCCAGTCACATGACACCCTAGCCACGCCTACCCAGCTGGTCATTAGGGCAGAGAACTGGGAGCCACAAAACCTTTCTCTCTCTCCCCCTCTGTCTCTGTATCTCTCCCTCTCCCTCTCTCTCCCCCTCTCCCTCTCTCTGCATCTCTCTCCTCCTCTCTGCATCTCTCTATGGCACTCTCCCCCTTTCCCTCTCTATATCCTCCCTCTCTGTATCTCTCTCCTCTTCTCCCTCTCTCCCTCTCTCTGTCTCTCCCCCCTCTCTCTCCCCTCTCTCTGTATCTCTATCTCTATTTCTATCTCCCTCTCTCCCCCTCTCTCTGTATCTCTCTGTCTCTCTCTCCCCCTCTGACAGATAACATTACAAACATTGATCTTTCTTGGGCATGCAGTTCATATATGAAGTGCGTCACAAAGCAGTTTTGATGTGTGTTTTGCTTATTCAGTAATATTGTAATAAACTGAAACCGGTGTTTCAATTTGGAAAGTCCACTGCAGTTAATGAAACAAATATCTGAAAAATAAGTTTTAAACCATTGTTTTAAATGGTGTTTAAAATAAATACAGTGATTAAGATGCATCTTTCTCTCTTCTCTGAGCGGTCCTTGGTGCTCTCTAAAGTTTGTTTTCTTGCAGACGTTTAATTATCCAACTAGGTAACAGCATCAGTGCGATCTCATTTTAATCAGGCCAGCTGTGATTTGGCCTTGCAGGATATTTGATCTCAGTCACTGGACTGTCAGCAGAGGTGCCTCTGCAAAATTCAATTTGCAAGCCAAATTGTGGGCATTTCATTATGCTCCTCACTGTTACAAAACACCCATGTCCCTTAGCAGCCCAGTTCTAGACAGGTTGCCCTCACCCTGTGAGCCCCCTCCCAGTATAGATTTAAAATCAAGCCTTGCCTTGTTTCTGACAAACGTTGATGGATTGGGCTCAGATGTAGCATAAAGCTATCAGGGCGAGAGCTAATCAGAGAAACATCAGAATGAAGCAAAATCCTCCACTATTTCCTGGCAGTAGACCTCCTGATCTCTAGCAAGTGCCACTTTTGAACAAGCAGAAAATCTTCAAAATGAATTGGAAGATATCTGGCTCAGACGGATCCAAAGGATCAAAACCCCCAGCAATTCCCAAAGTTCCTTCCTTCCTTCACTCCTTCACTCCCTCCCTCCTCTTTTCAACTGAAGAAGCTTCTTGATGAAAGTGAAACATTTTTAAAACGTTTTCAAAGAAAATCCAAGAAAGTCCTGTTGCCTTTTGGAAAAGCACTTTTGGGACAACCATAACCTGGATGACTGAAAATCTCCATAGACATTATAGATTCCCTTTTCAACACAATGCAGCTAGCCCCGAAACTAAAACTCTTCCCCGTTGCTCTTCCCACGGTTCTCCCCAGAGCCCCCTGCCTTTCTGCCCCTCATCACGCACCAACGGAGGTGTCATTCCTAAACAGCAGGACCAAAGCAGGGTTTTAAGTCTACCGCTTTTCCTCCAATCTGGGTTCTGTTGCTAACATTCCCTCCCTCCCCCGCTCGTAACGCCCACAGGAGCAAAAAGCACAGGCACACCACTTTGCATGCTGGGAAACGTAGTCCGAGCTTAGTTCGGGACTTGGGAGGCTTGCTCTGTGCTCAGCGTTCGATCTGCTTGGTGACAAAGGCACCACTCGCAAAGAAAAGATGAGATAAAGCAAGGGACTGTGGCATGGGGAGCATGCATGAAGTTTGCATGGAAGTGATTCCCATTTCCTGAGTCCAAAGAGGAGGTTTGGACTCAGGAAATAGGAATCACTTCCATGCAAACTTCATGCATGCTCCCCATGCCACAGTCCCTTGCTTTATCTCATCTTTTCTTTGCGAGTGGTGCCTTTGTCACCAAGCAGATCGAACGCTGAGCACGGAGCAAGCCTCCCAAGTCCCAAACTAAGCTCGGACTACGTTTCCTAGCATGCAAAGTGGTGTGCCTGTGCTTTTTGCTCCTGTGGGCGTTATGAGCGGGGGGGGGGGAGGGAATGTTAGCAACAGAACCCAGATTGGAGGAAAAGTGGTGGACTTAAAACCTGGGTTTGGTCCTGCTGTTTAGGAATGACACCTCCATGGGTGCGTGACGAGGGGCAGAAAGGCAGCAGGGGGCTCTGGGGAGAACCGTGGGAAGAGCAACGGGGCTGGGAATGTGGGATGCGTGCACAGAGAGGAAGAGAGCCTCGGCAGCTTGCAGGTGTGGCGAAAAGATTTAGGGGTAAGAGTTAGTGAGTTGGGGGTTGTTGAGAAGAGCCACATTCAAGGGGCCAAAGAGCCGCTTGTGGCTCCCGAGCCGCGATTTCTGACCCCTGGCCCAGACTAACTGGCAAAGTCAGGTTTTAATACTCTTCCAGAATGCCAAAAGAGAGGAGGCAATTCTCACCTCTTGGGGTAAAATGTTCCACAGTGTTTGGGTCACAGGGAAAAGACTCTTCTTGACCCCGCCTACTTCAATACTTTAGCAGACAAGATCCATAGAGGGCCTCTTCTGTTGGCACAAGTGGAATGGGGTTGTCCCATTGGGGAGAGATGGCTTCTCAGATACCCTGCATCTCCTCTTTATGATATAAATAGTCATAAGGGCAAATTATTCAGAGATACTGGAACTGATAAATGACGTGGCCATGAAATTGGCTTAGGTAAGCACGATATATATTATTTATATATTTACAGTTTTTGAACTAAGTCATTAAGAATACATTTAACCATTTCATTTTAAATATGATATATACATGTATATACGTTTAGATGGCTTTAGAATTATCTATATAATACAGTATATCCTTTAAAAAAAGATAACATCTTCATATAAATAAATACATTTATCTTGTCCCAAGTTCACCATAATTTACACATTTTGTTTTCTTCCAAATGTTATTTAAAGTGCAAACAATTTTTATGTCATGTACTCATTTTTTAGAAATTCTTAATTTTTTTAATTGCTGGAATTTGAATACATACATATAAGAATAGATTATTTTACTATATGAGCTATAGAAATTTCAGTTTAAAAGACAGTAGCTCTCAAATTCCAGTAGATGGCACTAATTATGTATTCTTTTTCATATTACCGAAATACTGTTCTGTAATATCCAAATCTAGTCTGAATATTTTTTTTAATTTTAGACAGAGAATTTAATTTAGTGGTTTTAAAGATCTTGAAAAACAGCAAATTAATAAGTAGTATAACTAGTGAAGTGCCTTTAAAATAAGTTTTAACAATACTAGTAAATTATTTGTTTTGACTCCTTATGTTTGTAAACTTTGTAATTTTTAAGGTAAAAATCAAATATATCCTCCTGTGATTTTGTCTTCCAGTAAACATCTACTTATTTTGAATGTATGCATAAACCTACAAACATTTTCTGTAGCAGAGTGCCACATTTATATAGGAGAAAAACTTACTTTGCTTTGCTGTGAGTTTGTATTGTATGAGCTGATTCATCTCTAAAAATGTACCTTTCCCCCCTTTTAACACTGTTCTTTGCTTTCATCACTTCTTGCATGCAGTAGAATGCTTTCTTTTCCTGAGCTTTAAAACCTGGAAAAAGTAGTTAGATAATTTTAATTAAATTAATGCTGAATATGTTTTGAAAGACACAAATGCTTTCTAACTCCAAACTGTTAATTTTATTTCTAAATAAATATTTAAATACAGTGTTGTGAATTTAATTGGCAGAATATTTATGTGCTGTTTGTAAAACATTTCTTGATGTTCACAGTTAAAATTGCAGTATGTCTATAGGAAGGTACTGGGCATATCACGTTAATCGTTTGATAGTGTATATGTATTTAATATTGAATTTTATACCTATGCAATTTAATTATATTTCATCTATATAATGCCCTTATCTATGGTTTTAAAATATGCTATTATTTATTTTTAAATTTATTATTATTAATTGCATTTATGTCCCATCTTTTATTAATACACCTCATGACAGTTACCTCAACAATATTATATACAACATTAATAAAACAAAAATAACTGGAATATTATTCCCCCCCTTCTGCCCCAGTGAGATTGGCCTTCTGGAAGGACCTCAAAACTTGGTTGTAACATCGGACTTGACCCCAAGGAAGTGTGGAGCCCATTAAATGGTTACAGTATATTGTATATAGTTAGAGTGCATTCTGCTCTGTCTTTTTATTGTTGTGTTTTAGATGTAGCTTTTAGTTTTTAATTGCTTTTAATAGTAGAAAACTGTGGTTTTATTACACCACCCTAGAGTTTCATGCAAGTGAGATGGGCAGCCATATAAATATAATAAAACCAATAAATTAACAAGAACAAAAAAAACCCATAGTTATTATAGTACCTATTGGCCCTTCTTGAATACAACCATCTTTGCCCAATTCTGAAATGTCAGTAGAAGTGATATAGATAATAACCAAAATACATTTTTAGTGAATTTACCAGAGAATTGTGACATGGTTAATATGAACAATAGCTGCATATTATATTAGGATATTTCAAATATTTATTCATTTATCAACAGAACTTACTCATCTTTGTGCCTATCATAATGCTTATTGAACTGGATGATGTACATACAATGGTATTTTGGTACTCATCGTTAATTGGTTCCAGGAAGCATGTTGAATATCAAAAACAATGAGTACCAAACAATTTTTTCCTATAAGGATTAATGTAGTGAATCACAAGGCAGCCGACCCTGACAAGTTCAAGTTTGTGTGCTGAATACCAAACAAACAATGAGTATCGGAACAAAATTTTCATATCAAAATGTGTTGATTATCAAATTTGACGAGTTTCAAAGAGTTGAGTACCAAGGTACCATTGTATTGGGATGTATGCTCTAGTTGAGAAGTCCTCTATGTCCTACATTCAACTGGTTACTAGTGGTTACAGGAGCTTATGGCTTTCATTTGCATTGCATCAACTGATTTTCATATCAAGTATATTCTTATGTATTCAAAATAGCTAAGGCTATTTTTTGCTTGAAACTACCTTATTTTTCGGAGTATAAGGTATATATATATACCTTATACTCCGGTATATACACCTTTATATACACCTTTTGACCCCCAAAAAGAGGGTGACAACTTGGGTGCGTCTTATCCACCGAATGTAGCCCCACCCAGCCACCCCCACCCTTTGGCCTCTACCTCCCAACAATTTACCTCTTTGCAGCAAACAGCAGCAGAGCCTGATTAGCACAAGAAACTGATTATCAGCCTCCCGACCTACAGCTGAGAGGTTGCAGCCACGTGGTAAAATGAAACTAACTACGGTGGCTGTAAGGAGACAATTGCTGGGAGATAGACTGCTGGCAATGTTGGACTGCTGAAACTGAAAGGAGGTAACAACTCCTGTGGCCTAGAGGTGGAGCTCTTGCCTCACAATCAGGAGGTTGTGAATTCTATCCTCGGTAGAGGCAGTCTCCTGCTTGGGCTAGATGACCTGCAAGGTCCCTTCCAACTCTGAGTGTTCAAATTATTAGACTTATTTTTCAAAGACTGCTTTATTATTGTTCTAGACAACTTAACAAAATGAAGAAGCTTTTTAAAATAAATGCTTGCTCTGAAGAGGCCCAGTGCTTTTGTATCTTCTTTTAAATAGCAGACAATGTATACTTCCAGAAAGCCACATCAACTTTAAAGATCTGTAAAAGTATAATCTGAAATGTAACAGTGTCCTGTTTAGTATTAAGATAAGGCAGGTGAGTTAAACCCTCACTTAGTCATGTTTGGAGTAGATCTATTTAAATAATTGGGAGGAGTTAGTGAAATTACATTTGTAAACTTTCTGGCATTATGTACATTTCTCCAATTCTTTGCTATTTCTATGGGTCAGGCACACATGCACAGAAATACACAGCAAACAGTGTATATCATATGTACTGTTTGCTGTTTGGCAAATTGCTGGGAGGCAGAGACCTTTTTTCCTTGTTTTCCTCCCCCAAAACTAAGGTGTGTCTTATACTCCGAAAAATACGATAAATCTGTAATATTATATGAAATGCATTTATATAGATTTAGTTAGATGGCATATATTTTGTATTGTATATTTCTTTAAGACACATTTTATTCATGATGTTTGCAATAAGTCAAAATTCTTTATTAATTCACTTAAAAAACAAATCTTCATAAGCTTTAAAGTATGTCTGAATGACTTTAGGAGTAAAGAGAGTAAAGAGAGTTCTAAGACCTGTAGTGTGTCCAGGAAATCACTGAATCAAGACAATTATCTGCAAAAAAGCCACCACTTATATCTTTCATACATGTTTGACCACTATGTTCTGTGCTCATGTGAACCTTTGCTATTCTTCACTAAACTTTTCCTCAGCATAGCACTCCCCGGTTGCCTTCCCAAAACATCATGATACCAGATTCTGCAAAGTATGAGGGTGAGTCAAAAAGTAATGCCATTTTCTTTAGGACAGGTATAATTACCAACACAGGAACATGTAGCATACATCAAAATGAAGCTGGTCCTCTGTGGATCACATCCCTACTTCTCAACATAGTCACCGTTTCTCTCAATAGCAATGTTCCACCTTCGAATGAGAGCATGTATCCCTGTCTCGTAAAATTTTGTTGACTGTTCTTTGAGCCACTTCTTCACTGCAGTTTTCACTTCCTCGTCACTGGAATAATGTTTACCTCTTTAATGGGGCCGAAGAGACATTGCATACATTGCTATAATCTAAAGAATTGTCCTCAAACACATTTTGTAATCATCTGTGAATGTTCACAGGGGTTTCCCCCTCAGCAACAAAGAATTCAATCACTGCTCTTTGTTTTTGACGCAACTCTAAGGGGGCAGCCATTTTGAATTTTCCTTGCGAGTCTAAAAACCTGAAAAGTAAGAAACAAAATATTTCAGAACATAAATGATATAATCATTTTTAACTGGGAAAAATTTCAGGTATTTTTATCAAAAACTTCACCTGAAATAAAGAAAATGGCACTACTTTTTGACTCACCCTCGTAGCATGCAATTAACTTTGCTCTTCTCCTTTTCTTAAATTCTCAGTATTGAATTTGAAATAATGTGTGATAACTTGAAAATATCTTGGTATATAATATAGAAAAGGTCAAACATTTTGCAGACTTTTAGAATAACAATTTAGCAGGTTGCAGCATTTAATTGAGCTAACCAATTACCATCTAGCCATAAATTTAAAACAACATTAACTTAACTAATACAGTTATTATCTTGATTTCATATACTTCTCTTACCTGTGTTGAACTCTGTTGTAATGTGTCTGATATTTTGGTCTTTGCCTCTAAAAAACCCATTAAATACTTGGATGGGAGAAAATACTAAGGTGATAAGAGAATTGGAAAAAAAAACCTTTAGAAAGCAGAAGATAATTACTTCTATTTCATTGCCAAAAAACCCTACATGGATATTTATGGAAATCAAGAGTCAAGCGTGATTTGAGACTTTCAGTTACTGAAAAACAAAACAAACCTAAAGCAGATTCAGTAATTAGTTCATTGTTTTGATCTCTTGAACTGTAAGGTTTATGTGCTTGTGAGTTCTTCAATGAGTTAACAAGTCTACGTTGCAGAGGCTGCTCATATACTTGGAAGAAAGTGTTGGCTTATTCTCAATAGTAAATATTTAGCAATAATTATTTACAGTTTTATAATCTTGAGTATAGTCCAGGGGTGGGTTTCTAATTTTTTACTACCACTCTGTGGGCGTGGCTTATTTTGTGGGTGTGGCTTGCCAGCCATGTGACCGGGTGGGTGTGGCTTGCCAGCCATGTGACCAGGTGGACATGGCTTCTTGGACTGCTGAAGGGAGGGGAACTGAGATAGGTCCTGCTGCCCATTCCCCCTCCCCTCAGCAGCTCGAGAAGCCTCAAACGTGCGAAAATGCCTAGGATCATCACCGCGCGTTCGTGGCTTCCCCTCCCTCCTGCTGAAGGGAGGGGAATGGAGATACCTCCTGCCGCCCGTTCTTTCAGCATCTCACACGCTCCCTCAGCCATCCTCCCCTGCTTGGACTCACTGTGGGGTAGGAAGGCAGTGCATGCGCAGTAAATGCGATGTAAAAAGGATGTTGAGACTCTAGAAAGAGTGCAGAGAAGAGCAACAAAAATGATTAGGGGACTGGAAGCTAAAACATATGAAGAACGGTTGCAGGAACTGGGTATGTCTAGTTTAATGAAAAGAAGGACCAGGGGTGACATGATAGCAGTGTTCCAATATCTCAGGGGTCGCCACAAAGAAGAGGGAGTCAAACTTTTCTCCAAGGCACCTGGGGGTAGAACAAGAAGCAATGGGTGGAAACTAATCAAGGAGAGAAGCAACTTAGAACTAAGGAGAAATTTCCTGACAGTTAGAACAATTAATCAGTGGAACAGCTTACCTCCAGAAGTTGTGAATGCTCCAACACTAGACATTTTTAAGAAGATGTTGGATAACCATCTGTCTGAAGTAGTGTAGGGTTTCCTGCGTAAGCAGGGGGTTGGACTAGAAGACCTCCAAGGTCCCTTCCAACTCTTGTTGTTGTTGTTGTTGTTGTTGTTGTTGTTGTTGTTATTATTATTATTATTATTATTATTATTATTATTATTATTATTATTATTATTATTATTATTATTATTATTATTATTATTATTATAGTGCCGGAAGCTCGGCTTCTGGGCATGCGCAGAAGAATTTTTTTTTGAAAAATTTAAATTTTTTTTAAAAATGGCGGCGCCCAGGCACTGGCAACCGACCGCACCAGTACTGTGACGTCACCAGCGAGCCGCTACCGGTTCTATAGAGTGGACCGCACCGGTAGGAACCCACCACTGGTATAGTCTCAACCTTTTGTGGAAATCATATTTACCTTATTTGACTTCATTTACTTAGCTTTTAAATTTAACTGAACTCAAATCTATATACAAACCTAGGATTATAAATACACGGCAAGAAGAATTTTCAAATCCTCTTCCCCAGGAATTTAGCAAAGAACAAGCTTCCATATTTCCCAAAGGGCCCCAAAAGTGGTTTACAAATTTTTAAAAATGGGGGAAAAAACAAATGCTTTTTGGTTGACATGAAGTCATAAAGTAATATTAAAAGCAGCAAATTATTTCAGAGCTTGAGGTAATCTAAAATGTTACTATTCATAATTGGCTAGATTCGTTCTTTTACCTTAAGGTTTATTTTAGATTTTTTAAAAAGTAAATGTATGTCACCAAGAAGTGTAGTACAATTATTTCAGTTAAGCATTTTTTTAAAGAAATAATTTTATTGTTATGTTACCATTTGATTTCTTTGTCCCTTAAATGGTGTATTCTATTTGCCACAGCAAATAAGATAAGAGAATATCCCCATGCTACATTGGACTTTGTGTTTTTATTAATTCATTCCTCTGCTCTGTGCCCTGAAATAGAATAGATAATATAAAAATGAAACACATAGCCTCTTTATAAATATGTTATATGATCAAGGACTGTAATGACTTAAAATCTGAAGTTTATATAATAACATTTGTGGGAATTTTAACATTGCCTTTCTAACAGAGCAATCTTTTTTGCTTTCAAATAAAAGAATATTTCATAGTTTGAGGATATAAGTTTCCAATATTTGAGTTCTTAAAATAAGCAACTGAATATTATAAAGCAGATACCTCATTTACTGTTAGGAAATTATGTTTATATTTTAGGTTCAGAAACCAGGATGTAGAAAAATTTCCTAATTTGGAAGCCGTGGTCTTCAAAGTCCTCCATTAAAATAAGTTCTGCAGAAATAAATGTAGGCCTTACAGCAAAAATACTACTTTTAAAGAATGCTTAAATCAAAACTATAGTCTATGAAATAAAAATGTTCTTTTTCAGGACCTTACAACCAACAGCTAAGGTTCTGTACTATTAAGAATTATGTGTACAGATAATGTAGTTAGTTGGTAGAGACCAGCACTAACTAACTTTCTTTTTACATAGTTTAAAGAGGAGGAAAAAAGAAACATCTTTACTTAAATTTAGAATTACTTTTTGTGAACACTCCTTAGTAATGATTGAGGGTAAAAAAGCAGAAAAGCACCCAATGTTAGGAAATTGCAATTCAATACCATGGTAATTTAAACCTGCCGTTTCTCTCCTTGTCCTAAATGACATACAGATGGATTGCTCTGGTCATTCTACTTTGAGAATACAATTGTTTCTTTATGAGGATATATATCTGTTGCTAAAAAAAACCTTTGTAGAGTTGTAATCAAACATAAATCCTTCAATAACTGGGAAAAAAGTTCATTTTGAAAAATGTTAATTGTTCAAGCCAAATATAACTGCTGGATCTTAAACCCTTAAACACCTGTATACTTTAAGAAAAAATCACTATGCATATTTATAGCCTAAAACATTTGGAAATTATGAAACTAGGATGTTCAATATTTATTTGTGTTTTATATCGAAGTCTGTAGCTATACCTCTTGTTTCCTTGCCAGACTAGCCTATATTTTGTTATTTATCAAATAATGAGAGAGAAATGTCTAAAATGAAAGAGCAATCTTAGAAGTAATCTGCTTAAATTGAAAGCAAATTATATCTCAGATAATATGTAAAGGATTGCAATCTTAAAAGTTTAATAAGAGTTTTTGTTCACAAACCATATGATTAATGAATTCATCAAAGATTCACAGCTTAACAAATGCAGAATTGCTGAACACTTTTGAAAAATGAAGTACAGATACCTTTTGCAGAATGAAAATATTTTATTTTCATTTTTAAAGTTTTTTTAGCTATACAGCGGCCTTCATTAAATATTAGAAATATTTATATTAATATTTTCATCCAGTATCTTAATAGCTTCCTCTATGGAATAAATATTACTTTAAAACTGTTGGCATTCTTTTATATATCAGTTATTTGATTCATTCTCCAAATCATATTGTCTTTTTCCATTTCAGCTAGAGTGTTGCATAAAATAGAGTATGTCAATTTCACATTCTGCTAGTTCTTTTCATTATGTTTGGAGATAAATGAAAGAGCTCATCCCTGAAATATTCTGCTGAGGAGCAGATATGTATAATCCTTCTCTGTGTACAATATGCCTTATCTATTTGCTGATTGATTTTTAATTGGATTTCAAAAATGCAGATTATTGTGCCTTGGAGAGGAAGTAGAGCAGAGGAATGCATATTAGTCTCACTTCCTGCATATATGATCTTTAACTTGTTCCTTATCAGGAGTCAACTCAATAAGCTTCCTTAAAATTCTCTTAATATGTGTTTCACAACATTAAATCTCTCCATATTGTTCTGTTATATAGTAAATATATAATTAATAAACTTTTAAAAGAAACATATTTAATCAAATTGTAGGCATTAAGAGGCATTCTTTAACTATTTTATGCTTATCAGTTTCATTGGATAAAAAGATTTTATTTTGTAAATCTTATTTTTTAATACTTTGCATAACTATAATATTTCTAGAATTGTTATTGTTTTCTACAAACAATGTTTATATTATTAAGAATAATTACACATGTTCTTAAGTATCTACATTCTGTTTTGTTTTAACTCCTCTTTAAAACCAATATACATTTTACTAAGCTCTACAATTCTTAGTCTCTTAAGTTCCTAATTTCTTAGCTGAATTTTCTGAATTCATGGCTATCATATTCATTGCCCTTATATCCAGGAATTTTGCCCCGGTTTTGCACCTATATTGCAGTCATCACAATATTTGCCTCAAATTTATTTGAGTTGTATGCCATTAAGAAAATTTCAGTGGTTATAAACCATAATCATAATAATTCAATAAAATAAAAATGGTAAAATACAAACAATAATATAAATAAACTACATGGAACAATAGGAAGATATTCTGGTTAAACGTAATATGCCCTTTACCTTTTACCTATTCACAGATGTCTTATAGGGTTTTAATACTAAAATGTATTTATTGAGAAGACCTGAGGAACACAATATTAGGCTCCAGATTTTACCTTCTTGCAAAGGATAATGTGACAGTCAGATCTCACAAACGTGTGTTGACTTTTCTGCATAGTGAAAGCTTTGGCTGCCACACATTCTTTTCACATGGAGTCACCTGCTTGTGTACAACAGCCTTCTAAAAGTTGGCTTGATAGAACAATCCGCTGAACCTCTCTAATGCATTAGGATGCAGTCTAGCCATTGGAAAAATGAATGTACAATGGAAGCTGTATTTGGCTAGCATGCAGTGACTCAGGATTTTAAATGGAAAATACTCCTTTTTCCATATTTTATCTTTTTGCAGGTTCACATAGGGGGAAAAAGAACTATAAGGTGACTTTTTCTCACGAAGAACTGAGAAAGCGGCTGACACCCTTGCAGTACCATGTTACGCAGGAGAAAGGAACTGAAAGGTATAGCAAGGGGGTAGATGGTAATCAAAAATGGGGATTCTCCTTCTCTTTCATTATGTTGTAATTTTCTCTCAAGTGGTTTCAAGTAATTCTGTTTTAGAAAGCCAAAAATTTGTAGCATAGGCACTAAGTTCAGCAATTTGAACAATGTAACTTGGTTATTGTGACTATGTTTATTTTACTTTACTACAACATTTGTGCAAATAGCACAGATCATTTTTTGTTTTGGGGAAGGAGATTTGAATTATAGTGGAAATAACCTTTAAGGCAATATTTTTGAAGTGGTCATTGTAAATATCAAAGAGAAAAGAGAGGTGGTAGAATTTTGTTTTTTCTATTCTGTTATTTTGTTATTTTGTTTCTTTTCTTTGAAACTTCTGGGTAGAAAATATTAATTATGTCCTTAAGCAGCTTTTATATTCTGACAAAAGGTAAAGTGAAAGAAAAAAATACAGATGGTTCTTTTTCAAAGATCAAATAATGAATGCAGTTTATTCCATTTGATTCAGATATCTCTGCTAAGATGGTTTTGAATTCTTTTGATTCAGTAAGCTTAATATGCTTAAATATTTAATTTACAATTAATTCATAATACTATTTTTAATTAGACTTGCTGAATGAAGATCTCTGGGCGCTAAAGCTCCCTATGACTCTAGACATGGAGTGTTGATCATGCACTTTCCATGACTTCAGCCAAGTCATTTTCTGTTGTGTGCAAGATTAGCACAGTGATGTAGTACATGCAAACAGTAAGATATTCGGTCATTTAAAAATAACTCTATAAAAATGCACCCCATAAAAAGAATTGAAAGGATAATAAAAGCAAGCTGTAGAGCCCTTAGATTTCTTGTTAGAGGAACACAGCTGATTTTTATTAGAACAATGACTACCTAGCCCTTTAAATGGTTAACTTAGAAAAGTATTCTTAAAGCAGTAATGTTGTTTTTGAATTTAAAAATTCCTGACTTTTACCCAGCTTGGAATTCAGCTTCCCCCCTCTCCCAGCCAATCATCATCCAACATTAAAGTTGATTCTTTTGGTAGTATTATTACACACTGTCTTCCATTTGGATCTTATGCTACTATATTATTTGATAAGGTATCAGATAAATATCAAAGAAACAAAATGTAATGATAAGAATAAATGGTTAATTCTTCTCTTTCTTTTTCTAGCTATAATTATGATGTATAATGGTCTTTTCTCTAAAGCCTTAGTGAGTTACCTGACCTAAGAAAGTTTCATCTGTGCTAGCCACTTGCAATTTTTAAAATTCCATTTTAAAATTATCTTTTATAAATCTGGTTAATGATCAAAATAAAATATTTTTACTTTGGTTTAACATAAAGTAAATAAAATATGTTTCTAAAATGTTAATAAAAACAAAATTGCAGTGGAAATTTAAAAACTTAATTGAAAATGTGTTGAAGAAAAGCTTTTTCATCCAGGAAGCATGTATGTTTATACTTTAAAACACAAGCTTATAGTGAATGAAAAGAAATCTCATCCTCAAAGGTTCAGACATGAAAAGTAAAGGGAAATTTATATCTCAGCTGTCAAATCTAATCTATAAATCTAGTAGTAGGTAGAGACAACCAGCATTTCAGAAAAATCAAGCTCTAAGCCAATTGGGAATAGAAAGATTCCCCTTTCAGATGGGCTTTTAAAAAGAGGTAATTTCATTTTGTCTGTCTTCTGTGTATTTTTTTCCCTTTCAGGTGGAAGAATTGGAGCCAAGAAAGCAGAAATTTCAATCCCCAGAAATCTTAAGAGTGGAGATCCAGGAGAAATTATAGCATTCTAGGGCAGGGCTGTGAAACTCACATCGTCACGGCGGCGTCACGGGACTTTTCCCCCCTTCCCCCTTCGCTAAACCGGGCGGGGCAGGGCCAGCATATGACGCATCTGGCCCGCGGGCCGCGAGTTTGACAGCCCTGGTCTAGGGGATAGTAGCACTAGATCTGTATTAGTATTTTTTTAAAAAATTAGGAAAATTATTTGAGATCAGCATCTATACAATTTATTCTGCCTATAAATGCGAAATTATTTCTATATTGGAAGCAACTTCTGAGATTAAATTTGCAGAGTTATGGTTAAACTTCCCAGAATCTGCAAAAACTATAAAACACATTTCTTTATAGATAGTCCTTAATTTATGACTGGTCACTTAACAACCATGCAACGGCTTGGAATGGATGCTTCATGGCTTGTAAGGCACTTCTGACCATCATAAAATGTAGTTCCACACCTACTTCTCACAGTCATGTGACTGCATCCAGAGCGTGTGAACTATCTCATCTTTATAGTTATAACCTCCTGCAGCCATGAGATGTTTTCTGCTGGTTTCTGCAAAAATTGCCCATTTAGAAGAATGTGTTTGCACTTATGGTGACAGGTTCTCTTAACGACCATGATGATTTCACTTAACAACTGCTGCAAAAATATCATAAAATTGGGTCCATGGTTGTCAGTGCCTCACTTTAACTACCATAACAATTTATGAGTGGACATTCAGTGCCAATAGCAGTTGAAAGCCGAGAACTATCTGTAGTTGATTATTTCTTATCTCTTTCATTTTGCATAAAGTTGCCTCGCCCAAAAGAAAATAGAGTTATGAGTTTGTAAGTATGCATACTAAATAATTATTTCTGTCTTGTGCTGTAGTGCCTTTGAAGGAGAATATACATATAATAAAGCCATTGGAAAATACAAATGTGTTGTTTGTGGAAGTCCTTTATTCAAGTAAGTAGATTGAACAAAATAAATGTGCAGTTTGTGACATCTGACTAGTTTGGGAAAACATTACTCTTTGATTGTTGTTACTAGACAGAAGTGGGTAGATGTAATCTGTTCTTTTAAGCAATGTTGGCTTAGAATTCTGTGTGCTTTGGTCAAGGTCAGAAACTATCAGAGATAGGGAGTCCCTCATATAACCTGATCTATGCCTTGAAATATTTTACCAATAGTAACCTACTCTTTAATTACAGAGTTGAGTATACAGAGTTGAGTATACAGAGTACAGACTTTAGTTGTAATTACAATGAAAATTAACTGTATCAAATCTGATGGCTTAATCAGTGATGAAGTGCTTAAGGTCCAAATTGTGTACTCAGTGAGGGACAATGTTTTTGCTTACATTACTTGATTGAAAAAGGCATACTCAAAATTGGCCTTCCTCACTTTAAAGCAGCATTCAACTTCATCTCTCTGAAATTGTTATGGAGAAATCTTTCAGATACATAAATTGACAAGCAACTTTTCTTAATCCAACAGTTGTCTTCAGACATTTAACTCAAGATGAGATATAACACTCAGGAAATGTTCTCGAATACTGTGTGCATTGAGAATGTGGTGGGACAGATGTATTTTGGCCCCCCAATTTATTCAACCTCTATAATTGAATTCCTAGACTCACAAGATTTCCATGCACCTAAGACTGTGGGTAGCAATATATTATTCTGTTTGGGCAACATAATTATTTCCTGTATGCATGTTGTGCTAAAACTTGTAGTGAGGATCATTGTCTATTACTGTACCCTAAACAGTCTGGACATAAAATTACCAGGAATCTAAAATTATGCTTTTTGCCAAGTAGTTTGGTACATGGAATACAAAGTAGGAGGAGAGGATGCAATATACAATACATACCAGGTTTCTAGTATATTATGTTTTATGTTTATTAATCAGTTTGATATGGGAAGATGGGAAAGAATGAGAGGAAGCACCAATATCAGCTGTGGGCAGGGATTCTCTTATAGTCTATAATTTATCTCACAATTGAGAGTTGCAGTTGTGATGAAAAAATGAAGGGAGATAGCTAGCATTGCATCCTTGGAGGAAAGGAATCATATAAATCCTAACAAATACATATTTTTTTCTTGATTTTTTTTATTTTTTTAACTCTCCACACATATACATCAACAAATATACCATAACATCTTATCAAGTATTAACATACATTTTACATTATTATCAAATGAACATAATAATCTACATATAACATTATCAGATTGCTCATCTGTTTCCCCCCCACCATATCGTAACACTCCCCTCTCTCTTTACCTCCCTCTCTTTTCTCTACCTGCTTTCTCCTTCTCTCCCCTCTTCCTACTTCCTCTTCTTCCTTCCTCTCACCTTCTCGTCTTTCTCAATTTCTCCTCACCTTTGAGATCTGGAGACTGGCTAGGCTACTCCAGGACCTTGAAATGCTTCTTACGAAGCCACTCCTTCGTTGCCCGGGTGATGTGTTTGGGATCATTGCCATGCTGAAAGACCCAGCCATGTTTCATCTTCAATGCCTTTGCTGATGGAAGGAGGTTTGCACTCAAAATCTCACGATACATGGCCCCATTCATTCTTTCCTGTACACGGATCAGTCGTCCTGGTCCCTTTGCAGAGAAACAGCCCCAAAGCATGATGTTGCCACCCCCATGCTTCACAGTAGGTATGGTGTTCTTTGGATGCAACTCAGCATTCTCTCTCCTCCAAACATGACGAGTTGTATTTCTACCAAACAGTTCTATTTTGGTTTCATCTGACCATATGGCATTCTCCCAATCCTCTTCTGGATCATCCAAATGCTCTCTAGCAAACTTCAGACGGGCCCGGACATGTACTGGCTTAAGCAGGGGGACACGTTTGGCACTGCAGGATCTGAGTCCCTGGCGGCGTAGTGTGTTACTGATGGTAGCCTTTGTTACGTTGGCCCCAGCTCTCTGCAGGTCATTCACTAGGTTCCCCTGTGTGGTTCTGGGATTTTTGCTCACCGTTCTTGTGATCATTTTGACCCCACGGGGTGAGATCTTGCGTGGAGCCCCAGATCGAGGGAGATTATTAGTGGTCTTGTATGTCTTCCATTTTCTAATTATTGCTCCCACAGTTGATTTCTTCACACCAAGCTGCTTGCCTATTGCAGATTCAGTCTTCCCAGCCTGGTGCAGGTCTACAATTTTGTTTCTGGTGTCCTTCGACAGCTCTTTGGTCTTCACCATAGTGGAGTTTGGAGTGTGACTGTCTCTCATAGTTGAGGTCTACCTATGATGTCAATTACAGGCCTCTCTCATCTTTTTAAGTGGGAGAACTTGCACAATTGATGGCTGACTAAATACTTTTTTGCTCCACTATTTATGCTAATATAGTGCTACCTCCAAACATTAAATATTTTTGTCGCCTAGGGTCTCAAATCTTTGGCTTATCACCTTCCTTCCATTTCAGTTGGTGTTAACTAACTTCTACCCATATTCATTTTCCATCCAATCATAAAATTTTCCCCAAATATTATGCTATTCTGAATCCTCCTTATCTTTAATTATCATTGTTAGTCTATTCATCTCCGCACAATCCAATATCTTCCTAATCACCTCCCCTTTTGAAGGAGCTTTCGATACTTTCCAATTCTGTGCAAACATAATTCTAGCTGCTGTAATTATATGGATAATTAAATATGTATTTTCCTTGTTGTATTTCTCTGGTAAAATACCCAACAGGAATATCTCTGGTCTTCGCTCTATGCGTTGTTGCAGCATCTTTTCTATCCACGTTTGAATTAAAATCCAGTAAGCTTTGGCATCTGCACATGTCCACCACATATGATAAAAAGAACCTGGTATTTGATGACATTTCCAACACTTCATAGATCTATCCTTGAACATTTTCGCTAATCTCTCCAGTGACATGTGCCATCTATAAAACATTTTATACATATTTTCTTTATATGCCGTTGCCATTGTCAATTTATAATTCCTTTCCCATAACTGCTGCCATTTATCCAATTCAATCATATATCCAAAATTCCTTGTCCATTTTATCATCGTTTCTTTCACTTGTTCATCCTCCAGTTTAACATACAATAAGTAGCTGTACAGTTTTTTAATCAACCTTTCATCCCTTCCTGTGAGTATTTCATCTAACTGTTTTCTCTAAATTAAAACCTATTTTAACATCTTTTTCATATCTTGATTGTATTTGCATTCTCATATACCAATCCATCTTTATTCCTTGTTTCTATAATTCTAGTTTAGTCTTCAGCTCCCCCTTTTCTGTTAAAATATCTTTACATCTTATAATGTTCCCCATATTAAACATGTTTGGATGTATTAGTGCTTCCATCGTTGAAAGCCAGCTTGGTAATTTCAGGTAGTGTTTCTCTTATTTTCTCCCACACCACATGTAAAGAGTTCCTTATATAATGTCTCTGGAAATAGCTATGTATTCTACTTTTCCCATACCATATAAACGCATGCCATCCCAACTGCAAATCGTGTCCCTCCAATGTGAATAATCTTATATTCCTTAGTAAAATCCATTCTCTCATCCATGATAATACTGCTGCCTGATAATATAATTCCCAATTAGGCAGTCCAAACCCACCTCTAAGTCTTGCATCCTGTAACATTTTTATATTAATTCTTGCCTTCTTTCTCTGCCAAATAAACTTCAAAATCATTTTATTAAGTTCATCAAAATATTTTTTGATGATGAATTTTGATGAATATTTTTTCTCTAATCTTATTGGTATTGTTGAAAATAAAAACAACAATCGTGGCAATATATTCATTTTGATTACCGCAATTCTTCCCGTTATTGACATTTGTAGATTTTTCCATTTATCCAAATCTATTTCTATTTGTTTTTTTAATCTATAATAGTTATCTTCTTTAATTGTTGTACACTTTGCTGTCAGCAGGATACCCAAGTATTTCACCTTCTTCATTATGTGTATATCTAACTTTCCCATCAATTCCTTCTTTTGTTTTTCTGTGATGTTTTTCACTAATAATTTTGTTTTATCTCTATTAATTTTCAATCCCGCCACTTCTCCATATTTTTCTATTTGTTCTATCAATTTGGGTCCTGTCTCTAATGGTTCCTCCAAAATAAACACTAAGTCATCTGCAAATGCTTGCAATTTACTGTATTTTTCGGAGTATAAGACGCACCTTTTTCCCCCCTAAAAGAGGCTGAAAATTTGGGTGCGTCTTTTACTCCGAATGTAGCTTTTTTGAAGCTTTTTTTCCAGCCCTAATGAGGCACTAACGATCTTCTTGGCTCTTACCGGCTTGCAGACTTTTTCATTGCTACTCCCTGCGAAGAAGGTTTTTTCCAGCCCTAAGTCTTTGCAGTCTTGTTTTCATTGCAATTCTTTCCAAATAAGGTATTTTAAAGCCCTAATCAGGGGATAAAATAATGTGCTGAAGCTGACCAGACTAAGGACGCTAGCCAGATGAATACCTGGTAGGCAGATTTTTTCCCCCTATTTTCCTCCCCCAAAACTAAGATGCATCTTATACTCCGGTGCATCTTATACTCCGAAAAATATGGTATATTCTTCTCTCTTTATTTTCATGCCATATATATCTTTATTCTGTTTTATACTCCTGTTTAATACCTCTAATGTCAAAACAAATAACAATGGAGATAGAGGACAGCCCTGTCTTGTTCCCTTCATAATATTTACCTTCTCGATCATATGTCCATTTACCATTACCTTTGCTGATTGCTTATAGTAAATCGTTTTAATTACATTTATAAATCTCTCTCCAAAGTCCATATTCTGAAGTTGCATTATCATAAATTGCCAGTTCACGTTATCAAATGCCTTCTGCGCATCCAAAAACATCAACGCCACCTGTTTTTCTGGATGAGCTTCATAATATTCTAATGTATTCAATATAATCCGCATATTATTTTTAATCTGCCTCTTGGGTAAAAAACCATTTTGATCTGAGTGTATAAATTCATTTAAGAATTTTTTCAGTCTTTCAGCCATTATTGATGCAAAGATTTTATAGTCCGCATTCAACAGCGAGATCGGTCTATGGTTCTTAATTTTTTGCAAATCAGTCTCTTCTTTCGGTATCAAAGTAATAAATGCCTCCGACCATGAATCTGGTCAAAAGTTCATTATGCAATTCTAACATTACATTTCCTAATATCTCCTCAAATGTCTTATATTTATTCCGCTGGTATTCCATCCGGCCCTGGTGTTTTATCATTTTTCTGCCTTTTAATTGCCTCTGTTAATTCCATCATTGTTATTTTCCCCTCTAATAGTTTTAAAAAAAATTCTGGTATTTTAGATATTTCCACTTCTTCCAAATATTGCTTTATTTTATCTTCTGTGACTGTTCGTTGTTTGTCCTCATAATATTCCCAGGCAATTTTTTTCCTCTTTATTCTGATATTGTAAAGTCCCCTCGACGTCTTCTAGTTGTTTAATCCATTTTTTTCTTTTTCCTTTTTTTATATGCTAACCATCTCCCTGGTTTATTCGCCTGTTCAAAAACAGTCTGTTTAGCTGTTTTTATTTTCAATGCCACCTCTTCATTTTCAATAAAATTCATTTTATGTTTCTTCAAATCCATTAATTTTTTAATTTTTTAATTTTGTGTGTCTTTCTGAAGTTCTTTCTCAAGTTTCTTATACTCCTCGAGTTTTTTCTTAGTTTGTCTTTTCTGCTTTTTTTTTTTGCTCAAATATGTCATAGCAAGCCCTCTAATGTATGCTTTCGCCGTATCCCAAACAGTTTGGAGTAAAATATCACTTTTTAAATTTTCTCTAAAAAAGAAAGTCATTTCTTTTTCCATAAATTGCTGGAATTCCTTTTCATTCAATATCCCTTGATTTAATGTCCATCTTGTTTTCTTCCTTTGCCCTTTCCATATAGTTGTAATCAGGTTATGGTCTGCCCACGTGCTTATTTCTATGTTTATACTTTGTATATTTGCTAATAAAAGTCTATTGACATCCACATCATGTCTATTCTCGACCAGGACATATGTCTATTAGAATAAAAAGTATATTGTTCCTTTTCCGGAAACTTTTCCCTCCAAGCATCTAATATATTTAATTCATCCACCATAGTATAAAAGGATTTTGGAAGTGTTTTCCTTGATTTCTTATTCTTTTTTGTTGTTTTATAGTCCAAGTCTGCCTCTACAATAGCATTAAAATCTCCCAGCATACATATATTTTCATATTCCAATTCTATTATTTTCCTGTGTAATTTCGCATAATTTTTTTCTTGAATTTCATTTGGAGCGTTAAATTGCCACTAATAATATTTTTTTACCATTCAATATTATTTCAACCATTAAAGTCCTCCCTTCTTCATCCGAATATATAAATTTTGCTTTCATTTTTTTCTGAATATATAATACCACTCTTCTCTTACTCTGATCTGCTAATGCAGAATGTAATTCTCCCAATCTTGTGCATTCTAGTAATTTCTTGTCTTGTTACCTAATATGAACTTCTTGAAAACATATTATATCCATTTTTAATTTTCCCAATTTATTTAATGTTCTTTTCCTTTTTATAGCCAAATTCAATCCATTTATATTTATCAAAATTATTTTTATCTCCTCTTCCATGGTCACTTGCTTATTGTCTTAGCCGATCTCGTCATCCGAATGTCTCTTTGCTCTTTTACCTCTTTCGGCTTTGCCCCTTCTCTCAACACCTTTTCCTCCTGATCTTTAGTATATTCACTCAGTTGTTGTCTTGTCTCCTCCCTAAGGTCTTCTTGGGGTCTGACCTCCCTATCTCCTCTCTGCCTTTCTTCCTGTTGTCCAAAGTATTGATAATAAAATAATTCCACTTTCTCAACTGTATCTAATCTGTGTCTCTGCTCTTGCCAATTTACCATTATTCCTTCGGGTATTAACCACCTAAAATTTATCCCTCTTTCAATTAAACGCTTCATCAATTAGACCAACATTTTATAGCTGCGGCTAGGGGGGCTTTTGCACAGGTTCGCCTGGTGCACCAATTGCGACCATACTTGGAGAAGGAGGCTCTACTCACGGTCACTCATGCCCTTGTCACCTCCCGATTGGACGACTGTAATGCGCTTTACATGGGGCTACGCTTGAAGACTATTCGGAGACTTCAACTGGTGCAAAATGCGGCTGTGCGTGCTGTGGTGGGTGTTTCAAGATACACCCACGTAACACCCATACTCCGCCAGTTGCATTGGCTGCCCATTGGTCTCCGGGTACAATTCAAGGTGTTGATCATCATCTTTAAAGCCCTACATGGCTTAGTACCAGGTTACCTCCGGGACCGCATTCTACCTCATACTTCCCTTCGACCGGTCAGGTCCCACAGAGTGGGTCTCCTCCAGGTCCCATCAACCAAACAATGTTGGCTGGCGGGGCCTAGGGGGAGGGCCTTCTCTGGGGGGGGGCTCTGCTCTCTGGAACCAAATCCCCCCAGAGATACGAATTATCCCCACCTTGCTGGCCTTCCAAAAAGCCGTGAAGACATGGCTCTTCCTGCAGGCGGGGTTCTGAGACAACTTCATCTTGGTCTCCCCCATGTATGTAAGATTTTGTATGCTTTTTAAAATGCATTTTAAATTGTTTTAAATTATATTGTTTAGTGGTTCTTCAAATGTTGTACGCCGCCCTGAGTCCCCAGGGAGTAGGGCGGCATATAAGAACAATAAATAAGAAAGTAAGAAAGAAAGAAAGAAAGAAAGAAAGAAAGAAAGAAAGAAAGAAAGAAAGAAAGAAAGAAAGAAAGAAAGAATTGATATTCCTTTCTCAAATCTCTTACTCTTCTTGGAATTTGTTTTAACACTACTATCTCTTTTCCTTTATATTTTGTTGTAGCATTCCTTAACTTTTGTAAAAAAAACTTGTGTTTTTTTAGTAAATCTTATATGAACCTCTCTGGGAAGTTTGTTCCTCATTGCATATCTGGTATGTATTCTATATATCTCGTCTATATCGAGTAGTATATAAGTATCTTTTTTTACTTTCTTCCAATGCATCCGCTAATATTCCTGCCATCACATCAACCAAATTCTCTCTCTTTTTTCTTCTTCAACATTTTGAAATCTTAAGTAATAATCAGCTCTATCAATTTATATCTAATGATATAATTGTCTTCTCCTGGCTCTTATCAGATGATGTAAGTTGGTCTTCCAGCTCCTCTACTCTCTTATCTGTTGATTCAATTTTTTCCTCCACTTTTTGCAGTTGTTGTTCGTTTTTTTCCATCAGTCTTTAAGTTCTTCTTCTACTTTGCCAATCCCTTCCTTAAGATCTGTATGCAGAGCCTGTATCATATTCTTCAACTCCATAGTGTTGGCTTTATCTGATTGCACTGAAATATCCAATGTTTTCTGTGCCACTGGACTCTGAGATGTTGAAGCGGTTGTTGGTGTCAAATGGGATGTTATCTTCTTCATCTTCTCCAATATTTATAATCCAAATACGCTAGGTAAATTGTAATCCAAAGGGGAAGAAAAAAGAAAAAGGAAGGAAAAAAAGAGGAACCCACCCACCCCAAAATCCAATCAAGAGGGAAGGAAAAAAACCCAATATATTTACGTACCAAAAAATATTCAAAACCAGGTTTCCACTAAACTTAGGTCAAAAACAATAATACGAATGTAAAAAAAGGAAAGAAAAGGAGCCGAGACAAAAAAAAAGAATCAAGACAAGCCACAAAATACAAATCTTTTCCTTCTTTGCTTCAGGCTCTTCCTGCCTTAATCCAACCAAGAAAAGTCAGAGAAAATTACAAAACAAAACAAAACAGGAACAAAACAATTCACCATCAACAAAGACAATCTTATAGTAAATATCTAGACTCTTATCAGCTCAGCAAAACAGGTGTTATTCAAGGTCATTTAATTCTCTCCTTAGTTTAATATCCTCCAAGGCACTGGTGCCACTAGATGGCACTGCAGTTCAAAAAGTGGTCCAAATAATCCAGCGACAAAGAAATACAAAAAATACAAAAAAATTGGAAATTAAAGGGACAACAAACTTAAAAGAAATAAAGTTTCACAGCAGTCATTTACTTTTAAATTGATTCCCAATGTTATTTATTTCCAGCAGGCTTTATAGCACCACTCTGCTTTTAAATTTGATTTAGTGCCTTCTTTTCCACTCACCGCTTTTTTCGCCGCTACAGTCAGGGAGAGGAGCAGTTAAATATCCGCTCCCTTCCTCTTTACACGACTTCAAACCCCAGCTATTTCCCTTCCATTCAAAAGCATATATTCTTTAAAATCCGGTAACCATCTCACCCAGGCGATCTTCGTTCTTCTTTCCCATTCTTCTGCTGTGGCTGCCCCAGCTTGTGACGGCTCACGGCTGTCTTCCCAGCTGCCGGTCGGGAGGCTGCTGCCGGTTCTCCAGGGGGTTTGCGACTCCCCCTGTACTGCCGGTTCGTGCCACCCTTCTTCACCATCCCTACAGGACGGTTCTGATCCGTTAGGATCCCCCAGAACAGCTGAAATTTGACGGTCCTCCTGGAGCCCCCAAAGGACACATCATAGCGCCGCAACGCTGGCCACGCCTCTCACAAATACATAATAATTGAACTCTGCCACTAAGGACATCATTTTGTGCATTATTCTTAAAATAATATTAATATCCCTTTATAATAGATGAGTTAGAAGATAATTTATTTTTGTTCCTTTGCCATTAATTAGTATACTGCATTTTTATAATTAGCTGTTTGAAAACCAAATAAGTAACAATAGCTAATTAGTTCTCCATCTAGAACCAGATTGTGAATCCTTTTTCTAATCTGCTTGTCATATTCCATATTTGCTTTGAATACATTTTTGTATTTAAAATGCACCACTTCCATGCTAATGTGTGTATTACATTTCTAGCAACATGGTAACACTACCAGGCCTTCAACTGAGAAGGGCATTCAGTTGTCATGGATATTGATTTTGTATTACTATATTCCTGTTTGTTTGTTTGTTTGTTTGTTTGTTTGTTTATTTAGGATTATTAAAATGTGTTACTATTTGAATATTTGCTATTTGTGAATTGTGGAACATACTGAGATTTCTCTGGAAATGTCATGGAAAAAAACAACATGTTCTGGTTAGGTTGAAATGATGATTCTTTATAGAATTTTAGCTTTTTATATATTTTTTTCTATATAATCACATCTAATATGTATAAATAGATTGAAAGAATCTGCCATTTCCTGGAGACTTTGGGGGCATTTCCTTTGAAAATTCTCATTCTAAAGTAACATGCTCTTTATAGTTAGAAGCTTTAACTATAAAACGATAAATTTTTTTCTTCTCTTCTGTCACATATACAGGTATACCCCAATGGTTTTTATTTTGTGATATAAATCTGGCTGGAGCATGCCCACTAATTGGTTTGAGAATTAGATCTAGACAATGCTTCTTATAGCTTGTTCAGATAGGCCTTGTCACTGGGTTAGTTCTGCTTCGCAGCACTTCAGGAGCATCTGGAAAGTAATTACCCAACTTACATTTTCCCATAGCTGATCTGACAGCTTCAAAGGCATTTGAATTTAGGACTGTTATTCATCTCTATCTGAAACATGATATTCTTCAAAAGACTAGTTTTCCCTCTTTCTCCTTCCTCACTATTAAATATACAGCTTTTTGATAATATGTGTAATGCTTAAATACTATAGGAGACAACATGTAACAGAAAGTATATATATATATATATATATATATATATATATATATATATATATATATATATATATATATATATATATATATATATATATATATATACACAGTGTGTATATATATATACAATATAAATATATATTCAGTTTTATATATATATATATATATATATATATATATATATATATATATATATATATATATATATATATATTACTGAATATATATTTATTTATATTGTATGTGTGTATATATATATATATATATATATATATATATATATATATATATATATATATATATATATATATATATATATATACACACTGTATATATATATATTCAGTAAAAAAAAAGTCACAAGTAGCTGAATATCCAACTATCTGATAGGGATAGGTTGGATTAAAGAACTCAAATAAAATAAGTATCCAATGATGTTTCCAAGGGAATCCTTATCACAAGTATAATAGTACAGTTTTAAAACTGAAATATTTAAAATGTGCTATTTGTAATTTTAACATTGGATTTTTCACTTGGGTGTTTCTTGCTGCTTTTACCAATCTTGTAAATGAAAATATTTGTCAATAATATTTCTAGAATGAAAATAAGGATACATTTGGGTCAAGTGTATTAAGAAAGATTCCATGACTGTTGTTTGAGATTTATTGTGAGGGTTTTTTTAAGCTAAAAAGCTTTTTATAGTTACAGACTGTAGAACTCATGTCTTCGTTTTGTTTTGTTTTAGATCTGAAACAAAGTTTGACTCCAATTCAGGTATGTTCAAAATCTTATGTAGAACATGCTGTTTTCATGTTTCAAAAGATGAATTTATCAGTTAATGTTTAGTCTTAACTTTAGATCTGGAGTACCCAATTTTAAACCAATATCAAGTTTCAGGATGCTGCAATAGATTTAATCTGAGTGGATTTTTTTTTGTTAGTTCCATAACCAAATCATTATTTAATTTTATTCTTTTGAAACCATGTCAGTTCTTCATCAGCTTTTGAGTGATATGAGGCTGAGACAAGTGAACACACACAAACACACACAGTAGGCTTCAGGTTATAGCAATTAGGACAGGGATTGCCATTGCTAAGTGATGCAGTTGTAAAGTACAGTGTCAAATGACTGCATCACTTAGCAACAGCAGTGTAGGCAGTTCTGGTTGCTGTTGTAATCCCAAGATGTGCATGCTGTTTGTTTGTTTGTTTGTTTGTTTATTAGATTTTTATCTCACCTTTATTACTTAACTAGTCTTCAGTTTTTAAACTGAAGATTATAACATTTTTATTTAGAAAATTGCCTTGTGGCCCCTCATTACTCACAAAAGCATTCTTAAAAAATAATTTTAAAAAATAGAAATGGGTGGTTGCAACCCTGCCTATGGGTGAACAAATTTACCTGTTTTTGGTCATCATAAATTAGGGTCTTATAAGTGGTCATAGCTATCAAGGCATACCAAAAGGTGCCTATTACTGTTTGCATAGTGAAAAAACACTAGAGCATCCATATGAGACAAATCAGTGCTATTTGGTTTTCTGAGTTTCTATGAGAGCTGACAATGATGGAGAGAAGAGCTGCAGAGTGGATTCCTTCCATCTGGCCCATTTTTAATGCCTGCAAGAAAAACAGTATATTTTGGGTTTTTACAAAGCATAGAGTCAAGCTTTATCATATGTTGTCCAAAAGCATTTAAGGTGAAAATGGCATCAGAACTCTAGAATTTTATATGAATTATGGTTGTTTTATTTTTATGGTATAGTATCGGAGTTCTATATCATTTTAATTGAAAATTTTCTTATTGAATGAAGTGTGTGTAAATAACTGTTTCAGCATTCTAGTCCATAACAGTGATTTTCCTTTCCCCTTAACTAATCCTCTGCAGAAAGGAAATCTCAGTGCTAATTATTATTATTTAGTGTATGATGAGAAAATGACAGAAAAGAAGTAAACATATATAAACTGTCCATGTAATTCTATATAGAATCTCTATGGGGGTGTGGCAGTGGCCTCATAACTTGGATGACCAATTCAGCTATCCAGGCAATTGCCTGGGGCGTTGCTTCGTGTAGATCTTCTAGGGAACCAGAGAATGCATCTTGTGGGCAATCTTGCACAATATGTTTAATACTTTGCATATCAGGACCACAATCACAACAAGGGGAATCTTTCTATCCCCACTGATACATGGCAGAGGCACTTCTTCCAGTATCAAACCTAATTCTGTTCAATTTTGACCAGACAGAGCGATGCAGGTCAAAACCAGGTGGCTTGGTAGAGGAATCACTAATGATCAGGCCACAAGAAGGCACCTTAGACCGCGGGTGTCAAACTCGATCGCGTCACGTGACGTATGCAACATTTTTTGCCTTTGCTGAGCCAGGGTGGGCGTGGCCTGCATGCAACGCATCTGGCACGCAGGCCACCAGTTTGACACCCCTGCCTTAGACCATTCCTCTCTCCAGGCATTCTCAGGCTTAAAGGGGCAGATGTTAAGTGAATAGCTGTTTTCCATGCTGACCTATGGGATTTCAATCTTGTGATGGACTGTGTGTTGTCTGGGTGAATAGGGAGGGCCTTGTTCAGCATCCTTGACCATAACCGAATGAGAGCTTGTTGTCTTCTAATGTGGGGTGGTACAATATTGCTAAGTACTGGGAACCTGTGTACACAAGTGGGATGCAATGTGCCAGAAATGATAGGCATTGGACTGTCAGAGTTGGACATGAACCATTAAGCAACACACTGGCATGATATTTAGCTGTGGAATAAACCAAATCAAGACTATTTTTCATAGGATGTTATTATCAGCACCCCAGTATGTTCCAGCCAATCTGTTCAGTAACTTGTTGCAGCTAGTCAATTTTACAGCTATTTTTTCCAGGTGTTGTCAGAAGGTTAGTGATCTGTCCAGTATTACCCCCAGGTACTTTGGCGAGTTATTACATTGTAAAATACAGTTCTGGAACTACACTGAAGGCTGGTAATTTGCATTCTTATTGCTGAGTAGAATGTGGCTACTTCTGTTTTTGTTAGGCTTGGTTGGAGGCACCATTTTTTGATGTAGTCATCCAGCTTCTGGAGATCTTGAAAGAGGATGCCCTCTGCATTATCTCAGTGCTATTTTGTAAACATAATATGATTAACCACAATACAGGTTTATTTTCTTATAATGAAAGCATAATCTAGCATGGTTATTTATGAAGGCTTCAGTTTGTTAATTTTAACCATGAAATCTCAAAACATAGTAGTAAAATAATGAGAAAAATGTAGTCTTCTCAAACTGAATTGAACCTGAAAATCTGACTTTGAAGTAAAAACAATAGTTATCATGCAAAGATATAACAAATGGCTCGTGATCATGTTTACTTTTGTAGCAGAGACTTACATCTTTTGCTGAAAGAAGTTGCATATTGATATTTTTATGTGGAAAAATATTTTCTGCTTTTAAAGTTTTTAGATGTTCATATAATAAATGTGCCACCTTAATAATATGAATCGCATGGTAAAAAGTTGAATTAATTGCTATTCCATTAAGATCTGACACAAGGAAACGTCCAGTGTTTTCAGGGGAAAAAATTTAATTACTATACAGTAAGTATACAATGAATCATTGTTGGCTAGCAGGAATTGTACTAATGAAATCTTATTTAGAATACCATGTTCCACACACTTTGCACTTGTTATTTTACTTTGATTTTATTACTTATTGTATCTCTTAAATGTCATTAAATATAAGTTAGTATGAAATATTTTACAGTGGTGTAAGTGGGTAATATGAGTAGTGTTGTGTCCCATGAGGTCGCGTCGACAGCATATCTAGCTTAGTTAAAGCTACGGCAGTCTCGAAGACTTTTGGCCCGCAATGGCTCAGGAACATGGCTCGTTTTCTGTTGTCGGAGAGGTTTTGCATGTCATTGGCTTCCAGAAAACAGCAAAACCTGGTCATGTAGTTTTCCCAGTTCTCGTTGTTAGGGTCGAATGGAGTCGGTGGGTGGAAGGACGACATTTATTTATTTTATTTTAATTACTTATTTGTCAAACATGTACAGGATAGTAGTTGTTTGTATAAACATAATATAAGTACGGATAATAGAGGACAATAGGACAGTGGGACAGGGACGGTAGGCACAGTGGTGCGCTTAAGCATGCCCCTTACATGGCTGCTTTCTATTGTAGTCTTTGTCTGGATTCAAATTTGGCGTCTCGTGTCCGACGCTTCCTTCCAGCCAGGCTGGTTTGCTTTGTTTGAAAAATCTCTTCAGCATCCCATCCTCATCGCCAATGTTCGGTTCTGATACGGAAGAGGCAGGAGACAGGTTGAGTGACTTCAGCTCTTTATTAGTTACAGTGAGCAAACAACAGCAAATACCCAGGTGGTGACTGTGGTTTAAATAGAGGAACCTGGTTTGAAAGAACCAATCAGCAATTACCTGCTCTGCTCAATAGAGCGGACCTGTGTGGAAACTTCCCAGCTAGTATGCAGATCTCAGGACACAACAAGTAGATTTATGTTTATTTCTCTCTAGATAGTGAAAGTCGGTATCCTTAGACATCTGTCTTGGCGAAAATATGCAAAAAATTATAAATATGTACTTTTAAAATAAAGGGGGCATTTCTATATTCATATGTGCTACATTTTTCTGTTATTTTAAAATCATTAGGGGATGAGGATTAGCATTGTACAAAATGAAGCACATTTTACCCTAGAGACTTCATTGAAGAAATAAGCTACATCCTTTTCACAGCATAATTATATATGTATTTATTGAGATGGAATGTGAAGCTGAAGGAGAAGTGGGGTGGGGGAATGTTGGAAGTAGTGCAGCAGCTTCCCAGGGAGGAGGCAGCACATTCCAGAGAGGGGCAAGAAACTTTGCAGTCCTGAAATGGATGGTGGAGTGACAGTAGTCACACCCTAGAACCGTAGTGGCGAACCTATGGCACGCGTGCCAGAGGTGGCACGCGGAGCCATAGAAGCCGGCACGCAAGGGTTGCCCACCGGCAAACCGGAAGTGCGAAAAAACGCACTTCCGGTTTGCCGGTGTGCTGTTTTTTGCACTTTTCCACACTTCCGGTTTGTCCGTTTTGTAGTTTTTTGCATTCCGGAGCTTCAGGGAGCTTCCCTGAACCCTCCGGAGTGCAAAAAACAGCATACCGGCAAACCGGAAGTGCGGTTTTTTGCACTTCCGGTTTGCCGGTTTCGTCGTCCCAGGCTCCGGTAAGCCTTTGCGCGGGGGTGGTGGGGTGTGCGCATGCGCAGGGGGCAGCATGGGGGGGTGTTGTGCGCATGCGTGGGGGGGGAGAGAATGGGTGTGGGCACGCGAGCGCGCGCTCGCGTGCCCCCCCTTTTTGACACGCGAGCCGAAAAAGGTTCGCCACCACTGCCCTAGAATCTACCAGGGCATATCTGTTAGATTAGAAGTTTATAGCTTTAGTCTGTCAAAATTCTATCTATTAGGTGTAAGCAAATGACTTTTAAGAGAGCTAATTTCAATAAACTTAGAGAGAGCTTGGGAAGGATTCCATGGATGAGAGTCTTCAAGGGGAAAACAACTCAAGAAGCTTGGGAAATTTTGAAAGGTGAGTTTATAAAAGCCCAGTCTAGCACAATACCAATGAAGAAGAAAAATAACAGCTCTCAAAAGAAACCAGCATGGCTGCATAAAGAACTCTCTGACAAATTGAAAGACAAAAAGGACAAGTATAAAAAGTGGAAAGAGGAGCAAATAACTAAGGCAGAATATCAGCAAATAGCCCGAGCCTGTAAAGATGAAGTGAGGAAAGCTAAGGCTCATAATGAACAAAGGCTTGCGACAAAAGTAAAAAATAACAAAAAAAGCTTCTTCCAACATGTTAAAAAAAAAGAAAAAGTCAAGGAAACAATTGGTGCATTGCTGGGAGAAAGTGGCAAGAAGGTGACAAACAACAGGGAGAAAGCAGAACTACTTAACTTGTTTTTTGCATCTGTCTTTACACAAAGGGAAAAAACAGTCCAGCCTATCGAAAACAGCACCACAAAAAACAGATTAGGAACACAAGTTAAAATAGGGAAGAAAATGGTAAGTGAACACCTGTCTACTCTAGATGAGTTCAAATCACCAGGACCGGATGGATTACACCCCAATGTTCTGAAGGAACTGGCACTGAACTATATCTTTCAAAGATCCTGGAGCACCGTGGGGACTGCCAGAGGACTGGAAAAGAGCTGATGTAGTTCCCATCTTCAAAAAAAGGGAAAAAATAGATCCAGGAAACTACAGACCTATCATCCTGACCTCAATACCAGGGAAGATTCTGGAAAAGATAATCAAGCAATGAATTGGCAAACACCTAGAAGCAAACACAGTAATAACCAAACGCCAACATGGGTTTGTCAAAAACAGATCTTGCCAGACTAATCTTATTGCATTCTTTGACAAAGTGACAAAATTAGTGGACCAGAGGAATACTGTCGATATAATTTATTTGGACTTCAGTAAGGCATTTGATAAAGTAGACCATAACCTACTAATAGAAAAAGTAGAACAATGGGGGTTAGACATCATCACCACCAGATGGATTCGTAACTGGCTGACTAACCGTACTCAATGTGTAGTCCTCAATGGAACTGCATCTACATGGAGGGAAGTATGCAGTGGAGAACCCCAAGGCTCTGTTTTAGGCCCAGTACTCTTCAACATCTTCATCAATGACTTGGATGAGGGGATAGATGGGGAACTCATTAAATTTGCAGATGACACCAAACTGGCAGGAATAGCCAACACTCCAGAAGATAGGCTTAAGATACAGAAGGATCTTGACAGACTTGAACATTGGGCACTATCTAACAAAATGAAATTCAATGGTGAAAAAAGTAAGGTTCTACATTTTAAGCAAGAAAAACAAAATGCACAGGTACAGTATATGTGGTACCTTGCTCAATAGTAGTAACTGTGAGAGGGATCTTGGAGTCCTAGTGGACAGCCATTTAAATATGAGCCAGCAGTGTGCAGCAGCTGCCAAAAAGCCAACACAGTTCTAGGCTGCATAAACAGAGGGATAGAATCAAGATCACATGAAGTGTTAATACCACGTTATAATGCCTTGGAAGTCTACACTTGGAATACTGCATTCAGTTTTGGTCGCCACAATGTAAAAAGGATGTTGAGACTCTAGAAAGAGTGCAGAGAAGAGCAACAAAGATGATTAGGGGACTGGAGGCTAAAACATATGAAGAACGGTTGCAGGAACTGGGTATGTCTAGTTTATTTTTTTTTATTAATAAATTTTTATTGTATTTTTTTTGCAAATACTCATAATCTATACATGACTGTGCTCATTTACATATTATTTACTTATCATTACATTTACAAATTATTTACATATCCTTACATTTAAATCCAAATATATTCCATACACTTCAGTTACATATTTTACTTCTCCTTGAATTTTGTCTCTTTTTTTGTTTTTCCTATCCTCAATCCAATCATACAATTTCTTCCATATTGCATGATATTCCGAATCCATTTGTCCTTTCAATTCAATTGTTAGTTTGTCCATTTCAGCACAAATCAAATATTTTTTTTATTACTAAACTTTCAGAGGGTATATTATTTTGTCTCCAACATTACGCAAACACAATTCTTGCTGCTGTCATAATATGCAATATAATATATATAGTTATTTTATTATATTCCCCTTTTGCAATTCCTAACAAAAATAGCTCTGGAGTGAATTCTACTTGGAAGCCTGTTATTTCCTGTATCCATCTATGAATTTTTACCCAATATTTTTTTGTTTCCGTGCATAACCACCATGTATGATAGAAGGTACCTTGCTTTTGACCACATTTCCAACAATTTGGTTCCAGGTTTGGATAAATCTTCACTAATCTATCGGGTGCCATATACCATCGATAAAACATTTTGTACTGGTTCTCTTTATATTTTGCCGATTTAGTTATTTTGTAGTTCCTAGTCCAGATTTCCCCCCACTCGTCTAATTCTATACTATGTCCAATATTTTTTGCCCATGCTATCATGACTCCTTTCACTATGTCTTCTGCTCTGTCAAATTCTAATAAATAATTATAATTTTTTGTAATTAATTTTTCATCCGGGCCAATCAATATTTTATCTAATTATTGCGGGACTGTTTCAAATCCATATTCTTCTTTATCTTTTTTGTATCATGATTGAATTTGCATATATGGCCACCAATCTATAATTATACCCTGATCTTCCAATTCTTGTCTACTTTTTAAATTTCCTTGTCTATCCAAAAGTTGTTGATATTTAACCATTTTATTTATATCCAAAGTGTTGGGGTGGATTATCACTTCCATTGTGGATACCCACCAAGGGATTTTCATATAATGTTTTCTTTTAGTCTCTTGCCATACTTGCATCAAAGCTTCTCTGATTTTGTGTCTTATAAAATAAGTATGCAGTTTTTTCTCCTTGTCCCATAGGAAGGCATGCCAACTTTTTTTTAAATCATGCCCCTCCAACGTTAGTAATCTTTTATTTCTTAGACTAGCTGTACCCGGCCATGTGTTGCTATGGCTCAGTCTGGTTAAATGGAAAAGAAAGAAAAGAGAAAGCGCACGTTTCTAATATGTTTAATTTCACAATGCTTGTGGGTATACAATATTTTTTGTTGTTCCATTGTCTGTGCAGATATAGAGATTGTCTGGTTTGCCGACTCTAGAACACGCAACATATAATTGTCCATGTGAGAAGCAATCCGTGTCTAGATCTAAACCGCACAATTCTAAAGATTGGCCCTGAGCTTTGTTTTTTTATCTTATTTTTTTTTCTAGGAATTGCTTTTGTTTATTCTGCAGAAAACTCAACTCATTGCAAACTAAAATGAAATCATACAGAGTGCGATATCACATATTTGCCTACTGCAGTCCACCACAATCAAAGCGTACGCACAGGAACTCACTCGATAGATTTAAACTTTAAATGCTAAATCTTTTCCGCCTGTTTTTCTAAGTCAACAGGTATTCTGCTGCCCTTGTAGAAGGCAGCTACACAGACGTATGTTAACATAATGATTCTCTTATATCTGAAAACCACCGTATCCTGTCTTAACCAATTTCTTTTTTTTTATTGATTGATAAAATAAAGATTTTATTGATAAAATATTATTTATTTTATTGTTTTCTCCCCCTCTCCCCCCAACTCCCCCCAACTCCCCCTCCCCCCTCCCTGGACTTCCCAGAACATACACAGGGTATAATATAGTTTACACAAATATAAAACTAAAATATACTAGCAAATTATTAACTTCCAAATATCATAAAATCTTAACTCCTTATAATGTAAATTAAACAAAAAGTTAAATTGAAATATGTCCTTCACAATCTGTTTTGATCTTCTTTGTCTAATACTTGATTTAAATATGATCCATCCATCTTCTCCATTATCGAGTATATCATTTAAATAGCCTTTAAAATGTTCTAAAATTTTTGCCCTTTCTGCCAAATGCAATATTGATTTTAGATGAATCTTCCTCTTCCAATTTTGTACCACCAGCAGCCTGGCCGCAATTGTTAAATTCAAAACCAACTTAAACCATATCTAAAAATGCTTAACAACTTCACATTCATTTAATCTCTGTTACATTAGATTGCAATCTATACTTATTCCCACCCTATAATATAATTTTAATCTTATTCTCTACCAATTTAGTCTCTATTACATTACCTTCTATACTTATTCCCCAAGCTGTAATATTAATTTAATCTTGTTATTTAAAACCAATTTAATCTCTATTACATCACTTTACCTTCTATAATTAATCCCCATAGATATTTATTTATTTATTTATTTATTTATTTATTTATTTATTTATTTATTTATTTATTTATTTATTTATTTATTTATTTATTATTTATTTATTTATTTATTTATTTATTTATTTATTTATTTATTTATTTATTGGTTCTTATATGCCGCCCTACTCCAGAGGGACTCAGGGCGGCGTACAGCAATATACAAGAACACTAGAAACATTAATTAAAACCAAGTTCAAAAATTAAAAAAAATTAAATATTTTAAAAATATCCATCAACCAGACATACCCGGGGGAGAGCTCAAATGGATTAGTCTCTACCCCCTGCCTGCAGGAAGAGCCATGTCTTGACGGCTTTTCGGAAGGCCAGCAGGGTGGGGATGGTTCGGGTCTCTGGGGGAAGTTGGTTCCAGAGCACGGGCCCCCCCACAGAGAAGGCCCTCCCCCTAGGGCCCGCCAGCCAGCATTGTTTGGCTGACGGGACCTGGAGGAGGCCAACTCTGTGGGCCCTAACTGGTCGGAGGGAAGTATGAGGCAGAATGCGGTCCCGGAGATAGCCTGGTCCTAAGCCATGAAGGGCTTTAAAGATGATGATCAACACCTTGAATTGTACCCGGAGACCGATGGGCAACCAATGCAGCTGGCGGAGTATAGGTGTAACGTGGGTGTACCTTGGCACACCCACCACAGCACGCGCAGCTGCATTTTGCACCAACTGAAGTCTCCGGATATTCTTCAAGGGTAGCCCCATGTAGAGCGCATTGCAGTAATCCAAACGGGAGGTGACAAGGGCATGAGTGACCGTGAGTAGAGCCTCCTTCTCCAAGTATGGCCGCAATTGGTGCACCAGGCGAACCTGTGCAAAGGCCCCCCTAGCCACAGCAGTAAGATGATAATCCAATTTTAGCTGTGGGTCTAGGAGGACCCCCAAATTGCGGACCTGATCCGAGGGAGTTAATTTCCCTCCCTTGAGAACCAAGGAGGGACAGTTGTCATGGTCCTTAGGAGGCAATATCCAAAGCCACTCAGTCTTGTCGGGGTTGAGTCTGAGTCTGTTCCTCCCTGTCCAGGTCCTAACGTCGTCCAGGCACCGGCACATTACATCAACTGCCTCACTGAATTGAGACGGGGTGGTGATGTACAGATAATCTTGTAATCTAATTCCTCTAACCTTATACAACCTCATATATACATTTAAGCTTTATTCTTATTTATTTTGCCTTATCCTACTATTACTAAAACATCAATTTTTAATTCCTCTCGCTTTCAAATCTGCAGCCTCCAATATTTCTTTAAGTTGGCATCTGAAAATATGTCGATTTAGTCTTGCTTCACTTTGAGGAGTTGAGGACTGAAGTAGATAATTTGATTCTTCTTCACTTTCGACAATTACTTCTCTAATCTGTCTTAAGTCCTTTGTTTCTTCTTGACTATTCAGAGTTCCTTTCTGTTGTACAATATACAAATCTTCTTTTCCCTCTTTTTTAACTTCCTCATTTCCTTTGTCTTCTGGTGGTTTTGGTCTCCCCACCTTTAACACGTTGGCAAAAAAATATTTTGCTTTACAAATCGTATTGAGTCTGTCTCTTTCTCCCCTATAAGTAACCGATAGTCCAGCCGGGATTCCCCATGTGTATCTTATCTGTTGCTTTTTCAATTCTGCCACCAGAAAGGTATAATCTTTACGTGCTTTCAGTATTTTTGGAGGAATTTCCTTAAATGTCAAAACCTCTTGTTCTTTCACCTTAAGTTTGTTTTTATAAGTCGCCTGTAAGATTCGATTTTGCAATGTCTTTGTAGTAAAATATATTACAATGTCTCTTGGCAAATGATGTTGTCTGGCAAACCATGAATTGACACGGTATATTTTTTCAATCTGCCAGCCCAATTCCGCTTTTGTTTCCCCCAAAATCTGCACCAATGCATCCAAGATCTTTTCCTTTAAATTCTCTTGTTCGTTTTCTTTTACCCCTCTTAGCCGTAAAGCACATTCCATATCCTTATACTGGATCATCGTTAGTTCTGCCTCAGTTCCTTCAATTTTATTCTGAATCTCAGTTACTTTTTCACCCAAAGTCACGGTAGTCTGTTTAATTTCAGCCACATCTTGTTCCAATAATTCCATGTTAACTGCCACAGCTTTAAATACAGATTCCACATTGTCTCTGGTTTATGAGTCTGAGATGAAAACTCCTCTGAGACAGCTTGTATTTTTCCATTAATTTCAGTAATTTTTCCATTAATTTCTTTAATTTTTTTATTAATTACTGAAGCAATTTCTTTCTGCATATCTTTCATGGCTTGCTGCCACTTTTCAAACGTAAAAATCTGTGTTGGAGGGACAAAATCTTGCAGATTAACAATATGAGTAGGGAGACTTTCAACTCTTCCTATTCCTTTAAAAGGAACAGTCTTTGCCAGTTTTAAAGACATCTTCAATTTGTATTAATTCTTGTATATTTATTAAAAAACCAAAAAACAAAGTTCATCAAGGTAAAAAGTAAAAAATAAGAAAGATTTCTTACAAGCGTCTATTAGGAAACAGAACTCTCACTAGGTTTCAGTAGCTTTCACTTTCTCCACGCCCTTTCAAATTCCAAGTGCCATCTTTAGCTACTTTGTTACTTCCAGAAAATCCAAAAAACAACACCAGAGTTAAGTTAAAATACTTGCAATTAGGTTCTCCTGGTATGTTCCGTCTGCTACTTTTTAAAAAATATTAAAATCCATTTGTTTCAAGCAGAGATGGTCGCGGCTTCTTGCTCCGCTAAAAGGAAGCGGAGGCATTCCAGGTCCGGAGCTGTTGACAGGCTTCTAGGGAGCCCTCACCCTTCACACCACAGAGCTTCTTCTGGGGTGCTAGGGGGGCTCTACCTCGGCCCATCTGCTCTTCTCCCCTCCCTTTGCCCGGGACGGGAGTTTTTTTTAAAACCGAATTATAACTAGAGCCCAATTGATTGAGGATTTGGAGTTTACTTTTAAAGATCTGGAATTTAAAGGAAAGTAATTTGGTCGATGGAATTATTTAAAAACGGAAGAATTGGATTATAATAACAAAGGCAGAGCTGGGAGATGGAAACAGAGCCATCTGCTGGTTGGAGGAGTCACTGTAAGCGTGGGATATTACCAGAAATAATGTTTTGACAGCTGTTGTTTTTGGAACAGAGCAACTTGTGACTGTATAAAAGAAAAATATTTGGACTAAGATGGATAAGAACTGAACTGGATTGAATCTTAACAATAAAGGAACAGCAAGAAAGACTTAGACTTGTAATGACTAAATGGAATTAAAAGGATCTAATTGGTGAGATTTTACTAGAAGACAATTAAAGGCTGTGAAATATATTATTATTAGCAGCTGGAAGGACTATATAAATTTGGTGATTTGTGATCTTGCTGACAAAGAAATAAGCGATTGCTAAAAACTCTTGGAACTTATTGAAACATTTTGTTTTGTGGTACAGGCAGATACCAGTTAACAGCTGGAGCTCTATAAGATTTTAGATTTGAGAAACATAACTGAAAATATGGGAGATATTGACTACAAAGAAATGGCTGAATTCTTGAAAGATTTGTTTAAAGATTTAAGAAGAAGCTTTGGACTGGACGCAAAGGAGAAAGGGGAAAATATGGAAAAGGAAAAGGAAAGAATAACAAATGAAGGCAAGAAGACTGATGAAAACATCATAAACGATGATGAAAAGGGAAAGAACACTGAAAATGGAATATTGATTAATGATTATGTTGAGATTTATAACGATTCCACTGGGCTTAACAGTGAAAATAGAGATAAAGATAATAAAAATGATGATGTTCAGATTGAGGATAAAGATTTTAAGATATATAAAATTAAAGAACGAATGGGGAAAACTAGATACATACAGATAATAGATTTAAGAGGGGGAAAAGGGCGTGGGAAATGAGATCTTATTGGTATAAAGGTAAACGAAAGAAAGGGAAGAAATTAAGGAAATGGGGATGGAGGAAATACAGCTGCCAAAAAAGCCAACACAGTTCTAGGCTGCATTAACAGAGGGATAGAATCAAGATCACGCGAAGTGTTAATACCACTTTATAATGCCTTGGTAAGGCCACACTTGGAATACTGCATTCAGTTTTGGTCGCCACGATGTAAAAAGAATGTTGAGACTCTAGAAAGAGTGCAGAGAAGAGCAACAAAGATGATTAGGGGACTGGAGACTAAAACATATGAAGAATGGTTGCAGGAACTGGGTATGTCTAATTTAATGAAAAGAAGGACTAGGGGAGACATGATAGCAGTGTTCCACTATCTCAGAGGTTGCCACAAAGAAGAAGGAGTCAAACTAATCAAGGAGAGAAGCAACTTAGAACTAAGGAGAAATTTCCTGACAGTTAGAACAATTAATCCGCGGAACAGCTTGCCTCCAGAAGTTGTGAATGCTCCAACACTGGAAGTTTTTAAGAAGATGTTGGATAACCATTTGTCTGAAGTAGTGTAGGGTTTCCTGCCTAGGCAGGGGGTTGGACTAGAAGACCTCCAAGGTCCCTTCCAACTCTGTTGTTGTTGTTGTTGTTGTTGTTGTTGTTGTTGTTATTATTATAATTATATAATGGAAGTAATTGGGAAATTAAAAGGGAATGGATGAAGACTTTGAAATATTACAAATGATTTTTTTTCTTTTATTATTTACCTTCATTTCTTATTATTATATTAGATTTAATTGTGATAAGTATGTTAATAGATTAAAATTTTGATATATAAAATTAATATAACTATCTGATTAGAAATTCAAAGATCTTTCTTTTTTTTCTTTTCTCTCTCTTCCTTTTCTTCTTTTTATAAAGATTAATATTGTTGAATTGTTTGGAATAATGTGGATAAAACAATGACAATATGAGAAATATGGAATAAATATGATCATTAGAATTTAAGGGAAATTACCTAAATATTAAAAATGAACAGGTTATATTATGAATGTTTATCATTTTAAAAATTTATTAAGCTGAGATTTGGTAAGTTAATCGATTTGGATCTTTCCCTCTTCTTTTTATATTCTATTTTTTCTTTACTATTTTTTTTCTTTTCTTTTCTATTCTTTGATGTTTAAATATAAGAGATGGATGAATTGATAATGGTAAGATTAATTTTTTGATTTGATTTAATTAAATATTTATATTGAGGCAGGAAATAAAGAATTAGAAATAATGGAAATGAATTTAAATGTCAGAAAAAAGGGGTATATTATGATTGCATATTATGCTTTTGTACTACTTTTATATATGAGATTTGTTTAAATGTAAAATTTAAGATTTTTTTTATTTTAAGAGTTGAAAAATTATAGAGTGGATACAATTAGTAAGAATGTTGATGATTAATATGAGAAATTAAAAGAATAATTGGGCATTTAGTTTTTTGATAGAACAAAGGATAAAAAACTGAAACGATGAATAAAGATACTAAAGAATTAAAGGAAGCAATATGGCTTAAAATTAAGAAGCAGGAGACAGTAACTATCTTGGAAAGATAAGCAAATAGCAGTCAATTTGGAAGGAAATTTGAAATTAACTGGTGAATATCCCAGATGACAAAACTAGAAATTAGATTTTTTTTTCTTTTGGGGGGGAGGTAAGATGGAAATAGCAGCATGTACCTAGAAGAGAGTACTACATAAAAAGAATAATAATATAATTATATTGGTTAATTTTTATTATTATTATATTTTTATTTTTTAAAAAAGAGATATGATTAGTTTAAAATTGAGATTAGCACCAGTCTGTCAAATATAAAATGAGTTAGTATAAAAGCACTCAAGGAAAGGTAAAGAGTGAAAGAGGAAGTAGAAGGGGAGGAAGAGAAGGTGTAGAGAGGGTAGAGGAGGAGGGAGAAAGTAGGAGAAGTTGGAGATAGAGAGAGGGGAGTGCAATGGAATAAAGTAGATGACTGATGACTGACGAGGCAAGTGTTGAATAAGATATTGACTTTTGAATGATTGATTATATTGAACAAATATGTATTTTTATTGTAATATCTTAAGGTACATGTGTATTGAATTGTATATGAAGTGATGGAGAAAATAAAAAATTTTGTACAAAAAAAAAGAATGTTAGACTAAATAACATTGTTAAGTTCATAGATGTCTTTGTTCTTGGCCGCAAGAATAGCTCATTCACTCAGCCAATCGTGATTCTTATAATTGGTTTGAATATTGGGAAATACTTTTTCAACCAATTCTTCTTTTGATGTCACTAAATTGCATAAGTTATGAGGCAATGAAATTCGTCCTGCAAAATATTTAGTATAGCGTGTGTTGCTTTTATGTCCAACAGATGGTGCTGTTTTTCAAAAAAGCATGTTTTTACCTGTCACAGGTGTGACATCTATATAATATAGGTATATAAAAACACGCACGTATTCAAATTCAACGTGTCAAAATTTCAAAGCAATCGGTGAAGAACTATCGGAGATTTAAGATTTTGAACAAACGAACATTTACATTTTTATTTATATAGATTAATCCACTCTTTAACCCATACCAGAATTGCAGCTTTGTAATAAAGTCGCCAGTCAGGGAGCACCATCCCACCTCTGCTTCTATCATCCTGAAGATCTATTAATTTTATTCTTGCTTTTTTACATGCCCAAATAAATTTTGTTGTAATTTTATTCAAATCCGTAAAAAAAATTATCTAATTTTATGGGTATAGTTTGGAAAAGATAAAGCAATTTCGGCAAAATGTTCATTTTGGAGGTTGCAATTCGACCTAGTATAGATAATTGTAATGTTCCCCATCTTTCCAAATCTGTTTTTATTTGTTGTATTAATTTCCCATAGTCTTCTTTGATTGAGGAACATCTCGCTGTTAACCAAATACCTAAATGTTTTTTTTGTACATTGTAGTCCCAATATTCCCTCTAATTCTTTTCCCTGTTTTAATGTTAGATTTTTCACTATCGTTTTTGTTTTTGTTTTATTAATTTTGAGGCCTACTTCTCCATATTTCTCTATTTCCCTGAGTAAAAATTGTCCTGTCTCCTTTGGATCTTCAATAAAAAATACGAGACCTCGTACTAGGTCCGTGATGGCGAACCTATGGCACGGGTGCCACAAGTGGCATGCGGAGCCATATCGGTGGGCACGCGAGCTCAGGTCCGGCATGCATGTGTGCACCAGCCGGCTGATTTTCGGGCTTTCTGGGCCCACTGGGAGTCGGGAAACAGGCTGTTTCCAGCCTCCAGAGGGGGTGGGGAAGGCCGTTTTTGCCCTCCCCAGGCTCCTAGAAAGGCTCTGGAGCCTGGGGAGAGCAAAAAATGGGCATGCCATTGCATGCTGGGAGCAGGGGGGTCATGCGTGCATGTGCGGGGGTGCATGGAATTATGAGTGTGGGCACGCACACACGTGATCCCCCGCATTCCCCCCCCTTTTGGCACGCGAACCAAAAAAGGTTCGCCATCATTGTACTAGGTCGTCTGCAAGCGCTTGAATTTTATACTCTTCCTTTCTAATCTTAGTTCCTTTAATCTCTTTATTTGCTCTAATCTTTATTAATAAAGACTCTAATGTTAGGATAAATAGCAGAGGTGACAAAGGGCATCCCTGACGGGCATGTCTAGTTTAATGAAAAGAAGGACTAGGGGAGACATGATAGCAGTGTTCCACTATCTCAGAGGTTGCCACAAAGAAGAAGGAGTCAAGCTATTCTCCAAAGCACCTGAGGGTAGAACAAGAAGCAATGGGTGGAAACTAATCAAGGAGAGAAGCAACTTAGAACTAAGGAGAAATTTCCTGACAGTTAGAACAATTAATCAGTGGAACAACTTGCCTCCAGAAGTTGTGAATGCTCCAACACTGGAAGTTTTTAAGAAGATGTTGGATAATCATTTGTCTGAAGTGGTGTAGGGTTTACTGCATAAGCAGGGGGTTGGACTAGAAGACCTCCAAGGTCCCTTCCAACTCTGTTATTCTATTCAAATAAAGATCTGGACTCGAGTGGATCTTGCTGGGGTCTCTGGGACATGGAATTGATATTTATTTAGCAGTAAATTCCATTAATCTAGTGAAGCTTGATTGCAAACAAATCATAGTTTTTTGCATTTTGGGTAATAAAGGTAGTCCTTGACTTACAACCACAATTGACCTGAAATTTCTGTTTTTAAGTGAGGCATTTGTTAAGTGAGTTTTGCCCCATTGTATGACTTTCCTTGCCACAGTTGTTAAGTGAATCACTGCAGTTGATAAGTTAGTAACCTGGTTGTTAAGTGAATCAGGCTTCCCCATTGACTTTGCTTGTCAGAAGGTTGCAAAAGGTGATCACATATCCCTGGAATTGCAGCAAAAGTAATAAATATGAACCAGTTACCAAGCATCTGAATTTTGATCACATGATCATGGGGATGCCACAAAGGTTGTAACTATGAAAAATGGTCAAAAGTCACATTTTCCACATGTAACTTTGAATGGTCACTAAACGAACTGTTGTAAGTCAAGGGCAGCCTGTAGATTTGTACTTTTTGGTAATAGTTTTGAGACTTGTGCACAATAAAATTATAAATATGCTATAATCTTATGCAGTGCATTATTCTTGTGATAGTTAAGTACATTATTGTGTTTCAGTCCATCCCTAAATCTGAATGTGGTTTCCTAAATTATGCAAAGAAGACAAGGTTCTTCCAGTACTTGCTGGAGTTCTCATTCCGCACCAGTTGGATATAGAGGTGTTATGAATTCTTAGGGGCAGGAGTGAATGTATACATTATGCTTGTGGGGACTTACATTTTAAAAAGGTATTTATTTCTCATTGATTTATTTCTTCATGATATCTATATACCAGATAAATATAAGTACTTTCCCAGGGATATGTCAGATATTGGAATGATGGGTTGGAGGAGGAATGGATTTCTGGGAGATTAAGAGAGTGTGTATACTTTCAGTTACATATGTGAGATGAGCAGCTATATAAAATTAATAAATGAATAAATTGTGGAGTAGCAATGCTTTCAATTCTTACATTGTGCATATATACATTACGTACACTCTGTCAATATTCCGATGAATCCAACCAAAAAAACAGATATCTTCCAAAGGTTGAATGTAAAACTTTATTGAGTACATCATTTTGGCACTGAAGAAGGGAAAATCAGCTGTAATTAATTCCCATGTTAACCCACATAATTACATTATAGATACATTTCCCCTTCCCCCGCAGGTCACATTGTCCAATTGAGTGCCATTCTTTTGTTATGAGAAAAGTCTCTGGTCTTGGCAGACACCTGCTGATGTGTCCTTGGCTCTCACAGCTCTTCTGCTTGAAGCCTGGAGCCTGTATTCCATCTCGTCCTCCCCTCCCCTCTAGTTCTTTGGCAAGTTGAAAAGCAATAATGTTTCCAACAGCATAAGCGTGCTTCAATCTTGACACACTGTGCATGTAAAAGTGATGTGGATACTCTTAAGGGATTGGGTATAAGAGCACTTTGATGGAACTAATTATCTAGAGACATCATGAGCTTATGGTAACTTAGATGAGTTCCCATGAAGCAAAATGTCCATTAGTTTGAATGCTTTAATTTGCAATCAGCAGATAATTGGACTTAGTAGCATAAATAGACCTTTCCAATTCTATAATTTGTAAATTTATGTATATTTGAAACATTTTACTTAATGCCATCGCAATATACGACCGTAATGGGAAGACTCCATTACGGTTGCATCTCAAGGTCTACCTGTATAGCAACAAGTAAAATATAATAACTAATTTCTATTTTGAATGATAATTGCTCCTACAATGGAATTAGAATTAGTTTAGGTATACTTCTGTTACTATAGATATTTAATATTTCAAAATTCAGTATAAGAATCCTAACTTTTTAAAGCTCTCTTTCAAATGTTAATGATTTATTGTTCACTAACAATAAACAGCATTTCCGTTCTCTTTGTGTACAGATTATTTTTAAATGGGTTGGAATATTGAAAGTTGGAAACTTCTTACTTTCATTTCTGAGAAAACGTATTGCATCAAACTACATTGATGTTAAGTAACAACTCTAAAAGGTATTCAGGATCATCTCTGTAGATGTGGCATTGCATGACTTCACAAGCATCTAACTTTAGGATGAAGAGTCAATCTATAAACCAAATGCAGTTATATCTTATTCCTTCTGTGTACGGAGTACACTTCCGCCTGAGCTCTGAGGGGGTGGTTAGAGGGAAAGAGGAGGAGGGGAAGAGGGGAGCTCAAAAAAGCAAACAGGAAACATTAACTCTCTGGGTACTGCTGCCTTTTGTGCGGGGCTGCATCTTCTCAAGCTAAGCATCATGCTTCTGAAAGTTCCAGCAAGCAAGCGGGCTGCACGGTGGAAGAAGGGACAACTTGACATTGTTTGTGTAACTGAGACCTGGCTGGGCCAGGAGGGGGGAGTAGCTCTCTCCGAGATATGCCCAGATGGGTTATCAGTGCAGCATCATTCTATACCCCAGGGAAGGGGGGGAGGAGTGACAATAATAACGCACCGAAGTCTGCATCCTCGTAGGATCCCTGCCCCGGAGATTGTTGGGTGTGAGACGCTCCTTCTGAAGTTGGACTTAGGGGTTCAGGTGGGCCTTTTCTTAACGTACCTGCCTCCCAGCTACGCTAGTAAGGCCCTGCCTGAGCTGCTCGAGGCAGTAGCCGGCTTGGCGGTTGAGTTCCCCAGGCTTATGGTGCTCGGGGACTTTAACCTGCCTTCTGCTGGCGAAACCTCTGGGGTAGCTCAGGAGTTCATGGATTCCATGACAAGCATGGACCTGACCCAAGTAATCCAGGGTCCAACTCATGAGGGTGGTCACACGCTCGACCTAGTGTTTCTTTCGGGGCAGTGGAGAGATGATCTGAAGATAGGGGACATAGTCATCACCCCACTGTCATGGTCAGATCATTTTCTACTGAGGTTGGATTTCACAGCCCCATTCCTCCCCCGCAGGGAGGCGGGACCGACTAGGTGGTTCCGCCCCAGGCGCCTAATGGAGCCAGAAGGATTCCAGAGGGAACTTGGGGAAATACCTGAAACCCTGGTACACAATTCGGCTGATTCCCTGGTGGCTGCTTGGAACACCGGATTGCGCCTATGCGACCTCTCCGCGGCAGTGGATCCCGGAAAGCCCCCTGGTTTACTGAGGAGCTCCGGGAGATGAAACGCCATAAGAGACATCTGGAGCGCCACTGGAGAGCCAGTAAAACCGAGTCTGATCGAACACTATTAAGAACCTACATCAAGTCTTATTTAGTGGCGATAAGGGCGGCAAAATGATCTCATTTTTCCACTCTTATTGCGTCCGCAGATTCTCGCCCAGCCGCCTTGTTTAGGGTGACTCGCTCCCTCCTTGCCAAAGGGGGGAGCGAGGAACACTTGCAAGGTAGAGCTGAGGAATTCGCGCAGTTTCTGTCGGATAAAGTCTCTCAGATCCGGTCAAACCTGGACTCCGGCTGGGCAGAGTCCACTGAGATGACAGGGGCGAGTCTTAGTCCACCATTGTGGGTGGAGTTTGGGCCTGTTTCTCCTGAAGACGTGGACATAGCCATGGGTGCGATGAGTGCCTCCACCTGTTTATTGGACCTGTGCCCCTCCTGGTTGGTTTCGGCCAGCAGGGAGGTGGCACGAGGCTGGATCCAGGCGGTGGTCATAGTTTCTTTGACGGAGGGATCTGTACCGCAGCCGTTAAAAGTTGCGGTGGTGAGACCCCTCCTGAAGAAGCCTTCCCTGGATCCAGCGGACTTGAAGAACTTTCGTCCGGTCTCCAACTTGCCTTTTCTAGGGAAAGTTGTTGGGAAGGTGGTGGCTACTCAGCTTCTGCGGCTATTGGAGGAAATGGAGCATCTAGATTCCTATCAGTCGGGTTTCAGGCGCAGCTTCAGTACAGAAACTGCCTTGGTCGCCCTGATGGATGATCTCTGGCGAGCCCGGGATTGTGGAAATTCCTCCATCCTGGTGCTACTTGACCTCTCAGCGGCTTTCGATACCATCGACCATGGTATCCTTCTGCATTGTCTCGGTGAGTTGGGAGTGGGAGGCACCGTTTTACGGTGGTTCTCCTCTTATCTCACCGACAGGATGCAGTCTGTGTTAACAGGAGGGCAGAGATCGTCCCCTAGGCCCCTGTCATGCGGGGTGCCTCAGGGTTCGGTTCTCTCGCCCATCTTGTTCAACATCTACATGAAACCGCTGGGGGAGATCATCCAGAGACATGGGGTGAGTTTTCATCAGTACGCTGACGACACCCAGCTGTACTTTACCACCCCGTCTCAATTCAGTGAGGCAGCTGATGTAATGTGCCGATGCCTGGACGACGTTAGGACCTGGATGGGGAGGAACAGACTCAGACTCAACCCCGACAAGACTGAGTGGCTTTGGATATTGCCTCCTAAGGACCATGACAACTGTCCCTCCTTGGTTCTTGAGGGAGTGAAATTAACCCCCTCGGAACAGGTCTGCAATTTGGGGGTCCTCCTAGACCCACAGCTAAAATTAGAGCAACACCTTACAGCTGTGGCTAGGGGGGCCTATGCACAGGTTCGCCTGGTGCACCAGTTGCGGCCATACTTGGAGAAGGAGGCTCTACTCACGGTCACTCATGCCCTTGTCACCTCCCAACTGGACTACTGCAATGCACTCTATATGGGGCTACCCTTGAAGAGTATTCGGAGACTTCAGTTGGTGCAAAATGCGGCTGTGCATGCTGTGGTGGGTGTGCCAAGGTACACCCACGTGACACCGATACTCCACCAGCTGCATTGGTTGCCCATCGGTCTCCGGGTACAATTCAAGGTGTTGATCATCATCTTTAAAGCCCTTCATGGCTTAGGACCAGGTTACCTTCGGGACCGCATTTTGCCTCATACTTCCCTTCGACCGGTTAGGGCCCACAGAGTGGGTCTCCTCCAGGTCCCATCAGCCAAACAATGTCAGCTGGTGGGCCCTAGGGGGAGGGCCTTCTCTGTGGGGGGCCCCGTGCTCTGGAACCAACTTCCCCCAAAGACCCGAACCATCCCCACACTGCTGGCCTTCCGAAAAGCCGTCAAGACATGGCTCTTCCTGCAGGCAGGGGGAAGAGACTAGCTCCATCTGAGCTCCCCCCCCCCCCAGTATGACTGATGGTGAATCATTTTCTAACGTTTTGTATATGTTTTAACTGATGTTTTAATCGTGGTTTATTATTAGTGTTCTCATAAAATTGTTGTACGCTGCCCTGAGTCCCTCGGGAGTAGGGCGGCCTAGAAGAACCAATAATAAATAAATAAATAAACTTTCAATGAAATGTATGGCGAGTCCTTTTTCAAGACAGTGGCACAGACGTGGGAGATTAAGAGTTACCGCCGGGGAAGCTCGGTTTCTTCAAGCTTACCTTTAAAAGCATTAAGGCCTTTAAAGATCTTAAACTTTGCTCGGGCTACTCCCAAGCACCCAACATGTTTTATCTGAAAGAAGCTCAATTCAAGCTCTATTCAGATGTACGCCCCAGTTTTCTAGTAGAATTCTCTTAAGTAACTTCAGCCTTGAAACGTAAGATATTGAAAGAATGTTAGTTTTTAATTAACATTTGAACGGAGAAGGAGTTAAAACCATGTCGCTAAAACCTGTTTTCAACAAGTACAATTAAAAGGACAGAGTCTTGAACTTTAGTTCACATATTTATTCCTTTTAGAATAAAACATTTACTCTTCAAAGAAGAGTTTATCCAGGTTAATGATCAGGAACCTTAAATAGTTACAACACAACTTTAAGTAGCATTATGAAACAGTGGTTCTAAATCAATTTCTGGAGAGAAGGATTCACAATCTTATTCCTAATTTAAAAATTAGGGATACATCCGATTAAAGGACCCATAAGATTTTGCAGCTGATTAACCAAGGCAGCTGATTAACCAATCTGTATTTGTGAATAAATTCACCCTGAAGGGAGTGAAAACCATTTTCTGATTAATAATCCGAATACTTTTTTATAAGAGAACTCAAGCGGGATAGTCCCACACAGGTCAATCAATGCAAAGAAGGAAGATTTCATTAAGATGGTGATTGATGTGAATTGTTGGATTCAATGTTACTCCATCGAACAGATCTGTTGTTGAATTCTGGATCCAATTATTTTTAAACACTTGTTCAAGCTGCAGTTCAATTAGAAAGTAGTTGATCTGATAAACTGATAAATTGAAGCCCAACCCTACTGATTTTTGAACAGTAGTTAGGAATCAATTATGCTTTACCAAATTGTCTTTTTAATGCAGGAAATAATTTTGTTGAATGTAGTTTTTAGAATATTTGCTTTTCATAAAATATTTGTAATATAACAGCAAATATCAGCAAAGCTGATTAGGATGCACTCCTAAATATACTTACAAAAGAATAAGCTCCATTGAGAACAGTGCAACTTAATAAAAATGTGCTGATATTTATAGTTTAGAGTAAAACTTTTAAATTACAAGATGTGTAGTTTACTATTCATTGTTTTCAAACTACAGCTTACATGCACCATGTTAGAAAATAATCAGTCATATGCAATTATTTTATTCCTATGAAGTATACAGAAGTGATTGTTCATTCACTTGTTTGAACCTGACTAACCATGGGGTGTTTACCCAATGATATTCGTTGTGCTCTTGCAAAGACTGCCCAGAGAATTTCTGATCTGGTGAGAAAAAAGCAATCTCAATCTTCTCACTGACGTTGGCTTTTTATGCATACTGTAGCAAAGTATAGCAATGTAGTTTACTGTTGTTATATTAAGACTGTTACCCATGCTACACCATGCTTCAAGACAAAATTTCATTTATTTGTAATTAGAAATAAATATTTTACAATATATAATTACATATTGTTTTTGTGATTAATCACTATGCTTTAATTATGTTCATTTTATAACAATGAAAATACATCCTGCATATTAGATATTTACATTACGATTCATAACAGTAGCAAAATTACAGTTATGAAGTAGCAACGAAAATAATTTTATGGTTGGGGGTCACCACAACATGAGGAACTGTATTAAGGGGTCGCGACATTAGAAAGGTTGAGAACCACTGCCCTATGTGATACGCCATTATAGCATAATAGGGAACATCAACATATGTGAACCCTTGGAATAAGGAGTTCAGCCTGTCTAAATCTAATGACTTCGAGATTTCTTCATCTACAGCTCCTACTATCCTATGGTGGTTGCTAATGATAGGAATTCTGTGGAATCTTTATGTTGATGAAATCTGAATTAAATAATGTTATGGGAAACATGTTCAGATCATTTTAAGACACTGAAGTCCTTGTCTACAAAAGCAGCAAAATGAGGTGCCAGAATGTTGAGGTGGTCAAATGGTGCAAGGGCTTATAGCTACAGTTGCCCCCCCCCCATGTCATTCTGGTCTCACACACACATACACACAACCAAATAACCTTGTGAAACCTTAGAAATAATAAATCTATTACTACCTAAGCTTTAATGGATAGCAACTTATTTCATGAAGTGCATTATAAATAAGCACAGAAGGAGAGATAAGAGGAAAAGGAATGATGAAAGGAGAAGTGGAAATCAGAATTATTTCAGATAGTAATTATAAACAGCAATTAGAACACAAACATTTGTGCATTATTAGCACAAATGTTAGCTAACATTATTACATTATTTCTTGGTGTTTTTTGTTAAATGTTCCATTATGCTGAAGAATTCCCTAAATTAGATCACTGCAGCACATTGATTGAAGAATTTTTCTTCCTGTTTATTTGCAGGGAGTTTTGATACAGCTTTATTAAGGAAGTCCACTGCAGTTGTAGTCTGTGACTAGGGTAATATCAGTATTGTTGGAATTGTGTTACAGGCACTTTTCATTATCTTAACCAGGAAAGTTTCATAATTATTCAAATATTTCTGTTTATGACAACTTACAAAGGTAATTTAAATTGTTATAATAAACAGAAGTAACCCTTTCACTTTAAGTTGCCTGAATGAATCAATGGTACATTAAAAAATCTATGAAAAGATTACAGCTCAGTGTTATATTTTTCACACATTCTCTGGGAATCTTTCCATGGCAGATAAATGATGCTTCAATTATGGAAAAGTATTGCACCCTAATGCATTTCTTTATAAAATGGATATTTAAAAAATTGTCTGAAATATGCAAAGCTAGATGACTTCAAGGTTAGCTGCTAAAAAATGTTGTGTGGTGGACTTAAGTATTTAAGCCATGAGTTTTGAAGGATCTTGTCACCAGGTGGAGACAAGAGTACAGATATGAAACATTAGCTTTTTGATAGAACATTTGCTAGATTCCATTTAGAATTTAAATTGTTGCCACCAGATGGAGGCATACTATGATAATTTAGAAATGTAATAAGCTTCCAGATGCTGCTGCATACATTATTCCACTTGTAAGGAATAATTCCACAGCAAGAGTTAGAAATTAACACTGATGATGATTTCTTTTTGGAACCCTTTATTTCATGTTAGAGGCTGCCATTACCTACCAGAAGCTAATTTATAAATTTTACTTTTTTTTCATTCCTTTAGAGGAAGTTGAAAAAAACTTGTGGCCCCCTCAAATATTTCTGAACTTAGAGCTGTGGTTGTTTCTCCATTCCTTCCTTAAAAATAAAGTCAGATTAAAGATTAGTAAGAGAAAACAACAAAACACAAAAAGATGATTCCTCTTAGCCTCAAGAAATTTATTAAGAAACTATTTACAAATATTGAATAAATGGGGTAGAAAGATAGTCCGCCTTTTAAGATTGAAGATAGATGTTCCTTAGTGAACCTCACTGATTTTACATCTGTAGATTCCATCCTAACGAAGGATTAAAATGATTTGGAATCCAGATAATTTTTTTTCTTTTTTCACAGACTTAAACAGGAGAACTTTATCTATTCAAGATATCATGAATTGTATGAGATATTCTTCACTTTAGCTTTAGCATAATTTGTGTTTTATTTACTGAGAAAAATTCTGTTTATTTCGCCACCAAGGTGTTCCACCATTGCTACTAAAACGAGAAATTTCTCAGTGTATTCAAATTATTGAATTGTTGAGGTGTTTCTTGCCATATATTTTGCATGGAAAGACCACTTATTTTTCCAATGTAAATTGGAGCTACCTATTATTGAAGTAGGATAATTTTGCAGTATTGGATTCTGAATCTGTTCTTTGGTTAGTCAATTGGTATGGTCTATATTGTATGCATATAATCTTTACATACCAACTTCACAGGTGGTTATATTTTTTTTGGATATTTTTCTTGAAAAGCTTATCCATATTGTATTTTCATGGTTAACTCTTCTGTGCTATGATGTTGTTCATACTCTGTTTCTTAATTTCATAATCAAGGTAGTCAGTTTTCATCTATATTACAAATTATCTACCCATAATTAGCATAGCATAGCATAGCATAGCATAGCATAGCATAGCATAGCATAGCATAGCATAGCATAGCATAGCATAGCATAGCATAGCATAGCATAGCATAGCATAGCATAGCATAGCATAGCACAGCACAGCACAGCATAGCATAGCATAGCATAATAGAATAGAATAGAATAGAATAGACCTTTAAGGTTTTCTAGTCCAGCCCCCTGCTCAAGTAGGAGAACCTAAACTGCATCTAGACCGAGATGCAGGGCAGCGTCGGGGCTCCAGGGCTCCTTCGGCCGCTTGGCCGGAGAACAGCAGGGATGCCGCCATGGTCGGGGACTCAGTCGGGTGGCTGCAGCCCCGCGGGAGACGGCAACTATCTCACTTTACACAAAAAAACACAAAAGCTACACAACTGACTCCTACACAACTGACTCACACACAATGCAGAAGCAGCTGGACTTCACACAAAATGGCCCCTGCAACAAGCAGGAACCTCACAGAGTCACAGTTCAGGCGAATAGGTAGTTTAAAGAAAATGCTTTAAAAAAGTTTTTTTTAAAAAAGGTTCCACCTCTCAGCTGATTGTCAAACAGCTGATAGTCAGAACCTTTTTTTAACTTTTTAAGCATTTTTTTACTACCAGTTTCAGTGAATAAGTAGTAAAAATGCTTTTAAAAAAAGTAAAAAAAAGGTTCATCAGCTGTGACAATCAGCTTTGCCACGCGATCCTCGGAACCTTTTTTTTACTTTTTAAAAGCATTTTTACTACTGGTTCAGAGAACCGGAAGCATTTGTTACTACCGGTTAAACCGAACCGGGCCGAACCGGTAGCATTTCACTCCTAGTTGGAATGAACATAATCCTATTATCCTATTATTTTGCAACATGCATAACATTTTGTTTTTAAAGCTAATTAATTAAAACATTAAAGCTTATTAAGGCTACTATATTGTTTATAACTTTATAAATATTAGTATTGTTAAGTGAAGATAAAGAATACATTTTCATTCTTCATGAGTGTTCTTGCTGCTATTGTCAGCTTTACTTAATTGAGCAAGGCATATATAAAGTCTTCCATTTTAAAGTCCCTGATAACTGTATTTTAAAACAAGTTTAATTTTTTTTAAATGAACTAACAATCCAGGCAAACTGTTTTAAATAGAATTTCTAATAGACGTCCACAGCCATTTCTTTTGGTGTGCCACAGGGCTTGGTACTCTCTCCTCTCTCTTTTAACATCTACATGAAGTTTGTTTGTTTGTTTGTTTGTCTGTTTGTTTGTTTGTTTATTTAATTAATTAATTAATTTATAGGCCGCCCATATCACGCAGAACTCAGGGCGGCATACAACAAAGAGAAGAAAAAAACAATCAATAAGAACAAAAGATGACAATTTAAAATAAAACAAAAATTAAAACACATCTTCATTCATACCTGGGGCATTAAGTTCTATTCTCACCCCGCCTGCAGGAAGAGCCATGTTTTCACGGCTTTACAGAAGGCCAGCAGGGTAGGGATAATCCGGATCTCTGGGGGAAGTTGGTTCCAGAGAGACGGAGCACCCACAGAGAAGGCTCTCCCCCGCGGCCCCACCAACCGGCATTGCTTGGTTGATGGGACCTGGAGGAGACCAACTCTGTGGGACCTAACCGGTCATAGGAAGATATGCGGTAGGATGCGGTCCCGAAGGTAACTTGGCCCTAACCCATGTTGGGCTTTAAAGGTTAAAACCAACACCTTAAATTGCGTCCGGAGACTAATGGGGAGCCAATGCAGCTGGCGGAGAATAGGTGTTACGTGGGTGTATCTTGAGACACCCACCACAGCTCACGCAGCTGCATTTTGCACCAATTGCAGTCTCCGGATACTCTTTAAGGGTAGCCCCATGTAGAGTGCGTTACAGTAGTCCAGCCGTGAGGCGATGAGGGCATGAGTGACTGTGAGTAAGGCCTCCCTCTCCAAGTAGGGTCGCAATTGGTGCACCAGACGAACCTGTGCAAAGGTCCCCCTAGACACAGCTGACAGATGTTGGTCCAATTTAAGCTGTGGATCTAGGACAGTGATGGCGAACCTATGGCACGGGTGCCATAGGTGGCACGCGGAGCCATATCTGCCGGCACGCGAGCCATTGCCTAGCTCAGCTCCAGCACGCATGTGCGTGCTAGCCAGCTGATTTTTGGCTCACACGGAGGCTCTGGGAGGGTGTTTTCGGCTTCCAGAGAGCCTCCGGGGGACGGGGGAGGGCATTTTTGCCTTCCCCAGGCTCCAGAGAAGCCTCTGGAGCCTGGGGAGGGTGAAAAATGGGCCTACCAGGCCCACCAGAAGTTGGGAAATGGACCATTTCCGGCCTCCAGAGGGCCTCCGTGGGGGAGTGGGAGGCCGTTTTCACCCTCCCCAGGCATTGAATTATGGGTGTGGGCACTCGCGCATGTGCAATAGCGGACGCGCATGCACTTTTGGCACCCGAGGAAAAAAAGGTTCGCCATCACTGATCTAGGAGAACACCCAAATTGCGAACCCGTTCCGAGGGAGTTAATTTCTCTCCCCTAAGAACCAAGGAGGGGCAGTCGACATAATCCTTAGGGGGCAATATCCACAGCCACTCGGTCTTGTCAGGGTTGAGCTTGAGCCTGTTCATTCCTATCCAGACCCTAACATCGTCCATGCACTGGCACATCACATCTACTGCTTCCCTGAATTGAGACGGGGTGGAGATGTATAACTGGGTGTCGTCAGCATATTGCTGGAACCTCACCCCGAGTCGTCGGATGATCTCACCCAGCGGTTTCATGTAGATGTTAAACAGGATGGGTGAGAGGACCGATCCCTGAGGCACCCCGCAAATCAGGGGCCTAGGGGTTGACCTCTCCTGTCAACACCGACTGCGTCCTGTCGGAGAGGTAGGAGGAGAACCACTGTAAAACAGTGCCTCCCACTCCCAACTCAACCAGTCGGCGCAGAAGGATACCATGGTCAATGGTATCGAAAGCCGCTGAGAGATCAAGTAGCACCAGGATGGAGGAATAACCTCCATCCCGGGCTCACCAGAGATCATCCATCAGGGTGACCAAAGCAGTTTCTGTGCTGTAGCCGGGCCTGAAGCCTGATTGAAAGGGATCTAGATAATCAGTGTCATCCCATAACCATAGGAGTTGGAGCGCCACCACTTTCTCTTTTTTTGTTTAAAAATAATCTTTATTGAAATTTTACAATAAAAAAGAACACGAACAACACACAACAACACACGGACATAACACATATAGCACGAACGAATACACATATTTACACGCAACATTACAAAGAAATCGAGTACTTTTTTACAGCATTCTTGAATTATTTGTTTAGTATCGAAATCTGTATATACATTTTAAGTATGTTCCATAACATAGGTGTCGGTGGTAGTCATCCATAGGTTAATTCATTTAGTTACAACTTACAGAAGAGAGTGGTTTTAAACATATCTCAATTCATCTGCCAAATTTTTAATTTTGGGTTTTGGCTGATCCAATTATATAGCTTGTTCCATATTTGGTAGAAATCTGTATCGTCCTTCCCATGTATCTGCATTGTTAATTTGCACATTTCTGCGCACTCCAGTATTTTTCTGATGACCATCGAGGCAGTGGGGGTATGTTCTAGTTTCCAATTTTGGGCATATGTTAATCTGGCTGCTGTAACTATATGTAGTATTAAATATCTTTCTTCTTTTGAGTATTTTGTACGGAGTATCCCTAATAAAAAAAATTCAGGTTTTAGTGGGATTTCTCTCTGTATTATTTCTTCCAGCCAAGCTCTAATTTTGTTCCAGAAGGTTCTGGCTTTAGGGCACGTCCACCATTGGTGGTAGTAAGTTCCTCTCTCTTTTTTACACTTCCAACATTTTGAGGAGGTTGTTGGGAACATTTTTGCCAGTCGGGCCGGGGGGAGGTGCCAGCGATAAAACATTTTGTATATATTTTCTTTGTATGTGGCCGCTAGTGTAAGTTTGTAGTTTAGTTCCCAAACTTTATCCCATTCTGAGAGTGTTATTGAATAGCCAAAGTTTTGTGCCCAAGCTATCATGTTGCCTTTCACCACTTCTTCAAAAAGATTATATTCTAACATAAAGTCATAGAGCCGAGAAATTATTTTCCCATCTGGTCCTAGTAAAATTTTATCTAAAGTATGTTCATTTTGAAAGCCTGGTTGTATCGCGTCCCTGGTGTACCTTGTACTAATCTGTAGGTAGTGCCACAAATCTAGTTCAATTCCAAGTGTTCTAAGTTCTTGCCTTGATCTAATATTATCGTGGTCATCTAAAATTTGTTTGTAAGTAAAGATTTTTTTATTGTTTAGTAGGTTAGGGTAGATAATTGCTTCTGTGGTGGAAAGCCATTTAGGAATTTTAGGATAGTGTGCTTTCTTTATTTTAAGCCAGACTTCAATTAGGGACCCTCTTATGTAGTGCCTCTGGAAGTAGGCATGTGCCTTCTGCTTTCCATCCCATAGGAATGCGTGCCACCCAGCCTGTAAGTCAAAGCCTTCTAAGGTTAGGGTCCTATTATTTCTTAATGTTACCCACTCCTTTATCCAGCTGAGTGCCGCTGCTGTATAGTAGCTCTCCCAATCCGGGAGTCCAAAGCCACCCCTCTGCCTCTTGTCGTACAATGAAGTAGTTTTAATCCTAGCTTTCTTTTTGGCCCAAATGAATCTCTTAATTATATTGTTCAGTTCCAAGAAGTAGTTTCTCCTTAATCTAATTGGTGCTATTTGAAAGAGGAATAACACTTTTGGGAGGACCATCATTTTGATGGCCGCTATCTTCCCTAGAAAGGATAGCTGTAGTTTGGACCAACTTTCTAAATCCTTACTAATTTTTTGTGTTAGTTTTGTATAATTGTCCTCTTTTATAGAACTACACTTCGCTGTTAACCACAATCCTAAATATTTAATTTTTTTAACCGTCTTGATTCCCAATCTTATTTCTAAAGCTTTATTTTGTTCTTCAGTAAGGTTTTTAGTTATTATTTTAGTTTTATCCTTATTTAATTTTAATCCTGTCACTTTTCCGTATTTTTCTAGTTCTTCCAACAGGGCCATTCCAGATTTTAATGGATCTTCCAAAATATACGTCATATCGTCCGCAAATGCTTGGACCTTATACTCTTCCTTCTTGATTTTAAGCCCTTTTATTTCACTACTGTTTCTTACCAGACTCAGAAGTACTTCTAATGTTGTTATAAATAACAATGGGGCTAACGGGCAGCCCTGTCGGACTCCTTTCCCTATAACTATTTTTTCAGTCAAATCGTTGTTTATTAAAATTTTTGCGTGTTGATCCTTATATATTGCTGATACTAAATTCACGAATTTTTCTCCAAATTTCATTTTTACTAGCTGTTTTATTAAGAATTGCCAATCTAGGCTATCAAAGGCTTTTTGCAGATCAATGAATACCAATGCCAATTGTTTCTCAATGTGGATATCATAATATTCCAGAGTGTCCAGGATAATTCTAATATTGTTTTTAATCTGTCTATTAGGTAGAAACCCATTCTGATCCGGGTGTATTACTTTATTTAAGATGTTTTTCAATCTTTCTGCCACAATGGAAGCGAGTATCTTATAATCGGAATTTAGGAGGGATATTGGTCTATAATTTTGAATCTTAGATTTATCCGTATCTTCTTTCGGGATTAAAGAAATGTAAGCCTCCTTCCATGAGTTTGGTATCTTGGCCATGGCCATTGCCTCTTTATATACATCTAATAGTAATGGTTCTATTTTGTGACAAAATTGTTTATAGAACTCAGAAGAAATCCCATCTGGTCCAGGTGTTTTGTTATTTTTTTGTTTATTAATGGCCTTTCTAATTTCTTCAATAGTTATTTCTCTATTAAGTAACATCCTATCCTCTTCCGATATGACGGGTAGATCTATTTTTCCTAAATAATCTTCAATATCCTCCGGGATGATCTCCTCTTTCTTATACAAGTTTGAGTAAAACTTGTGAACAATATCTTTCTTCTCCTCCTGCTTAGCAAACACCGTCCCCGTTTCGTCTTTTAGCTGTTCAATCCTCCTTTCAGCCCTCTCTTTTCTTAATTTATATGCTAGCCATCGGCCAGGTTTATTTGCCGATTCAAAAAAATTTTGCTTTGACAGTTTAATTTTCCTGGCCAGTGATTCCTGCTCGATCAGGTTGATCTTGTGTTTAGTAAGGATTATTTCTTCTTTTATACTATTGTCTTTAGGATCCTCTTGCTGTTTATTTTCCAGATCAGCTATTTTTGTATATAACTGACTTCGATGTTCTCTTTTTACTTTATTATGATTAGCTATGTATGCTATGGTCAGCCCTCTAATGTAAGCTTTAGTTGTATCCCATAGGTTCTGTGCCGTAGTCTGGTCTTGAGTATTAAGTGTGAAAAAGACTTCTAGTTCTTTTTCCATCATTGATTTATATTCTTTCTCATTCACAGCTCTAGTATCTAAAGTCCATCTCACCTTCCTCCTTTTAATATGGCCTTTCCATTTTATCGATAGCGGGTTATGGTCTCCCCAAGTATTTGGGAGTATATCTATTTCCCCGATATCGTCAATAAGTTCAAAGTTTAACCACACCATATCTATTCTTGAACATGTATGGTGTATGTGTGAGAAGAAGGTATACTTTCTGCTGTCCGGGTTCAAGTGACGCCAACCATCTATCAATTTGAATTCCTGTTTCATATTCTGAAAAGGGGCGGGGAGTGTTCTCCTTATTGTTTTTCCTTTACTACCTTTATGGTCTAGATTTCCATCCGATACTGCATTAAAATCCCCTATCAAACAAATATTCTCCCATTGCAATTCCAAAAGTTTGGTGTATAGATTCAAGTAAAAAATTTTCTGTTTAGTGTTAGGTGCATATATAATTACCAATAATATTTCCTTCTTACCAATCTTTATTTCTATACATAAAATTCTACCATCGTCATCTCTATAAATCAATTTAGGGTTAAGCCATTTTTTAATATATGCCACCACTCCCCTTTTTTTTTCCTCTGCTAGTGTGGAAAATTGAATACCCAGTTTCGGATATTTGAGGATTGAAAGGTGGTCTCTTTTAATATGGGTTTCCTGGAGGCACGTGATATCATTATTCAATTTTATTAGTCTATGGAATATTTTTTTTTCGTTTGGTAGGTGAATTGAGTCCATTGATATTCATAGAGATAAGTTTTATTTCCTCATCATGTTCGGTTTCATTTAACATTTCCTTTTTGACCACCTTTTCCATATTCAGATTGTGCTCTCGTGGTGACACCCTCCCTTTCATGCCTCTTTAGTTTCCCTCTTTCTCCTTTCTCCTTATCCAGTACTATATCCTCAGAACTTTGCTCGTCCACACTAGATCTCTCTCCCGTATCTTTAAGGTCCAGATCTGCCTCGTCTTTAAAATATTTTTCATAAAACTCTTTTGCCTCCTCTACTGAGCCTATACGAAATGTTTTATCAGACAGTGATATTAACAGACCCTCGGGCAGCAGCCACTTAAATATAATTTTTTGTCTTGTTAATTGTGCTGAGAGGAAGTTATAAGCTCTCCTTTTTTCTCTCACCCTTCTTGGAAGTTGTCGAAGTATTATAATCTCCTTTCCCTGAACTGTTAGAGTATTTTCTCTGGCCAGAGTGTAAATCTCATCCCTAATGTTCTTCTTAATAAATCTGATATGGACTTCTCGGGGTAGCCTATTTCTACGGGCATAGCTCGTATACAGTCTAAAAACCTCATCCATTTCTCCAATGATTTCGTTTTGTGTCTTGTATCCAAGGCTGGCAATTATCTCTGCCATTTTTAAGGGTAGATTCTCGTCCTTCTCTTCAATTACATTCTGAAATCTTAAATAAAAAAAAGAGCGTTCTAACTCTAACTGGATAATAGCCAGCTCAAGGTCGTTGTTAATTGTCTCCAGCCTCTTCTCCTGTCTTTCCATTTTCTGGTCTATTTCATCAGCTCTCCCTTCCACCTTTTTCAGTCTCTCGTCATTTTTAGTAAGAGCTTCCTGTATAGTTCCCATTTTTTCCTCCATTGACCCCATTCTCTCATCAATCCTTTTAATATTCTCTTTCATTTCTTCCATATCCTCCCTAGCGCCCCCATGGTGTTTATCCATAGTTTCTTGTAATTTAATTATCATTTCTTGCAGTCCCGTTAATGTGGACTGCATAGCTTGAGAGCTTGTGGGGGTGCCTGTCTTGTCAGTCATCATAGTCTCGATAGTACGTTGGCCTGGGGTAGAGGTAGCTGGTTTTTTCCCAGTTTTCGGAAGTGTGGTAATAGTGCTTGTCATCTTTAAGGATTCCCACACTTTATCCCAGACTCTCATATACTGTTTTCAAATTCAATTGAAGAAAAAGCTTATGTACTCTAATAGTGTAAAAATATAGTTAACAATGTATCATAAATATGAGTTAAAAGTTGGATCAGTTAATTAATTCTAATATTATCACAATCTCCCTGCTTTGGGTTTGTTTGCAATCTCACATTAATACCAAAAAGTTACTTTCTATATAACATCCGTTATTTGTCATATACTAATATCACAAAGTTATTATGCTTTATCTAGACTTTTTGTAAAACGACCCTATTTTTCCATATATTACATGTTATAGTCCAGTATATTCTTATCAAAAAGTATATTCCAATCTCAGGGTATTTACCAATTTTCCATCTATTCACAGTCTCTATGTTTCCTTCGCTCTTCTTCTCCACTCTCCGTTTACAAGTCTCTTACTGTTTTGTTGCGTCAATCCAATTTCTATTCCGGTTTGTTAATGAGAGTCCTTTACTACTTCCACCCACTTTCTCACTTTCTTCGTCCCACTTCTTCTTGTTGTTTCTGGTTTTAAATGTCCCTTTGAACTCCAAACTATCTCCAGTCAATACGTATGCAGCACAGACTTCCCAGGTCTTTTTTAGCTCTCAGCTCTCCTCTCTCCTCTCACCTCTCCATTACTTTCACACGTCCGTCTCTGCAGTTTCCGCTCCGCTAGGCTTCTCCTTGCCGCTTTTTAAATTTCTGGAGCCCTCTCTGCCTGGAGTGTTCCTTCACGTCTCGTCTCCAAAGGGAACTCTTCCTTCACCACCTTCAATAATACACAGTCAACTTTCTTTTCTCCTTCTCAAACTCTCCTCTCTCCTCTCCGCTGTTCACCCTCGTTGCTTCCTCTCTTTTGTCTCTCAGCCACACCTCCGGATCGGCTCAAAGAGTCGATTTCTTCTACTGCCGGATCGCAGGGATTCCTCTCGCTATCCGGGGGAGATTGCAGTCCCCCCGGATGCCTCGAGTGTTCCCCTTCTCGTCGCTGATCCCTCCAAGACCAACTTCGCCGTCTGGCCTCCGGAATCAGCAGAAATTGCGACAGCAGCCTCGGGAAGTCCCTTCGCTGCTTCGCGTCGGTATGGCGTCCAAACCGGAAGCGCCACCACTTTCTCAACAACCTTACCCACAAAGGGTAGGCTGGAGACTGGATGGAAGTTCTTTAAATCCGCTGGGTCCAGGGAAGGCTTATTGAGGAGGAGCCTCACCACCGCAGCTTTTAAGGGCTGCGGGATGGATCCCTCTCTCAAGCAGGCGTTCACAACCACCTGGAGCCAGCCGCGTGACACCTCCCTGCTGGCCGAAACCAGCCAGGAGGGGCAAGGGTCCAATAAACAAGTGGAGGAGCTCATCGCTCCTATGGTCTTGTCAACATCATCAGGAGTGATAGGCTCAAATTCGTCCCATATAACATGACTAAGACCAGACCCTGTCATCTCGGCCTGCCCTGTCCAATTGAAGTCCAGGTCTGTCCGAATCTGAGTGACTTTATCCGCCAGAAACTGAGCAAATTCCTCAGCTCTACCCTGTAAGGGTTCCTCAACTCCCCCCTTAGCAAGGAGGGAGTGAGTCACTCTAAACAGGGCGGCTGGGCGTGAATGGGCAGATGCAATGAGAGCGGAAAAATGCGAACATTTTACTGCCCGTATCGCCACTAAATAAGACTTAATAAAAGTTCTTAGTAGTGTTCGGTCAGATTCAGCTTTACTGGCCCTCCAGCGTCGCTCTAGACGTCTCTTGTGGAGTTTCATCTCCCGGAGCTCCTCAGTAAACCAGGGAACCTTCCTGGATCCACTGCCACGGAGAGGTTGCAAAGGCGCAATTCGATCTAATGCCCCTGATGCCGCCCTGTTCCAGACATCCACCAGGGACTCAGGTGAATTGTGTACCAAGGATTCAGGTATCTCCCCAAGTTCCCTCTGGAATCCTTCTGGTTCCATTAGGCGTCTGGGGCGGAACCACTTAATCGGTCCCACCTCCCTGCAGTGGAGGAGTGGTGCCATGAAGTCTAACCTCAGTAGGAAATGATCTGACCATGACAAGGGTGAAATGACTAAACCCCTCAACCTCAGATCATCTCTCCACTGCCCCGAGAGAAACACAAGGTCAAGCGTGTGACCTCCCTCATGAGTCGGACCCTGAACTACTTGGGTCAGGTCCATGGTTGTCATGGAAGCCATGAACTCCTGGGCTGCATCCGAGGTTTCGCCGGGAGAAGGCAGGTTGAAGTCCCCCAGTACCATAAGCCTGGGGAACTCAACCGCCAGCCCCTCTATCGCCTCGGACAGCACAGGCAGGGCCTTTGCAACGTAGCTGGGAGGCAGGTATGTTAACAAAAGGCCCACCTGAACCCCTAAGTCCAACTTCAGAAGAAGCGTGTCACACCCAACACCCAAGATGCTGGGTGAGATCATTCATCATCATGGGTTAAAGTATCATCAGTATGTGGATAATACTCAATTCTATATTTCCACCCCTGGTGATCCAAATGATGCTTTTTACTGCCCTCTTATGGTGCCTGGAGGCTGTTGGAGTCTGGATGTGGGGCAACATGCTTCAACTGAACCCTGACAAGCTTCTCTAATTCTGGATGGGTTGCACAACCCCAAACAGACCCAGTGTGCAACTTAGGGGTTCTCCTGGACTCGCAATACCTGATTGATAAGCAGGTGGCAGTTGTAACTGAGAGCGCCTTTGTGCAACTTTGTGTTGTGTGCCAATGGTACCCTTTCCTGAATTGGGATACTCTGCGCTCTGTCTCTCAACCCTTGATTATGTCATTGTTGGACTATTGTAACACTTTCTACCTTTGAAGAGTACCCAGAAGCTGTAGTTGGTACAGAACACAGTCATATAGGCAGTTCTTGAGGCCCTAGGGCAGGGGTGTCAAGCTTGCGGCCCATGGGCTGGATGCGTCATGTGCTGGCCCCTCACCCACCCCCACCCAGTTAAGCGAAGGGGGGAAAGTCCCGATAGTCATGTGACGACGTGACGCCACGGATTTGACATCCCTGCCCTAGGGTGACCCATGTTAGACCACTGTTCCATTACCTGCAGAGGTTGCCAGTTTGCTTCTGCGTCCAATTCAAGGTTATCTTTAAAGCCTTTCATGGCATGGATATAGCAGGCAGGTTATCTGATGGACTGTCTCACCCTGATGGGATTAGCCCGCTCCACCCATGCTGGCAGAAGTGGCATACTGTGGACCCTGTCAGTCAAGGAATTTTGGCTGGTGGGGCCAGAAGAAGAGCCTTTTCTGCCATAGCACCACCCTCTGGAACACCCCCCCCAAGGTAAGATCCACATATTTTGACCTTCTGTACTATAACAATGAACAATAGTACAGTTAACATAGCATTAGTATGTTCTATTCTTGTAAAAAGAATAAAACAATAACAGATTGTGAAATATCAAATAATAATGGGAGTTTATAGTGCAGATTCATTGCCTAGATTTGTAATTTATTAATTTGCAATAATTAATAGAAATAGAAATGCACACACCAACATACATAAAAAAGGCAAACCATCTCTGCTTTATTGACCAGAAAGCTACCTAGAAATATTTATATAGTTACCAAGAGCTAAGATTGACTGGAAGGAGACTTTATACTTTTTATGAGTTTTCAGCTGACTTCAAAGCATATGATGGGATAGTAAATTTTTTTAAAGGCTTGGGGCAGAATCCAAGAGGAAAAATCTGTAACAGACAGTGATTATTAATACCAAAACTGGAAATAAACTCATCTGAAGCATTTCTGCAATTTAATTTTTCTCATAAGCTTATTTTCTCAATGTATTCATACTGGTTTTTGATGTTTGTCACTTATGTATAATGTAAAGTGACCAGATTTTTTTTTTAAGCGGGACACCATTGACGGGGGGCGGGCCCGCCTGGACGCCGCCATTTGAGTTTTGCCCTCTGCGCATGCGCAGAACGCTGCGCATGCGCAGAGGGCAAAAGAACGCAAATGTCAGCGTCCAGGTGGGTGGGTGGGAGGCGGGAGGCCTTTCCTCGCCTCCCGCCTCCCCTTCGGGAGCCGGCAGAGGCTTGGGCTGGCTGGCTGGTAGAAATGCTCCGCCTGTGTTTTGCGATCCCCGAGGATACCCAAGCCCTCCCCCCAACTCTTCCTCCTGCCGCCCCTTGCTAGCCAAGTACATCTTCGCCTCCGGTTACCTTTCCCCGTGGGGCGGGACAACCCCGCCACCGGGCAAGTGGTTCCTGTTCAGCGCCATGTTCCCGGCCAATGGCACCGACCGAGGCGGCGCGGCTCGTCTCTTTCGTCCCTTGCCAAGTACGGCAGAGCCGCCCCGTAGCGGCCGTGATCTCCTGGCGCGTAGGCCTGCCTCTCGGTGGAGTGGAGGCGTGGCGGCCGGTCGGCTGTGGGGGAGCCTGTCCCGCGGACGCCTCCTGGACTTGGGATGACTGCAAAAGGCGCGGTGGTGCTACGGTAAGATGACCAGACGTCCGGGCATTCTTTCCAAAAAAGCGTGAGTTTTTGGAAAGAATGCGGGACGCGGGACACACGCTTGAAAAGCGTGTCTGTCCCGCCAAAAGCAGGACGTCTGGTCACCTTAGTATAATGAAGACTTTTCAGAAAAAAATCTCAATATTGAATAAGTTTCAACCTGTTTACATGATAAAGCCATTCTTCTTCCAAACAATTAATGGGGACCCTGTTACTCCTGAGAAATATAGAATTGCTTTTCCCTGGCTCTTTTCCATTGAGTTGGCAGGAATAGAGACATCTCTAGTGCAGCTGTCCACAACCTGACAAATGTGTCATTTTGGTCCTCGTAGTCAGTGATTTTATAGAATTCTATATCTCCTCATCTGATATACTTTGTAGGATACATTTTAGGCTGTAATCTTAAATCATTAGTTTTACATGACTGAGTAGGAATGCAGTGCTCCCATTAGTTTTTGTATAGGAGCTATACTAACTTTCCCATGAGAATCTTTGTAGAAAAAAATGGTGAAGGTGAGTGGAAGATATGAAGCATGTTATTTACAGTACACTGTCTTTTCGGCTGTATTGTATAAACCCAGTTCATATCAAAGTTGCAGTTAATGGATATAATGTTTTTAATTTTTTTTGATAGAAGAGAAAAACAACTGTTCCCAATTAGCTTTTGTTAGAGAAATGTTGGTCCTTGACATTTTCCCATATAAAACATGCCAGAATGACATGCATTTCTAGTCATCCCCCATGTGTATGAATAAGAACACATACATGTGTATATGCCGCACCAGAAATCTTGTTTTTAAAGGTAGGTGGTGATTAATGGAGTGCTTGAGAAAACCCTTTTCTCTCACTTTGATAAGAATGCCTATATTCTGGAGGCCTGTTAACTTTCGGTTTCTTGTTTAGATTCTTCAAAAGTGGGAATTTTAAAATGACAGTTATAAATGAATATAATTCTCCAGAGGGTTCACACATTTTAAGACTATATAGGATTATTTCCCTAGACAAGAATAAATAGTACAGTATTTCACAATGTGAACATTTACTGCTTTGCTTTGTCTGTTCAATGTGCTCATTCAGAGTATAGCAAATGCCTGAGAATCATATTTGTGATTAAAACAGTCAGAAGTTTATTTAACCTTCAAATCATTCCTGATTAATTTCTTGTCCCTTTTTTATTTTTCAGGTTGGCCTTCATTCTATGATGTAATCAACTCTGACACAATTACATGTACTGATGACTTCTCATTTGGGATGCACAGGGTTGAGACAAGCTGCGCTCAGGTCAGTTTAAAAACAACAAAAAAGCCATTCTAGTGTTAAAAAATTTTTTTGTAGCAGCTCTAGTTCATCCATTCACATAGAAAGACTTAGTTACCCCAAAATTAATCGTTGTCTGCCTGATCATAAGCATGACAGCTGGTGGGTATAAAAAGTTAAAGTCTAATGAGAATCTATATTGTTATCTAGGTTAAACTTTATTTAACAATGTGTACATAAGTGACCTAAATCAGAAGGCTTAGAAATTGTCCTTCAGGCAAACATCCTTTTGAGGTTCCCCTCTGACCTCTGGTCTCTTAAATCTAAATGCAAAATGTGGATAGTGGGTGTTACTTTCATCATTATGAATAGTTGAAGGGCAGTACTGACAGAAATCCAGGAGTTATTATCATGTATCTTACTGCTTATCTTCAAGTTCCTTCTGCCAAAATACTTGAGTGATCATGTTAAATACCGTTTTCCATTATATGTCTCATTCTAATTCCTTTTGACTGTTACTATCATCTGTCTTCCATAGCATTAATGGCTCAGTCCAGACTTATCAGGGAGAAAAGGTTATTGAGCAAAATAACAAATCCCAGAAACAGGAAGATATGGTTAATTATAAAAGAACACAAAAGAAATTTGACTGAAAGTTATAAGTAGAAGTATTTAGAAAGGCAAATGCAATGGTGAATGAAAATTCTAACTCAGTTTTTTTTAAACTGCAGTTGAACTAGTTTCAATTGAAATTTAAGTTTAAGTTTAAGGATTTCAGGCAGAAGATGGAAGAACAAATGTGCTTGTTCTTCCAAGAAAATAAAAAAGAACATACGAACCTACAAAATCTATGGGATACGGCGAAAGCAGTCATGAGGGGGTATAGCGATAGCATACATGGCCAAAGAACAGAAAAAAAGAAATTACAACAACAAGATTTAGAGGAGGAATTTAGAAAACTTGAGGTAGGATTGCAAGTAGATCCTCAATGAAAAGATATAAAACAACAAATGGAATTGACAAAATATAAACTTAATATGCTTGAAAAAGAAGACAAACACTACGAAGCAAACAAAACTTTTTCGAAAATGTGAACAAGCCAGGGAAATGGCTAGCATATAAACTGAAAAAACAAAAATAAGATTGATTAGTAAATTACAAAATGAGAAGGGAAATATATGTTACCAAATTGAGGAAAAGAAAAATATTACCTATGATTTTTATAAAAAATTATATAAAAAGGACGATTGCAATATAGAAGAAAAAATACAACAGTGTTTCGAAAAAGCGGATCTACCCAAAGTCCCAGAGGAGATTAAAAAACATGATAAATGAAGATAGAATGACTGAACTGATAGATGCAATTAAAAAGCAGAAAAATAATAAAACATCAGGACCTGATGGGTTACCACCGGAATTGTACAAAGAATTGCAAGATTCTCTAGGAGAAATACTACTCGAGGTATACAATGCGGTACTGAAAGAAGCAAAGATACCAGCTTCATGGATAGAAGCAAATATCACTTTGATCCCCAAAGAAAATACAGACCAAACATTAATCCAAAACTATAGACCAATATCCTTATTAAATTCGGACTACAAAATATTTATGTCAATAATGGCCAAAAGACTTAAAAGATATTTAAATAATTTTCTACATGTTGACCAAAATGGCTTCTTGCCTAAAAGGCAAATAAGAAACAATATAAGAACGATATTAGATGTGCTAGAGTATTATGAAACACATAATGAAAAACAAGTGGCATTAATTTTTTTAGATGCTCAAAAAGCTTTCGACAACGTTAATTGGGATTTTATATTGAAACAGATAAATTATATGGAATTTGGCGACAATTTTACAAATGTGTTCAAAGCAATATATACCGATCAGGAGGCAAGAGTTATAATAAATGGGGAAGTAATGCAGAACTTTAAGATACAGAAGGGAACGATTCAGGGATGCCCACTTTCACCGCTGTTGTTCATATTAACCCTAGAGGTGCTGACAAGAATTATAATAGAAAAACAACCAAATTAAAGGATTGGAAATTAAAAAAGAAACCTATAAGCTACAAGCCTTTGCTGATGACCTCATATTTATAGTAGAGGAGCCACTACAATCTGGCCAATGCTTTATGGAAGTACTGGGAGAATATGGGGAGGTAGCAGGATTGAGAATAAACAGGGAGAAAACTAAAATGATAATATCTCTATCTTCGAGACCGCCTTCTGCCACACAGCTCCCAGCGACCGATGAGATCCCACAGAGTTGGTCTCCTCCGGGTCTCGTCAGCTAAACAGTGCCGGCTGCTGGGCCCGTGGGGGAGGGCCTTCTCTGTGGCTGCCCCGGCTCTCTGGAACCAGCTACCTCCGGAGATCCGGACTGCCCCCACCCTATTGGCCTTCCGAAAAGCAGTTAAGACCTGGCTCTTCCGGCAGGCTTGAGGCCGTTGACCTCGCGACCGTAATTGGCGAAATCCGGCCACGAAAGGAAACGCATGGGTTTTTAAAATTGTTTTACTTGTTTTAATGTTTTTATGCTTTTATATTTGCAAATGCTGTTAATCCGCCCAGAGTCCTTTGGGAGTTGGGCGGCATACAAATGCAAATAAATAAATAATAATAATAATAATAATAATAAATAAAATAAATAAATAATAAATAATAAATAATAATAATAAATAAATAAATAGTTAAAAATATGTCCATAACACAGAAAAAAGTATTGATGGAGAAAATAAACCTTCAGATAACAAAAAAAAAATTTGGGGAATAATATTAATGGCAAGATGTATAACAATCAAAGAAGATAGTTATAATAAATTAAATGACAAAATAAAGATAGATTTGGAAAGATGGGATAAGTTGCAACTCTCCTTTATGGGGAGAATTGCAACTGTGAAAATGAACATTCTGCCAAAAATTCTTTTTCTATTTCAGAATATACCAATAAAATTAAACCAAGAATATTTCAGAAATTTGAATAAAATGATAGCTAAATTTATCTGGCAAGGAAAAAAACCCAGAATTAAATTAAAACTACTGAAAGAAGCGAAAGAAAGAGGAGGATTCGGCTTACCAGATTGGGAAGGATATTATCAAGCCGCTGTGCTCACATGGGCGAGAGATTGGATAAATTTAAAAAATAAGAGAGTATTAGCACTGGAAGGGCACGATATACAAGCAGGGTGGCACGCTTTTTTATGGGATGACAAACATAAAGCGCACCAGAACTTCCAAAGGCACCACGTGAGACGAGCTATTTTAGCAGTATGGATAAAAATAAAACAACGGATATATAGGGGAATCCCTGTCTTGTTCTCATCACTAGAGGCATTTGTGTACCCAAAGTTCCTGAATTTGGGATAAGTAATTCCTTATAGAGAAATTCTAAATGAAGATGGGGATATAAAATCTAGGAAAGAGCTACTAGAGGAAGGGATCGATTTGGAATGGTGGGCATACCTTCAGATTAAGTCACGATATCTAAAAGATAAGAAAGAACGAGGTATTGAGAAGGAACTAATGGTGATTGATAAAATCTTGCTAGATGATAAGACGATAAAGAAAATTTACCAATATTTATTAGAATATAAAATGGCAGAAGAACAAATCAAAGAAACGATGGTTATTTGGGCGCAAAATTTCGGGTATAAGATCAATTTGGATAAATAGCAAGAGTTATGGGATAGGAATAGAAAATTGACTTTGGCTACAGCCTACAAAGAAAGCCTATATTAAATGTTCTACAGGTGGCACATTTCACCAACAAAATTAGCAAAAATGGATGAAAAACTTTCAGCACAATGTTGGAAATGTAAAATAGCGAAAGGTTCTTATTATCATATGTGGTGGTTGTGTAAAAAAGCAAGGGAATTTTGGAATCAGGTTAAGATATGGCTAGAAGAGTAAGGACATAGAAATGAAACCAGAATTGTTCCTACTAGGAATTATACATGAGAAATATGAAAAAGGACAGATATATTTAATTTTACATATAACAACTGTAGCAAGATTAATATACGATGAAAAAATTCCATCGGAAGAAGAAATAATAGAGAAAATATTGACATGTGTAGAAATGGATAGACTACCATTGGAAATGAAGGACAAGGGGGAGACAGAATACTATGCAGTATGGGATAAATTTTATCAGTGGGTAGAAAGAAAAAATGGTCGGAAAAGTAGAAAGTAAGAATTGGAAAAAGGGAAATTAAAGAAGGTTCGGATATGTAAATAAATAATGATGAGGGATACATATGTAAGATCAAAAAAGCAATGTATATTGAGCAATAATGGTATTTATTGTTATGTAAATATTATGTAAAGAAATGACCAAACAGGATAGTCACAACGTGTCCAATGTTTTAATGTCTGTTTGTTTAAATAAAAGAAAATTTTATAATAAAAAAAAGAAAAGAAAAAAAGAAAATTTTAACTCTTACTGCAGTTGAACTAGTTTCAATTGAAATTTAAGTTTGATCTTGGTTTTGTTATACGTTTTCTATATTGGTGTGCTAGAATTATTTAAAAATTGATATTAAGGTAATCATTTGAACAAGCTAAGAAGTGGGCTTACATATTATGCAGTCATTTTCAGTTTTTCTTTTCAGAGCTTTCGAACTGGCAATCATCATAAACAAATCATAAACAAATCATAAAATTGTTTCAGTGCTAGTAGAACTGCACTCTGTAGGAAAAAGTCTACATGGGGAGCTCTGATGTTAAAGCATAATTGTATTTATTTTTTTCTTCTACTTAAGACCTTCAATTAAATTATTTGTGTGTATATAGATAATTAACGACATCCATATATTCCTGTTTCTGGGATTTCTTTTTCTGCTTTTCATTCCAAAGCAATCAGAAGATAGCTTGCAATACTGTATAATAATAGTACATTATTATAATAGGGTATTTAACAGGAGAATAAATAATAAAGTAGCAGATTAGTAGATAGAAACATCAAATAGAATCATTAAAGAATCTCATTAATTAAAAGCATAGATAATAAGATATATTTTGCAAGCATAGATAATAAGATATATTTTGGAAATAGAAGTCCAATATAGCTAAAGTGAAAATGTTGTCTTGATATAAAATAAATTTGCTAGGCAATATAGGTATGTCTCTGGAGTGGCTATTCCTAGCTGGGAACGATAAAGGTTTAATTATCTGAACAATACATATTAATGTGTCTCAAAGCTACCTTTCTTTGTGTATCATACAGTTCTTTATTGTACTGGCAAAGTGATACGATGAATCATTTTTCCACAAAAGGACATACTATAATTTTCTCTGTGTAAAAATTATCTTAAAGTTTTGAGTACTCAGGGATCTTCTTCAGAAATGATGTCCTGAATCCTGACAGAATTCTGTATAATCCTGCACTTCTTGTCCCAGCAGTTATTTTAGTTTTTGCAGGACCTCTTCGTAGAGTTAGTAAGTCACCTACACGAAACACTTTTGAATATTGTAATGTTACATTGTTACAGTGTTGTAGTGTTTACTTACTGTAGTTAAACATTCTCTTCAGAATTAATTTCATTTGAAGAGGACAGAAAAGAACAATATGGCAATCTTAAACCAACTTTGCATCTTGCATTACTCTTTCATTTGTATTACTGAAGATATGACCCTTCTATTTGATATGTGGATAAGCATATTCACTTTGTACAAATTGCAATCAAACTGTATGTATTAGAAGCACATTTGTTTAGAGTAAGTTTCTCAAAGGACTAAATAAAAAGGAATAATGACTGAAGGCCAGTATTTTAAATCCCCAGATTAGATTAGATCTAATTTAACAACTTTAAAAATAAAGCCCATGTGTGTTAACTTTCAAACAACAATACATGTAGCTTAGGTTTTCTCACTAGGTTTTCTATATTTAAAAATAAACACAAATTATGTTCTTTTCTTTCAGTGTGGTGCTCATCTTGGCCATATATTTGATGATGGGCCACGTCCAACTGGAAAACGATATTGCATAAATTCAGCTTCATTAGCTTTTGAGCCTGCAGACAAGAATCATGCTGGAGAAGACAATGCTAGTTCTACATCTGCACAACCAGATAAGACAGAGTTGTAGTGGGAATCTGTTGTTTAAGATTGTTTTCCTAGATGACATGGAAAGAATATTTCTAAATGGTTTTCTATCTTACATACTATTTTTAAAATATACAAAGATGTTCTGCAGTATACAGTTTTTTCCCTGATCAAAATGAGACATGCTAATTTCTTTTCTTATATAACCAGAAATAATTATTTCACAACTTTGATCTCATAACAAAATGTCTTTTGACGCTATGGTATTGATTACTTGCATTTTTCTTATAATAAGTCTGAATTATATTCCTTCATATTTTTCATTCTTTTCATTCAGTACACAACCATAGTAAGAAAACAGTTTTCTAATGGTACTTAGGTGATTTTGTTTTGATTTACACATATACATGGTTATGAGCGTACCCTTAGCAAACATTCGAAGTTACACGATAAGCGCCCCCTAGCGTTTATGAACAAGTCCCAAAACTATGAATGTTGCAGCACTGGCAGCTGTTCGTCCTTACGAACGACCGCAGAGGCTCTGCAACATTCGCCCTGCCTATTCCCCTCACCCCCGTGCCGAGTCTTCATATGCACTAGGCCTGTGGATCAGCGGTGGGTTGCTCCCGGTTCGGACTGGTTCTTAGAACCGGTAGCACCGGCAGCGGGAGGCTCCACCCACTCGCCCGGGACGCTTGTGCGCATGAGCGCACGCGTGAATCGGTAGCAAAAATATTTACAACCCACCACTGCTGTGGATATTCACCTTGCGAAGATCTAAAGCCCCTTCGCTTTCTTGGTCTGTTTTGGCGCTTCAGGTCTTCGGTGAGTACGCAGAGATTGAAGGCCTAAAGTACTGCAAGATCATGTGAGATCAGTATCGTGAGATCTCACGCTATTGATCTCTCGTGATCTCACGATACTTTAGACCTCTGTTCTCTGAAAACTGAGGCCTAGAGGAGATCTGCAGCAAAAGGCTTTGCAAATCGAGGGAAGGCCTGAAACATCAAAGCTTTCCCTCTGTTTGCAAAGACTTTTGCCATCCTTGCAAAAAGCCTTTGTAACCCAAAATGGAGCTCCGCAGCTCCCTTTGGTGTGCGCAGGCCTTGTCCAGCACTTTGCCGCCCGAAACGGAGTTCCGTTTTGGGCTGTAAAGTGCCGGACAAGGCCTGCACGCGCCAAAATGGAGCTTCAGAGGGGCATGAGAGGCTGGAGAGGAGACAGCTTGCTAGATCTTCGCATAGTAAGTGACAGGTTGGGTGGGAGGGAAGGCAATTGTGGGGATCATGAGATATTTCAGTGGGTCGGGGAGGCCTTGGGTGGTCTTAAGTTGATGGCCTGTTCCATCACTAGGCCCCCCCATGGCCTTTCCCACCCTCCTGTGCACTTAACGAACCGTGCATTCAATTAGCGAATGCATGGGTGAAAGGAGGGAGTGAGCGCGTTCAAGATATGAGCTTTACTCTCATGAATCCTCGGGTTACAAATGGAATGGGCTCCATTACACTCGTAACTAAAGGACTACCTGTAGTCAACTAACTCTCTGTAATTATTGTACCATTCCATAAATGAGGCTGTATAATTTAGTATAATCAACCCAACTTTTGTCTTGGATTTCTGCAAAAGTATTCAACTACATAAATGGCAATCATACATCCCTGCCTTCAGTAGATAAATACTATTTAAAAAAAAAAATTAAATAAGAACACATTTATATTGGACTGCCTAGAAAAGATAGTAAATTTACTCCTTTATGTAGCAGGTGGCTTTCCCTTGGAACAGCTTAAGAGGCCACAATATACTTGAAAAAGCTGTGGATGAAGACCGGTAATCATACAAGTTTCCTCATACTTAGAAGAATGTTCTAAAAATCCTCAATATGTATTTTTATCCTCAAAAAGTCAAAAGAGGACTCCTGCAAACGTGAGGGAGATGTTTTATTATTTTTATTATTTTGTGATCATATGTGAATATAAAAACTCAGTATTGCCTTACTAATTAGTGTTGTCCTGGGAAAGTTAATATCTCATTAAATAGTACAGATCTTCCTGAAATTTCCCTTACAATGTTTAAGCAGCAGTGTGTAGATAGGAAAGTCCTATTGTAAGCATCAAATTGCTGTGCCTACATTACCTTTTTATTACTGCTTGGGAGATAATCACTTAGGCTGTATTCTGTTATTCCTTTTCAACTTCTATATGAAGATCCACTATCCTCAGTGTCATGTCCACTTGCATTAGAATAAAGAGACAATACTTTTTCATAAACAATAAAAACCATAGCAACGAGTAGCCATACCCAGTGAAAGATAGTGGCCTATGGTAAAGTGTTAGTGTGAGATGCCTGGTTCTATTAAGAGTGAGCGAGTTTGCCTTAAAGAGGAAATGCTGAGTATGAAGTGTGGCTCTAACCCTAACCATTGGGTTTGCCATGGAACCTATCCTGGGTCTCCCAAAGTGGGGTGGGAACATGACACTGTCCTCACTGTTGATTTAAAAAACAATTAAAGGTCAGTACAGTCAATCTCAGTACTTGTACTGGCAAGGAAACAACATTTTGTCCTTCAGCTGTGATGAACATATAATTTCTGAATTAGTCTCAGATTTTAGTATATATATGACAGAAATCTCTTGCCTACTTTCTACTTCATGTTACAAGGAAATTGGTGTGATTGCTGTGAAAATTAACTGTCATGCTTGAGAATAACAGCATTTTACAAAGTATAACATTACCTTACTATTTAAGATAATTTTACCATAATTCATTATCTGTATCAAACAGATCACCCGTATCTGGCACACAAATAGTTAAAATTGCTATCTATTAGCCTTATGGCTCTTAACAGCAAAAAAAATTGAATTATAGATTGATATAGGACTTAGGAATGCAACCATATGCATAAGAGTTATTTATGGCATTATTCTAAGGCATGTGATTACTTTCTCATTTGTTGGGTGAATCTGCCATTTGCCAAGAGATTGTATTTTTATTAGAAGTTTGTTTTCTCCAATATTTTCTGAAATGAAATATCTGGTTTGTAACATCAGCAAAAATATGGGGCATTAATTTTTGAGATAACTTGCAGTTAATGATTCATTTTCAACCTATTTCTGTCTTCCCTAAAGAAATGTATCCCTCAGACTCTAATAAGCAATAATATAAGCTTTTCATAAGTTGATTTATATTTAGAGTTTATGAAATGCAGTGAATTGAATCAGTATGGCCACATATACAGAAGTGAGTACACCCCCTCACATTTTGTAAATATTTAAGTGTATCTTTTCATGTGACAACATTGAAGAAATGACACTTGACTACAATGTAAAATAGTGAGTATACAGCTTGTATAACAGTGTAAATGTACTGTCCCCTCAAAACAACGCAACACACAGCCATTAAAGTCTAAACTGCTGGCAACAAAAGTTTAATTTAATTTAATTTAATTTAATTAAAAGTTCTTATAGATTCTCCCGTAGGACTCAGGGCGGCGTACAACAGAAATAAGAACGATACAATAAAATCATTTAAAAACATTTCATTACATTTAAAAAACCAATTCATACTTGGGGGAATCCACTCTTCTTCACCCCGCCTGCCGGAAGAGCCATGTTTTCACGGCTTTACGGAAGGCCAGTAGAGTGCGGACAGTCCGGATCTCTGGTGGGAGTTGGTTCCAGAGAGATGGGGCTCCCACAGAGAAGGCTCTCCCCCTAGGACCCGTTAGCCGACATTGTTTGGCTGATGGAACCTGGAGGAGGCCAACTCTGTGGGACCTCACTGGTCGTAGGGAGGTATGTGGTAGGATGCGGTCCCGGAGGTAACCTGGTCCTGAGCCATGTAGGGCTTTAAAGGTCAAAACCAACACCTTAAATTGCAACCGGAGACTAATAGGCAGCCAATGCAGCTGGCGGAGAATAGGTGTTACGTGGGTGTATCTCGGCACACCCACCACAGCTCGCGCAGCTGCATTCTGTATCAATTGCAGTCTCCGGATGCTCTTTGAGGGTAGCCCCATATAGAGCGTGTTACAGTAGTCTAGCCGTGAGGTGACAAGGGCATGAGTGACTGTGAGCAAAGCCTCCCTCTCCAAGTAGGGTCGCAATTGGTGCACAAGATGAACCTGTGCAAAAGCCCCCCTAGCCACAGCTGAAAGATGTTGCTCCAATTTTAGCTGTGGGTCTAAGAGAACACCCAAATTGCGAACCCGTTCTGAGGGAGTCAATTTTTCTCCCCCAAGAACCAAGGAGGGGCAGTCGACATAATCCCTGGGGGGCAATATCCACAGCCACTCAGTCTTGTCAGGGTTGAGTTTGAGTCTATTCACTCCCATCCAGACCCTCACATCGTCCAGGCAGCGGCACATTACATCAACTGCTTCACTGAACTGACACGGGATGGAGATGTATAACTGGGTATCATCAGCATACTGCTGATACCTCACCCCGTGCCGTCGGATGATCTCACCCAGCGGTTTCATGTAAATATTAAACAGGATGGGCGAGAGGACCGAGCCCTGCGGCACCCCGCAAATCAGGGGCCTAGGGGCCGACCTCTGCCCTCCTGTCAACACCGACTGCGTCCTATCGGAGAGGTAGGAGGAGAACCAACGTAAAATGGTGCCTCCCACTACCACCTCCCCAAGACGACGCAGAAGGATACCATGGTCAATGGTATCAAAAGCCGCTGAGAGGTCAAGTAACACCAGGATGGAGGAATGACCTCTATCCCGGGCTCGCCTGGATAGAGTACACCCCTAAGTGATAATGTCCAAATGGGGCTCAAAGTGTCAATATTTTGTGTGGCCACTATTATTTTCCAGCACTGCCTTAACCCTCTTGGGCATAGAGTTCACCAGAGCTTCACAGGTTACCACTGGAATCCTCTTCCACTCCTCCATGACGACATCACAGAGCTAGTGGATGTTAGAGACCTTGCGCACCTCCACCTTCCGTTTCAGGATGCCCCACAGATGCTCAATGGGGTTTAGGTCTGGAGACATGCTTGGCCAGTCCATCACCTTTACCCTCAGCTTCTTTAGCAAGGCAGTGGTTGTTTTGGAGGTGTGTTTGGGGTAGTTATGTTGGAATACTGCCCTGCGGCCCAGTCTCTGAAGGGAGGGGATCATGCTCTGCTTCAGTATGTCACAGTACATGTTGACATTCATGGTTCCCTCAATGAACTGTAGCTCCCCAGTGCCGGCAGCACGCATGCAGCCCCAGACCATGACATTCCCACCACCGTGCTTGACTGCAAGCTTGACACACTTGTCTTTGTACTACTCACCTGGTTGCCGTCACACACACTTGACACCATCTGAACCAGATAAGTTTATCTTGGTCTCATCAGACCACAGGACATGGTTCCAGAAATCCATGTCCTTAGACTGCTTGTCTGCAGCAAATCGTTTGCAGGCTTTCTTGTGCATCATCTTTAGAAGAGGCTTTCTTTTGGGACGACAGCCCTGCAGACCAATTTGATGCAGCATGCGGCGTATGGTCTGAGCACTGACAGGCTGTCCCCCTACCCCTTCAACCTCTGCAGCAATGCTGGCAGCACTCACTTCCCAAAGCCAACCTCTGGATATGACGCTGAGCATGGGCACTCAACTTCTTTGGTCGACCATGGTGAGGCCTGTCCTGTTAAACCACTGTATGATCTTGGCCACCGTGCTGCAGCTCAGTTTCAGGGTCTTGGCAATATTCTTATAGCCTAGGCCAGTGATGGCAAACCTTTTTGTCGCCGTGTGCCAAAAGTACGCGCGTACGTGACAGCACTCCCGCATGCCAGCACCCATAATGCAATGCACGCCCCCTGCTCATGTGCGCACACACACCATTTTGGACCAACCTTTGCCAGCACGAACAGCCTGCCTTTGCAGAGGCAGCGGCTGCTCCTGCCAGCCTCGTGCTCTGGGCAGCGGCCAGCCAGCCAGCCATGCCAACCGGCAGGACCGCGGAGGAGCAAGCCCCTCAGCCTGCTGCTGCTGGTGCTGCCCATGGAGCAATGCTCCACTCTTCCCATGGATATGCAGCAACCAATGAGGGAGAGATGCAAGACAATCTCGGCTGATTCGTACGGTAGCCGAGAAAAGTGCCTTCCTCCAGTTGCTGGAAGTAAAAGGTGGCTCTGCGCAGCTGCCCGAAAAACTTTTCTCCCAACGCCCGTTCTCTTTCGCATGCTCAGAGCCGCACGCCGCCGAAACACAAGGGGCTGCGTGGCTCTCTAGCCCACCCTCCCCCCAGCTAGCCTGCCAGCCTGGAATTCACCACGGCTTCCCCAGTCTGGTAGCTAATCGTACCTGAGCCAGCTAAACTCCTCCTCTCTTAGCAGCTTCTCAAGCAGGGGAAAAGATGGGAGGGCTGGATTGGGGGTAGGAAACTGATCCAAACACACTCCCTTCTCCCTTCTTTCTCCCAATCCCACCAGCCACTCTTAGTTTACCCCTAATGAGGCAGGGTAAGCACTCGGAGCTGGATCGGTTCACACAACCGATCAGAGCAGCTGTTTCACTTGAGGAGGAGAGGAAAGGATCGAGGGAAGAAAGCCGGAGCCTCTGGAAAAACATTTGGGTCGTTGATTACACGCTCCCTTCAGCTTCTTGGGAAAGGGATTGGGAGTTCTCCCTCCCATTCCATTGGATGAGAGCTGGCCAGACGGCCGGGCACTCTCAGCCGCTGCCGAATTAGGATAACTCCCTAAAAAGCCCGCTTGCATCTTCTTCCCAGCCCAGAGTGGGAATCACCGAGAAAGGGGCCAGAAAGGTGGCGGCGCTTGGTCGCAGCGCGTTTGCAAGCTGCCTGAAGTTGAGCCGTCCATCTGGTGATGTAGGTTCAGAGAAGAGCAAGAAGCGGGGGGGGCTGTTTTCCGGAAAGGGGAGGGGGACAACGGCCATCGCTCCTTCTCCCCTTTCTCCATCCCACCTTTTCCCTTCCTGGGTGCATATGCGCCTCTTAAGCACCTTCGGCTTGAAAAATTTCAACAGGCGAGATCTCTCCGAGACGGTTAATTAACATTGTGCTCCACCGACTGCTTCCGAGTGCTTTTTACCTTTGCCGCTTGCCTCTTTGCAGAGGCAATGGCAGCTCCTCCTCCTCCTGCCAACCTCGCTGTAAACCTTGGTGTTTGCCTTACGGGGGGAGAGAAAGGTCCTGGTGGGGGGGAACCCACTTTTTGCAGAGGCAGTGGCAGCTCCTTCTCCTGCCAGTCTCACTGTAAACCTCAGGGTTTGCCTTACCGGGGGGAGGGGGAGAAAGGTCCTGGTGGGGGGGGAACATCCGTAATGCCAGCGACTCCAGCCATGCTCCGGAGAAGCCCTGTTGGAGTGCCAATCAGCTTTGTGCATGGCAGCGGCCAGCGCAAGAGAAGCGGGATGCCAGACACTCAGCCCTGCAGCCCCGCAGAGCCGGTCGGGTGATTTCCGGCATGCCGGCGTGGCGCGAGACTTGCCTACATAACTTTGCCGGTGCAAAGTTTGCCGGAACTACAGAGCTGAGCATCTGGCATCCCGCTTCTCTTGCGCTGGCTGCCGCCATGCACACAGCTGATTGGCGCTCCAACGGGGCTTCTCCGGAGTGTGGCTGCAGTCGCTGGCACCACGGATGTTACCCCCATCACCACCAGGACCTTTCTCCCCCCTCGGTAAGGCAAACCCCAAGGTTTACAGCGAGGCTGACAGGAGGAGCCGCCGCTGCCTCTGCAAACAGGGTTCCTCCCCACCAGGACCTTTCTCTCCCCCTGTAAGGCAAACCCCGAGGTTTACAGTGAGGCTGGCAGGAGTAGGAGGAGCCGCTGCTACCTCTGCAAAGAGGCAGTGGCGCAGGCAAAGAGGCAGCGTTGCTTTGCCGACACGAACAGCCTCCAACGTGGATCCTGGGCAGCGGGCGTCGATGGTATGGTTGTTGCGCATGCCCACTAAGAGGAGCTGCCCAGCGGGCATGCGCATGCCGGAAAATAATATTCCTGTTTCCGGCACATGCATGCCCACTGGGCAGCTAGTCTTCTGGTTACTGGCATGCATGTGTGCATAACAATCAGCTGGCTGGCTGATCTTCCGGTTTCTGGCACAGCCGCATGCGGGAAGGCCAGCTGATTGTCGTGTGCACATGCGTGCCAGTAACCAGAAAACTAGCTGGTCAGTTCAAATGCGTGCGCCAGAAACCTGGAAGAGGAATGGCCACCGCCGCACGTGCCAGGCGAAATGGCTCCGCGTACATCTGTGGCACACGTGCCTTAGGTTCGCCATCACGGGCCTAGGCCATCTTTATGTAGAGCAACAATTCATTTTTTCAGATCCTCAAGAGAGTTCATTGCCATGAACTTCCAGTGACCAGTATGACAGAGTGAGAGTGATAACACCAAATTTAACACACCTGCTCCCCCTTCACACCTGAGACCTTGTACCACTAACTAGTCACATGACACCAGGGAGGGAAAATGACTACTTGGGCCCCATTTGGACATTATCACTTAGGGGTGTACTCACTTTTGTTGCCAGCAGTTTAGACATTAATGGCTGTGTGTTGTGTTATTTTGAGGGGACAGCACATTTACATTGTTATACAAGCTGTATACCCACTACTTTACATTGTAGCCAAGTGTCATTTCTTCAGTGTTGTCACATGAAAAGATATACTTAAATATTTACAAAATGTGAGGGGGGTGTACTCACTTCTGTGACATACTGTAGGTGTGCTATCAGAGCATAACTTCATTAATAAACAGAAGCCATGGGTATAGATTGTTTTCCATTGATAATATGTATTAGAAATAATGTGAGCATAACACTTACAGTACTGCAGAGCCCAAAATATCACTTTGTTTATGGCTTTGCTATAACTTGGATATTATTGAGCGCAATATGTGACTGGGGAGTCCGTTGGTGTCTCCTGGATATTTTGTATTGTGTGACTGATAATATTACTGAATGCACATGTTTCAGTCTATATTAGGGGTGTCAAACTCACGTCATCACAGTGGTGTCACGTGACGTATCAGGATTCCCCCCCCCCTTGGCTAAACTGGGCGCGGGCGTGGCCAGCACGTGACGCATCCGGCCTGCGGGCCAGGCGTTTGACAGCCCCAGTCTATATTATATAAGAGTTTATACAGATATTGAAAGAAAAAGAAAAAGATTATTTTAGTATATTTGGAACTTGCCATCAGAACTAGTTTTTTGCTTTTAAGACATTAGGTTTTATTCAGTGAAGATGCCTTTTAATATGTTTGCTGAACACAGATATATAATATATTTAATTTATAAATAAATATTTCTCTCTATATTCTTTGCTTTTGACTCATTATTTCTCATTCAAGGATGGTCTGTATCCTAGGTCTCATGGGAGGAGGGGGGCGCTCTGGTATTAAGCAGTCATTATAATGGTTGGGGAATAATATGACTTGTGGACTTCAACTCTGAGAGGGCCATCATTCACTACCCATGCATTAAAGGGCCATTGTTCACCACCCATGCATTAAAAGGAAGAAAAGCAAATTGATAACATAGAATATAATTTCCTGCACGTGCCATGATCCCAGGAATATATTTCATGTTTTTAGTTGTAGTTGAAGGGAGGAGCAATTGACAAAACTACTCTAATTTTATCTTGGAGGGGGGAAATATACAAAATTAAGTTTCTTAGTTCTCACTGAAATCAAAATGAAAAGTTATTCATCAATTGATCAATGTAATTATCATAAATGGGATTTGATACTGTTCCTATAGCCAAAGAACCATTAAAAGATATCCTTATTATTTCTCAAATGCAGATGCTTTCATTTTTATTATATAATCCTAGAGGCTTGGCTGAGATTCAGTCATGTTTACTGTGGACTTGGTAGAGAAACATAGTTTGTATAAAATTGCTGAATTAAAACTCCAAGAACCCTTAGCCAGATTTAATGGAATTTATTATCAGCAACATTTGAAGGGTCACAGGTTTCTCATCAAGGCTCAATGAATTCAAAAGGATAGGATTGCTTAGTATTAAATCCACAAAGTTTGCTTAGCATTACAAAAAACAATTATTAGTATTACTGTTTTCAGCAAGAATATCAAGTTTTTAAGAATAAGAAGCCAACTACAGGACATTTGTAAAAGCAAATCTGGCATGGTGACAGGTTAATGCTTTAATATCCCTGGAATCAGCTGAAAGAATCACTATTTAAAATGTTAGACATTAGCTAAGAATATACTTTCTGAGAAACAGATGTGGGTTCATATTGCACCCAACTTTAAAAAATATATTTGAACTGACAACTGGATTTGTTTTAGAAATTCTGTGGGATGTCTTCAGAATTATTCAGAGTAAAGCATAAATAACATTGTGAAATACTTTGTTCGTTATTTTTAAAAAGTTCATGCAAAAAACTAAACTATCAACTATAGGTATGTATGCTTTTCAAGATGTTTGGTCCTTCTGCACAAATGTTTTCATAACTACAGTTATTGACCTCTCAAGGTTGTGTGCATTGGAAATCATATCATCAAGCAGCAACAATAGCATGGATAAAGGAATGGGTGACACTTACGCCCTTATCACCTCCCGGCTGGATTACTGCAATGCGCTCTACATGGGGCTACCCTTGAAGAGTATCCGGAGACTACAATTGGTGCAAAATGCAGCTGCGCGTGCCATGGTGGGTGTGCCCAGGTACACCCACGTAACACCTGTTCTCCGCCAGCTGCATTGGCTGCCCATTAGTCTCCGGATCCAATTTAAGGTGTTGGTCGTTACCTTTAAAGCCCTACATGGCTCAGGGCCAGGTTACCTTCGGGACCGCATCCTGCCGCATACCTCCCTACGACCAGTTAGGTCCCACAGAGTGGGTCTCCTCCAGGTCCCATCAACCAAACAATGTCGGTTGGCGGGGCCTAGGGGGAGAGCCTTCTCTGTGGGAGCTCCCTCCCTATGGAACCAACTTCCTCCAGAGATCAGAGCCATCCCCACCCTGCTGGCCTTCCGTAAAGCAATAAAAACGTGGCTCTTCCGGCAGGCGGGGTGAAAGTGAGACCGAGCAGATTATCTCCGGGTCTCCCCCCTTGTTATGAATGTTGGAGATTTTCTTTTAATTTTTATATATTTTTTAATTGTGATGTTTTATTGTAATAGATTTGGACATGTTGTGAGCCGCCCAGAGTCCCTCGGGAGTTGGGCGGCATACAAATCTATTAAATTAAATTAAATTAAATTACAAACAAAAGAATTTTAACAATCGAAGGACACGACTTACAAATTGGCTGGCACCACTTCATCTGGGAGGGAAAACACCAAATACACAAATATTTCCAAAGACACCACATTAGAGGAACACTGCTAGAAGACTGGTTAGAAATTAAGCATAAACACTACATTCAAATGCCCAAATGGATATCCCCAATGGAAGCCCTAATCTATCCCAATTTGTTAGATTTGAATAAAAAAATTACATATAAAGAACTACTTGATGAACATAATAACTTAAAAACAAGAGAGGAATTGGCACTACAGGGAAAAAAGATTGATTGGTGGCCATACTTACAAATCCAAAAAAAATACAAAAAGGATGTGTTACAATTCGGCTTTCAGGAAAAAAAATCAAGATTTAGATAAAATTTTATTGGGCCCAGAGGACAAAATAATATCAAAATTATATAACTGTATTCTTAAGGTAAAATTGGAAGAAGAAATAGTAAAAGAGGTGATGATAACATGGGCACAAAATTTTGGCTACAATATTGAACTGGACTTATGGGATCAAATATGGAATCAAAACTATAAAATGACAATGGCCACATCCTACAAAGAAAATACGTACAAAATGTTTTACAGGTGGCACCTACCCCTGGCAAGATTGGCAAAAATGTTCCCACATCTGTCACCTAAGTGTTGGAAGTGCAAGCAGGAGTATGGAACATATTATCACATGTGGTGGACATGCTCAGAAATTAAGAAATACTGGAAAAGAATACAAAATTGGATCGAGGAGATAACAAAACAAACTATAGAACTTAAACTGGAAATATTTTTATTAGGAATAATGAAAACAAAAATAAGCAAACCGGCCCAATACCTTACACTTCACATAATCACAGCAGCTAGAATTCTATACGCACAACACTGGAAAACCGATATAATACCCACCAATACAATGTTAATAACCAAGATATTAGACTGTGCAGAAATGTGTAGACTAACAATGAAACTACAGGATAAAGAAGATTCAGAATATTACAAAATTTGGGATAACTGGTATAAATGGATGGAAAATAAACAAACAAAATAAACAAATTGAATACTTTAAGGGTGATGATAATCGAATTAAGAAAGACTGATGATAAGCTAGGAATGTAACAAACTAGATACCGAAATGACAGCGATACGCAAAAGCTGTAATAAATATACATAACTTTTTATTTTTTCCTTTTTTTTCTTGTGTATGTTGATGTATGTTTTTTCTTTTTCTTTTTATGTATATATATATTTAGACCACATTAATTATGAAAATAGATAGTGACATATAAGTCTGATTTGTATATAGATACACACACACACACACACACACACACACACACACACACACACACACACACACACACACACACACATATATATATATATATATATATATATATATATATATATATATATATATACATTTTTCCTTTTTGTATGTTGTTTTTTGTATGGTTTTTTTTCTGTATTATGTCTTTTTGTACATTTTAAAATAACTTAATAAAAACTATTTTTTTAAAAAAAAGGTTGTGTGCAAATAGTTGAAATACTTTCTAAAAATTCAATTATATAGTGTCAACTTTATAGCTTATTCATAGTTCTACATTGATCTATGCAATGTTCATTTATTAATATATTCATGAACTATGCCTGTATAATCATGAATGCTAAATATTGTCATGATTTTCTAAAAGTCTGAAAGGTTTTTGAACTTAAAGGTCTGTTAGGTATGGGGCAGGCTATTAAAATATACACTAAATTCAAAGTAGCATTTAAAATCCCAAGGAAGAAATAATTTATGTTTATTTAATTTACCGAATTTTTCGGAGTATAAGACGCACCGGAATATAAGACGCACCTTAGTTTTGGGGGAGGAAAACAAGGAAAAAAGGCCTCTGCCTCCAAGCAATTTGCCAAACAGCACAGATGATATACACTGTTTGCTGTGTATTTCTGTGCATGTGTGCCTGACCCATAGAAATAGCAAAGAATTGGAAAAATGTACATTATGCCAGAAAGTTTTCTTAAATGTAGTCACACTAACTCCTCCCAATTATTTAAATAGATCTACTCCAAGGTAAGTCAGGATTTACTTGTAACTCTAATACTAAACAGGACACTATTACATTTCAGACTATACTTGTACAGAGCTGTTAAAATTAATTAAAATTTCTAGAAGTATACATTATTCTCTATTATTTAAAAGAAGATACAATAGCACTGGACCTCTTCAGAGCAAGCATTTATTTTAAAAAGCTTCTTTATTTTGCTAAGTTGTCTAGAGGTCTCCAACCTTGGCAACTTTAAGACTTGTGGACTTCAACTCCCAGAATTCCACAGCCAGCAAAGCTAACAAAGCTGGCTGTGGAATTCTGGGAGTTGAAGTCCACAAGTCTTAAAATTGCCAATTGGTCTAGAAAATTGCCCCTGGTCTAGAACAATAATAAAGCAGTCTTTAAAAAAATAAATCTAATAATTTGAACATTCTACAGACATTTATAGTTATTCACTTACCCCCTTGCATCCAGTTCAGCAGAAAATAAAAATCTGTGTGTCTCTCCCAGCTATTTGCCTCTTTGCAGCTAGTTTAAGATTCATTTTAGCATGTGGCAAATCAGCTGAGGGTCGGGAAGCTGCTAATGACTTGCTTGGCTTAACAGGCTCTTCCCTGTTTGCTGCAAGCAGATAAATTGTTGGAAGACAGAGGCCAAAGGGTGGGTGGGTGGGTGGGGCTACATTCAGTGTATAAGACGCACCCAAGTTTTCACCCTCTTTTGGGGGGTAAAAAGGTGCGTCTTATACTCCGAAAAATACGGTAATACTTATTTTAAATACTTTGGAAAACCTTCTATTCTGAAAAGTGGCCATAATCTGAATGTTGTGCTGCACTGAACAAAGAGAGTAGCATAAGAATGTAGTTGTATTCCTTTGCTGGATTGGAATCTCAGAAATCAGCAAGCAAAGAAGGTGCCTCTAAAGAGATAGATACAATTTAGAATATAGACACAAAGTAATGTGATCACAAATTTCATTTTAAAAGTATTTCTAAATAGCTGTTCATTATTCTCCATAGTACTTGCAGGCACAGCCAAAAGTATTGGTACCTTTTCCCTAAAGAATCCCAATTTGCTGTGAAATAAATTGAAACCGACACAAGTAAATGGCATCCATCTTTCTTAATCCATAATCCATAGAGAGATATTTTGCTTTTGATGGATGACTTAACATATTTCTTCTAAATAAACAAATGCTTCGTTAATCCCTGCCCAATAATGCCCATATAGATTACTGCAATGGCTTATATGTGGGTATATCTTTAAAGATGCTCTGGAGACTTGAATCAGTATAGCGTTATCTGAGTAATAATGTTAACCGGAACTTTATGGCCATTTTATGCCAGTTCTGCAGTGTCTTTGGTTGGTCCCAGTTCACTTGCAGACCAGATTGAAGTTGCTAGCATTAACCTAAAAATCCTTTGTGGCTTGGGGCCCCAGTATCTGAAGAAAGCCACTTCCTGAAAATTCCAACCCAAACCCTAGAACTTGGCCAGGCACCAGCTCTCCTTTCTTGTTGAGGTTTGGAAGCAGCTGTACAGAAGGATGCCACCTTCTTAACTAGTTCCCAGTTTTCACATGCTTTCCTTTATAAAGGACATCCAGTGGCATATTTTCTTTCTAGGAATAGACAAACATTAAAATAATTAATATATAACATGTATGCAACATTCTGCAATAGAATTCTGTATCTAATTATATTTATCTTGCCTCTTTTTAATGTCTATGTGCTCTATAGTTTTACCCAGTGTTTTTATTTAATATTTTATTGTCATTTTAAAGTGACTGCAAGTTGTTCAAGGAAAACATTTTTTAAAGGATGACAAGATATTATAATAAGTAAAAATAACTAAATATTTTTGCATCTACTATTAGGCAAAGTGAATATGCTTTGATTTGTCTCATAAAAGGGCAGCAAATTTATTGTTCACTAAACAATTCATTTGTAACTGTAAGGAGGTGGAGAATAAATTAGGATTCCAATACTTTCCACTTCAAATGCTAAAATAAATTAATAGCAATAGCACTGCTTCATTGCTTCACAATGCTTTACAGCCCTCTCTAAGCGATTTACAGAGTTATCATATTGCCCCCAACAATCTCGGTCCTCATTTTAATGGGCCTTCAATATTTATTTCCTTATCTGGGGTGGACATAACATTGTCTGCTGCTCTGCAGAATGTGTTGGGCTGATTAAACCAAAAATTTGGTAATATTTGAGAAGGGAAATTCGTAAACATTTAACTATATTTTTATTTAGCTAGCAACCAATTTCAATGAAACTCTGAAAATTTTTATTTCTAGAAAGTTAAATTATAAAAAAATAGGATACAATTTTCAGGATTTCATTGAAATTGGTTGCTAGCTAAATACTAATGTAGTTAAAGGTTTACAAATTTAAAAGAATGTGTTGCTGCTGTAATTTAGAGTTTATATTTTTGGAACTGGAAATTCCAGTTGAGATGATACAGTTATGGGACATTGGCATTTCTGGCACCCTCTGCAATCTATAGAGATTCTCAGTCATCCAGGTCGTGATTGTCCCAAAGGTGCTTTTTTCCAAAAGGCAACTGGATTTCCTTGGTTGTTGTTTTTTTTACTTTTCTCTTCTCATCCAAGAAACGTCTTCGGTTCTGTTAGAACTGAAGAAGCTTCTTGGTTGAGAAAACATTTTCAAAGAAAAAAAATCAAAGTCAAGTTGCCTTTTTGAAAAAGCTCCTTTGAGCCACCCCCTGCAGTATTTACATCCTCATAATTGTGATATTAATTGGTACTACTGAGCCCTCAAATAGGCATTTCTTTTGATTAGAAGAGTAGCCAGTCGTCTGTTATTATATATGAGCCGAGGTGGCGCAGCAGTTAGAGTGCAGTATTGCAGGCTACTTTAGTGGACTGTGATCAGCAGTTCAGCTGTTCAAATCTCACTGGCTCAGGGTCGACTCTGCCTTCCGAGGTAGGTAAAATGAGGACCCAGATTGTTGGGGGCAATATAAATATACATTGCTTACTGGTGTAAACCACTTAGAGAGTGCTTGCATTATGAGGTGGTATATAAGTCTCACAATAAATAAATAAATAAATAAATAAATAAATAAATAAATAAATAAATAAATAAATAAATAAATAAATAAATAAATAAATAAATAAATAAATAAATATTGCCTCTTTAAAATGATTTCACAAAGATGAAATAGCTGTTGTTTTGGAGAAGACGGAAAATTCGAAAATTATCATTACTGTTAAGACTACAAGTACCAGACTTGATGTTGTGTGAAACAAAATATCTCAACTGGAAGTTTGTGATGAGGTATATTTCAGCTGGAAGCTGCTCAGAAGGATAGATGTCTAAAGGTGAATACTGAGACTGGATGGAGCTGCCAAGTTCAGAGAGAGTGGAAGATGATGTAGTCCTGAGCTTTGCACATCCCATAAACCTAGCAGCTCAGTTCCCTGACCCCAAGTCACAACCTGTGACACCAAATCAAAGAACAAAGGCTGGAGCAGCATCAGAGCTCCAAGCTAAGGGGCAGGCATCTTGGGAGAGATAGCTGCCTTCACATTAACAAGCACCAGCTGGGCTAAAGAGACACTAATTACATGGGCCTTGAAAAGTAGTAAGAATTACTAAGGCATTTTGCTAGAGATGTTTTGTTTCTCTCCCTTTTGCTCTCCATGCTGATAACCTCTTGGAACAATCTGGTTTTCTCAGTCCAATCTCAGCTCCTGTGGGCTGCATTTTTACCTTTCCCTGTAGATCTCGATATTATACTTTGTTCTGGGTTTTTTTCCTGCCCACTAGCTGAATATTTCTCTCTGGGCTGTCAGCTGCAGTATATAAAAGATTTGTTAGCAAGATTTTTCAAGCTAAAATCATATAGTTAAAATCTAAATCTTACCGATCCAATCTGTATGTGGTGAAAATTTCAAACACATTTCTAAAACAATCTCTGAATGCATCTACTGAATAATAATTTATTCAGCAGATAAAAGAGATTTTTTTTAAAAAGTAAAGGTAGAGGCCCCGGTGGAATTAATATGAAATCAACATTACTTGTCACATGCATATAAAAGAATGGCAATGATGAAATTTTGCTGTCATTTCCCCATCTTGCCCTTGTCGCTTTCAACATTTTAATGTGGTCATCAGCTGAAATAAAGAATCTCAAAATTAAGCTTGGAAACTTAAGTGATTCAGCTGAAGTCTTGGCAACTATTGGGATCAATGTACATTTGAAACCAATTTTGGTGTGGTACACAACAGATCCACTGAACTTACTGTGATTTAATTGTCATATTGATTTTGATGAAGCCTGGATCTAGTCTTCAGGTACCTAATTTTGTTCTTCAAGTACTTGTGCACAAATTTATACCGTACTGAGACTGCAACAGTTGTGTGCATTCTTGTTTCCTCTGGATATATTTGGATAATATTCTATACCGGTAGTATGTTGAACTTTCAATTAAAATTGAGATATAACAGCCTGTTTGCCTGTCTGATAACATCTACTTTAAGCATGATATATTTAGGTGGATTTTGCTCAGACTAAAATTATTTTCTTTCTGTCTTCTTGAGATTTTAAATGGAAGTAGCTGTGACTCTAATTATCTAATCCCAGAAAATCGTTATTTGCTTAATGAATTTTCCTGCACAAAATAAAACTAATTCTGAGGGATTGAAAAGTAACTGGAAATCTCAGGCTAACATATACTAGTTGCTTTATAGTCAGAACTATAATTGAAAGGAAAATAATATGTACAGTTATGCCATGTGTTTACCTTTGCATTTTATTAGTTTATAAAACAATATCATTAAGCTTCCTTTCATGCTGATGATTTTTACTTTTTCATACGTCATTTATTTGATGGTGATCTCTAGTTGAGTCATAAGTTAAAAGCATGATGCAGTTAATAGTAAACAGCAATTCCATCCTGGTCCATTGTCCTATGCAGAAGTAGGTTGAGAACAGGCAGTCCTAGCCCATTAATGGTAAATAACAAACCAAATATACTGATAGTTGAGTATTATAAACCAGCAATAGAATTTAGAGTAGCATATTAGCTTGAGGGGTGCAGAATAGTTTGTATGTTTGCGCATATAGTTCCATTCTCAATAGCTTGCTTACATGCTCCATGTCCTCTATCCTCTGATATTGTGAAGTTATTCTGCCAAATGTAGGAACCAGCTCTTGAGTTCTTTATATATTAGCTTACTTTTCTGACAATTTCTACATTGCGCAGAGTGCAGAAGAACGCAAATGGCATCCCGGCGTCCCGGGAAAGCAGGCGGGGGAAGCCCTGCGCCGCAAACGCCGCCAGCGTCTTCGGCTCGGCGGCGAAGAACAGCGGAGAGCGCACCGGTAGGAACCCACTACTGATGCTTACCCTAAAAGAGTGTAGCATGATATGTATGAATATTTGAATCTTGGTATTTGCAGACAATAGTTCAGTGGTTCCCAACCTTTTTGTGATCGAGTACCACTTGGAGGTCCCGTACAGTCGCCGCGTACCACCTGGTTCCAGAGAAACTAAATTCGATCAAATATCACTTTATTTCCATAATTGTACCGTTCCTTTTTTGGCCCCGCGCATCCAGCAACTGGATTCTCGGGCCGCTGGGACCAGGTGGGTGGCGTGTGGCAACAGTTGCAAATCGTTGCCAGATTATCTTGTGTTAGGCAGTAAACATTTTTGTGAAGTAAAAAATAACTAACTAAAAATCGTTCATGACCCCGAAAGTGTTCGCGTACCACCTGGAAGGCCCTCGCGTACCACTAGTGGTACACGTACCACAGGTTGGGAACCACTGCAATAGTTGCATCAATATGTATAATGATGTTTAATATTTTGCTAAATGTTCATAAAAGACAACTGGGTTTATACATCTGAATGCAGAACCACTTAATTGATAAATGATTTCAAATGTCAGTTAGTAAACTTCTCTCAATTGTTCTGAGTCTTTTTCTTATGCTGCCTTCCACCCTCAACTGAACAATCTCTTTAGTAATGACCCTGTTTCTTCCTTTAACTGTCTTATAGCCTTTCTATTTTCAACTGGGCATTCCATCACAAGAACTGTTTTAATTCTTAAAAATTATTTCATTCCATGGGCAGGAATTTTCACACTGCTTTATGGTATGTTCATGCTGCTCTACCGAATGTTTACTTCAGCAATTGTGGTAAAACATGGAAAGTAGTTTGTGATTGGATTTACTCCTCGTTTTTCTAAATAGGCTGGTATTCATACTCCACTCCTCACAGACAACAGTTAACAACAAAGTAAATTTTCAACATGTCAGGAGAGATAAAGGTCGGTTATATCAGACTTCTTCCGAAAGACTTTTGTCGGACTCATTAATATTGTTTGGGACTTATTACGGCTGGGAATGAACATAATTCACAACCATTAAAATAAAAGGTTTTTGGGATGCCAATTGTGCTGTATTATTTATCAGGAAGCCTAGATCAGAACAACCACGGTTTTTTGTTGACGTGGTTCAAAGACAGTGGTCCTCCCCTGCCTCAGGTCCGTTGCCAACTTCAACTGACCGTAGATTTTATAACATCAGGCCTGAGCTGACCAGAGCGATTCAACTCCCATCGATTAACGCGCCAGTGGTAGCATTATATTCTGCCTCCTCTGCCGACAGGTCGCAGAGAGATAGACAGTCCAAGTAGCCCTTTCGTGGCGGGGGAGGTTGCTTCTCCCAATGGCCCTGAGACCTGCACGTCCAATCCTACCATCGGGGGAAGGCTGGCTCTTTTTGCAGACCGATGGGAGGACATTACATCAGACGCGTGGGTCAGGGAGACAGTGAGGTCAGGGCTTTCCCTGGAATTCCTTTCCACACCCCCGAGCTTCTTCATCTGTTGCCCCCTTTCTAAAGATCGTGCAAAGAGAGCCCTCATGCATTCGGCTATTCAGCACCTGTTGGACATTCGAGCAATCCACCGGGTACCTGAGGGCCAACAGGGGCAGGGGTTCTATTCAATACTATTTGTGATCCTAAAAACATCGGGATGGTGGTGGTGGTCTATTCTAGACCTCAAGCGTCTGAACCGCCTTTTAAAATACAGACTGTTTAAGATGCACTCTCTGCAAACCATTCTGGAGGGCATGAGGGAAAGCGACTGCCTCACATCCATTATTTAATAATAATGGAGGCTTACCTCCACATCCCTATATTGCCCAACCACAGGCAATACCTTAGGTTTTATTTTGACAGCTGCCATTATCAATATAGACCCCTTCCATTCGGCCTTTCCTTGGCACCTCGGGCTTTCACCAAAGTTTTAGCAGACTTGGTGGCCTACCTCCGGGCTCTACCCATGTGTGTCCAATGCTATTTAGATGATATTTTAATTCAGTCCTCAACTGCCTCTCAGGCGAGGGAGGAGCTAAGGGTCACCTTCCAGACCCTGCAGCACCACGGGTTCTCTATTAATCTAGAGAAGAGCCACCTCATTCCCACAAACTGACTGCTCCACCTGGGAGCAATTATTGATAATGGTAGAGTGCAGGGTTTACCTATCCCAGGAGCGACAGACTAGCCTCAGAGACCTGGCACGTCTGATCAAGAAGGAGCAGACAGTTCCATTGGCCCTGCTCTCTCAGCTCTTGGGCAAGATGGTGTCCAGCATTGCCATCGTTCCCTGGGCACGCCTGCATGCTAGAGACCACCAATGATTTCTCTTACCATTTCAGAGGACAGGCAGGAGCAGCTCGCCGGCCAAGGTCCCAGTTCCATTGGAGGTCATCCGTTCGTTCACCTGGTGGATGTCCCCAGCCATTGCCAAAGGCTGTTACTTCAAAGAGCCCAAGCGCCTGACTCTCATTACGGATGCCAACCTTTCTGGCTGGGGGGCTCACCTCCTTTCGCAAATGGCCCAGGGGCAGTGGAACCAGAGGGACCAGACCCAAAACATCAACAGGGTGATCCACCTGTCCCTTCGCCATTTCAAATGGACAGTCTCCGGCAAGCACGTCCTAGTACTGATGGACAACGTGGCCGCCAAAGCCCATGTAAACTGTCAGGGAGGGACTCGATCCAAGTCCCTAATGCAGGAGGCGAGATGACTGGGCCTCTGGTCGGAGAGGCATCTGCTATACATCATGGCAGAGGACATATCCAGGATGACAAACGTGCAGGTGGACTGGCTCACCAGAGCTTCAGTCGAGCATGCGAAGTGGCGCATGCACCCTCCATTGTTTCGGGAACTCTCGGACAGTTTCGGTACCCCAGTTTTGGTACAGATCCCAGTAGTGGATCTGTTTGCCACCCCAGCCAATGCCCAACTGCCACGCTTTTATGCCAGGTTTCCGGCTCCAGGGGCAGAAGGGGTCGACGCCCTCCGATGTTCTTGGCCTCCGGAACTACTCTATGCCTTCCCACTGCTTCCTCTGATCCCGAGGGTAATTCGGAAGGTGATAGCAGAGGGCAAAGATTCTGCTCCTCGCCACACATTGCCCAAGGCATCCGTGATTTGCCGACCTGGTGAACCTGTCGGTGGCTTGACCTTGGAGGATTCCTCAGGACAAGGATTCACACAGCCAGGGGGCACTAGTTCATCCAGATCCACAGTGGCTACATCTGACCGCCTGGCAATTGAGTGGAGCATTCTGAGGGAGGACAATCTTTCCTCCAGGGTGATCAAGACCATCCAGGCTTCCAGGAGGCCTTCCATGGTACGCATCTATAATTCCACCTGGCAAAACTTTTGCACCTGGTATGAGAAGTCGGGTCTCCTCCTCACGATGGTGACAGTGGCCCAAATCCTGGAGTTTCTCCAAGATGGTTTGGACAGGGGGTTATCACCTAACACAATCAAGAGACAGGTAGCAACACCAGCGTCGGTGCTCTCATGTGGGAAACTCCAATCCTTGACACAGCACCCCACAGTGCACCGCTTCTTGAAGGGCGCCACTAACTTCCGACCCCCAGTGGTGCATAGGTACCCCACCTGGGACCTGTCCAAGGTTTTGAATGCACTCACCGTACCTCCATTCGAGCCATTGCTTTTGGCCATCTTACAATATCTTACGTTCAAGGTGGCATTCCTCATGGCAATTACATCACCCAGGAGGATTTCTGAACTACAGGTCCTCTCAGTGAGGGAGGACCTCTGCATTTTTCACTCTGACAGAGTAGTGCTAAGACCGGACCCCTCCTTTATTCCCAAGGTGTGCTCATGGTTCCACAGGGCACAGGAGCTGATCCTGCCGAACTTCTGTCTGGCCCCTGTTCACGACCTGGAGCTGAAGTGGCACACCTTGGACGTTAGGAGGACTCTGAGGATATACATAAAAATGACATCCGTCTTTAGGAAGTTGGAATCTCTATTCTTAGCCTTCCAACCCACTTCCTTGGGTAGGAAGGTGTCAGCTTCAACGATAGGTAGATGGCTGAGAGCGTGCATAGCCAAGGCATACCAGCTTCAGGACATTCCGGCTCCTGGACGCATTACTGCACACTCCACCAGGAGCACAGCCATGACGGTGGCATGGCCTATGCAGGCCTCTCTAGAAGAAATCTGTAGAGTGGCCACCTGGTCTTCTCCCTCTCCCTGTATTAAGAACTATAAACTGGATAGATTCGCATCCGCAGTAGCAACGTTTGGACGACGGGTGCTGCAGAGCGTTGTCACGGACCAGGGGAGCTCAGACCCAGGCAGCGGCCCACCCATGAGGACAAGCCAGCAAGCCAGCTTTGGTATGTCCCATTCCTGGATGCTATCTCCACCCACTATGGAGAAGGGGCGTTGGTCTTACCTGATATGCCTCTTCTCATGGGGTGGAGATAGCATCCAGTCCCACCCTGAAGACAGCCTGGCCATCTATCCATGAGCAACGCACCTGACACAGACAGCCTGGCCATCTATCTGGGAGCAACGCACCTGACTACAAGACACATTGAGTCTCTCACTTCGCCTTCGCCAAAAGCTGGGAAGCCCTTCTGACAGACTCAATCCAATCAGCAAGTAGACGAGGTCAACCCATTCCTGCATGCTATCTCCACCCCATGAAAAGAGGTGTATCAGGTAAGACCAACGCCCCTTATCTTTCCATATGCAAAGAAGATACTCCAAGGCAACTGACATCCAACCAACAGTTTAATTTTTGATATATACAAAACACACATAGATTTAAATCTCATTTACAGCAGGAGACAGATGGCTGTGGCTTCTTCCTTGAATACTGTTTGCCATCTTTTTATTCATCATAAAGCTCAGCAGATCGTAGAGTGTGACTGATTTTAGAAAGCTAAGCAGAATTGGGCCAGGCTACCATCTGGATGGGGGACCACCACCTCGGAAGAGCAAAACTGTAGGCCAGACTAAGAAATAATGCAGGACAGTCCATGCTTCTTGTTATAGTTTATGATGATGCCAGCCAGTTTTATGGTTGTCATTTGAGGGGAGGATTATTTTCTATTGTATTCTCTTTGCAGAAACTAGCTTTTCAGGATGAAACAATGAAGGTCCATAGAAGAGTTGGAGAAAAAATGCCTCCACCTCCATAACAAGAAAAAAAATCCTTGAAATGAGCACTTTTGTTACCTGTATCTGCTTCTTCACATAACTATCACCATTTGCTATCCACTTCGCCAATGATGGACAAAGCTTCTGAAAGCCAACACCAGACAACTCCATACTTTGTCTCTTCAACCAGATCCTGACAATCCTTTCCTCTTTATTTGAGTCAGATACCCATAAAAGTTATATACTTAAATACTTCATTTATGTCTCCCTTCAGTTGACTTTTCTATAAGCTAAAAGGTCCCAGTCTACTGTGTATACATGAGCAGTTAGGTTTTTGCCCTAATGTAAAATATTTTGCCCTAAAATCATTTTACACTTACATAAATTGAGATACATTTGCCATTTGGATGACTACAGTAGGGCAATGAATTTTAAAACATCTTCATGATCACTTTTGGCTTTCACCACCTCAGTTGTTTGGCATTGTCCACAAATCTGATTAGCTCTCTGCTTCAAGTATGAGTTAAAAAGCACCAGTTATAATACAATTTTTTGGGATACTTGACTTCTTCCCTGATTGTATTGAGAAAATGACTAATTTATTCCTATTCTTTACTGTCTGCTTTACAACTATTTCAAGCTCTTAAAAGACAGGCCCTCTGATCCTAAGACTTCTGAGTTTACTCAAGAACCTTTGATGAAGAACTCTCTAAAATATATTTTGAAAATCCAAGCGTTTGGTGTGGACAGGGCTGCCTTCATTCATGTTCTTGTTGACCCTTTTGAACTTCTTTATAAATTTGGTGAGGCAGGATTTACATTTTATGGGATCCATGTTAATTTCCTTTTTTCCAAGGCTTAGTCTTTTATATGATCAATTATTCTAATTTTGAATAACTTTGAATTTTGAAAGCAACTTCTAACAGATTTCTAGCCCATGTATTTATTTAACCAATATATGATTTCCTGGATCTTCCTTGGGTCCCTGTTCAAAATTTTGTCTCATGGTAGATGTCCTGCACTCCCTTTGCTATCGAGCCCAGTCTGATGGACACATTATATCTTTTTTGCTAAGAGAGCAATTTCACATTTCTTTAAGGATTCTAAGGTGGGTACTATCAGTGCTTCATGATGTACACTTTCTAAATACAGCCTACTATAGAATATCTCCGTTTTCTTCAGATATATTCCTTTTCTGAAAATGTCTACGTAGACTTAAGAATTTGTCCTGTGTTTTTAGTAAAGACAGAATAAATTCAGGTTCTCTGCAGACTATTATTTATTTATTTAATAATACAGTATATATCTCTCTGAGAGAGAGAGAGAGAGAGAGAGAGAGAGAGAGAGAGAGAGAGAGAGAGAGAGAGAGAGAGAGAGAGAGAGAGAGCCATCTCACAATCAAATGACTCTAGGTGGCATAAACAATTGAAAAACAAAATATACAAATTAATATTAATATTGTTAATATTAAAAATGTTAAATTATAAATGCACAAGAACAGAATAAAAAGAGATTAGGCAAAAAGGAAGTGTTAATTATCCAGAGCCATTGCAATATTTCACCAGTCCTCTGGGATTGCTGATACAACAATATTTCACCAGCCCCCTGCTGATACAACCAGATCTTGGGGGAACCTCTGGAAAGCTAAAAGGGGTGAAGTTAATTTCACCTTGGGGGAAAGGACCAGTGGAGGGTTCCCAATTTTTTTACTACCACTCTGTGGGCGTGGCTTATTTTGTGGGTGTGGCTTGATGGTCATGTGACCGGGTGGGAGTGGCTTGTCGACCATGTGACCGGGTGGGAGTGGCTTGATGGTCATGTGATTGGGTGGGAGTGGCTTGACGGTCATGTGACCTGGTGGGGGGTGGCTTAAAAGTCATGTGACTGGGTGGGAGTTGCTTGCCGGCCATGTGACCAGGTGGGGGGGGTGGCTTGACAGTCATGTGACCGGGTAGGAGTGGCTTGACAGTCATGTGACTGGGTGGGTGTGGCCAATTCAATGTCACTCACGTCAAGGGGTGCCTCGCCTGGCCCCTCCCCTCCCAGCAATTCCTTGTCACACCCAGTCTCAAGGTATCTATAGATCTGTAAAAATGTTGTTCACCTTTTAATAACTTTATTATCTACATACTATAGATGTACTTTCATGAACCACTGAAAGGAGGAAATGGCTCACACGCTTTTCCCAAGAGTATGATAGACCAGGGGTCTCCAACCTTTTGGACCTCAGGGACCACCAAATTCATAACTTTAAATCCTGTGGACCACTGGTTGGGGGGAGCTCAGCCACCTTTCAGGCCTACTTGTGTGCTTCTGCGAGGCCTCCGGGTGGGAGGCCCGAGAGAAAGTGCCTGCTCCAGGCACACAGCCTTGAAACCTCTTTTGTGTTCCTTCTCTCAGGAAGCTTGGTCAATCTGAGTGAAGGAAAACGAAGATGGGCAGACTGACAGTGGCTTGCTGATGTTGGTAGGAAAGTCAGTCCCATATTCCAGAGCTGTAGCTGTAGTCCCTCCCCTCCCCTTTCCTTCTTTTCTTTCCTTTATTTTCCCCTGTTCCATTCCTTTCTTTTCCTCCCTCCCTCCTTCCCTTCCCTTAACTTTCCTTTCCTTTCCCATTCCATTCCTTTCCTCCTTCTTTCCTTTCCTCCCCTCCCCTCCTCTCCCCTTCTTTCCTTTCCTTTCCTTTCCTCCTCCTTCTTTCCTTTCCTTCCTTCCTTCTTTCTTTCTTGTCTTTCTCTCCCCCTTCCTTTCTTTCTCTCTTTTTTCTTGTCTCTGTCTCTGTCTCCCTCCCTCCCTCCCTCCCTCTCCCTCCCTCCCTCTCTCTCTCTCTCTCTCTCCCCCTTTCCAAGAGGAACCATTCCATTCCATTCTCTATATTATTCTATTCTATTCTATTCTATTCTATTCTATTCTATTCTATTCTATTCTATTCTATTCTATTCTATTCTATTCAACTGAAATTATCTTAGAACCTCAATTTCGAAGCTTCTTAATTCCTTCCATATTTGATTGGTTAGCTACATACCAAGAAACAAGCACAAATGTAATTTAAATGCAATTTCAGTGAATCAGCATTAGCAAAAGGAGAAAGAAGCTCCTTTCGGGAAACAAAAACTGAAATCAACTTTTGCCTTCCCTAGTCAAAATCATGGTCCCAAAACTTATTATTCTCCCTCAAAGCGAAGCCAAGCTCAAAGTGCCTGCGATATTTACTAGAACTGTCAGAGGGAAGAGTTCTAATCTACATCAAAGGACCCTGAATGGAATTGAAGAGGGGGTGTGAAAAGACAGAAAACAAAACTCAGAGGTGCGTTAATCGCAACAGCACTCCCCTCCCCCCAAGAGGCTGCCTTCTTGGGATATGTTGTTTCTTCCTCTAAAACACAATTAAGCTCTTGCCTAGCTGTGCGAGGAGCCTCACGGAGGGAGGGACACTTTTTTCCAAGTGGTTTCTTATTTTGTCGTCCTGTTGCATCCATGGATTGTTGATCCAGGGGCTGCTTTAAGAACGGGCGCTTTCCCCTGTCTCCCCCCAAAAATCCTGGGACTGGGCTTTTGACGGCTACCCTCCACTCTGGCGCTTGGCATCAGAAAGAAGCGCAGGGTACCACGGGAAACAGAGCCCCAGCAGCAACACAATTGGACTACAATTTCCAGCGTCCTCTTTCCCATGGAAGGCAGCACTTTTTGGACAAATGCGGAGATGAATAGGACTGGTGCCAGAGCCTTCTCTGATCATTTTGCAGAACGAAAGCGGAGTTAGTTTGTGCTGGCAAACCAAAGGGGAGCCTGGTAGCATTGCAAACTGCATTAAAAGACATAAGCTTTCATGCCACCAGGCTCCTATTTGTGTGTGTGTGTGTGTGTGTGTGTGTGTGTGTGTGTGTGTGTTTCCAGTTATTTTAAGTTCTCTGAACAGAACGCAGGACTGCAACATCGAGCAATCTCGGGGGCCATTAAATTTAGGATTTTTTTTTGTAGCGCGTCGAATTAAAACACCCCACTAAAATACTTCTTTCTGCTTCAGCTTTATTGTTGTATGCTTTACAGAAGGAGCAGCATGCTAAGATATCCTTCAACTTTGGAGTCCTAAGAAATGCGCGAAAAGGGGTGCGGGCGAAGGTTGGGTGGGGGTTGCAACTGACGGGAGGCTCCCCACAGTTCCCCCTCTCTCCCTCCCTCCCTCCCTTTCGCACCAGAGCAGCGGTAGAAGGAAGAAAGCAGGTTTTTCCTCCTTGCTTCGCCTGCCCTTTCGAGGCTGAGTCAGCGCAGCCCCCCGTTTCCCTTCTCCTGGCGGGATCCCCATCTGGTTGGCAGCCGACCTTCTCCCTCTCCCCCCTCCTGCCTTTCTCAAAGCCCAGCTCTCCTCTGCGCTTCCGTGAGCAAGGAAGAGCGTAGCAGGTTAGCTATCCCTTCAGCCCGGGCAGCGCGAAGGAATGGGAAAGATAAGAAAGACAGGAATTTTGGCTTGGCCCTTCTTCTGCGGAAGGACCTTTGTGGGAAGCCCCCACCTTCCAACTGAAGGGCTTGCTGCGGAGCCTCAAAGGGGAAAAGAGGGAGCGGAGTCACGGAGGCTAGAAATGCTCCAAGGCAGCCTCCGCCTCCGTTAACAAATAGGGGTCCGTGCGGTATGCCGAGCGGGAGAGAGGCTGCTGAGGCTCCTCTGGGCGGGAGCCCCGGAGGCAAGGAGGTGAGCCTCGCTGCAGCAGGAGAGGGGAAACACCGTAATGCCAGGAGCAGCGCCAGGGCTCCCCTTTTCGCCACGCGACCCCGCGTGCCTCCTCTCCCCTGCGGCTGCTGCTTTTGAAAATGCAAAGCCTGTGAGGTCTGGCCTCCTGCGTCCCCGAGCACCCGCGTGGAGACCTCTTCCAAAGCCTGCGTCCTCCTCCTCATGCAATGCGACCTGGCTTGCCGACTGCTCCTGCTGCTGCTGCTGCAGCTGCCAAGAACGGCAGTGGCCAGGCCAGTCACCACGCTTTTTGCCCTCTTTTCAGACGAAAAGCTACCGGACACTTTGGGGACAGGAATCGCTGCCTAGCGCTCTCCCTCCTGGCGCAACTTGCTGAGCGGATTCTTCCCTGCCCCTTTCCGTCTCTACCAAGGGCTGCCCGCTTCTGAAATTCCCCCCCCCAAACCTCGGCAGTTGCACTATCCCCCTTTTCGCACCCAAACTTCCAAATCATGTTCACAGCTTCCGAGCTTTGGGTGGCTCCCTCCACGGAGCCCCTGGGCAGCTAAATTTCAGGTTGGGGCATGGATGGATCGGAAAGGGGCGGGGAAGGATCCGCTCGGCAAGTTGTGCCAAGAGAGAGCGCGCTCGGCAGCAATCATTCTCCCCAGTGATCCTCCCTGGGGTTGGGGGGGCTCAGGAGGCCGGACCTCGCAGGCTCCCTGGCGGCTTTGCAATGCCGGCAGTTTCGGGGGCTCCTTCCCTCAGTTGTTTGTTTTCTTACCTCTAGGTGGCTGCCTCCCGAAAACACTTTGCTTCCCTTCTCCAAACGACCCAGGCGGAGGACGGAGGCTTCTGCTCCTGGCCCGGAAGAAGTTTTTGCACAGTGCAAAACCCCCCGAAAAAGTTCAAAAAAAAAAAAACCCGCCCAAATCAAAATGGAAATGCATGCGCAGTGCCGGAAACCCGGCTTCTGCGCATGCTCAGAAGCAGAAGAAAATAAAGAAATCCCCCCCAAAATTGAAAAAAATTCAAAAGAATTCAGGAAAAAAATGGCGGCGCCTAGGGACCGGGACCGACCGCATGACGTCACCAGCGGGTCGCTACCGGTGCGCCGCACCGGACCGCACTGGTAGGAACCCACTACTGGAAAGGACATTCTATAAAGTGTGGGGCACAGCAGAAAAGTCTGCATCTTCCTTGACTATTCCTTTTACTACTTCATGATCTAACAGCCTAACTTCTTCCCTGGTTGGCTGGTTTTATGCGTTGAATCAATTTAAAGATTCTTATTGTTTATCTCAATGAGTTTTACCATATGCTCCTCAGATTTATATTCTCTCTCCTCTCTCTCTCTGCTTTTCTTAAACTTTTAAAACCTGAATGTTTTTTTCCCTTCCAGAGCTTATGTTGCTTTCTGTTCTTCTGGTTATGTCAGACCTTCCATTTCCTGAATAAAATCTTTGGAACTTTTATAGCTTCCTGGACACTAGCAGAAAGTTATGCTGGCTTCTGCCTTGATTTAGTTGTCCTTTTTTTCCATTATAGAATACATTGTACTTCAGCTTCAATTACTGTGGTTTTACACAAAAATAAATAAAAATTTAATATCAATATACAGTTATTGAAATGTGCATCTGTTGTAAAAATGTTTTGCCAAGTGCAACCATCCCATTCACATGATGGTGTTATTCATGCACAGAAACTGACTGCATGGAATCAAGTTACCCCCAAATGGCTGCCATATGGCTCTGGCTGCAAATGTCTACAAATAAAAATCAGCAGTTTGATTGAAAAGCAGAGCTGAAAGTTCTAACTGGAAGAATTAGCTGAAATGAATGGGTAAGATAAGAACAGGAGAGAGACCAAAGACTGCCCAAACGCACTACTTAGTTTTGGAAAATTAATAAACTTGATCAGACCCACCCATATAACCTTTTAAAACACATGAACAAAAATGTAGCCTCTCGCAACAGATTATGTTAAAGTTCATATTGAAGTGAGAGACATTAATGAACTTCACTACAAGCCAAGAGAATGGAAGGCAGTCATCATTCCAGATGTAGCATGTTCCTCCATCAGTGAGTGTTCCTATGTTCCTGATAAGCAAAGCTCTATAAGGGGAGTGGTGGCTTCCTACCGGTGCGATCCACTCTATGGCACCGGTAGCGGCTGGCGGATTGCAAATTTGCGTGTGATGGCTCCGGTGCAGTCTTCACTGGTCCGTTGCGTGCCACCATCTTTTTTCTGCAATTTTTTGGCTTTTTTGCTTCCTGCGCATGCGCGGAAGCAAAATTTCGTGAAGGGACGCGTGCGCGTGATAGATTTCAGTGAGATTTTGCTTCCGCGCGTGCACAGAAGCAAAATCGTACGAGGGGGCGCACGCGTGCAACATGGCAATGCGTGCGCAGCGCACTGGTAACAAGGTAAGAGCAACCCGCCCCTGATAGGGGAGTTGGGTCAGGAGGATCCTGACATCCTATCAAGACTTTTGCTGCATGACTTAATAACCAGACAAGAGCACTTTAGTGCTGCAGAATCTGTGGTCTTCTGGATGTATTGAATTTTCTGTGCTGAAGTTCAACTGGCATGGCCAAGAGGAAGAGTATTTCCATTTCATAATTGTCTGGACAGCCACAGGTTCTCCATCCCTTACCAGGCTACTTAGGGCTTTAAAAAGTAATACTAAAGTTGCGTTTTGCAGGAAATGGCCATGGACGCTCACACTCTTTTAAAAAGATTTCCACAGGGATGTGGAGAGCAACAGTATCTAATAACCAATGAACAGCTGCTATGAATTTGCATTTTGTTCTATACATTATTTATGAAGTGAGCTAAATTTTTGTGGCTTGTGGCTGCATTTTTGGAAGGGAATTATTTTCAGTTCTTGGGAGCCAAAGAGGAGGTACAGTGATCTCATGACATTACAAAGTAAGCAGAGTTAATGTTCAGGTTAGGTGGCTGATTGGTAACTGGGAGGTTCCATTTGTTTAAGGCTCCAGGTATATTTACCAGTGAATTTTGGTGTATGATTCTGGGAGTCTAGTGGGAGGGGGTGCAAAATATATGTTCAGAGCCATTGTGTAAGCCATTAAGGACAGGTTGTTCATCTTTACATTACTTCAGTTATGCAGAATGTTCCAATAACTCATTCAGATGCTCCCTGAGGCTGATGGAACAATTTTGGAGTTTAATATGTGTATATGAGCCTGATTTTAAAAGGGTTGACCTTTCTGGAACTATTAAGAAGAGTTCTAAAAATAATACCCCACATGATCCTGTCTATGGTGGTGGTTGTATTGCTATTCTTTATTTGACTTAATTTATATGTTATTTTTCCATGGATATTTTAGTTGATATGTAATTGTTGTATACCAGGGGTCCCCAACCTTTTGACTCCATGGACCGGTGACGTTGGTTACGTCGGCAGCAGAGGGAATGATTTCATGCACACAACCTAAATCCCGTGCATGTGCAAATGAAGCTTTGCACGCTTGCCCACCACTTCAGCAGCCCGCTACCCAATGGGCCGTGACCCAATAGTGATCTGTGGCCTTGGGGTTGTGGACCCCTGTTGTATACCACTGTTATGTACCGCTTTAAAATCCACCACAACTACCGGTATTTTCTAGGGTCTGACCAAATTGGTGAGACATACTGAACTTTTACTTATTAAAATTTGGCTGCCAATTGCATTGATTTTACTTCATTTACAAGGCAGAATAAGCAATCATGTTTCAATTTATTGTGTTTTGAAGTTCTGAAGACATACAGTATATCTACAAATAAAGAATAGCTCTATGAGTGAGAGAATAAAAGAACAGCCGGGGTACACTATGTAATATAATAAAAAGTGTGATAGAAAAAAAATAGCTCTTCTATGTGTGACAATTTATAAGACTAAGATCAAAAACTCTACAGAATATAGAAAAATCAGTCTCAAAGTGCATTCTTCAATATGTCTCTAATCACTGTGGAAGCATCTTACTATTCTGCTTGAACAATGTCAATGTGGACTTCCTCACTAACTTACAAATAAACACATCTTTTTTTCTCCACCAAATGAAAAATGTGAAAATATTTTTTCTACATTAGTTCAACTTGAATAGTTCCATTAGATTTAGTTGATCAACGCTGCAAATGTCAACATCTGCACATTGATACCATCTGAGCAGAGCAGGAGTGCCCGGATGGAACGTTTCCACCAGAGCACTGTCATAATCAGACAGGTTTTACAATTAACAAAGAGAAGAGCACTAGAAGATTTTTTGTGTGTTCTTTCTGTGAATATATTCGCTGTGGGTGGCTTAATTTAACAACGAGGCTTGGGTAGAGCTGAGAAGCTACCAAGGGTATGCTTGCTGCCAGTATATCACCGTTTAAAGTTAACATCATTAGTTCTTCCTTTGTATATTGTAGATCCCAAACAATCTCCTACAAAATGAAAAGGTCCTGTTTTCAATCAAAGGGTAGTTAAAACTCAGTGTACAGTCACTAGCAAAACACTGGGATGGATGCTTTTATACCTTGGACATTAAATCTGTCTTGCAGTAGTTGCTTACAATTTGCAATTTGGGAACTCAGCAGCAGCACCTTCATCAAGTATGGCAAGACCCTGGGGTTTCTCTGTGGCTTAGTTAACCAGCTCTGTCTCCTAGTTGTCATCCTTTCATTTATTCTCTGCCTTACTGTCTCATCCGACTTGCCATTACCTAACCACCATCTGCCATCATAAAAAATTGACGTGCTGGCCAGATGGCTGTAGCTGCAGCCCAGGGATGGTTCTAACTTACCTCGCTGCCGATTCGCTTCCTCCTGCGCCACCTGGCTGCGCTGCGTGGCCACGCGCTTTGTGCATGCGTGCATGCACAGTGCCAAAAAAAAGCCAAAAACAAGGTGGCGACCGCATGCACAGTGCCAGAAACTCAGCTTCTGTGCATGCTCAGAAGAATTTTTTAAAAAAAAAATTCAAAATTTTTTTTCAAAAAAAAGATCCTGTTCATATATGAAATTTTCCACATACAGTGAGATCTTGGCATATAAGACTGGATTCAACTGTGTCTGTAAGTTATATGGTACAATACATGTTAAAACATTCAGAAGGCCAGCAGTTACCAGTGTGGAATTTGATTTCACAGCTGTTACAGGTATTTATCTTTCACTGTATCTAACTCACAGGGAGATCTTTCTTAGCAGTCATCACAAGTGACAAATACAATGGATTTTTTGCTTAAGTAATTCTTTTAGATGAGATGACAGGTTTCAGACATTTCTTTTCTTTCCAGAAGTTGAAACACTGTTGTTCAAGGGATATGCTTGCTATTGGAGTCCACTTCTCCTTTTTAACCCCCAAAGTTATTGGACTCCATCTTTTTCTAGAATTGGTTGTCAAAGTTTTATAAGTTTTTGAGTCGTTTTACTTGTTTCTTGTATTCATTCTGTTAGCTTTCCAATAGTAACTTACTGTTCAGCTGAAGAGTAGATTATACTTTGTGAATTTCTGTGTGAGCCACTAGTACATAATTAGTGAGCAAATCTTACAGTATAAAAGATGCCAATACTAGGAAAATTGCACTTACATACAAAAGACAAGAAATATTGTGTGAATGCTAGGATCATTAAGGATTATGCTATTTCACAGTGAACAATTTGAACCACTACTTATTTTACATTCTTAATATGATTTAGAAGTGACAGTTCACAGAATCGCTTGCTAGAGTTGAAGTATCCCAACCTACTGCCATTCCAGATGTGTTAGACTGTAACTCTCATCTTTTAAGTCAATGGGAACTTTACAGTCTACAGCCGTGATGGCGAACCTATGGCACGGGTGCCACAAGTGGCACGTGGAGCCATATTGGTGGGCACGCGAGCTCAGGTCCGGCGTGCATGTGTGCACCAGCCGGCTGATTTTCGGGCCTTCTGGGCCCACTGGGAGTCAGAAACAGGCTGTTTTCAGCCTCCAGAGGGGGTGGGGAAGTCCGTTTTTGCCTCCCCAGGCTCCTAGAAAGGCTCTGGAGCCTGGGGAGAGCGAAAAATGGGCGTGCCATTGCATGCTGGGAGCAGGGGGGTCATGCGTGCATGTGCGGGGGTGCATGGAATTATGAGTGTGGGCACGCACACACGTGATCCCCCACATCCCCCCCCTTTGGCACGCGAACCAAAAAAGGTTAGCCGTCACTGGTCTACAGGATCACCAAGTTACAGACCCATTGTGGACTAATCATTAGAGTGTTGATTTAGAATTGGGGAAATCAGATTCAGATTTCCACTTAATAATTAAGCTCACTTAGTGTTTGGTAACTGAATAACACATCATGATAAATTAGGAGGGAGCTAGGATATAATTTAATCTTAACACCTTACCTACTGCTTAAATGCATCTGTCAGCCTAAGTTACTTCACAGAATTTATAAGATATACCGAGTGAAGGGAAGGCAAGAGCTCATTCCAAGGGTTTCGGACACTATAAATTTAAAAGAAGAAATGTTTCTGTCACTCAAAACTAACCCGTGAAGCCAGGTAAGAGGCAGAGACATCGAAATCCACAAAAAACATACTTTAAAGAACCAAACCGGATTTTGCTTTTGTCTTTTATTTCCATTAGACTTGTTCTCCATAGCAAACTGAAGGCTTTGTCCATAGAGATGTGGATTTTGGAGATCAGTGAATTATATACTAATCTAAGGACAAGTAAAGCTAGAGGAGATTAGATTAAAGAAGGAAGGATGGATTTAAGAAGAAAGGAGGGATATCAAGAAAAAAGACAGAATTTGAAATGCTCATACAAAAATAACAATGTATTAGGGCACATATGTAACTTTTTTCTTAGACATGATGCAAAGACAGAACAAAAAAACCCTGTATGATAAAATGAACACAACTTTTTAAAAAAATGATCAGAGCACAACAATGCGAATAATTATAGATTAAATTTATAACATTTACATCAAGTTATAATTTAAAGGAAAACTAGTACAAAATGTTCTACAGATGGCATACAACTCTATCAATAATATCTTAGATAGAAAAATCATATAGTAATAAATGTTAGCAATGTCACAAAACAGAAGGAACATTGTATCATATGTGGTGGACATGTAAAAACAATCCCAAATATTGGAAAGATATACATAGTACAAATATATATAAATAGCTCGAAATAGATCTATAATTGTCTCCCTTTATTTTCATTTATCAGCAAAAAATGCTACACACACACACACACACACACACACAATTTTATAGTTTTTTCTTTGACATACATAAGTGCTTACTGAACAGTATTGTCTGGGTCAATTTACTTTATACATAATAATAATAATAATAATAATAATAATAATAATAATAATAATAATAATAATAATAATAATAATAATAATAATAATAATAATAATAATAATAATAATAATAACAACAACAACAACAACAACAACAACAATAACAATAACACTATTTAGGTATACATGGTAATAATCTTTCAACTTCTAATATTTACATATACATAGTAATTATATTATATTATGTAGACACATAATAATATTTTCCCAATTTCTAATTTCTACCTCTATTTTCTAACCCTTAATAAAACAAATCCCATATTAAGAAGTATACTGTATCTATCCATCATCTCGTGTCCTTTTTAGTATTTCAACTCTTATTGACTTTTTGACAAATCTCCCATGCTCCTCCCTTGGGATCTTGTATTTATTTATTTTATTTTTATTTATTTATTTATTTGTCAAACATGTATAGGATAGTAGTAGTTTGTATAAACATAAGTAAAAAGTAACGATAAAAGAGGACAATAGGACAGTAGGACAGGGAAGGTAGGCACAGTGGTGCGCTTATGCACGCCCCTTATAGACCTCTTAGAAGCAGGGAGAGGTCGACTGTAGACAGTCTAAGGTTAAAGTTTTGGGGTTTGGGGAAGAAACCAGTGTCAGGTAGTGCATTCCAGGCATTGATCACTCTGTTGCTGAAGTCGTATTTTCTGCAGTCGAGTTTGGAGCGGTTTACATTTAGTTTGACTCTATTGCGTGCTCGTGTATGGCTGCGGTTGAAGCTGAAGTAGTCATTAACAGGAAGGACATTTTGGTATATGATTTTATGAACTACATTTATATCAGATCGGAGGCGCCGTAGTTGTAAATTGTCTAATCCCAGTATTTCAAGTCTCGTGGAATAAGGTATTTTGTTGTGAGCGGATGAGTGAAGGACTCTTCTCGTGAAATATTTCTGGACTCGCTCAATTGTATTAATGTCCGATATGCAGTGTGGGTTCCAGACATATGAGCTATATTCCAGAATTGGTCTAACAAATGTTTTGTATGCTCTGGTTAGCAGTGTAATGTTGCCAGAGAAGCAGCTACGCAAGATTAGATTAACAACTCTTAGTGCCTTTTTGGCAATGTTGTTACAGTGGGCTCTAGCACTTAGGTTGTTGGATATGAGTACTCCAAGATCTTTGACAGAGTGAGGGTCATCTACAAGTTCGTTTCCTCCAAGTTTGTATTTTGTATTCTGATTTTTTTTTGCCAATGTGTAAGACAGAGCATTTGTTGGTTGAGATTTGAAGCTGCCAGTTGTTTAACCATTCTGCTACACGATCAAGGTCTTTTTGAAGGGTAGCAACATTGTCGGTGGTGTTAAATAGTTTAACATCATCAGCAAAGAGAACGCAGTTGCTTATAATATGATCACAAAGATTGTTTATGTAGAGTATGAAGAGTGTTGGTCCTAGAACACTGCCTTGAGGGACACCACTGTTGACAGGAGCAGGATTTGATATGGCACTTCCTATTTTGACCACTTGTTGTCTGTTAGACAGGAACGCAGTTATCCAATCACATAGAGGTCCAGAAATGCCATAGGATTTTAGTTTCAGAAGTAGTTTGTCGTGTACAACTGAATCAAAGGCTTTACAAAAGTCTATGTAAATTGCATCTATTGTTTTACCCTGATCAAGTTGAGTGGTCCATATGTTTTTGCAGTGCAAGAGTTGCAGATTACAGGATAATTTTTTTCTGAAACCAAATTGTTTGTTGGAGAGTAGGTTATTAGTTTCTAAGTGGAGTGTAATGGATTGGTTTATGATTGATTCCATGACTTTAGAGGTGACGCAACCCAAAGAGATTGGTCTGTAATTTTTAACGTTACTTGGATCTCCTTTTTTGAAGATAGGGATGACTGTGGCTAGTGACCATAGGTTGGGTAAGGAGCTAGTCCTGAAGGATTTTTTAAAAATTATAATAGAGGTTCAGCCAAGGTTGTGGAGAGCTTTTTTAAGAAGTATGCACATAGTCCATCAGGTCCAATAGATAGAGATGGTTTTTGGTTGCATAATGCCTTTCTAATGTTATCTTCTGTAAAATCAATTTGTGTTAGATCGTTGAAGTTAATTGTGGTATGACTAGGAAATATTGGGCATGAGCCATTGCTGTTTACAAAGACTGAGCCGAAGAATGTGTTAAAGAGGTTGGCTTTAACTGTTTCATCGTTATAGTCTTTACCATTCGGTCCTTTAAGGGGTGGGATGGATCTTGAGTCTGAGTTGGTTGTTTACAAAGTTATAGAAGGCACATGTGGACTTCATGCGTAGAATGTTTTCTTCTTGATTGATGTGATAATTGGTGCATTCAGTCTTTATTTGGTGACACAGATTTTTGTAGCGGCTTTTAAAGTTTGCAACGTGGCCTGTTTTTATTTTTTCGCCAAAGAGATCTTTTTTTGGATTGGAGCTTCCTTATTTTTATGGGTAATTTATTTTTCTTGGTTTTGGTGATTATTAGTGGTACATGTAATTTAATGACTCTTTGGATTTCGAGGAAAAATATATTGTATTAGTCTTTGGCAGTATTACAGCCAGAGAATAGTGTATGCCAATCAAGAGATGAGAGGTCAGCTTCTATGATATTATAGTTGGCTTTTTAAAGTTGTAATTGGTTATCCCATTATTGAGGTGGTTTCTATAAGGACATATATTGAGACAAAAGTCAATCATGCTGTGGTCACTGTTGGAAAAGGGTTCTTTTATTTGTAGTCCGTAAATTGAGTGTAAGTTGTTGCAGAAGATGAGATCAAGACAATTGCTGAGTCTAGTATTGTCTGTTACTAGTTGATCTAGCCCTAGATTGGTAATAGCATTTTAAAGGGTTGAATGTATGGGTTCAGCTGTACATTCATTTAGGGTCCAGTTTATTGAGATAGGTTTAGGTCACCAAGAAATATAAGAGGATGTGGGTAGGAGGCTGCCCACTTTGGTAGTGAGGTTAGCTTGTTCGCATGTGTCATGTCATAATCAGGAGCTCTATAACATAGTAGGAAGCGAAGTGTGGTATTTAAGGTCAGTTCACAGATTATCGTTTCTGAAGATCGAGTTCATGTTTAACTTGCACCTTTTTTAGGTTCAGTGATTTCTTATAGAAGATTGCAACTCCACCTCCTCTACGGGTTTCGCGATCAGATTGGTAAACATGATAGTCTCTTACTGTGATAATGGAGTCGGGGAGGGATGCGTTTAGCCATGTTTCACAGACAAATATAATGTCGAATTTAGCAGTTTTTAGTAAGAGAAGGAGTTCAGGTATTTTGTTATCCCCTTACATTACTCATATTTAGTCTACATCTACCTCTTGCTGTCAAATCTCTAGAGCCATGATGGCGAACCTATGGCACGTGTGCTGGAAGTGGCATGCAGAGCCATCTCTCTGGGCATGTGAGCCATGGCCCGTTGCTCTTCCGGGTTCTGGCGTGCCGGCCAGCTGGTCTTCATGCATGCGGGAGCACCGGAAACCAGAAGAGCAGCCACCCGATGCGAATGTGCGTGGCGGGCAGCTGCTCCAGCACATGCATGTGCACCGGTCACCTGGTCTTCCAGTTTCTGGTGCACTTGCGCATGCAAAGACCAGCTGGCCAGTGTGCATGTGTGCGCCGAAAACCGGAATATCATCTTTCTGGCATGTGCACACGCGCGCATGCGTATGCTCCCGTTTCGGCACTCAGTGCTAAAAAGGTTTTCCAACACTGCTCTAGCATACCCATCAATAACTCTTTCATCCCTTCTGGGAGATCTTTCTCTTTGTCCTCTTCTGTATTTTGACCTCTTAAAGAGTAATCTACCTGTTCCATTTCAAGAATTTTTACTATCTCTTCCGTATCTTTATCTGTTTGTGTCATTGTTGATTTATCTCCTCTATTCTTTCCTCTGCTCCTTCTAATTTCTCCTCTATTTTCTGAATTTTTTGTTCATTTTTCATTGTCATTTGCTGAGGGTTTCCTAGTCTCACATCTGTATCATACATCAGTTTCTTCATCTCCCTATGGTTCCTTGTCATAGCTTCCTGAATACATTGAAGCTTCAATAGTATTTCTTTTTGAAGTGTATTTGTTTTTCCATGTTGTAACATTTTGCTTTAATTTAATGGGCTAAAAGTTACTCAATAATCCACCAAAATCCAAATGTTCCAATTGTCCAGAACACCAAAAAGCCAATATTAGAAGAATTTGCTCAATCCCGGAACTGTTCCTCAGAATCCACAATATTTATAGTCCTCGAAATTTGCCAATTTACTCCCTCTGAGTTATCCAAATTTGTAAGAAAGAACTTTTCTTTTTTTGCCTCATAAAATGTTCTATCAAACAATATTTATAATCCAGAATGGCCCACCAAATTTCCCCATGTCTCATTAATCCACAGAGTCAAATGTTCAGTTTAGCGGACAATTCCTATTATTTATAATCCACACTACTTTGAAGATCTTCAAAAGGCTCACCAGTTAATCCCAAACAGCCAGAAAGCAAATAGACGTAGAACAGAAAACAAAAAGACGGCCTTCCAGGTGTCTTTTCACAGTACTGCAAGTTCCAGTCCAGTCTTTCTATATTTTAAAACTTCATAGTCTTCCATTAAAATTTCATTTCCCCTCTGGGTCTATAATCTATCTCCATGTGTTAACTTGCCACTTTCTCAGCACTTTGGAGAGTCTTTCTTTCAAAAATTCTTTTACTTGGGGTTGAGTTTCTAATATAGCAGTTGAAAATCATCTCACCCAGTTCCAATCCTCTGTTCACGAACTGCTCCAGCTCATTAATATTTCTTCTTCAGTTGCCCCAGCTTCGGTGCAGCCATAATGGCCGTCTCTCTTCTTCGTTGGTCGGGAGGGTGCCTCAGATTGAGCGGGAGAGCCGCCGCTCTCCCACAATCAGCAAGGGGTCCCTCCTTTCTTTGTCACCCCTCCAGGGTGACTTTAGCCCCTTAGGGCCTCCTAATGAAGAAGGGTCAGCCAGGATTCATGGAGCCCCGCTATCCACAACCGCCTTGGCGCAACACTAAACTGGAAGTCCAACATCTAACCACCTTATTAGCTCCTCTAACAACAACACCCATCACATCAACAAATCATAGGTCAGTAAGGTTTGGAAGCTAAAACTGGACCCAGATGAGACCATGGTTTCCTATGATGTGATTTCTCTCTTCACCTACATTCCAACAACTGAAGCTGTCACGGTAATGAAAAAATGATTGCTACAAAACAGCACCTTAGGTGACAGAACCAACCTCAGCCCAGACCACATATGTGCCATACTGGACCTCTGCCTGGCCACTACCTATTTTACACACAATGAACGTTTCTACAGACAAAAACACGGTTGTGCCATGGGTTCATCTGTGTCCCCCATTGTAGCCAATCTCTACATGGAAGCCCTAAACTCCTTCACAGAAATTCCACCCACTCACTGGTATAGGTATGTGGATGATACTTGCGTCAAGATCAAAACACAGGAATTGGAAGCATTCACCAAATGTATCAACTCTGTGGACAGATACATCAAATTCATGCAGGAAGGTGTTAAGGAAAATAGTCTAGCCTTCCTGGACTGTGCAGTGCACATTAAGAAAGATAGAAGCCTTAACATTAAAGTTTACAGAACCCCCCCACACACAGATCAATATTTACATTTTGATTCCCACCATCCACTGAAATACAAAATGGGAGTTATCAGAACCCTACTGAGCTGAAGGCCTGCCTACCAGCAAAGATGGGAAAGAAAAAGAACTAAAACACATCAAGGAAACCATCAGAATGTGTGGCTATCTCAAGTGGGCCTTCATCAAATCCCAAAAAAGATCCAGCAGGAGCTCCTCCATAACAGACAAAAAAATAATAAAATAAATGAAGCAATGTTGTTATTCCATATGTTGCAGGAATATCTGAAAAGCTCAGGAGGATCTTCAGCCAACACAACATACGTGCACACTTTAAACCCAACAATACACTAAGGCAGAAGCTTGTCCACCTCAAGGGTAAAATACCCAGACACCAACTGAGCAACATAGAATATGCAGTAGAATGCAGTGAGACTTGTGCAGATCTGTACATTGGGGAAACAAAACAACCACTTCATAAACGTATGGCACAACATAGGAGAACAAACCCATTAGGACAAGATTCAGCAGTCTATCTGCATTTAAAAGACAAAGGCCACTCTTTTGAAGGCAGCAAAGTCCACATTTCAGACAGAGAGGACGACTGGTCAAAGAGGCCATCTATGTCAAAATTGAACAGCCCTATCTCAACAGAGGGGGAGGGATATGACATCATCTATCTCCAGTCTACAACACAGTCCTTTCAACTGTTCCAAGAAGGCTCCACACCAATTTGCACCACTCAGGTGACCCTGATGACACAGATAAACCACCAGGTGACCTTAATGACCCAATAAAAGAATGCAAATGACCAGCTGTCTGCAAGGAATATAAATCCTTCCATTCCCCACCGTCCAGACAGAGGTGAAGAAGCTTCTTGGATGAGAAGTGAAACGTCTTCAAAGAAGAACAAGGAAGTCCAGTTGCCTCTTGAAAAAAAACACATTTGGGACATTGACTAATCAGTGAGGAACTTTACAGAAGCATCCATGAGGTTCATATTAACCCACCTTTTTCGTTAGATTGAAAATCACAGCTACAACCACCTTGATTCTTGCTACAGCTCAGCCATTAAATAAAGCAAATCCAGAGATAAAGTGCAGCAGTTAGAAAGTGTTCCTGTAGGATCCTAATATTCAGGGCTCTTGACCAAATGTACTATACTCTCAGCATAACCACTTCAAAGAGCTCTTTCATGTTCCACATATTTCCACCAAACCCTCAGCTTGTCTGCAAATAAGAAGGCAGATCTGGCATAGATGAACCTTAATACTGTTGCAACTTAGGCAGGCTTTGTTTGAAAGGGCTGTGGGCTTTGCAGACATGGATGTTTCTTGCAATTACCTTGGTCACCATGAGTTGCATTTTGAGACTATTATCTGAAACAGCTTTCAGAATGCAAAAAAGCACAGATCCTTAAAAACGATCAGCTCTGGCTGCTTACATTTTACCAAATGAATTTCAAAATTGTTTTTGGTCATTAATGATTTAGGAGTCAAATATTGGGGGAGCATACGTATCCAGCTACACATCTTCCTTCATATTAAGATCTGCAAGAGAATCTACCAAGGCAAGAATTTGCAAAAAGGCCTTCTCTATGCAGAAATGGGCAAAATTTGGAGATTGGGAAATCGCATTACATCAACCAAGCCCCTCATATATATAACATTTTTTGTGAATTCAGGCCCCACAATTGCAGTAGCCAAGCCCATTTGACTTGAGTGTGTGGTGCTAACCTAGCCATGGTAACTAAATCATGGTTCGGTGTTGTGTTGTGCCAAGCCAGAAAGTTTTGTTAATTGATTAAACCATGGATTAGTGAACTATGCATGAGTTGTCTCTCTTCCTTCCCATCCTCTCATTAGGAGCAAGCCATTGTCCTGTTTGCTGCCTTTATAGATAGCAATTTTACTGTAGTGAATTACAAATCATGAAGCTGACAAGCGTCACTCCCAGTCTGGGGGCATTTGGGAAAAGCACTGTCTTATCCATTTATGAGCCATTGTTGTCAGCCATTTTCTAGCACTTCAAGTAGTACCTAAGTTCCAAAACTAAGAGTAATTTTTAAAGTTCACAATGTCCCAAATCAATTATGAAAGAAATAGTACAGGAGAATTACCCCCCAAATGGCTCAGACATGAATAATGTAAAGCAAAGATTTTTTTAAAAACCTGCACTATAAAAAGTCTGTTTTGGAATTGCTTTTCATTCTGAGATGCCTAACTTTCTGCAGATTAGAATTCTTTATTGGCCAAGTGTGATTGGACACACAAGGAATTTGTCTTCGGTGCATAAGCTCTCAGCGTACATAAAAAATACATTAATCAAGAATCATAAGATACAACACTTAGTGATAGTCATAGGATACTAAATAAGCAATCAAATCATACTAGGAAACTAAATAAAACAATATAAATCATAAAGATATAAGCAACAAGGTTATAGTTACTGTATAAGTAGGAGGAGATGTAATTGATGAATAACGATGACTGATATTTGCCAAATAGCTGTATTAATAATAGTCAAGATATTTCTTAGATCCTGTTCTTCCGTTCAGTTCTGGAAAAGTTGAGTGGATGGTTCATTCCCATGTGGTGTTCATGTGATTGTTTTAAATCCCTAGAGCAGTGGTGGCCAACCTTAAGCATACGATCCGCCAAATTTTTTCGCAGACGAGTTCCGATCCGCCATTTATTATTTATTTATTTTTTTGGTCGTTTTTGTATGCCGCCCCACTCCCGTAGGACTCAGGGCAGCCATACAACTTTCTTTCTTTCTTTCTTTCTTTCTTTCTTTCTTTCTTTCTTTCTTTCTTTCTTTCTTTCTTTCTTTCGTCTTCCTTCCTAACTTCTTTCTTTCTTTCTGTTTTCCTTCCTTCCTAACTTCTTTCTTTCTTTCTTTCTTTCTTTCTTTCTTTCTTTCTTTCTTTCTTTCTTTCTTTCTTTCTTTCTTTCTTTCTTTCTTGCTTGCTTGCTTGCTTGCTTGCTTGCTTGCTTGCTTGCTGTCTGTCTGTCTGTCTGTCTGTCTGTCTGTCTGTCTGTCTTTCTTCTTCCTTCCTTCCTTCCTTCCTTCCTTTCTTTCTTTCATCTTTCTTCTTTCCTAACATTTTTTTCTTTCTGTCTTCCTTCCTTCCTAACTTCTTTCTTTCTTTCTCTCTCTCTCTCTTTCTTTCTTTCTGTCTTCTTTCTTCTTCCTTCCTTCCTTCTTTCTTTCTGTCTTCCTTCCTTAACTTCTTTCTCTTTCTTTCTTTCTTTCTTTCTTTCTTTCTTTCTTTCTTTCTTTCTTTCTTTCTTTCTTTCTTTCTTTCTGTCTGTCTGTCTGTCTGTCTGTCTGTCTGTCTGTCTGTCTGTCTGTCTTCTTTCTCCTTCCTTCCTTCCTTCCTTTTTTCTTCTTTCTTTCATCTTTCTTCTTTCCTAACATCTTTTTCTTTCTGACTTCCGTCCTTCCTAACTTCTCTCTCTCTCTCTCTCTCTCTCTCTCTCTTTCTTTCTGTCTATCTTCTTTCTTCTTCCTTCCTTCCTTCTTACTTTGTCTTCCTTCCTTCCTAACTTCTTTCTTTCTTTCTTTCTTTCTTTCTTTCTTTCTTTCTTTCTTTCTTTCTTTCTTTCTTTCTTTCTTTCTTTCTTTCTTTCTTTCTTTCTTTCTTTCTTTCTTTCTTTCTGTCTCTCTTCTTTCTTCTCCTTCCTTCCTTCCTTCCTGTGGAGAGGGGCTGGCTGAAGAAGATCCAGCAGCCACCAACCTACCGAGGCTTCTGGAAGACGGGCAGCCGTCAGCCCAGCCGGGGGGGAGGAGGAGGAGAAAGGTAGCAATTTAGCCCATCAAGCGCACTCCGCTCGGTGGCTCTCGGACGGGATGGCAGTGTGCGCGGAAGAAAAGCCGGAGGACGGTGCCGAGCGCCTGAGGCTCTCCAGGCAGCAGCAGTTGACAGCGGGCACCGGCCGAGTCCTCTCACAGGTAGCTGTGTTGACCCTGCCTCTGCCGAGGAGGAGAGGGAAAGGGAAGCGCTCCCGCAGAGCGTCCCGACTGAAAGTTACCATCTTAGGAGACCGTCTCCTACCGCCTTCCCTTCTCCCGTCGCTCCAGCCGAGCCCTAGCTGGGGTGCTCCGGCTCGCACTTCTTTAACAGGCGCCGCCGGCCGAACGGAGGGGTTGGGGGGGAAAGGGGACCCAGGCAGGGCAGGCCTCGATGGCCCACGGAGGGCTGCGGTCCAGCGCCTTCCTTCCTTCCTCCGCAGACAAGCAGGCTCCATCGGCTGAGGCCCGAGGAAGAAGAAGAAGAAGAAGAAGAAGAAGAAGAAGAAGAAGAAGAAGAAGAAGAAGAAGAAGAAGAAGAAGAAGAAGAAGAAGAAGAAGAAGAAGAAGAAGAAGAGACACAGGCAACCGCGCAGCCCACCCACCCCACCCCCATGCGCACCTTGCCCGTCCTTCCCCGGACACGCAAGGGCCTTCATCCTTCTTCAGCCCTGGCTGGCCGCCCAGCCGCTCTCCCTCCCTCCCGGGCCGGATGGACAAGAGAAGAAAAGAGCCTGCGGTCCCCGAAAGGCCAGGAACAGCATCTGCCAGCTGCCCGCTGCCGCCACTGCCATCCCTGTGCCTCTCGCCCCACTCACCGAGCGCCTGTGCTCCGCGGTCGGAATCACTTTCGCTCGCTAAAACAGTGTCACCTTTTCTTTCTTTTTCTCTCTCTTCCTGCCCTTGTGCCCATCCGGCTCCGGGGTCGCGTCGCGTGGCCGCTTGGGCAGGACAGGCGATGGTAACTTTCAGTCGGGACGCTCTACGGGAGCGCTTCCCTTTCCCTCTCCTCCTCGGCGGAGGCAGGTCAGCGCGGCTGCCCATGAGAGGACTCGGCCAGTGCTCGCTGTCAACTGCCACTGCCTGGAGAGCCTCGGGCGCTTGGCGCCGTCCTCCAGCTTTCCTTCCGCACGCGTTGCCGTCCCGCTCGCCGGGCAGAAAAGCGTCACCTTTTCTGTCCGTTGGATGATTGCAATGCACCACTTGCAATCATCCAATGCGCCACATTTGGTGCATGCGCCACGGTTTGGCCACCCCTGCGGCCTAGAGATTCCTGATAAGGCTTTTCTATCTTGCTTCTTTCACAAGATTTTACATGACATTCAAACAACCATCTCCGCCTGCTGCAACTCTCCCACTGTCTGTCTTTTCTTCCCCACATAGTGAACAGACATCTCATAAAAGGTGAAGCACTAGCTTAATTGTATAATATATTTTGACTGATGTCCTAAAAGCTGTCCAGTTGGAAACACAGCAAATGCTACATCAGCCTTCCCCAATGTAATGTCTACTCGACATGCTGGTATCCTGGTTCTGAGGTTCCCAATTATGAAAATTATAATTTCAACAAGTCTGTGCTATGTAAATGTAAAAGCAGTTCCATGAATCTACTATGAAGTAGGGTTTTAAATTGCTGTGTTTCTGCTGTCCATTTATCTTCACTTTAATCAATAATGTACACAAGTATACCATAGTTTTCTACTTTTAGGAGACGTGTAATTGCAATGAAGAGACTTCAAATACACAATCCTTTCTCCTGTCTGCTCTTTTGCCAGTACAGCAGGTTAGAAGATTGAGCAGTTGTCTGGATGTTGTCAGGTTCCGATGCAATGAAGGATGCAAACACAGATGAAGGCTTGAACCTTGTTTATTTCACACCGGCACAAACTGACATCCAAACATATTGTAAAGAGAATAAATTGTTGGAGCTATTGCTCTGTGCTCCCCACCACCTGATAAAGCCCTCAACCTTATCATTATTGCAGCCCCACCCTGTTTCTAGCTAATCCCGCACGCCCTCATACGCCTGACTAAGGAGCCTCCCACTTGCTGAGCTTATAGCATAGCCTGCAGTCTGTTCGAGGAAGTCTCCCAGAGCTTATAGCTGAGCAGGGGGAAAGCCGGCACGCCACCCACGGCATTCTGGAACCACCCACATCAACCAGGAGCCGTATCTACTGTAGCTGCTCTGGGGAAAACCAGGCACGCTTCCCACATCATTCAGAAGTGTCCGGAGCCCCCACGAGCGGCATCTCTACCGGAAGCCTCCTCAGGCTGCCGAAAGCCTCCTTGCGCTGCACAGCTGATGGGAGGGCAACCACTCCCTTTTGTCACCCCCCTCTGTCCTCTCTTCAATGTGGCAGCCCGAGCGCTGGATGCGCTGGGTTGACATGCAGCCCCCCCTACCATGGGGACAGGAGCTGGAACACAAAGGTTTATAGTGAGAGGTGCTCCACCCAACCTTCCCCCCCCCCGGTTTTCCCGGATATTTCCAGTGAAATTTAGCGATTAGTTGAGAGGCCCTGACATCTTTATCAGATACCCAGGACGCCTTGGACAGGGGGTATTCTTTCCATAGAATTAAATACTGCAGGCGACCCCTGTGCCACCGGGTGTCCAGTGTATCTTTTACTTCATAGTGCATATCACTGCCCACCATAAGGGGTGGTGCAGTGGTTAGAGTGCAGTACTGCAGGCTAGTTCTGCTGACTGCCGGCTGCATGTAGTTTGGCAGTTCGAATCCCACCAGGCTCAAGTTTGATTCAGCCTTCCATCCTTCCGAGGTGGGTAAAATGCGGACCCTTCATTGCATCCTTCATTGCATCGGAATCTGACAGTTTGTTGGAGCAAGTCTCCCAGAGCTTACAGCTGAGCAGGGGGAAAGCCGGCACGCCGCCCAAGGCATTCTGGAACCGCCCACATCAATCAGGAGCCATATCGTCTTACAGCTACTCTGGGGAAAGCCCGGCACGCTGCCCACATCATTCAGAAGTGTCCGGAGCCCCCATGAGCGGCGTCTCTGCCGGAAGCCTCCTCATGCTGCCGAAAGCCTCCTTGTGCTGCACAGCTGATGGGAGGGCAACCGCTCCCTTCTGTCACCCTCTCTGTCCTCTCTTCAATGTGGCAGCCCGAGCGCTGGACGCACTGGGCTGACAGATGTCCTTCCATTGAGAAAAATTACCATAACAACATCATGTTTACAAAATGTTTACAATCATAATGGACTTTTCTTAGCTTCTCTTCTCTTATTTTCTTCTAATTTTAGCTCAGATTGCATGTAGGAATTAATTCCTTAAGGGTACATATTCATTTTTACAATTTGGCAGAAGTTAAGAAATTTTCCTTCAAAGCAGAATATCTCTTTGATTTTATATAGTTGCATATTTCTAGAATGGACTGGACTTGGGTGAAGTAATCACAATGTGTACAGCTTATGAGTTGCTATGATCATATCCATTACCAAAGCCACCTGAAGTATCATCTGAGCCAAAATAGCATTTTAGTTAAAATGATGGGAATTTCCCCCCTCTGGTCTGCCTTCATTCTCTTCATTTGTTTGCTTAAATTCTCTTTATTTAATCATGAAGGAATGTGTAATTCCTCAATAAATCAATCCAGATACATGTATGGCAAACTTTAAAAAATGTTTTTAAGCTCAGAAATTCTCCTAGGCTATTTGGTTCTCAGTTGCAAGCAATCTTTCTCTGTTGCAAATAGGAGAATACTGTAGTAAACTTGGAATCCTGAGTTTGCTCTCAGAAATACAGATCTCTTTCTCTCTTTGTTTCTTTCTTTCTTTCTCTCTCTCTTTCTTTCTCATACTGTACCTAGTTTTTTCCATTTCACTTACTTGCAGAGGAAAATTTTCCAATTCAATATAGTTTCATTATGGATTTTGTTCCCGTAAATCAAAGGTCTTCCCCGTTAAGGTGAGAATAAATCTCACAGAGGCGATGTGGATCTTTCCTTGGAATCCAGACAGTTAGAAATGAAACCGAGATTAAAAGTCTAATAGAAAATATTTATTTCAGTACAAAAACAATAAATTCTGAATAGTTACATTCTTGCTGATTAAATGCGACCATCCCGGTCAGAGCCAAACCACAAGAGAAAGAATGGAGAATCAGGAATGCACACATGAGTACAACTCATATCACGTGTTCTGCCTGTATTGGAATGTACCATAATATTAGGATAGGGGTGCATCACCCTGCATATACATACAACTGACAATATTCACTACGTGACATTCCCCCCTACAATAGAGATGGTAGTATGGCCTTCCTTGGATTCACCTATTGTTGTCTTGCCTACAACCTTCCGTTTTTTGGTAAGATTGCTGAGAAGGTGATTGGGCTTTAGTTACACCCAGAGGAATAGGTCACTGTCACAATCACAGGATAGAAATGGCATTGGACACTCTGGTGAATGACTCTTGACATGGACACCAGGAATGTATCCCTCCTAGTTTTTTGGGATTTCACAGTAGCAGTTAGTACCATTCAGAATGAGATATTTCCGATCAGTCTAAGAGGATCAGGAATCAAGCCCACTGTTTTGCAGTGATTCTGCTCCTTTTAAACTAGGTGTTTACAGTTGGTGTTGATGAAGGATGAAAGGTTTCACTAGGCTTTCCTTGGGAAGGAATGGCAGGGGCTTGGTTGTCTCCTCTTTGCAGTTTAGTATATCTCTCTATTTACCTGCTGGAAGACACCATTCATCAGTTCAGGGTGAAAGATGATCAACATACTGATGATGTTCAGCTTTATAACCCAGGGCAGATCAGAGATGCTGTGGAAATGTTGATCTGGAATAGAACTGCTCCCCAACTGTCTGATGTTGCCATGAAAATTATAGGGCAAACCAGACTGTAGGTTAAACTTTGAAGCAAAAGAGAAGACTAAAATGATCAGTAACCATAATATTGGTTTGCTGCCCATAGTTACTTTTTAAATTTATTTTATTTACTAAATTTGTTTGCCGCCCATCGCAATGCAAGATTACTGTTGTTTGAGATGGTGGCTATAGAAATCGAACAAAAAAAATCTCTATATAAATACTCATTCTGACATTGGGTTTAACTAAAAGTCTTCAATTAAATGAAACCCAAAGTCTAAGGTTATATCTCCCATGAAAATACTTATCGTATTTTTCGGAGTATAAGACGCACTTTCCCTCTCCCTAAAAGAGGGTGAAAATTTGGGCGCATCTTATACACCGAATGTAGCCAAAAATGCGAGGCACGGAGGAGGCGATGGTCTGTGGCAATCCCTGCAGCCTGAAACAGCTGATTGGGGGTATTCCGGGAGGCCAATCCACCCGCCAATCAACTACTTGTGCGTCTTATACTCCCCAAAATACAGTTTCTTATATACCACTTCACGGTGCTTTACAGCCCTCTCTAAGCGGTTTACAGAGTCAGCATATTGCCCCCAACAATCTGGGTCCTCATTTTACCGACCTCAGAACAATGAAACGCTGAATCAACCTTGAGCCAGTAAAGGATCGAACTTCTGGCAGTGAGCTGCATTAGCCTGCAATAGTGCATTATAACCACTGCGCCACCACAGCTCCTGAGAATAAACTAGCAGCCCCCAAAAGATGTCCAGGAACCATAAACTCATATGTGTAACCATAAACTCATAAACTCATAACCATAAACTACATGCCAAAGCAGGAGTGCGCATGAACATTTTAGGCACCAAGTGCCAAAGCATGGCTGTGCATGCAAAGCACGGGCACACGTGCAAAGCGCATGCAATGGAAACCAGAAAAGCAGATGACCTTGCTCTTCTGGTTTCTGGTGCGCATGCACGCGCGAAGACCATCTGTCCATCGCCCATGTGCCAGCTCCGCTTGGCCTTTCAGGGGTCCTTGCGCCACCCTAGCCGCCACCCTGGTACCTGTCGGGGTGCCGGGACATTCCCACCAATGATCCAGTTCCGCAGCCCCGGGGTGGCCGGTCGCCCAGCCAGCAAATGCTGTCCCGTGCGCCCGACGGAGAGGAATGTTGCCTCCTTCTGCTGGAAAGCTGGAGCTCCTTCCTGGTCACTTCCTGGCTAGCACGCCTCTTAGCCCTCGGCGGCATCTCCATGCTGCGCTCTCCAGCCCTCCTGGGGCAGTGCAGCTCCTCCTCCTTTTCCTCCAGCATCCTGGCTGGAAGCGGCAGCGTGATAACTGCCGCCGTCCCCTTGCAGCGGCAGGAGCAGCGGGTGGGGTGGCTGGCCACCCAGCCAGCAAACCCTGTCCTGCTGCCCCATGCGCCCGAGATGGCCAGGTGCTCTGAACCACAGACATGCATTGGTGCTGTGGGCTGGAGGGCTGGGGCCATGCAAGAAGCCTGCTTGGTTGGGGAGGGAGGGAAGCCCCATCCCGCCCATCCTGGCTGGTAGCTCTGCTCCCCTTGTGGGTTCCAGCACGCGCATGCACACTGGCCAGCTTATCTTTGCGCAGGCAGGAGCACCAGAAACTGAAAGAGCAGTCACCCAATGTGCATGTGCATGCTGGGAAGATAATCTTGCATGCGCACCGAGCGGTTGCTCTTTCAGTTTCTGGCGCTCCTGTGCGCATGAAAACCAGCTGGCTGGCGCGCCGGAACCTGGAAGAGCAACGGGTGATGGCTCTGTGTGCCTGAAGAAATGGCTCTGCATGCCACTTCCGGCACGCGTGCCATAGGTTCGCCATCACGGGCTTAGATGTATATTTTGGTCCAGGACTTTTTTTATGGTTTGCCCTGTATTGCAGATAAGGTGAGGTTGGGTTAGGATTATGTTTCTCTGCGGTCAGCATGAATTTATATGGTTTAATTTTGGCTTATTTACAGATTTGATTATTAACTTATAAAGTGTTTCTCCAGAAAGGATAAGAAAAAAATGTTGTAGAATAGCTCCAAATATCTTGAGTTTAACATATATACCAATTATTTTCTATTTATGCAACTGTGAAAGGTAGGAACAGTAATGGAGCCTGAAGACTGAGACAAAACTGACATACCTAAAGAATGTATAATATTAACTTTATGCAGTTAAAAAGTTATAAAAGCTTGGCACTTTTAAATTATCCAGTAACATTTATTTTAATTCCTGTTTGTTTAATACTAGGGAATAATATATATCGTATCTATGGAGGATATAGCATGTTTAAAATAAAAGGGATTTAGTTGTGTGTTCATACCAATCCAAAACTGGAAGATGAAACACATACCTAGAGGATTACAGTAGCAGAAAACACCTTTTATAGAAAAGCCAATCACATGAATCACTTTGGGGAGTGGAGGTGGAAGTGTTACCATGCTAAACAAGTGCTTTCTTGAGTGCTGTTGTTAATTATACATGGATTTTATGAGAATTGAGACAAGTTAAAGCTCATACAATGTTAGTATAAAGCAAATATTTAGAGAGAGAATAATAGAAGTCATGAAAGTTTGTTGACCTTAAATGATTTTTTTTATAGGCATACTAAAGACTGCGGCTATGTTTTCTATTTCACCAGCTCACACTATTCATTGGTGATTTTATATTTTTTAAGCACAATTCGATATTGCTATCCAGATACTGCATTGTACTTTATCATTATTATATTAATCTTTTCAAGAAATGTCACCAAAGCTTATTGTGTTACAATGTCATATTGTAAAGACAACAATTCACAGAAACCAATTATTTCAAGGTAAATCATTTGAAATTTAAGGTTATTTAACAGAAACCTGATAAAAGTCAAAGCAATTTATTTAGCAATTTAAAATAGCCACATTGAAAGTTAGACTGAGATTTGACTGAATGTCTTGCATTCTACAACCTGGTGCCTTCAGGTTACATTTGAATCCAACTTCTACTGTATATATCCACTATGAACATGATGAATAGGAATTACGGCATCATGCTGCTGGAATATGGATGGGTAAATCTAATGTTTCAGGTTTTCTCAGTTTTTCATTTCTACAAATCTATTAGTATTTTTCACATTTAATTTTGATGGACATATATAAAATATTAAAATTTTTTAAATTAATTAATTAAAAAGTTAAAGTTTAAATGCGTTTTGATCTACATTTCTCCAACATCTGCATATTGGCTTCCAATTTTGCATAACATGCAAAGTTAATGCAAACAATTTTCTGTAATACATATTATACATTATTGTCATTAATGCTTGAATTTTTTGTACAGACTTCCTCAAATTCACATTTTGTACTGTATTACAAACTTTGGATAAGTATGAATTTATAAATTCATTTATTGAATCTAAAATATTCAGTTCAGATTCAAATGCAAACTAAATTATTTTCCATTCCTAATTTGGTGGTCACCATGTTAATGAAGACTAATTTAGTTCCAATTTAAATATAATTGAAGATCATATCATTAAGCAGTTCCAAATAAGGAGAGATCCCAATATCAGACAAATATCCATGCCAACATATTTCTTTCTGGTACCTTTTCCCAATGCATTCTTTCCTTCTGAGTTTGAAATAAAAAATACTTGTCATGCATATTTCTAACATAGCATACATATCTATGTCATGATATCACTACTGATCCAGTATAAGTATTGCTCGGGTTTAAAAAACTGTGATAGAACTGTATATTCAAAGCTGAGCAATATTGATTAATGCCTTGCAGCCTCATTTCAGAAGAGCAATTTCCCATGGGCCACCCAGAGGGAAATAAAGCATAATCTAACTGTTCCAGGTCAGTTTCTTCAATAGGGCATAGCTCTGGTTGCAAACACTGTTGAAGAGACATCTGTCAACTCTGCAAGCCAATTCAACTCTAAATGTTTCCAGTTACAAGGAAGTTTTCAACTGACTCTACTGCCTAAAACTGATAGCTATGGGCTTACAACTCAGCTTTTGCTTTTCTATTTCAATGACAAGATCTTCAAAAGTCCTTGTGTCTTCAAACTTAGTGTTGTCACTTCACGGCACAACTGGGCCTCTTTCTTAAAAAAAATGATTAAAAGTATCTACTTATTGCATAGGGATATCCAAATGGACCAGGGGTGGGTTCCTAATTTTTTTACTACCACTCTGTGGTGTGGCTTATTTTGTGGGTGTGGCTTGCCAGCCATGTGAGCGGGTGGGCATGGCTTGCCGGCCATGTGAGCGGGTGGGCGTGGCTTCTCAGACTGCTGAAGGGAGGGGAACTGAGATAGGTCCTGCCGCCCATTCCCCCTCCCCTCAGCAGCTCGAGAAGCCTCAAACGTGCTAAAATGCCTAGGATCATCACCGCGCGTTCGTGACTTCTCGGACTGTTGAAGGGAGGGGAATGGAGATAGCTCCTGCTGCCCGTTCTTTCAGCATCTCACACACTCCCTCAGACATCCTTCCCTGCTTGGACTCACTGTGGGGTAGGAAGGCAGCGCATGCGCAGTGCCGGAAGTTCGGCTTCTGGGCATGCGCAGAAGAAAATTTTTTAAAAAAATTAATTTTAAAAAAAAATGGTGGTGCCCAGGCACCGGCAACTGACTGCACCGGTACTATGATGTCACCAGCGGGCCGCTACCGGTGCTATAGAGTGGATCGCACCGGTAGGAACCCACCACTGAAATGGATGGGTTATCTGGAAGCAGAAATCACATTTAAATATTTCAACACACATACGTACGTACATACGTATGTAAGTATATAAGTTAAGATACCAGGTTACAAATCAGGAGACTGGAGTTCTAATCCTACCTTAGGGATGAAGTCAATTCAGTTTCAGGCATTAGGCAAGCTCTCTCTCGCTCTCGCTCTCAATTTAAAGCTTTGACTATTTTGTTAAAAATAATGTTCAAAATATCACATTAGGATATTTTTACTGTGCTTTGATATTTCCTCAAGGAAAAGTCAAGCAAGTTCTGTCAGAGAAACTTGTTTTTCAAAAATGAGTAAATGTAATCACTACCAGCAGACACATTGGGTACAAAAGCAATTGAACCGTGCTGGAGGAGGACAGGAATATGCTAAATGACAAGATTACTCTAACGGAATTAAGAAAAGCCATCGGTAAACAAAAGAATAATAAATCACCAGGTCCGGATGGTATCCCCTTTGAAATATACAAAAATTTACAAAGCTCATTAGAATTAGTAATGTTAGACTTATTCAATGAAACAATGGAAAAAGGGGAACTACCCGAGTCCTGGAAAGAAGCATATTTAACTCTGATATCCAAGGAAGATTCGAACAAACAACAGATTCAAAATTACAGACCAATTTCATTACTAAATACGGATTACAAAATACTCGCATCAATAATGGCTGAACGATTCAAAAAAATCTTAAATCGGATTATCCACTCAGATCAAAACGGTTTTTTACCCCACAGACAGATAAGGAACAACACTAGAATAAAACTCAATATACTAGAGTACTACGATATACACATAGATAAACAACTAGCGCTTATATTTGTCGACGCCCAAAAAGCGTTCGACAACCTTTACTGGCAATTTTTTATTATACAACTAGAAAAAATGAAATTTGGCGAAAAATTTATAGGGTTGATCAGAGCTATATATAGTAATCAAACAGCAAAAATAATAGTAAATAATGATATAACAGGAAAATAGATATTAAAAAAGGAGTATGTCAAGGATGCCCCTGAGCCCCATTAATTTTCATATTAGCATTGGAAAGCCTACTGAGGAAAGTAAGAAGCATGCAAGAGATAAAAGGCCTAAAAATCAGGAAGGAGGAATTCAAACTTCAAGCCTTCGCTGATGATATGACATTTATAGTTGAAGAACCTGGCCCGACTCTAATCAATGAAATTGAAAAATTTGGAAAGGCGGCAGGCCTAAAAATTAAAAGGAAAAAACAAAAATAATAACTAAAAACATGACACCGAAACAAAATATCAAATTGGAAAATTTATTAGGTATGAAAATAGTTAAAAGAGTTAAATATCTTGGGATATGGCTCACTGCGAGATGTAGCTCATTAAAGGAGGATAATTATATAAAACTAATACAGAAAATTAGTAAGGACCTTGACAGATGGTCAAAACTTCAATTATCATTTATGGGTAAAATTGCGAAAATCAAAATGAACATCCTACCCAAGATCTTATTCCTATTCCAGGTAATCCCAATAAAGTTGAATAAAACAGTTTTTTCAAATTTAAATAAAATGATTCACAAATTCATATGGGCCAAAAGAAAAGCGAGGATCAAACTGAAACTTCTTCAAGACCATAGGAGGAGAGGAGGATTTGGTCTCCCCAATCGGGAGCTATACCACCAATCTGCTACACTCAATTGGATGAGGGTATGGATCACACTTAAAAACAGAAGGATATTAACCCTAGAGGGTTTCGATTTGCAGATTGGTTGGCATGCCTTCTTATGGGGGGACACCTATAAAACACATACATATTTCCGCCGACATTATATAAGAAAGAACTTATTAGACACATGGCTAACAATAAGGAAGGACCATTATAGAAGTGTTCCAAAATGGATATCACCAACTGAAGCAATTATATACCCGAACCTCTTAGACGTAAATAAGATTATAACATATCAACAACTCCTAGACGAACACAATGAGATGTTCTCAAAACAAGAACTCAAAGAAAAAGGAATAGACCTTGATTGGTGGCACTATCTACAGGTCAAATCAAAATACAACAAAGATAAAACAAAATATGGATTTCAAAAAAAATGTGATTTAGATAGAATATTAATGGGCAATGACAAAAAATGATTTCCAAACTATATAATTTCCTACTCCAATATAATCTATTCGAAGAGGTGGTAAAAGGCTCAATGATTGCGTGGGCACAAAACTTTGGTTATCCAATTAATTTAAACGAATGGGGGAAAATTTGGTCTATAAATTATAAATTAACACTGGCGATACCATACAAAGAAAACATATACAAAATGTTTTACCGGTGGCACCTTCCTCCAGCACGATTGGCAAAAATGTTCCCAAAACTTTCCCCAAAGTGCTGGAAATGCAAAGAAGGTATAGGAACATACTACCATCTATGATGGACCTGCCCCAAAGCGAAGAACTTTTGGATTAAGATCAAAAACTGCCTTGAACAAATAACCTCAAAAACGATTCCCCTAAAGCCGGAGCTTTTCTTACTAGGTATTTTCAGAGAAAAAATGACGAATGAAGACAGATACATAATTCTACACATTACAACAGCCGCAAGAATTATACGGTATATGCACAAATTTGGAAAATCGAACAAATCCCAACTACGTTAAATCTCGTTAATAAAGTATTTGAGTGCACAGAACTTAGTAGGATGTCATTGGAAATGCAAGACAAAGATGACTCTGAATTCTATAAAACTTGGGACAGGTGGTATAATTGGCTTAACCAAAACAAATATCAAAAATTGCTATAATTATGTGTCATGATCTTAGACAGTATAAATAATAACAAATGTCTACTTTTTCGCAAAGACCAGAACAAATTATCGGAATATATACAATTTTACAAGGTTTTAAAATATTAATCCAGCTGAACAAAAGAACCATTGTTGAAAAAGGAAAAATTGTTTTATTGTAATGATAATAGACTGAACATAATATAACAAGAGAAAAGAATAAGGAAATATTGGAAGATATAAGAAAGATAATGATGTAAATAATAACTATAAAGAATGAACATGTTTTTGTATCACTAGGCTGTAAAAGGATAGTGTCGACGAGATGGTTGACATGTATGTTCAATGTTTTCTATACTCAAAGATATTTGATACTTTATTTATATATACATATGTTATACATGTTTTTATGTTTGTTTGTATGTTTGTTTGTCTTTTTAACATACCGCATTTTTCGGAGTATAAGATGCACCGGAGTATAAGACGCACCTTAGTTTTTGGGGAGGAAAATAGGGGGAAACAATCTGCCTACCAGGTATTCATCTGGCTAGCATCCTTAGTCTGGTCAGCTTCAGCACATTATTTTATCTCCTGGTTAGGACTTAAAAAAACCTTCTTCTGAGAGAGTAACAATGGAAGAGAATGCAAGCCAGTAAGAGCTGGGAAGATCGTTAGCACCTAGTTAGGACTAGAAAGAAACTTATTCGGAGCAGCTTCAGCACATTATTTTATCTCCTGGTAAGGACTTAAAAAAACCTTCTTCTGAGAGAGTAACAATGAAAGAGCCTGCAAGCCGGTAAGAGCTGGGAAGATCGTTAGCACCTGGTTAGGGCTAGAAAAAAACTTCTTTGGAGCAAGTAGAGCAATGAAAAAAAAAACTGCAAAGACTTAGGGCTGGAAAAACATTCTTTGGAGAGAGTAACAATGAAAAAGCCTGCAAGGTAAGAGCTGGGAAGATCTGTTAGCACCTAGTTAGGGCTGGAAAAAAAGCTACATTCGAAGTATAAGACACACCCAAATTTTCAGCCACTTTTAGGGAGGAAAAAGGTGCGTCTTATACTCCAAAAAATACGGTAATTAATAAAGACTATTTTTAATACAAAAGCAATTGAATGCTATCCCTCTTGAATTTCCTACGGCTATCACTAACACAGTGGTGAAATCCAATTTTTTACTACCGGTTCTGTGGGCGTGGCTTGGTGGGCGTGGTGTGGCTTAGTGGGCGTGGCGTGGAGGGCTTGGCAGGGGAAGGATACTGGAAAAACTCCATTCCCACCCCACTCTGGGGCCAGTCAGAGGTGGTATTTGCTGGTTCTCCGAACTACTCAAAATTTCCACTACCAGTTCTCCGAACTACTCAAAATTTCCAGAACCTGTCAGAACCTGCTGGATTTCACCCCTGCGTTAACCTGTGTAGAGAGGAATCATGTATGCATCTAGTGATCCCAAACAGCAGATCCCATGTCATGTAAATCAGTAATAGGCCTTTTGCATATTTAAATTTTGATTGTTCCAGCAAAAAAACCCAGCCTCTAATTATCTTCTGACTCATGGCAAGTGAAGATTTTATCTCCGTTTAATTGGCATTATTTATAGATGTTGATCATCAATATCAAAGCACAGTTAGAAATAAACATTTTTAGAGGGAAAGGACAATTATGCAGATTGATAGTTACACACACACACACACACACACACACACACACACACACACACAGCACTGTGTTGAGGGCATCCTTTAAATCTAAATATTAAGCAGTTAGAACAAAATCCAACACCTTCATGCAGGTGCCAATCAAGGACAACATGCGTAATCTCCACACAGCTCCATCAGTGAGCTCTCTATACAGTTGTCTGAGTCATGGAGGTAAGCAAATTACATGGGTTATAGCCCCCACCCTGAAAAGTTTCCATTAACTTCCTATGCAAGGGTTGTAACATAAGATTCAGTTCTAAAATCAAAGTTTTAAATTTAGTCAGACCACCTTTGCCTCATAAAGAATGCATTATATGTGATTCAAACACTTGTCATTTTATTTAAGTAACTGGCATTGATCCATTGAAGGATATCATTGAACTTATTTTATGGCTATAATTTTTTCCATGCATGAATCATAGACTCATATCCTTTCTGGAAGGAAATACATAGAGCAATTATCATACCTTTAGCTTTTTGTGGATTTTCTGTGATCTCCATACTATATGTCTAAGTAGAAGACTACAGCTAATTGCAAAACTTTCCAGGATGAATTCTGACGTATAGACCAGCCTGGAGTTCCCAGCTGCTTTGGTGAAATGTTGAAAAATCTAACAAAAATAGAGGACTTCATCTGAATGGTTGTAATGTCGATCAAGAGAAACCTTTTAACCATTGCCTTGATTCAGTGACCTGGATCCAGGCTTACTCTAACAAGCATTAAAATAAATGAATTAACTTAAATCCAAACTATTTCAACAAGTCCACTTTAACATTATTACATTTGAATTTGATCTGTAATCTGAGCAGTAAACTGGATAATTTTGACTAAGTTTCTGCTTTTGGGAGAATATTAGAAGAGATCCAATAATTCAGAGTGTATAGATTAGAGATTTTTGTCAATTCCAAATCTCTGTTCTAGATCATTATACTATGCCACTCTATGAATTAATTAGAAGCTTCTACAGATTAAAAATCAAATTATGTATTTTTATTATTTCAAATTATGTATTTCTATGGTCCTAGTGGACAACCATTTAAATATGAGCCAGCAGTGTGCAGCAGCTGCCAAAAAAGCCAACACAGTTCTAGGCTGCATTAACAGAGGAATAGAATCAAGATCACGTGAAGTGTTAATACCATTTTATAATGCCTTGGTAAGGCCACACTTGGAATATTGCATTCAGTTTTGGTCGCCACGATGTAAAAAGGATGTCAAGACTCTAGAAAGAGCGCAGAGAAGAGCAACAAAGATGATTAGGAGACTGGAGGCTAAAACATATGAAGAACAGTTGCAGGAACTGGTTATGTCTAGTTTAATGAAAGAAGGATCAGTGGAGACATGATAGCAGTGTTCCAATATTTCAGGGGTTGCCACAAAGAAGAGGGAGTCAAACCAGTGGTGGGTTCCTACTGGTGCGGCACACTCTATCGCACCAGTAGCGACCGGCTGGTGACGTCACGGCCGGTTACAGGTCCCTGGGCGCCGCCATCTTTTTTTTGAATTTTTGTTGAAAGTTTTTTTTCTTTTTTTTTCTTTTCTTCTGAGCATGTGCAGAAGCCGAGCTTCCGGCCCTGTGCATGCGGTCGCTATCTTGTTTTTGGCTTTCTTTCTTTTTTTCTTTTTGAATTTATTTTATTTTATTTTTTATTTTATTTTTCTTCTGAATATGTGCAGAAGCCGAGCTTCCGGCCCTGTGCATGCGGTTGCCATCTTGAGGAAGCCAGCCAGCAGAGAGGTAAGATAGAACCCACTCTGCTTGGGTCAAACTATTCTCCAAAGCACCTGAGGGTAGAACAAGAAGCAATGGGTGGAAACTAAACAAGGAGAAAGTAACTTAGAACTGAGGAGAAATTTCCTGACAGAACAATTAATCTGTGGAACAGCTTGCCTCCAGAAGTTGTGAATGCTCCAACACTGGAAATTTTTAAGAAGATATTGGATAACCATTTGTCTGAAGTATTGTAGGGTTTCCTGCCTAGGCAGGGGGTTGGACTAGAAGACCTCCAAGGTCCCTTCCAACTCTGTTGTTATTATTATTATTATTATTTGTTCCTCATATTCAGTCACAGTTATGATCAATAAGCCAACAAAAACTATAGTTTCAACCTTTGATTTATTCTTCTCCAAATAATAAAAACAAATATGCTGATTTCCCATTTACATTTCAGGTAAGCTACAAACAATAAACAAATCACAGTGTTTATAGAGCCAGCTAGTGCAATGCTTTTAAACTACATATTTAAGAAAAATATATTTTCAAAGACATATTTAAATACAAAATTTGATATAATTTAATTTGTGTGGGAAAAGTATAGAAGATTTACAAAACTCAGACGAGAAAGTAATATATACCAGAAATTGGCTGATTGTAGCTTCTCCTAGCTGTCTTTGGGTGATCATAGAGAGTTAATAGAGGCAGAACTGATTAATAGCTACATGGGAAGTCACTAGATTGTAAACTAGATTAGGAAGTAAATTAAAATTCTGGAAAAAGATAATGATAAACTACATCTAAATTGTATCAAGATAATGTCATGGATGTATTCATAAAAAATAAAATCGCCTGGTGTTGAGTTTAACTCCAGAGGACCTTTGAAATATGGTTTATTTAGTCAATGACTAGCAAAATTTGAAAAAAATGCAACACAAAAGTGAAATTAATTAAATATATTTAATACTGTTTTAAGGGATATTTTAATTTTATCTTTACAAGTTGCTGATCCATTAAGAAAATGGGCAGCAGATAGTTTATAAATATAGGTAAATAAATAAAACTCAATCGATCGATTGTATTGGGCAGCACTCCAGGCTTTGGCCTCCAGGAGGTGGATAGAGGTGCTTCCATCTTTCAAATGTCATAGGGCTGGTATCTAGCAGCTGTACCTTTTTGCAGTGCTAATACTCAGATAAAGCCTGTCACACCTCATTAGCAAAGTTTGATTGATTACAGGAACAAAATAAACATCTTCTTTGTTTTGTTGCTTTGTTGGTTGACATGTGAAAAGAAGAGATATTCAAGGTCACAAAAGGTCACTCATCTCTTCATCATTTGTTTCCTCTTTTGGTGATGAAAATGTTCATCCCTAGAACATTTTCCCAAAAAGAAATAATTTAAGCAGGGTTTACATAAAACTTAACTAATGACTGGGATCTCTAGTTAATTTAAGAACACAAAAAAGTCTCTCATCTCTTATTTCTGTTTGTAACCACTTATAACTAAGGGCGTAGGGGGGCAGAAAAATGGCAGATAATTGAAAAATCGAGATTCTTGCCCAGAAGTTACCTATTAGAAATAAGTAGGGCCAGAAAACCCTCCTTCTATAAATAATTTAGGATACAATTTGATATAGAATTATTCCACCATCTTCAACAGTATTCATTATTTGGATTTGGACTTCCATTCCTTGCTTTATAATTTAAATTTTATATTACATAAAGATGAGCTCATCTGGGGTTGAAGATGTATTAAGGATGTAAATATACAACTTACAAAGCCAAGGGACTCTTAAGAAAGACTTGATAAAGAATTTGAAAATGTCACATTGTTTCTCAGTTTCCTTTTTTTTTAAACTAACATGATTATTTTGGAGTTGAATCAGGGGTCATTTAGATAATTATTTTGGTTAAAACAGGTGGAGTTCCAGTGATTGCTTCCAAAGTGATGGTTTTCATTTATGGTTTTTGAGATGGAAGGCAAATTTGAACAATCATTTAAAATCTGTTCATAAAAGCTAAAATTTTAGCTAACGATAGCCAGAATTTTCACTCTTTCAGTGTCTTTGAAAGGGAAGTTATTATTTCATTTAACCATTTTGTTATTGTACATTTATGTTTAGGGAGGATCCAAAATTACCCTAGGACAAACCTTAATATGAATTTTATTTTCCAGGTAATACTACTGAACAAATTACAAAGTATTTGTTTGTTGTTGTAACTGTTGAAAAAGATAAATATCTGTTTTGGAATACCTATCAATTAACTTTTTCATTACTATATTTATTAATATGGAACATTACTCTGATTTCACTGATTATTGTATTTTCTCTGAATCTAGGATATGTCAGGCCGAAGCCATTTTAGTTGGGGTCTTTGGCCTGCCACACTTTGTTATTTTAAAATGTATTCTTAGCTGTGGGAATTTGGGAGGGGCAGTTGTATGAGGGATGTCTGCATGTAGCCATAAAAAATTCCTTCTAGATGGTCAAGGTCATCCTTTGTCTTCGCACTTTAGCACCTGCACGGAAGGAGATGGGAGTTGCTGCCAAGTTGGCAGATGAAGATTGGTCAACGTGATGAACTTGGGGGTGTGAGGACAAGGGCTTGAACTTTCAGCTGGGTGGAGAAACCCCTGGGACTTCAGATTCGGGTTTCTCCCACATGTGCCAACATTGCTCTGTTAAATTGGAACTTTGAGGAATCCTTTGCCTTGGACTCTGATTTAGTTTTGGATGCTATTTGGATAACAGTACTGTTATAATCCATTGAAAATGGTGTAGAATTAATGCAAACTCTAATGCATTATTAAATGGCTCTTCTTATTTCATATTTGCTGTTCATGTAAGAATTGGAGCAATAGCAAAAGTTAATAATATCTACTGTATATAGGGGAGGATTAGCTAATTTAAACCTCATTCTCTAATGATGGACTTATACAGCTAGTCCTAGTGATCCCCACATTATCTGAACTAGGGGAAGGAAGGGGGGAACTAGTGATTACTGCTTCACACTAATTTATTGGATGACAATGTGAAGTAAAAATGAAAGAAGCACCCAACTTCAGAGATTATTTTCCTCTTATATATATCAATAGGCCATATATTTAAGCCCTAATAACAGTAACTTGCAAAAATTTGTAAAAATTCCAAAAGTGGGTAAATATGTTTTCACAAAATTGCAGTTATCTAAAAATTCTTGCCCTAAGGTACAGATCCCCCATCCAAAAGGAAGAGCAGCTGTTTCTACTTGGGGTAAAATATGATTGATTAATAAGTTCAGTGGTACAACAAATCTACAATGTCTCAGATCTTAGAGAATATTAAAGGTTAGAGAAATATTGAGAATATTGAATATTGAATACACTTTTGTATGTTGCAGTGGCCAATGGGTAGTGTTCAAGCCTCACTACACATTGCTCTGTGTGCAGCTTGACATGCAACTAAACCCACCTATGCAGTGGTGGGATTCAAATAATTTAACAACCAGTTCTGTGCCCTAATGACCAGCTGGGTAGGTGTGGCTGGGGGGGTCATGTAACTGGGTGGGCGTGGCCAAGTTGACATCACTCAATACGCCTGGCCCCACCTTCTGGCCGCTCGCCTCAAAGGCCTCAACAAGATACAATATCTATTTATTTACTACTACTGAACATCACTTAATGCTGGCAAGGAAAATCACAAAATGGAGCAAAACGCACTTAAATCTTGCTTAGCAATGGAAATTTTGGCTCAGTTGTGGCCATAAGTCGAGGACTACCCCTAATGAGAATGTGTAAGAATGCTCCTTGCAGAAAAATGCCCGGCCTCTGTGCACAAGAGAAAAAGCTCCTTTTACTTGTGAAGGGAGAAGGTGAAGGCTAGGCAGGCCGAGGACCTTCAGGGCATTGAAGTACCTGACTCTGCGCTCCCTAAGAAAGGATTTCTAAGAGCCCAAGTGGGGAAAAGAGGCAGGGAGAAGAACTGCTCACATGGGAGCCACATCTTCCAAAATATTGTGAGTGAAGCTTTCCAGAACATTCACGCCTTTGGAGAGCAACACTTCTATTCTGGGCATTTTTATCTAAAAAAATAAATATAACGCTTCAAAAAGAAGTAGGTCAAGTCTCAAAGGCTGACAATGTGATCAGATGCTAAACGGAATGGGCACATTTGGGGGTCCCCTGGGTCCCAGAAGCTGCAAGGAGAGGCTGGTCCCTTCTGGCCCCTGGCAAAGGCCGGGTCCTTACTAGAGGTGCAGGTGGAGGAGATGCAGAGGGCCCCAACAAGGCCCATCCTGGGGCTGCAAAGTTGTAAGGTTTCTGCCTGCGCTGAGCAACCCCACCCTGGCCAAGTCCAGCTTTTTTCACTCTCTTTATTGGCAAACAGGTCAGCTAAACTTTGGGGGTGGACTAAACAAGGGCCCTGAAAATTAAAAGTTACAGGGCAACCTGAAGACTGCCGAGTTTCATTCCTGAGCAGGAAGTTCAAAATAGCAGAGCCTTTCCTCGCAAGCCTCGCTGTCCACAGAACCTGCGGGGGTGGGTGGGGGTGGCTCTTTCACCTCACAGGGATTAGGAGGCTGAAATCCTGCAGGGGCAGATCCCATCTCGGGGACCGATTCTTGGGTGCTTGAAGAAGGCAGCCTGTGGAGGGAAGGGCCAAGTCCGAGCGAGCAGGGCAAGTGGGTAGCAGGGCAGACGCCACCAAAGCCCCAGGTGAGTGTTCTGTCCCCACTGTTGTGGCCTGCCTAGCAGCCTGTGCAGTCAGAGCTTTTGGAGCCTTCAGTGCCTCGTGGCAGTGATAGGAAAGGAGTAGCCCCTCCTTTCCTGAATGCCAGAGCAACGCTGAGCTGCCGAGAGGCAGAAAGGTCTACTCCAGATGAGGTCTGCTCTGGGCTAATTGGCCACCTGGGGCTAATTGGCCACCACGCCCTTTGGTCTATTTAAGAAGAGTTTCTGCAGCTGGAAAGTTGCTGAGAGCAACACTTGAAAAAGAGACCTGTCTGTTCACAGTCAAGTTCCAGTTTGTCTCCTGAATCATAGTTTGTATCTTGAATCTTGCATCTTGACTCCAGTTTCCAGTTGTATCCTGAATCTTGCATCCTGACTTCAGTTCCAGTTTGTTCTGTGACTCTTGACTCTTGCATCCTGACTTCAGTTCCAGTTTGTTCCTGACTCTTGACTCTTGCATCCTGACTTCAGTTCCAGTTTGTATCATGACTCCTGAATCTTGGCTTACGCAGTTCCAGTTTGCAGTCCAGCTCAGGTCTTGTTTTGTGGCATCGTGGTTTCTGAATCCAGTCCTCCAGTATGGTCAGTTTGCATTCCAGTTTCCAATTCTTGTTCCTGACAAATGTGGCTTCTGATTTTTGAGATGTTGGTGAATCCACTGTGTAACTCCAGAACAGGTCTTATGTTTGGCATCTGCTACCTTTGGGACTTGTGCCAAGGACAGTGAAATTTGCAATTAACTATTGGACTTCGGCCAACTGTCAAGATAAGGACTTAAGAAGGGGGGTTGTTTGGAACCGAGTGAATTCTGCCTGTCTTGTTCTGTATGTGTTTAATAAGTTATTATGAGATGCTTGCTGACTAAAACAGACCATGTTTGAGTGTTGTGTGTGCGTAATTATTTGGATGTCGGTCGTGGGGACAGAACACCCACGAAGCACACAGCCACACGAACAGGTTTAAAGCAATACTTTTACTAATAAAACTGTTATCAGTAAATAATGCACACACCAAATTACAAACAGTCTTGGTTGGCAAACAACCAGCTACTAATTACTTCATTAGTAGCCGGGATTAGTTCAAAGAGTTCTCAAACAATGACAAGCCAATTAAGTCCAGTTAGCTTACGGAGCTTCTTAGAGTTGGCAAAGTTCCTAAAGTCTAGTCTCTGATAATAAGACACTGGCAAAGAAACACAAAACAGGTATCACGAAACAAACTATGATTCAGATGGATTTTTCCCAAGTTGTTCTCTGCAGCTTCCCAGCTGCATCAACTCTTCTTAAATAGACTAGGGGAGTGGCCAATTAGCCCCAAGTCTTACTCTCGAGTAGACCTCCTCTCGAGTAGCCCTTTCTGCCTCTTGGCAGCCCTGCGTGCTCTTGCATTCAGGAAAGGAGTAGTAGCCCCTCCTTTTTCAGCACTGCCAAGAGGCACTGAAGGTTCCAAAAGCCCAGGCTGCACATGCTGCGGACGGGCCACAACACTATCCCCCACTGCAAGGCCCTCCCCCCGGGTCTGCCAGTCGGAATGCGACCGAGACGGGAAGACTAGGGCATTCTGGGACCAGAGTATGTGGGGCTCATGCTTCCGCAGCCAGTCGAGCCCCAAGACTATGAGAAACTGGAGTCCATTAGTTACATAAAACTGGGTGACCTCCTCATGCCCACCAATGGCCAAGTGCACAGGGTGCGTGACAGCCTTAATTGGCCCAGACAAAAGCACCCGACCATCGATAGTTTCAAATCGCATGGGAGGCTCTACAGGAGACACAGGGATGCCGAACTGATGGATGAATGCCTCATCGATAAAGGTGGTCGTTGCCCCAGAGTCCACCAAAGCAGGGGCAGGAAGTCCTTGGCGATGGTTGGCGACGAAAACCTTGGCCTCCACAAGTAGATGAGTAGGGGTCCTGGACTTGGTGGCTTGATGGTGTGGCTGGGCCGACCCATAGTCTCCCTTGGATCAGACGCTGGCCATTCCACAATGGGGCAGGCTGGAACTGTGACGCTGGCACAGGAGCTGACGCCCCAGTCGCTTTGACAGGGCAAGAGGCTATGCTATGTCCAGGCTCCCAACAGTAGAGGCACAAACCCCCTGTCCATTGCCGGTCTTTTTCGACCCTGGACAGGCGAGGCCTGGTTGCACCGAAATCCATGGGCTCCTCCTCTGAAGCCAGAGTTTCGGGTAACACAGGGGCCACTTGCGGCTTCCGGGAGGCACGGCGAGAGGCCCATGTCTGGAGTCTAGCATTGATGTGGAGACACAGATTCACCAACGCGTTAACTGTGAGAGGCAGGTCAACGCGTGCTAGCTCATCCAGCAATTTGGGGGGTGACTCACACCATGTAAAACAGCAACTTAGTTACCTAAAACTAGGGAGCGGCGAAGGCTTGGGAGCGAGGAAGCTGGAGAGCAGTTGGGCTGCGGGTGCCACATGATCTAGGGCCTAGGCAAGCTGTGATGGCTGGGGAGCCAGGAAAGCAGGTGAGGGAACCAGAAAGCAGCTGGGCCGCAGGGACCATGTGGTCTAGGACCTAGGGAGCTGCGAAGGCTGGAGAGCAAGGCAAGCAAGCAACCAAAGCAGACGAGCCGAGAAAAGAAGTGGCTGTAAGAGGTGGGGCGGGCGGGGTGGTGATGGGCGGATGGGGTGGGGTGGGGCCAGCTAGTGGTGGGATTTGCCGGTTCGCCAAACTGCGCAGAATCTTAATAACTGGTTTGCCCGAAAAGGTCTGAACCAGCTGCACCTATCCTCTAATAAAACTATGTGTGTAGATCTGGATGCTTTATTAAAGGAACAGGATGGGTGAAACTGGAAAAAATAGAAATACATACAATAGGAACCCAAATTCAAAATAAGGAGTGTTGAGTTGCTGGTGAACATAACAATTAACAGATAAATCTAAATCTCACCAGCAATGCTGTGTGTATGGGGTGTGGATTTTGGTCCTTGAATGAACATGTGCCATGGATTAGGCTGGATTCTTCCTGGTGCTTCTGTTTCCTCCAAATGCTAAAGGAAATGGAATCTGGCTTCCCAGGATGCACTTGTTTTTGGAGTGAAGGTTACGGGGAAGATGACTCTTAAAGGGCTGGGTCTCAAAAAATATTAGTGTTTGGCCACTAGGTGGAGCTCAAGATACATTAAAGAACAACAATAGCAATAAAAATACATAATTACATACACAAATTTTATGCTGGAGGCATGACAGGTAGTTTTTAAAAAATGACAATTTTCCACTGTGAACACTGTAAAAAAAATGAAAAGAAATGATTAATCAAAAGAAACAAGTTGAATTGTCACATCCTTGTGGACATATATTGTGGAGTCGTGGTTTGATTGGTTAAATCCTTCCCATTGGCAGTTACGAAGGTTGTCAACGAAGCTGATATTTACTTACTTTATGTAGTGGGTGTGCACAAAGTGTAAAATCAATTTTGTCCTGTACATGGACCAACACATTATTGCTTATAAGTTCAGCTGGGTGATTCCAGAAAGGTCATGAGTCAGCTGAAATGAAGTCCATATTATTTAAGTTGATCAAGGGTTGAGCTAAAACAAATTCAGGGAAGTCTGTGACACTTGCTGTCCTCTCACAGCAACCTGTGAGAGCCACAGCAAGCACAGTGCTTGCTTGGTCAAAAATTTATAACATTTCCTTAATAATATAGATGTAGCAAAGGATAGTAAAATTACTAATAATTTACTAAATAGTAATTTATAAAATTACTAATTTAAAATAATGTCAAAAGTAGTAACTTTTAAACAACCAAGGACAATATGAAGGGAAAGTTCAGAAAGAAAGAAAAAAGAAAAGTTTTAGTTTAAGGTCCACAAGTCTTTTAATTCAGTTTAAATTCCCAGAGCTGCAAATTCCCTACTCCAATTTTTTTCTTTTTTTGTAAATTAGCCACTATTGTTACATTTGTTGCCATGCAATTCTTTTTGAAGTGAAACAAGTCGACAATTTGACAATGATTGAAAGCACATTTGTATGACAATATGACTTCATCTTTTTCTTGGAGCCTGAGCTTCAATCATAGCCAGAGATTCTAAAATAATGCTTCTTGGGGAAGGTTATCCAGTGTTGTTGACAAGTGTCAGGTTTTTTTTTAAAACCACACAAAGTCACATGATCTCATAGATCAGGAACTGAGTGATTGTGTTACATGTATTCTGATTTTGAATCATGCCACAAATGCATTAGTCAACCATATCGAAATATTATGAATTACTTAGAAATATTCTGAAAGACAAGGTGATTGAAGTAATAGATACGCCTTGTCACATCACAGTTATTGTTGTTAGTTGCAAAGTCGTGTCTGACCCATCGCGACCCCATGGACAACGTTCCTCCAGGCCTTCCTGTTCTCCACCATCCTCTGGAGTCCATTTAAGCTAACGCCGATTGCTTCAGTGACTCCATCCAGCCACCTCATTCTCTGTCGTCCCCTTCTTTTTTTGCCCTCAATCTTTCCCAACATTAGGCTCTTCTCCAGTGAGTCCTTCCTTCTCATTAGGTGGCCAAAGTATTTGAGTTTCATCTTCAGGATCTGGCCTTCTAAAGAGCAGTCAGGGTTGATCTGCTCTAGGACTGACCGGTTTGATTGCCTTGCAGTCCAAGGGATTCGCAGAAGTCTTTTCCAGCACCATAGTTTAAAGGCCTCAATTCTTTGGCGCTCAGCCTTTCTTATGATCCAACTTTAACAGCCATACATTGCAACTGGGAAAACCATAGCCTTGACTATACGCACTTTTGTTGGCAGGGTGATGTCTCTGCTTTTTAGTATGCTGTCTAAATTTGTCATAGCTTTCCTCCCCAGGAGCATGCATCTTTTAATTTCTTGGCTGCAGTCCCCATCTGCGGTGATCTTGGAGCCCAGGAAAATAAAATCTGTCACTACCTCCATTTCTTCCTCATCTATTTGCCAGGAATTGAGAGGGCCAGATGCCATGATCTTAGTTTTCTTAATATTGAATTTCAAGCCAACTTTTGCACTCTCCTTCTTCACCTGCATCAAGAGGCTCTTTAGTTCCTCTTCACTTTCTGCCATTAGAGTGGTATCATCTGCATATCTGAGGTTGTTATTTCTCCCGGCAATCATAATTCCAACTTTTGATTAATCTAGCCCCGCCTTTCTCATGATGTGCTCTGCATATAAGTTAAATAGGCAGGGTGACAGTATACAGCCTTGCTGGACTCCTTTCCCAATTTTGAACCAATCAGTGGTTCCGTGTCCAGTTCTCACTATAGCTTCTTGACCCACATATAGGTTTCTCAAGAGACAAATAAGATGGTCTGGTACTCCCATTTCTTTAAGAACTTGCCACAATTTGTTGTGATCCACACAATCAAAGGCTTTAGCATAGTCAATGAAGCAGAAGTAGATGTTTTTCTGGAACTCCCTAGCTTTCTCCATGATCTAGCGCAGGGGTGGCCAAATCGTGGTGCATGCGTCAAATGTGGCGCATTGGATGATTACAAGTGGCGCATTGCATCCTTGCGCCTACTTATTTTTTTTAAATAGGTGTCATAACTGAATCCATCTTAATATTTTCAACACCAAAGCAATGTTCCCTGTAAAATTAGAAAATGGCGCGCGGCAGTTAAAAATTGCCACATGGTGTTTTCTTTTCATGTGCACGGCCGCGCAGGCGCGCGGCCTCTGCAATTAGAAAATGCCGGGCGGAAGTTAGAAACTTCCGTGCGGCATTCTCTCATTACGTGCCCGGCCGTGTGGCCTCGCACCTTAGTGATCTCGGTTCAATTTGTACACCCTTCAGTGATGTTCAACTTCTCGGTGTCTGAAACTTAGAATGGAACTTGTGAGATGTTACTTTAGGCGGGTTTACAAACGTACGAATATTTTTATCGGTGTTGCCATTGCGCGTTCCTGCTCAAACGATTGCAAACATTGCGCACTAGCAACACATCATGTGTTTGAAGTCACGTGCGAATGAGCAGCGAGCGTTCGATATGGTCAGTCAGTTCTGAGTGAGCCATCGTGGTGTGGAATTTGAAGCAGTTTTTTATTGAGTGTACTAGCATGGTTTTTGTATTGAGAGTGATTAAAAGACAGATTCAAGATTAAATATATATTACGTTTGTCAAAAAAAATTTAATTGAAAAAGTTTTATGCGTACAAAGTACAAACATTTTTAATTATTTTCTCCCCCCTCTCCCCATCCCTCCCCAACTCCCCCTCCCCCCTCCCTAGACTTCCCAGAACATACACAGGGTATAATATAGTTTACACAAATATGAAACTAATATATACTAACAAATTATTAACTTCCAAATATCATAAAATCTTAACTCCTTATACTGTAAATTAAACAAAAAATTGAATTGAAATATATCCTTCACAGTCTATTTTGATCTTCTTAATCTAATACTTGATTCAAATATGATCCGTCCATCTTCTCCATTATCAAATATATCATTTAAATAGCCTTTAAAATGTTCTAAAATTTCCACTTCCAATTTTGTACCACCAGCAACCTAGCCGCAATTGTTAAATTCAAAAGCAGGTTAAACCATATCTAAAAAATACTTAGCAACTTCACATTCATTTAGTTACATTAGATTGCATTCTATACTTATTGCTACCCTATAATATAATTTAATCTTATTCTCTACCAATTTAGTCTCTATTACGTTACATTACCTTCTATACTTATTCCCCAAACTATATTATTGATTTAATCTTGTTATTTAAAACCACTTTAATCTCTATTACATCACTTTGCCTTCTATAGTTAAACCCCATAGATAATCTTGTAATTTAATTCCTCTAATCCAGGGGTCAGGAACCTATGGCTCGCGAGCCAGATGTGGCTCTTTTGATGATTGCATATGGCTCGCAGATAAAACAAAATATTCTCACTTGTTTTAATTAAGGTGACCAGACGTCCCGATTTTGGCGGGACAGACCCGCTTTTTAATCATTTGTCCCGCGTTCCGCCCGCCCTCTTAAAAAGTCCCGATTTTTTAAAACAATGTCGGGACATCTGGTCACCTTAAAACACCCACCCATGCCTTTCTCTCTGCAAGGCGGGCGCAGAGAGATGACGTCGCTGCTGTCGGCGCCCCACGCTGATTGGCTGTTGAAGGGTGAGCGGCAGCGGCGACAGCAGCAAGCCGGGAGCGCTCGCCCAGAATTGGAGTCAGCGAGCAGCCGGGCATCGGGGCTCTTCCCCTGCCTTCTCCATCCTCCAGGGTCGCCACTGCGGGGGTTCCGTCTCTCCGGTGGTGCCTGCGTTGGAAGGGAAGGGGGGGAAAGAAAGGCAGCCTGCGGGGCTTGGCACGGCTGGGAGTTGCGAGGCAGCGTAGCAACCGGGCTGTTCCTCCAGGTGTGCTAAAGTGCTTGAGTTTTTTCTCTCTCACACACACATGCACAACCTTCCAACGACAGGGAAGTCGTGCTGGGAGATCCAGTCCGACCCGGTCGTTGGAAGGTTGTGCATGTGTGTGTGTGAGAGAAAAAACTCAAGCACTTTAGCACACCCGGAGGAACAGCCCGGCAAAGACGGGTGAGGAAGGAGAGAGAGGGGCGGGTCCTGTCCCCAGAGCTCTTCGGAAGTGGGGCGCAGCGCGGGCAGGAGACACCCGGGGAACTTTCCTCCTCCTCCCCCTTTTCTCCCTGGCTCACACGCTTACAAGTTACTTTTTTTCTCCCCGCTTCCGAAGAGCTCTGGGGACAGGACCCGCCCCTCTCTCTCCTTCCTCACCCGGCCTTGCCGGGCTGTGTGCTAAAGTGCTTGAGTTTTTTCTCTCTCACACACACATGCACAACCTTCCAACGACCGGGTCGGACTGGATCTCCCAGCACGACTTCCCTGTCATTGGAAGGTTGTGCATGTGTGTGTGAGAGAGAAAAAACTCAAGCACTTTAGCACACCCGGAGGAACAGCCCGGTTGCTACGCCGCCTCGCAACTCCCAGCCGTGCCAAGCCCCGCAGGCTGCCTTTCCCCCCCTTCCCTTCCAACGCAGGCACCACCGGAGAGACGGAACCCCCACAGTGGCGACCCTGGAGGATGGAGAAGGCGGGGGAAGAGCCCCGATGCCCAGCTGCTCGCTGATTCCAATTCCAGGCGAGCGCTCCCGGCTTGCTGCCGCCGCCGCGTGTGAACGCGGTCCGCGGCGGGAAGCGAGTTCAAGCGACCCTCCGCCGCTGCCGGCCTGCAACCCGGCACCCCGTCCTGCGTGCCCCACCCCGTGCCCCGTATGGTGAGTGTTATAACAACATTATTTAAAAGAATAAATTCAGAGGCTTATTATACTGACATTTAGTTGAATTCACTTTTAAAATATATTATATGGCTCTCACTGAAATAAATTTCCAAATTTTTTGCTTTCATGGCTCTCTTAGTCAAAAAGGTTCCCGACCCCTGCTCTAATCTTATACATCCTCATATATACATTTAAACTTTATTCTTATTTATTTTACTTTATCCTACTATCACTAAAACATCAATTTTTAATTCCTCTCGCTTTCAAATCTGCGAGAGGAATTAAATATTTCTTTAAGTTGACATCTGAAAATATGTCGATTTAATCTTGCTTCACTTCGAGGAGTTGAGGACTGAAGTGAATGATTTGATTCTTCTTCACTTTCAACACTTTCACTTTCAACAAATACTTCTCTAATCTGTCTTAAATGGTTTGTTTGTTCTTGTCTATTCAGAGTTCCTTTCTGTTGTGGAATATACAAATCTTCCTTTCCCTCTCTTTTAACATTCTCATTTCCTTTATCTTCTGGTGGTTTTGGTCTCCCCGCCTTTAACACGTTGGCAAAAAAATCCTTTGCTTTAGAAATCGTATTAAGTCTATATCTTTCTGCCATGTAAGTAACCGATAGTCCAGTCGGAATACCCCATGTGTATCTTATCTGTTGCTTTTTCAACTCTGCCACCAGGAAGGTATAATCTTTACATGCTTTCAGTATTTTTGGAGGAATTTCCTTAAATATCAAAACCTCATGTTCTTCCACCTTCAGCTTATTTTTATAAGTCGCCTGTAAGATTCGATTTCGCAATGTTTTTGTAGTAAAATATATTACAATGTCTCTTGGCAAATGATTTTGTCTTGCAAACCAAGAATTAACACAATATATTTTTTCAATATGCCCTCCCAATTCCGCTTTTGTTTTCCCCAAAATCTGCACCAGTGCGTCCACAATCTTATCCTTAAATCCTCTTGTCCGTTTTCTTTTACCCCCCCTTAGGCGTAAAGCAAATTCCATATCTTTATATTGAACCATCATTAGTTCTGCCTCAGTTCCTTCAATTTTTTTCTGCATCTCAGTTACTTTTTCACCCAAAGTCACCGTAGTCAGTTTAATTTCAGCCACATCTTGTTCCAATAATTCCATGTTAGATACCACAGTTTTAAGTGCAGATTCCACATTATCTCTGGTTTGTTGAGTCTGAGATGAAAACTCCTCTGAGACAGCTTGTATTTTTCCATTAATTTCAGTAATTTTTCCATTGATTTCTTTAATTTTTTGTTAACTGCTGAAGCAATTTCCTTCTGCATTTCTTTCATGGCTTGCTGCCACTTTTCAAACGTAAAAGTCTGTGTTGGGGGGGGCAAAATCTTGCAGATTGACAATATGAGTGGAGAGATTTTCAACTCTTTCTATTCCTTTAAAGGGAACAGTCTTTGCCAGTTTTAAAGACATCTTCAATTTATATTGATTCTTATATATTTATTAGAAAACCAAAAACAAAGTTCATCAAGGTAAAGAGTAAGAAATAAGAGAGATTTCTTACAAGCGTCTGTTAGGAAACAGAACTCTCACTAGCTTTCAGTAGCTTTCACTTTCTCCACGCCCTTTCAAATTCCAAGCGCCATCTTTAGCTACTTTGTTACTTCCAGAAAATCCAAAAAACAACACCGGAGTTAAGTTAAAATACTTGCTGTTAGATTCTCCTGGTATGTTCCATCTGCTACATTGTTTAGAATATTAAAATCCATTTGTTACAAGCAGAGATGGTCACGGCTTCTTGCTCCGCTAAAAATAAGCGGAGGCATTCCAGGTCCGGAGCTGTTGACAGGCTTCTAGGGAGCCCTCACCCTTCGCACCCCAGAGCTTCTTCTGGGGTGCTAGGGGGGCTCTACCTCGGCCCATCTGCTCTTCTCCCCTCCCTTTGCCCGGGACGGGAGTTTCCAAGCTGCCAGACAGCTGATGTGGCTTATCTGGCGGCTTTTATAGAGCCTGGGATCGGGCGCCCATAAAGAGCGTCCAGCGAAGCTCGCGGCGCCACCGGAACCCGTTTGTCAAATTTTGAAATGGCGTAAATTAATTAATTGAATTGCGTGATTGAGTTATTCCTTTTCCTCCCTTAAACAAAGCAGATCCTACCCCTATTCCTATTTTACAACCCCAAACGTGAAAGTAAGAAGGTAAAAAACGTACTTGAATTGTATGGCGCATCTGGACTTGTCTGTGAAAAAATTGGCGCATGGTATGCTTAAGGTTGGCCACCACTAATCTAGTGTATGTTGGCAATTTTATCTCTAGTTCCTCTGCCTCTTCGAAATCCTGCCTGTACTTCTGGTAGTTCTCGATCCACAGACTGCTGGAGCCTAGCTTGTAGGATTTTAAGCATAACTTTACTAGCATGTTAAATGAGTGCAATGGGGCTGTCAGGCCGAAGCCATTTTATTTGGGATCTTAGGCCTGCCACACTTTATACTATTCTACTATGCATTTCCTATTGTGGGAAAATGGGAGGGGGGATTGTTTGAAGTTGCTAGCGTGTAGCCATAACAAATTCTTTCTAGAAAGCCAAGGTCATCCTTTGTCTCTGCACCTCTGCACCTGCACGGAAGGAGATGGGTGGATTCTGCCAGCATGACAATAGAAGATTGGACAACGTGATGGACTTGTGGGTGTGGGGGGCAAGGACTTGAACTTTCAACTGGGTGGTGAAACCTGGGAAGATTCAGATTCGGGTTTCACCCAGATGTGCCAACATGGCTCTATTAATAAATTGGAACTTTGAGGAATACTTTGCCTTGGACTCTGATTTAATTTTGGATGCTAATTGGAACCTTGACATTTGCGATACTTTGAACATTCTTTGGCATTGCCTTTCTTTGGAATTGGAATGTAAACTGACCTTTTCCAATCCTGTGGCCACTGTTGAGTTTTCCAAATTTGCTGGCAAATTGAGTGTACCACTTTTACTGCATCGTCTTTTAAGATTTTGAATAGCTCAGCTGGGATACTGTCACTTCCACTAGCTTTGTTGTTGCTCAGATTTCCTAAGGCCCATTTGACTTCACATTCTAGGATGTCTGGCGCGAAGTCAGTGACCACCCCATCATGGTTATCAGGGACTTTAAACTCATTCTTGTATAGTTCTTCTATGTAATTTTGCTACCTCTTCTTAATCTCTTCTGCCTCTGTTAGGTCCCTGCCATTTTAGTCCTTTATCATGCCCATCTTTGCATGAAACGTTCCCTTCACATCTCCAATTTTCTTGAAGAGATCTCTGATCCTCCCTATTCTATTTTTTTTCTACTGTTTCTTTGCACTGATCTTAGCTAGAAGAGATAAGGCATTCTTATCTCTTCTAGCTATTCTCCGGAATTCTCTTCTAGCTATTCTCTGGAATTCTGCATTCAATTGGGTGTATCTTTCTCTTTCTCCCTTGCCTTTCGCTTCCCTTCTTTCCTCAGCTATTTGCAAAGCTTCCTCAGACAGCCATTTTGCTTTCTTGCATTTCTTTTTCTTTGGGATGGTTTTAGTCAAGAGCCGAGGTGGCGCAGTGGTTAAAATGCAGCACTGCAGTTCAGCAGTTCAGCTGTTCAAATCTCACCGGCTCAAGGTTGACTCAGCCTTCCATCCTTCTGAGGTTGGTAAAATGAGGAGCCAGATTGTTGGGGGCAATATGCTGAACTCTGTAAACCGCTTAGAGAGGGCTGTAAAGCACTATGAAGCGGTATATAAGTCTAAGTGCTATAAGTGCTATTGCTATAGTTGCTACCACTTGTACAATGTTGCGAACCTCCGTCCATAGTTCTTCAGGTACTCTATCAGATCTAATTCCTTAAATCTATTTGTCACCTCTACTGTACATTCATTAGGGATATGATTTAGTTCATACCTGAATGGCCTAGTGCTTTTTCCTATTTTCTTCAATTTAAACCTAAATTTTGCAACGAGAAGCTCATGATCTGAGCCACAGTTGGTTCCTGGTCTTGTTTTTACTGACTGTATAGAGCTTCTCCATCTTTGACTGCAGAGCACATAGTCAATCTGATTTCTATGTTGACCATCTGGTTATGTCCATATATAGCCGTGATGGCGAACCTATGGCACGCGTGCCACAGGTGGCATGCGGAGCCATATCTGCCGGCACGCGAGCCGTTGCCATAGCTCAGCTCCAGCGCGCCGGCCAGCTGATTTTCGGCTTGCGTGGAAGCTCTGGGAGGGTGTTTTCGGCTTCCGGAGGGCCTCCAGGAGGGCTAGGGAGGGCATATATTTTGTTTTTGATTTCTATTGGGATTTATGTAATTATTTGTGAGCTGCCCAGAGTCACTTGAGTGTTCAGATGAATGAATGAATGAATGAATGAATGAATGAATGAATGAATGAATGAATGAATGAATGAATGAATGAATGAATGAATCAGAAAAGATGGAACAGGAGCTCCTACAATCAAAAACTGTATGGAAAAAAAGAATCCATTGTCAAATGTATAGTTTTCAACAATAGAATATATTACAAAAAATAATGAAAACTTTTTATTAAATACTAAGATGGATCCTGACTTTAAAATTTAACCCCTGTGGGACTGAATGAGGGCAACCAGTAGTTGCCCTTACTTTGGTAACCATTTTATTTTTTAAAAAATGTTTCTTTTAATCTATCTTAGCCATTTCTGACTTCCTTCCCTCTTTCCTTTACACATATCTGTTTCTTCCAGTCATGCTTCACATTGCTGGTCATTTGGACACATAAATCTTTCTTTTTAAGTACAATCAATTTTTGCTAAAACTATATACAATTTTTTAACAGTTGCTCTTTTTTTAGTGACTGATTTCAGTGCAATAGCTTCCAATCAGTCCACAAAGGTAAGAATGATTCATTATCTTTAAATATTATTTTTCTTTTATTATAAAATATGTGGAAGACATTAAAAATTTGAAGAACTGCAGGTAGAGGGAGAGTCACAGGATATAATAATCTTCACAGGATAGATCCCCCCCACTATTATTAAAAATATTTCTATATCTTTTCTCTCATGTCTACAAAATCTGGTAAGAGGGAAGACAATGTTGAGCAGAAATACTTCTTGCAAATAAATGGTTAAGTACGTCTTCCAACATATGAAAAATATAAAAAAGTCTCACACATGGATCTGTTGTCAAGCAAGTAGGAAGGTGAAGAGGGAAGAAGGTTATGTTTCCTGAACCTTAACTGTAGCCTCTGCCCTATCCGGTTAATGTCTGGCTGGATATCCTGCCCTGAAGTGAGTTGAAAGTGGTAAATGTAATTCCTCCCTCCACCCCTGGTATGTATTTAACGTAGTATTGTCAGTCTTTCTACATTAATCTGAATAGATTTTTGTCCGTTTGTTACATCCATGTTTTAGAATGAAGTTTCTTATAGAAAATAATGAAGCAGTTCCTAAGAGCAACATGTAACTGGTGCAAAAATAAAAAATCAACATGCTTTATCACACTGATACTGGAAAAGCCAGAAGTTAGGACATTTCTCTTTCCACTTCATTCCAGCTGTAGAAATTTCTCTGGCATCTTTTCAAAACAAATGTTGGCAAGCGTAAGTAGAAAACCACATTCAACTCTGGACCCATTAATGCATAACTACCCATTTATTTGGCTGTTACTTCACAAGGCTGAAGGTGGCAGTCTGCTAGAAGATCTGAAAAGCCTTTTAAGGGATCAACCACTTCTGTTTGAAGTGGACCTACAAATATAAAAATAGAAGTGTCTATGTGAAAGATGATAGATAGATAGATAGATAGATAGATAGATAGATAGATAGATAGATAGATAGATAGATAGATAGATAGATAGATAGATAATAGATAGATAGATGATAGATAGATAGATAGATAGATAGATAGATAGATAGATAGATGATAGATAGATAGATAGATGATAGAGATAGATAGATAGATAGATAGATAGATAGATAGAGAGAGAGAGAGAGAGAGAGAGAGAGAGACAGACAGACAGACAGACAGACAGACAGACAGACAGACAGACAGACAGACAGACAGACGGATGGACGATAGGTAGATAGATAGATGGATAAATGGATGGATGGATGGACAGACAGAAGTGGGTTAGAATATATTTTTCTTAAAACAGCTTAGCCTTTTCCCCTAAATATGATATTGCTAATTATTTTAAAGGGCTAATTACTTTAAAATAATTACTATGAAATAGTGCACTTTTTAAACAAATTTTAGAAAATCCTGCTAATTTACTTTTCAGATTCAGTGTATGGAAAATGATCAGAGTTGACTTTTAAAACAGATGCCTGTGCCGACCCACAAACATTCACTGAGTTTGTGCACATGCTGACCTTGCATGAGTATTGTTCTGTGTCTTCAAGATTGTCACGGTGTGAATATTGCCAGTTGTATGTATATGCAGGGTGATGCATCCCTATCCTAATATTATGGTACATTCCAATACAAGCAGGACACGTGATGTGATCTTCTGCGCATGTGTGCATTCCTGATTCTCCATTACACACTTCTGCCTTTGATTCTGACCAGAACGGTCATGATTTATTAGCAAGATGTAACTATTCATGATTTATTGTTTTTGTACCGAAATAAATATTTTCTATTAGACCTTTAATCTTGGCTTTATTTCTAAATGTCTGAATTCCAAGAAAAGATCCACATCGCCTCCATGAGATTTATTCTCACCTTTAACAAAGATGCTTTGTGCTGCTAATCCATCAATCTTAAAATAGTTTGCAAAATAAGCGAAATGCTTTTTATAGTCTTATTATAGAATTTATCCTTCTAAATTTTGTTATTCCCAATAAAATTCATATTCATAGTGGAAATTTGGCAAAACATGGTTTTGTATTATGGTGGCATGCCATTGCTGGTAGATTATATTATCACCAGACAATGGGGTATCCTCAGGACATGGTTTTTTAAAAAGTCAAGATAGTAACCACAGTGGTGTGACTGAAGCTCTTCCTGTAGTTTATGTGCATTGCATATGAACAGGGAGCTTTGATTGCACCATCATGGCCATCATTTTGATTTTCTGTTTTTACCATAACCCACAGACCTCCTGTTAGTCATTCTGAGACTGGTGTATGATTGCTTACTTTTATGGTGATGCAGCTTCATTTAAGGGCTTTTCTGCAGGCATGGAAGAAAGCTAACCTGGCAGTAAAAGGAAAGGCAATGAAAAAAGGAATTTCCTGCAAATACAGAATAATCTCCCTTGCATACAACTGTCATCCATCAGAAGCATAGAGTGATTGGGAAACATGCTTTTGAGGGGTTTGCAAGAACTTGTAGTGTTGTGTTATATTTTAGGATGGTTCAGTGATGCTGCAGTGATCCAATCATCAGGAATTGGTAAAGTACAAGAAATCTGGATGGGCTTATGCACAAAGGCTTCCTGACTCAGACAGTCTATTTATTTATTTTTATTTATTTGTTTTTGTCAAGTACGTGTTGGTAATATACATAGATATAACATTGTTTATATACATAAAATGGGTACTGATAAGAGGGAACATTAGGACAGGGAGGGTAGGCACGCTGGTGCACGCCCCTTACTGACCTTTTAGGAATCGGGTGAGGTCAACAGTGGACAGTCTAAGGGTAAAGTTTTGGGGGTTTGGTGACGAAACCACAGAGTCAGGTAGTGAGTTCCAGGCATTTACCACTCTGTTGCTGAAGTCGTATTTTCTACAGTCAAGTTTGGAGCGGTTCACTTTGTCTGGTTAACATGCACACAGCAGAGCTAAACAGCTCTGTATTATTAGGACAAGGTTACATGTGAATTCTGGTTTGGTCCTTAAGTCCCATAAAGGGACTTAAATAGCTTCCTGTTGTTTTTCTAAGAAAGGGAGATGTTGTGAATTTGGATGGGTTTAAAATCTCACACAGACTGAAGCAATGTCTATACACATGCATTAACACTCTAATTTGTTTGTTTTAATATGTATTCAATATGGAGGGGGACCAGCGGGGGAGGGGAGGGGGTCTCTGGTAGGGACGAGAGCCGGAACATCTCGGTCATAATGGGAAGAGGCAGGTATGGCGGGAGCAGAGGGGTGGGCCGCTCTCGGGGAATGAGACCTCGCTGTGTACAAGCGATCCCTTGTTCCGGCCCCTCCGATGTGGTTCCATCTTGCTCATCCCGAGTACCTGGTAACCAGGGTGTTCAGGGCCCTGGGCTCAGGATGCTGCTGCTTAACGCCAGGTCAATTACCAACAAAGCCCCCCTGATACGTGATTTAATCACAGAAGAGGGGGCGGACCTGGTTTGTGTAACTGAGACCTGGCTGGGCCAGGAGGGGGGAGTAGCTCTCTCCGAGATATGCCCAGACGGGTTCTCAGTGCAGCATCATTCCCGACCCCAGGGAAGGGGGGGAGGAGTGGCAATAATAACACGCGGAAACCTGCATCCCCGTAGGATCCCTGCCCCGGAGATTGTTGGGTGTGAGATGCTCCTTCTGAAGTTGGACTTAGGGGTACAGGTGGGCCTTTTCTTAATGTACCTGCCTCCCAGCTGCGTAAGTAAGGCCCTGCCTGAGCTGCTCGAGGCAGTAGCCGGCTTGGCAGTTGAGTTCCCCAGGCTTATGGTGCTGGGGGACTTCAATTTGCCTTCTGCTGGCGAAACCTCTGGGATAGCCCAGGAGTTCATGGATTCCATGACAACCATGGACCTGACCCAAGTAATCCAGGGTCCGACTCATGAGGGTGGTCACACGCTCGACCTAGTGTTTCTCTCGGGGCAGTGGAGAGATGATCTGAAGATAAGGGACATAGTCATCACCCCTCTGTCATGGTCAGATCATTTCCTACTGAGGTTGGATTTTGCAGCTCCATTCCTCCCCCGCAGGGAGGCTGGACCGACTAGGTGGTTCCGCCTCAGGCGCCTAATGGACCTGGAAGGATTCCAGAGGGAACTTGGGGAAATACCTGAAACCCTGGTACGCAACTCGGCTGACTCCCTGGTGGCTGCCTGGAACACCGCAGCATCAGGGGCTTTAGACCGAATTGCGCCTTTGCGACCTCTCCGTGGCAGTGGATCCCGGAAAGCTCCCTGGTTTACCGAGGAGCTCCGGGAGATGAAACGCCAGAAGAGACGTCTGGAGCACCGCTGGAGGTCCAGCAAGACCGAATCCGATCGAACACTATTAAGAATTTACATCAGATCTTATTTAGTGGCGATAAGGGCGGCAAAACGATCTTATTTTTCCGCTCTTATTGCGTCCGCAGATTCTCGCCCAGCCGCCTTGTTTAGGGTGACTCGCTCCCAGGATCCGGTCGAACCTGGACTCTGGCTGGGCAGAGTCCATGGAGTTGACAGGGGCAAGTCTTAGTCCACCGTTGTGGGAGGAGTTTGGGCCTGTTTCTCCTGAGGATGTGGACAGAGCCGTGGGGGCAATGGGGGCCTCCACCTGGACCCGTGCCCCTCCTGGTTGGTCTCGGCCAGCAGGGAGGTGACACGCGGCTGGATCCGGGCGGTGGTCATCGCTTCTTTGGAGGAGGGATCCGTACTGCAGTCATTAAAAACTGCGGTGGTGAGACCCCTCCTGAAGAAGCCTTCCCTGGATCCAGCTGACTTGAAGAACTATCGTCCGGTCTCCAACTTACCTTTTTTAGGGAAAGTTGTGGAGAAGGTGGTGGCTACTCAACTTCTGCGACTTTTGGATGAAACAGAACATCTAGATGCCTATCAGTCGGGTTTCAGGCGCAGGTACAGTACAGAAACTGCCTTGGTCGCTCTGATAGATGATCTCTGGTGGGCCCGGGATGGGGGAAATTCCTCTATCCTGGTGCTACTTGACCTCTCAGCGGCTTTCGATACCATCGACCATGGTATCCTTCTGCATCGTCTCGGTGAGTTGGGAGTGGGAGGCACCGTTTTACGGTGGTTCTCCTCTTATCTCGCCGATAGGATGCAGTCGGTGTTAACAGGAGGGCAGAGATCCTCCCCTAGGCCCCTGTTATGCGGGGTGCCTCAGGGGTCGGTTCTCTCGCCCATCCTGTTTAACATTTACATGAAACCGCTGGGTGAGATCATCCGCAGACATGGGGTGCGTTTCCACCAGTACGCTGATGACACCCAGCTGTACATCACCACCCCGTCTGACTTCAGTGTGGCAGTTGATGTAATGTGCCGGTGCCTGGACGACGTTAGGATCTGGATGGGGAGGAACAGACTCAGACTCAACCCCGACAAGACTGAGTGGTTTTGGATATTGCCTCCTAAGGACTACGACAACTGTCCCTCCTTGGTTCTCGAGGGAGCAAAACTGACTCCCTCGGACCAGGTCCGCAACTTGGGGGTCCTCCTAGATCCACAGCTAAAATTGGAGCATCATCTTACTGCTGTGGCTAGGGGGGCCTTTGCACAGGTTCGCCTGGTGCACCAGTTGCGGCCATACTTGGAGAAGGAGGCTCTACTCACGGTCACTCACGCCCTTGTCACCTCCCGTTTGGACTACTGCAACGCGCTCTACATGGGGCTACCCTTGAAGAGTATCCGGAGACTCCAACTGGTACAAAATGCGGCTGCGCGTGCTGTGGTGGGTGTACCAAGGTACACTCACGTGACACCTATACTCCGCCAGCTGCATTGGTTGCCCATTAGTCTCCGGGTCCAATTCAAGGTGTTGATCATCATCTTTAAAGCCCTTCATGGCTTAGGACCAGGTTATCTCCGGGACCGCATTCTGCCTCATACTTCCCTTCGACCGGTTAGGGCCCACAGAGTTGGCCTCCTCCAGCTCCCGTCAACCAAGCAATGCCGGCTGGCGGGCCCTAGGGGGAGGGCCTTCTCTGTGGCAGGCCCCGCGCTCTGGAACCAACTTCCTCCAGAGACCCAAACCATCCCCACCCTGCTGGCCTTCCGAAAAGCCGTTAAGACGTGGCTTTTCCTGCAGGCAGGGGGCAGAGCTTAATTCCAGCTGAACTCTCCCCCGGGTATGTCTGGTTGTTGAATGGTTGTTTTTATACTGTAATTTTTTAATTTTTATATTATGTTTTTAATTTTGTTTATTGGTTATTCTTGTATTTTCCTTGTGTTGTACGCCGCCCTGAGTCCCTCGGGAGTTGGGCGGCATATAAGAAAGCCAAATAAATAAAATAAATAAATAAATATTCTTTGCACTTTTTCATGATAAATTTTCTTCCCTCACTTTTTCTGGTTTGGTATGTGTGGGGACGATGCCCTGGCCACCTTACTGTATTTCAGCAATTGAAGCATTCAGACCCTATGCAGAAGGGATTAGAAAGAGCAAAACAAATCCCTCCATTCCTTGAGCTTTCTGGGCTGTAATTAACATAAGCCCCATCAGTCTTCCTTCATTCCAGGAACCCATATGTCTGGACCAGAGGAGCAGCAAAGTGCGCGCGCTTCTGAACCAGTAGGGAAGGTAAGTAGATTTCACTGGTGATAAAGACTCAGTTGCTCTCTTGGAAAGATAAAAAGATTAACTATGGTAATCTTGTAATAGAAGTGTCAGATGAGTAAAAGTGGGAACTTTCATAACTAACTGAGCCACTGCATTTTGCACCAGTTTCAACTTCTGAATGATATTCATGGGCAGCTCTATGCTGAGCTAATTGCAATAGTGCAGATGTGAGATGGTTTCATCAAAGCATCCCATTCAGCGATGGATTGCTCCCGGTTCGGACCAGTTTTAGAACTGGTAGAGCCCACGGCGGGAGGCTCCACCCACCCACCGGGGACACTTCTGTGCATGCTCAGATGCTTCTGCGCATGCACAGAAGCCTCGCGCACACGAGCGTGTGCGCATGAACCCGTGGCAAAATAATTTACAACCCACCACTGATCCCATTCCAGGAATGATCACATTTGGTACACAAGATATAATTGTGCTCCTGGTCACAGCTCCTATCTCCTGTACTAACTGGATCTGTAAATCCAGAAAGCTCTTAGTTATACTAAATTATACAAACTAAGTTTGTCAAAACTATTATAAGCAGATGTCTCAAGATTGGAAAGAAAATAGCCATGTTTCTGGAGGCCTGAGGATCACGGAGGGAAAGGTCTAGAATTCAAACCCTAAAGCAGATATATACTATTTGAATCTTCTCTACAGAAAAACAACTTTTATAACTGCATTGTATCATTGAGCTTCTGCCATAAGCAATTCGTAAGTACAAAATTGAGTGCCTGGAGAACACTTTTTTATCATGGCTAGATCAAAATCAGTCAATGCTGCTTGTCCATTATAACTGCTATTGAGGCAATTGAAGGTTTGTTAAAGGTGCAGGGCTAAACAGAGCTAATGTCTTTGGGTCCCAAGATGGACGCTATCAACAACTTTCCCCCAGCCTACATAATTTGTATACTGGAACTGAAAAAGACAAAGAATTTAAATAAATTCTGATACTAATTTACAAACTCATAAATTAACATGTTTTTTTAAAAAAAATTCACAGGCTTCCTGTGTTTTTCTTGAATGAAAAGTGGCACTCAAAGTTGAGGTAATCAGCTCTTTGTATAGTAGCTGTTTCACTCTCTCAAATTCCACCTCTTTCTTGTGGAGACTTGGTTTCCATAGCAAAGAGGCCTCTTTAACTTTTGATTTATATTGAGACATTTCTCTTGTCTATCTCCTATAAACGAATAACCCAAGCCCACTTTTTTGTTTTGTTTTGTTTTGTTTAATCTATTCCTAAAGTTTTGCTTATTTGAATTCTTTTGAGCTAATTGGTATTGATCATTAAACACACACAAATAATTCCACCTTAATAGCAAGGTGTTTGTTACAAAAGTTAACTTAGCTGGACTAAGGTGTTTTTCTGGTATTAGTTTAGTATTGTATTAACATTACTATTATGGTATTAGTTATTTTCCCCGTTCATGAGACTGTGGTGTTGGGCTTTTACAAGACAGACGAATCTTGTAAGTAGCTAGAAAGTTGGAATTGAATCATTAATTTTAATGAAGGAAGTGAATAATTCCTGAGGTAAATGTGGCATTCATTCACTTCTTCTGTATGACAAATAACATATTATCTGTGTAAATGAAGCTGCCATTGCTAGATGGGGATATTTTTCCTGCCCCTCTCTTTATTTGAATTTAGCAAGCTGTTGTTAAGAAAGGCTAAAGATGCTTGCCAGCAGCCAATTTTCCTCTCTACTCTTCTCCATGGCTGATTTAGCAAACATTCCATAGCATAAATCTTGCCATTCCTGCCTTCTCCTGTTGGGCCTGTTGCTGCTAAAGCTGAGTTCAGCTGTCAACTTCAGCTCTGACTAGATTGGACCACCCACGTTACCAGCCAGTGCTTTGAGCTTCTCAGGCCTGAAACTTGACAGTTGATTTGGTGCAAAGGGTGATATCATGATTAGGAGAATGGTATGTTTCGCAACATGCTAATTCTGCATGAGTGGGGAATGGGTAGAAGCAGTTTAGAATGGCAATTTCGGATTATGTTTTATAAGAAGTGGTCTTCAAAAATACTGGTAAACATTCTTATTTCTACTGAAAATTGTAAGCCTTGTTAAAACAATATTCCAAAGGAAGTGAAGGATTTTTAAAAGTTTTTTTAAATTGAAACAAATCATTGTTTTAACCCATTTAATACATTCTGCTTTGATTGGCAGCACCGGGTGTGCTTCTATTTGAGGATTTAAAAATGAAGGAATAGGTATTTGAACCTACAATTACTCTTCATCACTGTTATGTCTCAACTACTCCTTATTTTCTCCTGAATAAACAGTGAAACTGGGTAGCCTTTTTGCTGTGGGAACTGATGATAATGCGCTGGCATACACATTTTTATCACATGCTTATTTTTTATTATGCAACTTTTTTTGGGGGGGAATGAATGCAACAGAATTGATGGATCAACACAACCATAAAATGGGAAAGCATGTAAGAACATGGAGATCAGAAAGAGGAGCAGAAATTGACAAAAGCAGACATTAATTATAAAAAAGAAGAAAGTCAAATGAAAGATCTAGCTAAAAGTAACCAGAAGCAAAAGACAGAAGATACTCTGAATCGATCAGTTTTCAGGCCCTTACCTAAGAAGCAGATGCTGTGTTTGCAAGGCAGAAAAAAGGACACTGTAAATCATAAGGTAAGTAGGTAGATTCTTGAATAGCAGAGGGTTGTAACACTTACAAGAAGACAGAGTTGTGGTAATTGGTGACACTACTACAAGAAACGAAAATGAATCTGTTCTAATCAGGCATTGTCCTTTGCAGCCTAGCAGGAACAAAAAAGGGAGCAACTTTTTAGATATATTAAATACAGGGAACATTAGTTCTTTGTGTTAATCTACAGTATATGGAGACTTGGTGCTTGAATTATTAGTGCACCTGTCCTTAGAGTGTGACTTGAATACAGGTTTGTCATAAGACCATATGCATTCATGATTAATGATGACTTAGTGGGTAGGCCTGGCACATATTACTTACAACAAGAGTGCTGATATTCCTCTCTCAGAAGTTTGCCTGACCTAGTTTCATGTCCTGCATCAGCTGCAAGGCATTGAGGGGTGTGTGTATTTATCTTTCAGGAGATCTTTTGTGCAATCAATGTTTCTGTTCTTGCAAGGACATGATTTTTTAGATTTTTAGATTTATTATTAGAGTTGGAAGGGACCTTGTAGGTCATCTAGTCCAACCCCCTGCTCAAGCAGGAGTTCCTATACCATTTGAGACAGATGGCAGTCCAGTCTCTCCTTGAAGGTCGCAAGTGTTGGAGCTCTCACAACCTCTGCTGGCAAGCTGTTCCACTGGTTGATCGCTCTCACCGTCAGAAAGTTTCTCCTCACTTCCAGGTTGAATCTCTCCTTGGTCAGCTTCCATCCGTTATTCCTTGTTTGGCTTTAAGGTGCTATAGAGAACAGCCTGCTCCCCTCCTCTCTGTGGTATCCCCTCAAGTATTGGAACACTGCTATCATGTCACCCCTGGTCCTTCTCTTCGCTAGACTGGCCAAGCTCAGTTCCTGCAACCGCTCTTCGTATGTTTTATTTTCCAGACCCTTTATCATCCTGGTTGCTCTCTTCTGCACTTTCTCTAGGGTTTCAATGTCTTTTTTGTAGTGTGGTGACCAAAACTGGATGCAGTACTCTAGATGTGGTCTGACCAAGGCTTTATAGAGTGGTACTAGTACCTCTCTGGTCCTTGATTGTATCCCTCTATTTATGCAGCTCAGGACTGCGTTGACCTTTTTGGCGGCTGCTGCACACTGCTGGCTCATATTTAGTTGGCTGTCTACCAGGACTCCGAGATCCCTCTCGCAATCGCTGCTATTGAGTGTGGTTTCGCCCAGTTTGTATGTGTATTTTTGATTCTTCTTCCCTAGGTGCAGAATTTTACTTTTCTCTGTGTTAAATTTCATTTTATTGGTTTGGGCCCAGTGTTCGAGTCTGTCGAGGTCCCTCTGGATTCTGAGTCTGTCCTCTGGGGTGTTTGCTACTCCTGCCAGCTTAGTGTCATCTGCAAATTTGGTTAGTTCTCCTGCTATTCCCTCAACTAGGTCATTTATAAAGATATTGAAGAGTGTTGGTGTGAATGGATTTGGGTACGATTGAGGAAATAAATGTATAGATTATAGAAGTATGGGTGATAAAATGAGTGAGCCGGGGACTGGGGTCCGAACCCCCTCTGCTGAGTGTGGAAACAGAAGCGGAGGGGGGCCGGGCTCTGCTAACCGACCCAGTGAGAATGGTATGTATGGCCTGCAGGGAGGGAGGGGGACCAGCGAGGGGGGAGGGGGGATCTCTGGAGGGGATGAGAGCCGGAGTATCCCGGTCATAAGAGGGAGGGGCAGGTATGGCGGGAGCAGAGGGGCGGGCCGCTCTCGGGGAATGAGACCTCGCTATGTACAAGCGATCCCTTGTTCCGGCCCCTCCGATGTGGTTCCATCTTGCTCAACCCGAGTACCTGGCAACCAGGGTTTTCAGGGCCCTGGGCTCAGGATGCTGCTGCTGAACGCCAGGTCAATTACCAACAAAGCCCCCATGATACGTGATTTAATCACTGAGGAGGGGGCGGACCTGGTGTGTATAACTGAGACCTGGCTGGGCCAAGAGGGGGGAGTAGCCCTCTCTGAGATTTGCCCAGACGGGTTCTCAGTGCAGCATCATTCACGACCCCAGGGAAGGGGGGGAGGAGTGGCTATTATAACGCGCCGAAATCTGCATCCTCGTAGGATCCCTGCCCCGGAGATTGTCGGGTGTGAGGCACTCCTTCTAAAGTTGGACTTAGGGGTTCAGGTGGGCCTTTTGCTAACGTACCTGCCTCCCAGCTACGTTGCTAAGGCCCTGCCTGAGCTGCTGGAGGCGATAGCCGGCCTGGCGGTGGAGTTCCCCAGGCTTATGGTGCTGGGGGACTTTAACCTACCCTCGGCAGGCGAAACCTCGGGTGCAGCTCAGGAGTTCATGGATTCCATGACAACCATGGACCTGACCCAAGTAATCCAGGGTCCGACTCATGAGGGAGGTCACATGCTCGACCTAGTGTTTCTTTCGGGACAGTGGAGAGATGATCTGAAGGTAGGGGATATAGTCATCACCCCGTTGTCATGGTCAGACCATTTCCTACTGAGGTTGGATTTCACAGCCCCACTCCTCCTCCGCAGGGAGGCGGGACCGACTAGGTGGTTCCGCCCCAGGCGCCTAATGGAGCCGGAAGGATTCCAGAGGGAACTTGGGGAAATACCTGAAACCCTGGTACACAATTCGTCTGATGCCCTGGTGGCTGCCTGGAACACCGCGGCAGCAGGGGCATTAGATCGAATTGCGCCTTTGCGACCTCTCCGTGGCAGTGGATCCCGGAAAGCTCCCTGGTTTACCGAGGAGCTCCGGGAGATGAAACGCCATAAGAGACGTCTGGAGCGACGCTGGAGAGCCAGTAAAACCGAGTCCGATCGAACACTATTAAGAACTTTTATTAAGTCTTATTTAGTGGCGATAAGGGCGGCAAAACGATCTCATTTTTCCGCTCTTATTGCGTCCGCAGATTCTCGTCCAGCCGCCTTGTTTAGGGTGACTCGCTCCCTCCTTGCTAAAGGGGGGAGCGAGGAACACTTGCAAGGTAGAGCTGAGGAATACTCGCAGTTTCTGACGGATAAAGTCGCTCAGATTCGGTCGAACCTGGACTCTAGCTGGGCAGAGTCCATTGAGTTGACAGGGGCAAGTCTTGGTTTAACATTATGGGAGGAGTTTGAGCCTGTTTCTCCTGAGGACGTGGACAAGGCTGTGGGGGCTGTGAGTTCTGCCACCTGTTTATTGGACCCGTGCCCCTCCTGGCTGGTCTCGGCCAGCAGAGAGGTGGCACGCGGCTGGATCCAGGCGGTTGTCAACGCTTCTCTGAGGGAGGGCTCCGTACCGCAACCGTTAAAAGTTGCGGTGGTGAGACCCCTCCTCAAGAAGCCTTCGCTGGATCCAGCGGATTTGAAGAACTTTCGTCCGGTCTCCAACTTGCCTTTTATAGGTAAAGTTGTGGAGAAGGTGGTGGCCTCTCAGCTCCTTCGGTTATTGGAGGAAACTGATCATCTAGATTCCTATCAGTCGGGTTTCAGGCGCGGTTACAGCACAGAAACCGCCTTGGTCGCCCTGATGGATGATCTCTGGCGAGCCCGGGATGGGGGTAACTCCTCCATCCTGGTGCTACTTGACCTCTCAGCGGCTTTCGATACCATCGACCATGGTATCCTTCTGCATCGTCTCGGCGAGTTGGGAGTGGGAGGCACCGTTTTGCGGTGGTTCTCCTCTTATCTCGCTGATAGGATGCAGTCGGTGTTAGCAGGTGGGCAGAGGTCGTCTCCTAGGCCCCTGACCTATGGGGTGCCTCAGGGTTCGGTCCTCTCACCCATCCTGTTTAACATTTACATGAAACCGCTGGGGGAGATCATCCGTAGACATGGGGTGAGTTTCCAACAGTACGCTGACGACACCCAGCTGTACATTACCACCCCGTCTAAATTCAGGGAGGCGGTTGATGTGATGTGCCAGTGCCTGGACGACGTTAGGATCTGGATGGGGAGGAACAGACTTAGACTCAACCCCGACAAGACTGAGTGGCTCTGGATATTGCCTCCTAAGGACCATGACAACTGTCCCTCCTTGGTTCTCGAGGGAGAAAAATTAACTCCCTCAGAACGGGTTCGCAATTTGGGAGTCCTCCTAGATCCACAGCTAAAATTAGATCAACACCTTACAGCTGTGGCTAGGGGGGCTTTTGCACAGGTTCGCCTGGTGCACCAATTGCGACCATACTTGGAGAAGGAGGCTCTACTCACGGTCACTCACGCCCTTGTCACCTCTAGATTGGACTACTGCAATGCGCTCTACATGGGGCTGCCCCTGAAGAGTGTTCGGAGACTTCAACTGGTGCAAAATGCAGCTGCGCGTGCTGTGGTGGGTGTTTCAAGGTACACCCACGTAACACCCATACTCCGCCAGCTGCATTGGCTGCCCATTGGTCTCCGGATACAATTCAAGGTGCTGATCATCATCTTTAAAGCCCTACATGGCTTAGGACCAGGTTATCTCCGGGACCGCATTCTGCCGCATTCCTCCCTTCGACCGGTTAGGTCCCACAGAGTGGGTCTCCTCCAGGTCCCGTCAGCCAAACAATGCCGACTGGCGGGGCCTAGGGGGAGGGCCTTCTCTGTGGGGGCCCCTGCTCTCTGGAACCAACTTCCCCCAGAGATCCGAACCATCCCCACCTTGCTGGCCTTCCGAAAAGCCATTAAGACATGGCTCTTCCTGCAGGCAGGGGTGAGTTGAGACGATTTATTCCTGATGTCTCCCCCATGTATGTATGATGTGTGTATATTTATATTTTTAATTGTTTTTAAGTGCTTTTAATAATTTTGTTTGGAGTTTTTGTATAAAATGTTGTACGCCGCCCTGAGTCCTGCGGGAGTAGGGCGGCATAGAAAAGCTACCAAATAAATAAAATAAATAAATAAATACTGGGCCTAGGATGGAACCTTGTGGTACCCCACTGCTTACTTCTCTCCATGTGGACTTAGAGCCATTGAGGACTACTCGCTGGGTACGGTTGGTCAGCCAATTGTTAATCCATCTGGTTGTGTAGCTGTCTATCCCGCTTTTTTCTAGCTTATGAAGGAGTAGGTTGTGGTCTACTTTGTCAAATTCTTTGCTAAAGTCCAGGTATATAATGTCTACTGCATTACGCTGGTCTACTAATTTGGTCACAGTGTTAAAGAATGAAATGAGGTTGGTTTGGCATGACTTGTTCTTAACAAATCCGTGTTGGCTGTTGGTTATTACTTGGTTTGTTTCTAGATGATGGGAGATCTGGTTTTTAATTATTTTTTCCAGTATTTTCCCAGGTATTGATGTTAGGCTGATTGGTCTGTAGTTTCCTGGGTCTGTTTTTTTTACCTTTTTTGTAGATGTGGACCACGTCAGCTCTTTTCCAGTCCTCAGGTAGTTCCAGGATTTGTGGAATCCTGTGTTCCAGGATTTGTGGAAGATGTGGTGCAGGGGTTCTGAAATGACTTCTGCTAGTTCTTTTAGGACTCTGGGGTGTAATCCGTCTGGTCCTGGTGCTTTGTATTCGTTAAGTTCAGATAGGTGATCTCTTACTGTATTTTTGCTTAGGTTGAGTCTTGCTTCGAATCTGTTTTTTATATTTGTGTTGCTGGGTAGTTGAGCTGCAGTTTCCTTTTGTGTGAAGACTGATGCGAAGAATGTGTTCAGTAGCTCTGTTTTGTCTGTGTTGTCTGTTACTTCTTTGCCGTCTTCTCTCTTTAGTGGACCAACTGTTTCTTTGATTTTTTTCTTGTTGTTAATGTGTTGGAAGAAGCTTTTTTTGTTGTCTTTGACTTTTGTTGCGAGTCTTTGTTCATTCTGGGCCTTTGCTGTCCTGATTGTTTCTTTACAGATTCTGTCTGTTGGTACTCTGCCTTGGTTATGTGCCCCTCTTTCCATTTTTTGTATTTATCTTTTTCTATTCAGTTTATCGGTGAGGTCTTTGTTTAGCCATGCTGGTTTCCTTTTGGATTTCTTGTTTTTCTTCCTCATCGGTATTGTGGTGTTCTGGGCTTTTATGATCGTGTTTTTCAGGATCTCCCAGGATTCTTGAGTTGTTTTACCCTTTAGTACTTTCATCCAAGAGATCTTCCCCAAGTTTTCTCTGAGTTTATTGAAGTCAGCTTTTTAAAAGTCTGGGATATAGGTGTTGTTATGTTCAGTTATTTGTGTTTGCATTATGGTGAATTTTAGTATTACGTGGTCACTCTCGCCCAGTGTTCCCGCAGCTTCGACTCCTTCTATTGTTTCTTCTCTGTTTGTAAGTATTAAATCCATGGCTGCCCCTCTAGTTCCCTCCTCCACTTTTTGGACAATGAAGTTGTCAGCTAGGCTGGTTAGGAATCTGTTAGATTTCTCACTCGGTGCTGAGTTGGTTTTCCAGTTGATATCTGGGTAGTTGAAGTCTCCCATTATTACAATGTTATTTTTCTTGCATATGTTCTTTAGCTGGTTGGTAAAAAGGGTGTTGAGTGCTTATGTGTTGAATTGTACTATAGAGTCAAGCTAGGGAACCTGTTGGTGTACTAGCCATCTTGCTGCTTAGCTGGGTTCCTCTCTGGCTTCTGGACCTGTTTGTTGAATTGGTGGTGGAAATTCCATGCCTTTGGTATTGTGGGAGTTCGACCTACATGTTAGGAATACTGATCAAATCAAACCCATGAGTTCCTGGTGTCCTTGGAAATCTCAGGTCCAATACATATAAACCAGCACTCTTTGGACCTTGCTATGTGATCTAGATGACCAGATCATTACCATCAGCCCTTTGCATGGTCAGATCACTTCCTGCTTTAGATGCAGGTAATATGTAGGGCTGGAACTAATTGAATAATCCCACCTCTGACACCTCATTAATCCAGAAAATTTCCAGTGAGTGTTTGGGGAGCAAATGAATGTTAAAGGCCTCATTCACTTTTGGCATAATGAGATGACCCAAGTTTTTGATAAAATATCCCTCAAGCAGTCTCTGTTGCATGTTTACTTAGTTTACTGATAATCTGTGAGAGATAAAGCAACAGAAGCACTATTAAGAGCATTGATGGACAACACCCAGAAGACAATCTGCAAGCATGAATACATAGCCACATTTGGGCCTATTTCATAGTGGTAAGAGAAGCAAAGCACCATTACTTCTCCCCTCTTATTGCATCAGCAATTCATCTTGAGGCTGCAATTATCTATTAGAAAAGACCTACATTAGGGACCTATGATCAATTGGCACAATATTTTGCTGACATTTAGCTCAGATTTGCTTAAGTCTTGGGTAGGATGCAGTCATCACCTTGCTTCATTACTGGGATATCTTTTGAGCTGTGATCTCTGATGAAATGGATAAGGTGGTCTTGAGGATGTCCTCTGCTACCTGTGGGCTGGAGCCCTGTTCCTCTTGCTTCCTTTGGGCAGCTAGGAGGCAGCTAATGTGATGGGTCATGGACAATGTTAATACCTCATTGTGAGATAGAAAGCTACCCAAGACCATGAAAAAACTTTTGGTGTGCTCTCTTCTTAAGAGTCCTGCTTAGGTCTGAAAGTATTGGGTTATTATTTGAACTCATCATTCTAAACGTCACAAAAATAATATCAATTTCATCAACTTTCCTCAGTCCCCTAAAAAGGGGGGCTACTGGCTTATGACCCACAGACAGTTTTTTTACAATGTCCATGTAACTTTAATGGTAGCAATAATGTGTAGATTAAATGACCATATAGCAAGGGCCTAAGCTAACTTTCAAGCTGAACCAAAAGAGGAGCTAAATCTTGAAATTCCTTATCCCAGGCAAAAGGGAAAAAAAACCACCATTGGATAAATGATGAGCTATAATTTACACAATAAAATTTTTACAATACTTTCTTGCCAAAGAATCATTGTGCTAAGGCAATGATGGCGAACCTTTTTTGGCTCAAGTGCCAAAAAGGTATGTGCACGCGCGCTAGCGTGCACACGTGTACCCACACCCATTCCCTCCCCCATGCATACGTACAACCCCCATGCTGCCCCCTGCGCATGTGCACTCCCCCTGCTGCCCACCCGCGCATGCGCACAGGCCTCACAACGGACTCCTGAAGCCTGGAGACGGTAAAAAATGACCAAACAGGCCAACCGGAAGTTCAGAAATGAACTTTTTTGCCATCCCCAAGCTTCAGGAGGCTTCCCTGAAGCCTGGGAACAGCGAAAATGGCCCAACGGGCCAACCGGAAGTTCGTTTCCAAACTTCCGGTTGGGCCGTTGGGCCGTTTTTCACTGTCCCCAGGCTTCAGGAGGCTTTCCTAAAGCCTGGGGACAGCGAAAATGGCTGAAAATCAGCTGGCCAGCACGCGCGTTGCACGCTGGAGCTGACATAGGGCAACGCCTCATGCGCCCTCCAATATGGCTCCGTGTGCCACCTGTGGCACACATGCCATAGGTTCGCCATCACGGTGCTAAGGAATAAGTGGTGTTCTACTTTTCCAAAATTACATGGTATAATTGTAAGCTTTCTAGATGGTGTAGATGCCATGTGGTAAGCAGTAGATGCTACTGTCTTTGGTTACAATGCCCAATAAATATTTTGATGAAATGGGACAATTGTTCTGTTCATTTATTGTCTGTATTTTTAAAGCATATAAATACATATAACACAAAAAAATGATTCAATTCTCATTGTCAACTATTATAAAAGAAACACTGAAAGTCTATAAACATCTTTTAGCATTTAAAAGTATGGCTGAAAATGTAACATAATTAATAAAAAATCTATAATTATGGATACATTTTTATCCATATTAAAATATTTTTGCCTTAATAGATTATAACTTTTATCTACACTAATATTATCATATGGAGTGTGAAGGTGTAAACTATTGGTCCCTTCTTAAGATCATATACCTTTTTTCTTTTGTTTTTGATTTGTCCCTTTTAAATAATGTATTTTTAATTCTTACCATAGCAAACTACAGTTATACCAGTTTCCCTGTATAACTTTTTATTGGTATAATAATAGGCATTGTATTTTGCTTTCAGTTGCAGTAATTATTTCTACTTACATTTCTGCATATAAATTAGCATGTGCAATTTTAATGACATTGTTTATTATTTTGTTCATTTCTGGGTAATGCATTTTCATTGGCGAGGGGGAACTTGCTTTTTAATCTGTATACTACTATATTGAAACTAATGTTTTAGGTGGTTCAGTCCCCTAATAATGTAATATTCTGAAGGCTTAATAAAGGTTTCTAGTTTCATAATCTGTACACTGAGCACTAAACATGATTTTAATGGCTTGACATGATGCATAAATGTTTTTGCTTTTCCCTTGCTAACAAGTTGGTTATCCTGTGTTAAAATCACAAATTAAAAGCATACCTAAATGGGTGAGTGAGGCTCAATGAAAAATACCAAAAAGAGTCTTTCATGGTTCATGTGTTCAGCCTGAACTATGTACCAAAAAACTGACACTCCATTTTCCCTCCCCAATTCCCTTACAGCTTGAATGTACATCGAGCATGTGAGAAGGCAGATTGGAACTATCCCCTGACCATTGACAGCATGCAAAGTTTATCATAACTGTTTATTCTTTTATTAAATAAAATAATAAATGGTTATAGAAGCCAATAATAGTTATTTTTCCATAGGACTTCAACGACCCTATTTTGCAGTGTCTGAAAGGAGTGGATAGAATTTCTAATGACACAAAACAAATGTTTGAAAAACAAATATTGTAGATGGTCCATTTGTAAGCCAGTTATAAAATATTACTACAGTGTATGTTTTATGTGCTATATGGAAACAACTATTATTGTTTATCAAATCAATCCTTCCTTCTAACTCTGCAAGTTTGACTAGTCCTGCATTTTATTGATATATGGAAACAGAATCTTGAAAGACTAACTGCTTTTTCTCTTCCCTTCCTCTTATTCCCAAATATGTTAGAGTAAAAGCAGTCTGAGTTGTTCCCTAATGTTTTCTTTATTTTCTGGGCCTAAAGCATGCTTTTGTACATGTTTTTGTAACTGTCTCTGCATACTTTCTCTAAGGTCATCTCTGTGGTTCTCAATAATCTTATTATAGGATGCATATCTTATTGAACTTATAGTATTACAACATTTGTGTCAACATATTTATAGGTCCAACCATTATTCATGTCCTTAACAACATGTGGCTGGACTACTGCAACTATACCTGTTGAAGAACATAGGAAATTTCAATTAATCCAAAATGCAGTGACCTGTTTACTGGCTGACACATGTCACATGCCACACAAACATATTTGTGCCCTGCACTGGCTTCCTGTTAGCTTCTAAATACAGTTCAAAGTGCTGGTTGTTACCTATAAAGCCCACCATGGTTTGACACCAAAATATCTTCAGGAGCAACTAGAATTTGTCCATTTGACTTGTTTGTCTCAGAAGAACTGCAGATAATTCCTCATTTCTATGAAGTACATACTATTGAGTTTGGTAGGTACTACTTTCTGTGGTAGCCCCTATGTTTTGGAATTTTAATGTTATGTGGGAAAGATCTTGGGAGAATGGGCCAAGAAATGCTGCCTAGGGAATGGTCAGATAACTCAAGCACTACTTTCCTATTTTCACTTACAGTTGATAAAGCTATACTATATCCACAAAACCACTTGGCTTTGGAGATTAGAGAGTAAAGGCTTCACTGGAATGTTGTTGACTTTGATAACATACTTGCAAGATTTAAATCAAGATACACAGACTATTATCAAAAATAAAAAGGCTTTACTTTTCATGATTTCCACAGGTTCTTTTATTTTATTTTTTGTGTGCTGAAAGTAACCATATAACCCTAGGCTAGATTATATTAAAATAATGAAGTGTGAAGATTTCACTGGGCTTCACTGGATTAGTGAGATTTACTAATCTGCCGAGGGTTATCTTGTGGTAAAATGGGCAGCCAATAAATTTTACAATTTATTTATTTATTTACAAATAAATAATTACCTTACAACTTTACTCAGGAATATCTGAACTTAGGATATCCTCTTTCCTAATCATATTGAAATAATTAAAAGGAAACAGGAAGGTCCAAAAATGATATGATTACTGCAGAAGATCAGTGGCTATGAGACTAATGAATTCTAAATTTTGCAGATAAAGTTCAGCAGAGAAGTAAAGCCCTTAGCCAAGTGTATCCAAGCATCAAGTTTCATATTAGCATTGCTTAGCTAATGCGGAATCTCTTTTTGAATTATATGACTACATTGCTGCCTCATGCTTTGTCAGAAGCTATATTTAGGTTCTCTGTAAATCTAGAGCAAACAAAATCCATTAAGTGAAGAGCATACATAAAAATAGGAAAAAAAGCTGGAAAATAACACTACTTGACTCTTTAGCACTTAGATTATGGTTCAAAGCCCAGACGTGAAATAAATTGCTGAAGTCATTAAGATGACCATATATGGCAAGTTTCTGGTGTCATTTGTATGGCAAGAAGTTCAACAATATTGAATGAAATGTGTGGCGGAAAAAGGTGGGCAGAAATGACAGGAGGGAAAAGTAGATCAGCTAGACAGTTGTAATATGAAAATTGTAACATTTCCAAGGGCAGCAGGAAAAGAATCATAATGGGTGAAAATAGGAGATGAATTACTAAATAGAATCCTTTCATCAAACAGCCTGATGCTAAAACTGACATACTAAGAGTCAGGGAAGTTAGTGGGATGGGGGAAATTACAATCATTATGTACTTTATTCAGGATCAAACCTACTGGGAAATCTAAAATATTACCTTAAAACAGTTCCAAATGTTAGAGTTGTATTGTTCTACAGAATGTTCACTTTTAGGTTTACATGCATAAAATTATTCTCACATGTATACTTGTTTCAGTATGGCTAAGGATACACATAGTAGAAAAGGTGAGAAAAAAGAGGATTTCCTCCTCAGTGTTTGATTTTAGATGAAAAACATGCAATACATAATCCAGACAAAGTTAAACAATGTAAAAATCCTCTGACTTTAATGGTGAGGTTGAAGCATTCCCAAATCCCTCCCCCCAAGGACCTTTAGCCTCAGATCTTGCTTTCATCTTGTTGCTGTCAGTTCATACTCAGTAAAAGTACCTTTCTCTATAAATATGGAGTTGGGGTTTTCCTTTCTTGGGTTTTGAATGGAGGCACACCTGACATTAAGCAAGATCTGCTTTATCAGCCATCCTGGAGAAATGGAACCCTCATGTGAATTGGAGGAAGGGTTTGCTGTGCATCTGCACCCAGCAGGGCAAGGAAGGGGGGAAACCTGTCTGCATGGCCAAAGCTGCGAAAGAGCTGGCAGCGGCAGTGAGCGGACGCATTGCTGGGGAGGATAAACTCCCTAAGGAATATTGGGACCTCAGGGAAGCATTCAGTGAGAGAGCGTCAGATGTGCTCCCACCCCATCGGCCCATAGACTGCAGTATAGAAATCCTCCCAGGGGTGAAACTCCCTAAACCAAAGATCTACTCCATGACCCCTCGTGAGTTGGAGGAATTGCAAAACTTCATTGATAAAAACCTGAAATGGGGCTTCATTCAATCAGCTAGGCCACGAGTGGCAGCCCTGGTATTGTTCCGGGGAAAAAAAGATGGCTCTCTTCGCCTTTGTGTGGATTACAAAAACCTCAATGTGATTTGCGTAGAATATGTTTACCCATTACCCCTGATGAAGGACATGTTAGCTCATCTGGTTAAGGGGGAGATTTTCACTAAGCTGGACTTGAGAGAGGCTTACTACAGAGTTCAAATTAAGGAAGGGGACGAATGGAAAACTACCTTCAATTGCCCATTGGGTTGTTTCCAGTTTAGGGTGCTCCCATTTGGGTTACAAGGGGCACCAGCTGTGTTCATGCAATTGATTAATGAGGTGCTACATGAACATCTTTACAAGGGGGGTCCTGGTTTACCTAGATGACATTCTTATTTACACTGAAACCATGGAGGAACATGTGAAAATAGTGCGCTCAGTCCTGAAAAAACTCAGGGCAGCTGAGCTGTATGCCAAATTATCAAAATGTGAATTTTACCAGGAAAAAATTGACTATTTGGGTTACCGCATATCACATGAGGGCATTGAAATGGATCCGGAGAAAGTCAGGGCAGTCATGGAGTGGGTGCCCCCACGCACCTGCAAGCGACTGCAAAGTTTCCTAGGCTTTGCTAACTTTTGTCATTCCCTCTTTTGCTAAAATTGCATTGCCCATTATCAATCTCCTAAAGACAAAAGGAGAAGCAAAGCCAAGGCCTAGTCGCCCCCTTGAATGTACCATGGAGTGCCAGGCAGCATTTGAGAAACTGAAATGATAGTTTGCAGCTGAACCCGTCCTTAAGCACCCCGACATGGATGTTCCTTTTGTAGTCCAAGCCAACGCCAGTGATATGGCTGTGGGGGAAGTACTACTTCAAGCAAACGCTGATGGAAGTCTACAACCCTGCGCCTACACCTCCCGTAAATTAACTGAAACCGAAAGGAGGTGGGCAATATGGGAAAATGAAGCTTTTGCTGTCTGATGGGCCCTGTTAACCTAGAGGCATTTCCTTGAGGGGGCAAAACACCCCCTTTTGAAGTATGGACAGACCATAAGAACCTAGAGGCCTTAAAAACCCCATGGAAGTTGTCACCCAAGCAAGTCCATTGGGCACAACACTTTAATCGGTTTAATTTTTCTCTGCGCTACCTCCCTGGGGGAAAGAACTTTATGGCAGATGCTTTATCCAGATTGCCCCAATATAATAGCACATGGCTGAAAGTAATCCATCTGGTTATCCCCTCCAAGCAATTGGCTGTTCCCGTGGTCGCCAGAGCCCAGGGGAAGGTGGACCTGGATCTCTCCACTGATTTAAACATGCAACTAAAGGAAGCACTAAAACTGACAACTGGTTCTTGTCCCACTCAAACGAGTGTTCGTGATCGACTCGCATGGGTGGGGGCTAATCTTAGGGAAGTTGTATTACAACAGGCCCATGATTCGAAAGCCGCTGGACACTTTGGGTTTGGGAAGATGTTACATTTAGTTAAACGGTAGTTCTGATGGCCATCTTTGAAAAAGGACATAGAGGCTTATGTTGCTAGCTGTTCTGTGTGTGCTTCTGCAAAGAGGCCACCTGGAAAGCTGCAGAGATTACTTCAGAATGTTGCTAGACCTGGTGCTCCTTGGAAAGAAATATCCATGGACTTCATCATTGAACTACCCGAGAGTGGGGGCAATACAGTCATTTGGGTGATCACGGACTTGTTTTCCAAGCAGGTGCATTTTGTACCCCGCTCCAAAATTCCGTCAGCAAAAATGTTTGCTAAACTGTTTATTTAACATGTGTATAGGCTACACAAGGTCCCTGAATGAATAATTTCAGACGGGGGGTCCAGTTCACCTCCCACTTCTGGAGGGAGTTCCTAAAGTTGTTAGGCTCTGCCCAAGGCTTAAGCTCTGACCATCATCAACAGACTAACGGAGCTTGTGAATGAACTAACTCAGTTCTGGAACAATATCTCAGGTGTTATGTAAATTATCAGCAAGATAACTGGGCAGACTTACTGCCATTTACAGAGGTCGCTTATAATAACTCCGTCCATAGTAGCACAGGTTTTACCCCATTCAGGGTGGTTTCTGGTCGAGACTTTGTACCCATTCCAGAATTGCCGCAAGAGAAGACTCAAATCCCTTCTTTAGTGGAGTGGATTGAGCAACTTCAATTTACCTGGCCCGTTACTCGTAAGGTGCTAGATGAGGCTCACTGAGCATATAAAAGACAAGCTGACAAGAAAAGAGTCATGGCGAAGGAATATCAAGTGGGAGATAGGGTTTTCCTCTCAACTAAATACCTACAGACTACCCAGAAGTCAAAAAAACTAGGGCCTAAGTATGTGGGACCTTTTCCTATTGTGAGAATTGTGAACCCAGTCATGGTACAATTAGAGCTACCAAAAACCCTTAGGAGGATTCACCCTGTGTTTCATGTTAGTTTACTGAAAGCTGAACATACCTCCTCACTTCAACCGGACCAAACCCCCCACCTGTTCCCTTGCTCATCGAAGGTAAACAGCATTTCGAGGTCAAGGAGATCCTCGACTCTAGAAAACATAGGGGAAAGGTACAATATTTGGTGGCCTGGAAACACTTCCCTTCCTCCCACTCTAAATGGGTGACCGAGTGAGATGCCAGAGCCCCAAAGCTGTTACAGTTATTCCACTCCAAATACCCTGATAAGCCTTGAGATTATTTATGTCAATGTTCTTACACTTTCAAATTGTGTCTACCTTGTCCATGTTGTATTATGTTCTTTTCCCCTAGGACTAACGTCCCTACTGCAGGAGGGCCGAATGTCAGCCTCCATGATGCTTGCTTGCTATCGGCTGCCATAGAAACAGGGGAGGGGGAATTTGGGTGGGGAAGCAAGCTGGTGAAGATGTCTCGTGTGACTGAAAAGGGAGGAAAGTTATCATCATCTGCTGCGCATCTGAATAGACTTGTTTATAGTCTGTTCAAGGTCAACCGTCGCAGCATACCAGATGGATGGCACCACCTGAAGATGCACCCCACATGACACCATGGAGGCTGGAGATTGGACATTCAGCCAGGATCCTTGGGGGGAGGGATTTGGGAATGCTTTCAATATGTAATTTTCACGTCTTTAGCCTCAGATCTTGCTTTCATCTTGTTGCTGTCAGTTCATACTCAGTAAAAGTACCTTTCTCTATAAATATTGAGCGCAATTGTACCACAACAAAGGCAGAATGCTGTTGCTGCACAAAGACTCACCAGGCAGGCAGAGAGCTGGTCCATGTGGGAGGCAGCGGAGATCGGTGAAGGAAGGCTCACGAGGCAGGCAGGGAGCTGGGCCACGTGAGAGGCAGCTGGGCAAGGAGCGGAGATCGGTGAAGGAAGGGTCACCAGGCAGGGAGCTGGGCAGCATGGGAGGCCGTGACAAAGGCAGGCAAGCGGGCTGGGCTGCGGAGGCTGCGTAGTCAAGGCAAGCAAGTGAGCGAGGGAGCCAGTGAGCAGCAGCAGCTATGCCATGGGCATGACTCTAGGCACCGGCCAAGGTGGGCAAGGTGAGATAAGGAGTGGCTGGGACTCCTGGGAGGGGAAGGGCCAGCCAGTGGTGGGATTAGTTGGTTCTCCAAACTGCGCAAAAAGTTAACCGGTTCGCCTGAGCCAGTGCAAACCGGCTGAATCCCACCCCTTGGACTCTTAGTGGATGATCACTTGAATATGAACCAGCAGTGTGCAGCAGCAGCCAAAAAAGCTAATACAACCCTAGGTTGTATAAACAGAGGCATAGAATCAAGATCACGTGAAGTATTAGCACTGCTTTATAAAACCCTAGTACGACTACACCTGGAATATTGCAACCAATTTTAATCACCAACATTTTTATGACTACAAAAAAGATGTTGAGACCTTGGAAAAAGTTCAGAGAACTTTTCAAAGGCCTGGAGACTAAAACATATGAAGAACGGCTGCAGGATTTGGGTTTGGCTAGTGTAAAAAGAAGAATTAGGGGTGACATGATAGCAGTATTTCAGTATTTGAGGGGCTGCCACAAAGAAGAGGGGGTCAAATTATTCTCCAAAGCACCAGAGGGCAGGACAAGAAATAATGGTTGGAAACTAACCAGAGAGAGAAGCAACCTGGAATTAAGGAGAAGCTTTCTAACAGTGAGGACAATTAACCAGCGGAATAGCTTGCCTTCAGAAATCGTAGGCACTCCATTAGTGGAGGTTTTTAAGAAGAGACTAGACGGCCACTTATCTGAAACAGTATAGGTTCTCCTGCTTGAGCAGGGGGCTGGGCTAGAAGACCTCCAAGGTCCCTTCCAGCTCTATTCTTTTCTAAAGTAAATCAATGTGCCATATTATATTTGAAACATAAACAGTTGCTTTGACAAACAACAGATTTATTGCAATGTTTGGATTTTAGCCTGTTATAATTTTTCCCCCTAATATTATTAATGGTCTATCAGCTCACCCTTGGAAATTCATAATGCAACTAAGGTAAGAAAAAAATGTGTTGTTTTGTTGGATGGTAGAACATATACATCTTATCCTTGTTCAAATTATAAAGGTATTTATTGGTTATGGTTTTAATATGATGTTTCTTTCTAATGTATACAATGCCCTTAGCTTAGCAAACTATGAGGCATTTCTTTTCACAAGTTCTTAACTATATCCCTCCCTCCTCATGATTCACACAGGTGTCGCTTATCACAATTTGATATGCTGATTCCATTAGACAGCTGCAGTACTTTCACTTCTCAAGCTTTCTTTTAGCATAGAGAGAAGGGAAAGAAGGAAAAATAATTCTTTCCTGAGGTTCCTCAAATTCCAGTGTCTTTGCCAAGCTGCCTTTACAAATGTCTGGTCTTGACCATCTGTTCCAAACTCTGCAGTTTTTTTTCAACCATCAAATCTTCTCCCCAGATCTCTCTTTCAAATCCTCCTGGGTTCTCTAAGGTGCTTGGATTTACATAGCACATCCTGTCCACACAATGCACATTCATTCATTCATTCATTCATTCATTCATTCATTCATTCATTCATTCATTCATTCATTCATTATCAAATTTATATAGTTACCTATCTAATAAAAGGTTATTGGGTAGCATACAACAAAGGTATAAAACAATACAAATGTCAAAAAGTTTAAGTTAAAGCATAAAAACACTTGAGATCAGATCAGCAAGAGGGCCACTTCCACTGCGAGCCTGATAACAAAGCCAGGTCTTGAGGGGCTGCTGGAAAATAAGTAAGTAATGAGCTGACCTCACTTTGAGAGACAGGTTCCATAAGGTCGGTGCCACAGCAGAGAAGCCTGCCTCCTTAAGCCCACCAACTTGGTGGCACCAAGTGTAGTTCCCTAAAAGATGGGACTTGAAGCATGTCTTTTCTGCCATATCTGATATATGTACTACAGCATTAATGAAAACAACCTCCTGAATTGTCTAACACAGACATTTTAAACTCAAGGCCCCCAGGCCAGATCCGGCCTGCAATGTGGTTAGATCTGTCCTGCGGAACTGCCCTGGAAACAGCGAAGCACTGGCCCGCAGTGCCTCGGCCTAGCCCAGGCCGACCATGCACTGATCTACAACTTGGTGGCAGCCATCTCAGCCAGCACGCGGTCAGCCTTAGATCCACGGGGTCGCCCTGGAGCCATCTCTGATAAGCCCTCAATGAAATCGAGTTTGACACCCCTGGTCTAACACTTCTGCCCTTTTATGTATTTCTCTTGAAAGCAAATGTGCCTCAGGTTTTTGGTGGGGAAAATGGAGGACTAATATATCTCTAAATATGCTGCATGGTGGAGATTGCCTCCCAGGTAGTGAGCACGGATTAGGCAAAGCCTCTCCGGATAAGGAGAAGCCAGGAGATTACCCACTTGTGTTTCTAAAAGAAGCTCCATGCAATGAAACTGGCAAGATCTGGAGGGACCCTATAGGCCAGTGATGGCGAACCTTTTTTGGTTCGCGTGCCAAAAAGGGGGGGGATGCATGGGATCACGTGTGTGCGTGCCCACACCCATAATTCCATGCACCCCCACGCATGCGCATATGACCCCCCACTCCCAGCATGCAATGGCACACCCATTTTTTGCTCTCTCCAGGCTTCTAGGAACCTGGGGAGGGCGAAAACGGCCTTCCCCACCCCCTCTGGAGGCTGGAAACAGCCTGTTTCCTGACTCCCAGTGGGCCCAGAAGGCCCGAAAATCAGCCGGCCGGTGCTCGCGTGCCCACTGATATGGCTCCGCGTGCCACTTGTGGCACCCGTGCCATAGGTTCGCCATCACGGCTATAGGCCATTCAGGAGTAAAACATTAGGGAGCAGAAGAAGAAAATGCATGCTCACAATCTCACAATCTCAAGTGGAGCCTGCTAAAAAATACTGAGTTTGCGCAAAACTCCATTTTCTAGTGCATGTTTGAACAGAAAAATTGTAAAAGTTACAGAGATCTTCTAAGCTGCTTGGTGAGTATCTCAGCCACTTGGTAAGTGTTTCTTCATTGTGCAAGCAGTATTAAAATAAAAAGTAAAAAAATAATTATACTTTAAGAGAATTAAAAGCAAAAAGCTTGCCAAGAATTTGAACCGTGATTTTAAATAGAAGAAGAGGATAGTCAAATGTGGAAAATTATTCATCTTTTTTTTTTTTTTTTTTTCCCAAAAAGTTTTATTAGTACAAAATTACATAGATAATAGCTAAACATTAAATAGAAAGTACAAACATTTTTTTTAATTTTTCTCCCCCCTAACCCACCCCTTTCCCTCCCCCCTCCCCCCCGGACTTCCCAGAGAGAGTACAGGGCATAATATCAATAAAATAAATTTAAATTAAATTAAAAAATTTTGACTTCCACCTTATTTTTTTAAAACTTCAACTCCAAATTGTACACTAATAAAAATTCCTTCCTCCTCCTTTCAATCATCTACCCTTCACAACATTTCTTCACTGTTAACTAAGAATTAAATGATTATTACATAAATGATGACTAAGTATTAAATACAAAAACCTTAAACTTCATCATAAAATCAATCAGTATATAAATAACTTACTATTACTATATATCAGATTATAAGCACTAATTCCAAACTTTAAATAACCTTCCTCCCAAAAAAAAAAATGTTAAATCTAATTGTAATATTTTATAACTGGATAGATAACAATTCCAAATCTTTCTCACAATTAAATAAAACTTAAATTGATATTACACAAAAAATAACTAAATAATAATACAAAAACCTTAAACTTCATCATAAATTCTACCACTCTATTAGTAACAAAATGTTACTATGTATTAAATTATTAGGTTCAAAAAAGTTCTAAATCTTTAAAAAGAATTAATAATACTTTGAATAAGCCCCCCAAAAAAAACAAAAGAAAAAAAAAAGAATGCAAGAAGTAAAGAAAAGAAAAAAAAATTAAGGAAAGAAGGGAAAAAGAAAAGTACAGTCATAATGGCAACCATCTGTCCAATAAACTTCAACACTGCATCTTGTTGTATCTTGATGATGGTTGCATCTTTTTGTAACTTGATAATTTTGTAGTTGTCAGCTCGCCTCCCATCTGACCCCGATCTTCCATCTCCTTTTCCAGACTGTAGACATCTGTCTGGCTCTGCCAATCATTTAAATTTTGTAAATCTGTTTCGATTTGAAGAGGAAGGGATGGCTTTCCCTCCTCCTCCTCTTTTGTTTTCATACATCTTTCCTCTGGAATCTTGGATATATCAGCCTTTAAGACGTTGACATAAAATTCAGTAGCTTTCTTTGTTGTATTAAGCCGATATCTTTTTCCCAGAAATTTCACTGCAACTCCTGTTGGTGCTTCCCATTTGTAATGTAAATTTAACCTTTTAAATTCATCAATCAGAAAGGTATAATCTTTTCTGGCTTTGAGCATTTTAGAGGGAATTTCTTTCCATATCATCAGTTCCTGGCCATTCACCTGCAGGTTATTTTTAAACGTCGCCTGTATAATCCTATTCCGTAAGGCTCTTGTAGTAAAGTATATTACAATATCCCTTGGTAGGTGTTTTTGTTTTGCATACCAGGAGTTGATTCTATATATTTTATCAATTTGCCTGGCTAGTTCTTCTTTAGACAGTCCAGACACCTGCTCCAAAGCTTCGACCATCCTTCCTTTCAAATCTTCATATAATCCTTCTTTCAACCCCCTGACCCTTATGGCAAATTCCATGGATCTGAATTGCGTCATTAACACCTCTGTTTCAAAATTTGCAATGTCATTTTGTATTTTATCTATATATTCTACTGAAGTTGTCAAAACTTGTTTGTTTTCTTCAATGCGGTTTGCCAAAACTTCAATATTTGTTGCTAGACCTTTACATACCTCCAACACATCATTTCTAATTTGTTGGTCAATATTCTTTAAAGCAGCCTGCATTTTATTATCTATTTCACTAATTTTTTGGTTAAATTCAACAATAAGTTCATCTTTCATAATCTTTAAAGTACTTATTAAATTTTCAGGTGTTAAAGACTTCGGGGGTGTTAACTCAGTGGTAAGTTGCATTTTAGAAATATAACCAGATGAATAATCCATTCTTTTATTCAAAACAATCTTTCCAGATTTTGAAGCCATTTTAGTATTTCCAGTGGTGAACAAAGAAAAAGCCAAGTCTCTAGTTAAAGTTCTTTTAAATTTCTTTTAAAATTCTTTCAAATTCCAAAGCCAGATAGAATTTTATTTTTAAAAAATTGTCAGTTATTATTTAATCCAGAATCGGGAGACAGAGAGAGTAAAGCCAACTTTCAAAATCAAAAATTTCCATAAGAAAAAAAGCTGCTAGGGAAACGAAAGTTACTTTCACTTCTCCTCCCACTTTCTCCGATCGCCATGTTGTAGCCTAATAACTGTTACTTAGTTTCTTCCGAAGTGAAAATCAGCAGTGGAGTTGAAAGAAAAAAAAAATCTGTACTTGCCCTTTAAAATCCTGTCTCTCTCTGTCTGCTTGTTTAAACAATTAAGTAGTTGTAATCCCATTCACGAAGCAGCGGGTGGTCACAGCATCTTGCTCCGCAAAAGCGGAGGTTTCCAAGTCCCCGGAGCAAGAGACAGGCTGGCTGGGGAGCCCTCACCTTTCGCGCCCCTAGCTGACACTTGGGGCACTAGGGGGGGCTCTACCCCACCTGTCCGGCTCTCATCTCTCCCCTTTGCCCGGGGCAGAGACTTTCAAGCCGCCAGACAGCTGTTCTGGCGGCTTTAACGGGGAAAAGGAAAGGCGCTCAACGAGGAGCGTCCGCGATGCAGCGATCCGGAACCGGAAGTCCCCGGAAAATTATTCATCTTAAAGGATTTCCGAATTAAATAAATAAATAATATTTATCTCCATGGGGACGAGACTGTTTAAACTTACTAAGAAAGATGTTTGGTTGATTTAGTTAAATAGAGATATAAAGAACATTATGAAAGATTGTGTGATTATAGAACTGGAAAATATTAAACTGGATTAAAGAATTAAGGATAAAGTGGGGGGAAACATCTCTATTTTTTTATTTATCCTTTCTGGATTGCAAGTTAAAAAGCAAAATGGCTATGACTAGGAAAGAAGCAAAAATCAAAGAAGGGAGGGGAGAATCATTAACAATAGAACAGAAAGAGGGATTACAACAGAGATTTTACAAGGAATATTTGAAGAACTGAGGAAGAATGTCACAGCATCAGTTATTCAATTTGTACCTGCATCTGTGACTGCTTTAGTTAACAGATATCTGGTTACCATTGAAGAGAGACTGGTGGAAAAGCTTTGCAAATATGGAAGAAAAGATGAATACAAACTTGTATTGTCTGCATAATCTGTTATGCAAATTAGTGGAGAAATAAATCAAATTAAAGAAAAAATAGAAATTTTGGAAAATAAAACAGAAATAATAAAGCAAGAAACAGGGGGGGGAATCTATACAGTGTGCAACAGTGTGGAATTAAGAGAGAAAGAAATTTGCTTGAGGTTGAGAGATCCAAGAAAAACCTACTTAAGATATTATTTATTTATTTATTTATTTATTTATTTATTTATTTATTTATTTATTTATTTATTTATTTATTTATTTATTTATTTATTTATTTTGGTATTCTTATATGCCGGCCAACTCCCGAAGGACTCAGGGCGGCGTACAACAGAGAAAGAAAGAGGCTTGCTGAATCCTTAAGAAAACTTTTGGAATCGGACAAAGAAGATATGGATATAGAGATGGACAAGGTGTGCATAATTAAAACTAGATATACAAAGTTAAGAAAAGTGCCAAGAGATATACTTCTACCCTTAGTGGAAGAAGACAATAGACCAGGTCCTACAATAATATTTCAATAGTAAACTAATGTAGGAAGTTAGCACCCACCCCTCTCCTAGGAAATGAGATATCCTAGGAGATATTAAAAGGTAGAAAATATTCTGTGGAAACATCTGGAAACATGCCTTTTAAACAGACAAAAGACTCCTCTTGGAAAACTCCCACGCCTTGCAAATGGGCTATTAAGGACTGGGCCCAGCTCACACATTCCTCTCACCTGGCTGAAAGTCTTCTGCATGATAAAACCACAATAGGATTTGCCCAAGGCCCTTTCATTCAGCCAAAGCTGGATTAGACAAAAGCCAAGAGCCACCCCAGCATGCCCCTGGGGGGGTCTGAGAGCCAATGGGATACATTTCTATACAGGAAAAGGAAATCTAAGAGGTGGGACCCAACTTACACTATAAAAACCAGGAATTCAGCATATCTCTTCCTCTTTTTTCTCTTCACCACACCTGGAACCATGTAAGCTACCTTTTCTGTACAGGGGCTCAAGCCATGTGCTTCTGTCCACCATTAAACCTTCCTTCCAAGCAACCTTCATGAATCCAGTGTCTTTTTCCCCACTTGGAACTGAACCTAAAAGGATATTTCCTTATAACACTAAGGATTAATAATACAGAAGTAATTCTGTTCAAAGATACACATATTAGGACATTGCATAAGGGAAAATAATTCACCTTCTGGACTGACAAACTTAAGCAAAACAGGTAGAACAAATTGGAAGGATTGTTTTTAACTTTTAAACAGCACATTTCAACTTAACTGAGTAAGTCAAGAGATTCTTTGAAAGATTTAAGGAGCAATTGGAGAGATGCAACTGATTAAAAATGAAGGAGCTATGCGTAAACACAGCAAGAGTCTGAGGAAGAGACTATTACAGTGATGGCGAACCTTTTTTGGTTCACGTGCCAAAAAGGGGGGGATGCGGGGATCACGTGTGTGCGTGCCCACACCCATAATTCCATGCACCCCCGCGCATGCGCGCATGACCTCCCCACTCCCAGCATGCAATGGCACGCCCATTTTTTGCTCTCCCCAAGCTTTAGAGCCTTTCTAGGAGCCTGGGGAGGGCTAAAACGGCCTTCCCCACCCCCTCTGGAGGCTGGAAACAGCCTGTTTCCTGACTCCCAGTGGGCCCAGAAGGCCTGAAAATTAGCCGGCCGGTGCTCACATGCGCGCCGGACCTGAGCTCAAGTGCCCACCGATATGGCTCCGCGTGCCACTTGTGGCACCCGTGCCATAGGTTCGCCATCACGGGACTATTACATTGGGCACTACAAGTATAGGTAATCCTAAATTTAGGATAGAGCTCAAAATTTCCATTGCTAAACAGACAGATGTTAAGTCAGTTATTCCCCATTTTTTGCCCTTTTTGCCACAGTTGTTAAGCAAATAACTGCAGTTGTTAAGTGAATAATGGTTGTTTAAGTGAATCTGGCTTCCCCCATTGTCAGAAGCCAGCTGGAAACATTACAAATGGTGATCACATGACCCTGGGACAGTGCAATTGTCATAAATACATGCCAGTTGTCAAGCGCTTAAATTTTGATCATGGGGATGCTGCAACAATTTAAGTGTGAAAACTGGTCATAAGTCACTTTTTTCAGTGCTGTTGTAATTTCATACAGTCACTAAATGAATGGTTGTAAGTCAAGGACTCTCTGTATAGACTTTTCTACGTTTATGACATAAATATTGATTTTAAATGCCTAATGTGCAATATAAATGGGGCAAATATCAGACAACCCCCCCAAAAAAGTTATTACACTATTTGAAAAAGCTAAAATAAGAGATAATTTGTTTATAGAGAACACATGTAAGAATAACAGACAAAAAAATTGATTTATTAAAATTTAGGATAAACATTTATTCCTCAGGTGCAGGTAAGAAAAAATGGAGTTGTTTTGTATATAAACCCACAATTATAACCAATATTGATATTGACTGATGACTGATGACTGTGGCAGATACGGTATATGAGGGTTGAAATTAATTTGAATGAAACCCTGACTATAATATTGAGAATATACATCCCAAATGATAACAAGCAATATTTTTCAAAGATGTTATGGAAAAATTAACAGACTTGCCATATAAAAATTGGTGCCTCTTGGGAGATTGGAATGGAATAGTTTGCCCACAAAAATATAGCGTTTCTATGATCTTATAGATATATGGTGACCTAAGAATGGTGACTCTAAAGAATATATATATTTCTCTGAAAGACACAGATCTTTTTCAAGAATAGATATGATTTGAATTTCTAAAAAAATTGTTATACTAAAAAGCCGAGATATTGCCAAAGACCTTTTCAGATACCCAGTGACTTTGACATATAAGAGAAACATTAGAATTTATAAAGAGACTATACTAAACTATAAAGAGAACCTTTTTAAAGCAAACTTAAGGCACTGATGTAAGTAAAGGATGCTAGTAAAGTTTTTACGAAATGGCAATTTATACAGCAGAATAGTAATTTGAAAAGTCAAAGACTTGAGAAGATGCAAAAGATTTGAACGAAGATAAATGGAAAAGAGGAGAATTAAGGAAATACCAGTATCCAGGAAGGAAATATATTTCAAAGGAAATTAAGCTTTTACAACCTCAATTTTCCATGTTAATAATAATAGGAATGGAAATAAAAATGAATTTTTAGTAATGCATATGTTAACTGGTCTCTGTGAATGGGACTAGCCCTTCATTCAAGAATGGTTACTTCAGAGGGCAAATGATGGAAACTGGGAATGGCAGAAAGCTGTGCATACAATTCCCAAGACTGATAAAGGGTGCTGTTTATTACATTGCTCAGTTACAGAGTCACAGAAAAGAGAGCAGGTACCTCTTCTTTCTCTACCTTCTGTGGTCTGCTGGCATGGATGGCATACTTAGAGCCATTGCAGTCCCCCAACTCTTTAAAGCCCTTGCCAGATCACTTCCACTCTCTTCCACCCTAATAATGGACATAACTGCCAGTGTTGATTCAAGGACATAGAAGTTAGAGGTGGAGGAAATACATGCTTGGTTTTAGGCTGCAAAATAACTGTTATGTGGAATTAAATCTTGGGGCATTCTTCAACTGGAAATTTTATCATTTTGGCTTCTAACATTTTGACAGTGGAGTGGCACATTGAAAAAGCCACTGCTATATGTAAATATTACAACAGCCTTAAATAACTTTAATATATGTGTTAATTGGAAAAGGTACAACAACTTATCTTCTGATTTTGGGCTACCATATAGTAACATTATAAATCCACCACTACTTACCTTAAATGCAAGCTACTTAACGCAAGAAGCCTCGTAAACAAAATGCCTGAATTCCTCTTCTTATTAAATACGGCTATATTCGACATTATATTTGTCTGCGAGACGTGGCTGAACGCATCCCTCCCAGACTCCATTACCACAGTAATAGATTATCATGTTTACCGGTCCGATAATGAAATCCGTAGAGGAGGTGGTGTTGCTATCTTCTATAAAAAGTCCCTAAATCTAAAAAACATTCAAGTTACACAGAAGCTCGCTCTTCCTGAGACCATCGTCTGCAAGTTGTCATCAAATACCACATTTCGCTTCTTACTATGTTACAGAGCCTCAGATTACAACCTCGTACACGCGAACAAGCTAACTTCACTACTAATGTGGGCAGCCTCCTGGCAACACCCTCTTATCTTTCTTGGTGACATCAATCTACCTCTTATTAATTGGACCCTCAACCCATACATGCAACCCTGTACAATGCTGTTACTAATCTGGGAATGGATCAACTAATAACTAACAACACTAGACTCAACAACTGCCTTGATCTCATCTTCTGCAACAGTTTAAACTCAATTTATGGACTACAAATAAAAGAACCCTTTTCCAACAGCGACCACAACATGATTGACTTCTGTCTCAACATACGTCCTTACAAAAATCATCATAATGATGGGATCCCAAATTATAACTTTAAAAAAGCCAACTATGATCTCATAGACTGACCTCTCATCTCTTGATTGGCAAATTCTATTCACTGACTGGAATACTGCTGAAGACCATTATAACATTTTTCTGCTTGAAGTCAAAAGAGTCATTAAACTATATAATATAGTTTAATAACCCCCAAAACCAGAAAAAACAAATAACAATAAGGAAGCTCCAATAAAAAAAAATCTCTTTGGCGAAAAAACAAAACTGGCTACGTAGCTAACTTTAAAAGCCGCTACAAAAACGTATGCCAACAGATAAAGACTGAATGCATCAATTATCACATCAAACAAGAGGAAAACCTTCTGCGCACAAAATCCAACCGTGTAAACAACAAACTTAAAGACTCGAGATCCATCCCACCCCTAAAAGGACCTAACAGTAAAGACTGTAATGATGAAGCCGTTAAACCAACCACTTTAACACATTCTTTGGCTCAGTCTTCGTAGACAGCGATGGCTCATGCATCACATTTCCTAGTCATACCACAACTAATTACAATGATCTAATACATATCAATTTTACAGAAGATAACGTTGAAAAGGCACTATGCAGCCTAAAACCATCTTTATTTATTGGACCTGACGGACTATGTGCCTACTTCTTAAAAAAGCTTTCCACTGCCATAGCAGAATCTCTAAGCATAATCTTTGAAAAATCTTTCAGGACCAGCTCCTTGCCCAAACTATGGTCACTAGCCACAGTCATCCTTATCTTCAAAAAGGGAGACCCCAGCCTAGTTGAAAATTACAGACCAATCTCTTTATGTTGCGTCACCTGCAAAGTCATGGAATCGATCATAAACCAATCCATTACCCTCCAGTTAGATACAAACAACCTCTCTAATAAACAAGTTGGCTTCAGAAAAAATTTGTCCTGTAATCTGCAACTCCTACACTGCAAAAACATATGGATTACACAACTCGACCAGGGCAAAGCAATAGATGCAATTTACATAGACTTCTGTAAAGACTTTGATTCAGTGGTACATGACAAACTACTTCTAAAACTAAAATCTTATGGCATTTCTGGACTCCTGCATAATTGGATAGCTGCATTCCTGTCAAACAGGCAACAAGTGGTCAAAATAGGGAGCACCCTATCAAATCCTGCACCTGTTAACAGTGGTGTCCCACAAGGCACAGGACCAACACTCTTTATACTTTACATAAATGACCTTTGCAATCATATTATAAGCAACTGTTTTCTCTTCGCTGATGATGTAAAACTATTCAACACCACCAACAATGCTGCTACCCTTCAAAAAGACCTTGACTATGTGTCAGAATGGTCAAACAATTGGCAACTTCAAATCTCAACCAACAAATGCTCTGTCTTACACATTGGCAAAAAAAAATCTGAACACAAAATACAAGCTGGGTGGATACGACCTCGTAGATGACCCTCACTCTGTCAAGGACCTTGCAGTACTCATCTCTAATGCTCTAAGTGCCAAAGCCCACTATAACAACATTGCCAAAAAAGCATTAAGAGTTGTTAACCTAATCTTGCGTAGCTTCTTCTCTGGTAATATTGTACTGCTAACTAGAGCATACAAAACATTTGCTAGATCAATTCTCGAATACAGCTCATATGTCTGGAACCTGCACTGCATATCGGACATTAATACAATTGAGCGAGTCCAGAAATATTTCACGAGAAGAGTCCTCCACTCCTCTACTTGCAACAGAATACCTTATTCCACCAGGCTTCAAATTTTGGGCTTAGACAATTTAGAACTACGCCACCTTCAGTCTGACCTAAGTGCAGTACATAAAATTATCTGCTACAATGTCCTACCTGTCAATGACTACTTCAGCTTCAACCACAACAATACATGAGCACACAATAGATACAAACTCAAGGTAAACCGCTTCAAACTCAATTGCAGAAAATACGACTTCAGCAACAGAGTGGTCAATGCCTGGAATACACTACCTGACTCTGTGGTCTCTTCCCCAAACCCCCACAACTTTAACCTTAGACTGTCTACTGTTGACCTCACCCCATTCCTAAGCGGTCTGTAAGGGGCGTGCATAAGTGCACCATCGTGCCTGCTGTCCCTGTCCTAATGTCCCCATTTATTTATATCCATTTCATGTATTCATAAACATGTTTATACTTATATTTGTTATCTTATACATGCTTGTCAAAAATAAATAAAATAAAAAATAAAACAATACATGGTTCTCCATTCTCAAGGAGTACAGCCCCAGAATATATTTGAGTGATTCAATGTCGTGATAGCTTTTGTCTTTTCCACATGGGGGCAGTAACATCTCAAAAAAGGTATAAATATAAAATGACATGCAAGTAACATCATAGTGACGTTATATATCAAATTTGGTCATGGGAATCATTTTATAATTTAAATATTGAATGGACAGTAAGACTTCAAACCAATCTTTCACATGTTTAAATGAAAGGAAATGGCATTGGGCAGTAAGGAACCTCCTTTGGACAATTTTAACAGGTTTCTGTCTGGAATATTCTCATCTGTAGCAAAAACAAACTGCCTTTACCCACCCCTTACCTCTCCTCCATTTCTTCCTATAGTCTACAGCAGCAATTGAGTTGCTTTACTTCACCACCCACCACCCCCAGCTTATCTAACCAACATGGTCACTGGTAAAAAATCTGAAATTGTAGTTCAACAAAGTGTGCAAAACCATAAAGTAATAGAAATGACTGATAAATATTTTGCAATGTGCCTTGATTTTTTTCTAAGAACAAACAGCCTTTGTGAGTTTTAAGGGATCTATTAGTGTAAGTGTTATTAATGAGTGGGAGAAAGGGAGGAGAAATGCATTGAGCTACAGGAGTACAAAAATTGTCCAGAGAAGCAAGTTTGTCCTACAGATAACACTCCAGGAACCCAACCAATGTGAGAGAAAAGACCTGATATAAAAGAGCAAGCTATAATTTTAAAAATAACATACAAATAACATGTACCCAAAGTTGGCTTGTACATGTCAGCATGGTTACACCAGAAATTTCCAGCAAAGGGATTTCTAGTACAGGAGTCACCTGCCTCTAATGTGGGATGCTTCTGAGGTACTTACATCCTCACTGAATGTTCAATGATAGCTTGTTGGCCATAGATTAATTGGCCACGAAGGGCAATGCAACATTTACATATGTCAGTTACACAAAGCCATCTTACAAAATAGGAAATTATAGGATCCTGGATTGCAGAACTGGGAGGGGAATGGACTGGACTCTGAGAAGGTCTGCCCCAGATCATCCAAGGTTCTTTTTGTACAGGTGAGATTTAAGGGATGTCTCTTTGCCCAATGCCACACCAGCTACGAGAAGCTAGATAGCAAGCAAACCCTGACTGACCATATGTTTAAAACACTTGAAGCTCTTTTCTTGGAATTCTTCATCCATGTTCTAAAACAATGTTTATGTTATAGAAACAGCTGTGTTTAGTAAGACAGGGTAGAGCTGTCCAATTTGTAAAGCTAAACGTAATTCTGAAAGGGGCAATGCTCATGTTGGGGGAAAATACTTCAAAGAAGGACAAAAATGATTAAAATGGACACAACCATTTGTTTAAACTATGAGTCTCTGAAGAAAAACCAGCCTAATGTAAACTACCCTGGTAAGGTCTGAGCAGCTGTTCCATGTAGTTTTATCTCTGACCTCCAGTGTGTAAAGAGGATGGAAAGAAAAGAGTCATAACAGGGCATTATACCTCTTACAATAGGTTGTAACTTATTTTAAAAAGCTATTTTAAAATACCATAACATATCTTATCTTATCTTAGTTTCACAATGTTTTTAATGAAAAGAAAATAATAGTTTTTGTTTTTTAAAAAAGGAAAATGAGCAGTGATGAGAATAAGTTTGGTGTAGCGGCTAAGCTGCTGGCCTAGAAACCAGGAGACTGTGAAACTTCTAGAACCCCCTTAGAATGAAAGCCATTGTATGACTTTAGGCCAGTCACTCTCTTTCAGTTCGCCCCACAGGGTTGTTGTTTTTGGGAAAATAGGAGGGAAGAGGTATGTTCTCTGCCCTGAGTTCCCCCCTCCTCAAAATAAGACAGGATAAAAATATAATAAAAAGCAATAATGTATCTGGAATCAGGAATAGATTAATTTTGATTTTTTTTAATGTAGTGGCAAACCATGGGATTGCTTTAGCAGTTCTCCTTCCTGGAAAATTTCTGTGAGCAGGGAAAAAAAATCATCTATACTTTCAGACTAGAAATACATCTTAACCTAAGGGTTTGCTTTGTTGCAAGTAAATGAATTGAATTAGCTGAGTTTGCCAGAATTGTCTAAACCAAAATCTAGCAATAAATTAAAGCCTCACATACCAGACTTCCAACTAGACTTTACATGGTTAATTGAACAGGGATCCAAAGGACTGCATGATCAGTTCAACCAAGCATAGGAAGTTTTGAAATAATGTTTTTTCAATAGGAGAACCCTTCAGGCTATTAACCAAGTGAGAAGAGTTTCAGAAGCAGCATGGAATTATGGATTATCACTCTATCTTTGGGGAGGGGGAATCTTAAAGAAGCCCAAGATTATAAAGATCCCTAAATTTTTTGGGGGAAACCTTGAAGTTTATTGATTTGTCCATTAAATAAATGTATATTGCTGCATATCTCATACTGTATATGTGACTAGGCAGCCTTCAATAAAAATAGACAAAAATTAAACAGCATCCAGAATCATAAAGCATTCATTAACACACTCAGGAGATGGGCTCCGACACATGCCAATTGATTCCCTCTTCCCTGTGACAGCCCCTCGAGTACTGGAAGACTTATCGTATCACACCTAGTCCCTCTCTTTGATAGATTAGAAATACCTAGTTCCCTCAATCATTTGTCATATGGTTTAGCCTCCAGACTCCTTATCATTTTTGTTGCCTTTTTCTGCACTCTTTCTAGGTTCTCAACATCTTTTTGTATTATGGTTATCAGAATTAGACCTCAGTATTCCAAGGGTGATTTCACCAGTGCAGTATAAAACAGTGCTATCACATGATCTTGAAACTGTCCCTCTGTTGATGTAAGGTAGGACTGCATTAGATTTTTGGGAGCTGCAGCACACTGCTGGCTCATACTTAAGAGGTGGTCTACTAAGGACACCTAAATCCCTCTCACAGTTGCTACTATTGAGTTTATTTATTTATTTATTTATTTTGTTATTCTTATATGCCGCCCAACTCCCGAGGGACTCGGGGCGGCTTACAACAAGGAGAAATACAAGAATAAACAAAGAAATTACATAAAATTTAAAAACAAGTACAAAAATTTAAAACAATTATTTAAAACAGCAACATCCATTCGACACATACATACTTGGGGGGTAGGCTCAGGTGGAATTAAGTTGTCCCCCCCACCTGCAGGAAAAGCCATGTCTTAATGGCTTTACGGAAAGCCAGCAGAGTGGGGATAGTCCGGGTCTCTGGGGGTAGTTGGTTCCAGAGCACGGGGCCAGCCACAGAGAAGGCTCTCCCCCTGGGGCCCGCCAGCCGACATTGTTTGGCCGACGGGACCTGGAGGAGGCCAGCTCTGTGGGCCCTAACCGGTCGGAGGGAAGTATGAGGCAGAATGCGGTCCCGAAGATATCCTGGTCCTAAGCCATGAAGGGCTTTAAAGAAGGTGATCAACACCTTGAATTGGATCCGGAGACCGATGGGCAGCCAATGCAGCTGGCGGAGTATCGGTGTCACGTGGGTGTACCTTGGCACACCCACCACAGCACGCGCAGCCGCATTTTGCACCAGCTGAAGTCTCCGGATACTCTTCAAGGGTAGCCCCATGTAGAGCGCATTGCAGTAGTCCAACCGCAAGGTGACAAGGGCATGAGTGACCGTGAGTAGCGCCTCCTTCTCCAAATATGGCCGCAACTGGTGCACCAGGCGAACCTGTGCAAAGGCCCCCCTAGCCACAGCAGAAAGATGGTGGTCCAATTTTAGCTGTGGATCTAGGAGGACCCCCAAGTTGCGGACCTGGTCTGAGGGGGTCAGTTTCGCACCCTCAAAGACCAAGGAGGGGTAGTTGTCATGAACCTTAGGAGGCAATATCCACAGCCACTCAGTCTTATCGGGGTTTAGTTAGGTACCACCTATTCTATATTTATACATTTGGTTTTTCTTGCCTATATGTAGGACCTTACTTTTCTTACCGATAAATTGCATTTTGTTGGATAGGGCCCCGTGTTCAATATGTCAAGGACCTTCTGAATCTTAAGTCTATAATCTAAAGCTATTACCCCCAGCTTGGTATCATCTGAAAATTTGATGAGTTTCCCTTAAGAGCTGAAGTGGTGCAGTGGTTAAATGCAGCCATTGCAGGCTGACTGCTAGTTCAACAGTTCAGCTGTTCAAATCTCACTAGGCTCAAGGTTGACTCAGCCTTCCATCCTTCCGAGGTCGGTAAAATGAGGACCCAGATTGTTGGGGGCAATATGCTGAACTCTGTAAACCGATTAGAGAGTGCTGTAAAGCACTATGAAGCGGTATATAAGAAAAGTGCTATTCTATGCTCTCATCTAGATCATTTAAGATGTTGAAGAATACTGGGCCTAAGATAAAACTTTGGAGTACCCACTGCATGCTTCCCTCCATCCCTTCATGTAGATGTAGTTCCTCCGAGAACTACTCACTTAGTCAATTGATCGGCCAGTTTTGAATCCATCTGGTGATGGTACTGTCTAGCCTGCACTGCTTTATCTTACCAAGTAACTGTGGTCTACTTTGTCAAACGCCTTACTGAGTAAGTAAACTATATTTCCCTTTTCCACTAACTTAGTTACTTTGTCAAAGAAGGCAATAAGTTTTTTTCTGTCATGATCTGTTTTTAACAAACCCATTCTGGTTTCTATTAATTTCCTTGTTCATTTCTTGGTGCTCACAAATTGATTATTTTTTCCAGGATTTTCCCAGGTATTGATGGCAAGTTAATTGGCCTGGATTTAATTCCCAGGATCAGCAGGGATGGTGCCAATCTGATCCACAGTAGGATGATATTACAGAGGATGGGTGCTATGGCAGACAAGGTTCTCCTTCTAGACTTTTATATTTTTCTTCAAATAATTAAAAGCAGGGTGGATAAAAATCAATGACTTTTTTTAAAAAATCAGATTTTTAAATTTTAAATTGGATTTTTAAATTTTAAAATTGGATTTTTTTATTTTTATCAAATTTATTTTAATAAAATGCTTTTGGAGTAAAAGTCTATCTAAAGAGTTTTCTATTTAAGATAAATTAATAATTTAGATTATTCAGCATGAAATGGAGCTTACCATATTTTTCGGAGTATAAGACGCACCGGAGTATAAGACGCACCTTAGTTTTTGGGGAGGAAAACAAGGAGAAAAGGCCTCTGCCTCCAAGCAATTTGCCAAACAGCAAACAGCAAACAGCACAGATGATATACCCTGTTTGCTGTGTATTTCTGTGCATGTGTGCCTGACCCATAGAAATAGCAAAGAATTGGAGAAATGTACATTATGACAGAAAGTTTTCTTAAATGTAGTCACACTAACTCCTCCCAATTATTTAAATAGATCTACTCCAAGGTAAGTCAGGATTTAACTCTAATACTAAACAGGACACTGTTACATTTCAGACTATACTTGTACAGAGCTGTTAAAATTAATTAAAATTTCTGGAAGTATACATTATTCTCTATTATTTAAAAGAAGATACAATAGCATTGGGCCTCTTCAGAGCAAGCATTTATTTTAAAAAGCTTCTTTATTTTGCTAAGTTGTCTAGAGGTCTCCAACCTTGGCAACTTTAAGACTTGTGGACTTCAACTCCCAGAATTCCACAGCCAGCAAAGCTAACAAAGCTGGCTGTGGAATTCTGGGAGTTGAAGTCCACAAGTCTTAAAATTGCCAAGGTTGGAGACCCCTGGCTAGAACAATAATAAAGCAGTCTTTAAAAAATAAGTCTAATAATTTGAACATTCTACAGACATTTATAGTTATTCACTTACCCCCTTGCATCCAGCAGAAAATAAAACTCTGCCTGTCTCTCCCAGCTATTTGCCTCTTTGCATCTAGTTTCACTTTCATTTTCCCACATGGCAAACCTAATCAGCTGTAGGTCAGGAAACTGCTACTGACTTGCTTGGCTTTACAGGCTCTTCCCTGTTTGCTGCAAACAGGTAAATTGCTGGAAGACAGAGGCCAAAGGGTGGGGGTGGCTGGGTGGGTGGGGCTGCATTCGGTGTATAAGATGCACCCAAGTTTTCACCCTATTTTGGGGGGTAAAAAGGTGTGTTTTATACTCCAAAAAATACGGTAGTTATGTAGCATGAGGCTGTATATTCTGCAATATTTACATTTTAAAACTCATTCAATGAATCCAAGCTCTGCAAGCTAAATAGGAAACCTTTATTTTGTTTGCAAATAATATTTTTTTCCATTTTTTTTTCCTCCACCACTTTTACAATTCAATAGACATATGCCTTAAAATGTTACAATAAAATACACAATTTTACATTTATAATCCATCATTCAAAAGTCAATATTTTATATAAATGCTTACATCATCGATCATCAGTCTGTTCAACTTTTATTTCCCATTGCACTCCCCTCTCTCTATTTCCATCATCTCCTCCTACTTTCTTACTCCTTCACTCCTCCTCTACTCTCTCTACTCCTTCTCTTCCTCCCCTTCTACTTCCTCTTACACTCTCTTTGCCTTCCCTTGAGTACTCTTTTATGCTAAATCCTCTTATATTTAACAGGCTGATGATACAATCCCTAATTTGGACTCATCATATCTCTTCTAAGAAAAAAAAGAATTTTTATTATTATTATTGTTATATCATTTCTTTATATGTAATACTTTATTCTAGGTATATACTGCTAACTTCATCTCATCTTCAAAAAAAAAAGGAAAGTCTAATTTTATCATCTGGGATATTCACCACTTAATTTTTAAGTTCACCTTCCAAATTATCCGCTATTAATTTAATTTCCAAGATAGTTACTATTTCTCCTACTTCTTAATTTTCAGCCGTATTGCTTCCTCCACTTTTTTATCTCTTTATTTATCGTTTATGTTTTTTTTGTCCTTATTCTATCACAAAAAACTAAATGCCCAATTAGACATTCCAATTTCTTATATTAATCATCATAATTCTTCCTAGGTTATTTGCATTCAATGATCGTCCAGATCACCATATTTCCGTTTCTGTCTGGGAGTTCTACAATGAAGTCCATTGCGATTTCTTCCCAGGGTTGGCTGGGGTTAGCTACCTGCTGCAGTAATCCAGGAGACTTGCCTGGCCAATTTTTCCTGGTTGCACACGTAGCACAGCTCTTAACGTAGTCTTCCACCTCTGCTTTCATTTTTGGCCACCAAAACTGGCGTCAGGTTAGGTGGATAGTTTTTAGGAACCCTAAGTGCCCTCCTAATTTGGAGTCATGGCTTCATTGCAGTACTTCTAGTCTTAAGCTGGCAGGTACGTATAGTTTGGATCCCTTCCATGCTAAGCCTTCTCTCATAGTTAGGACTTCTTTATTGTCATTGAGCCAGGGGTCACTGGGTAGCGCTGCTTTCAGCGCTGCGGTCAGCTTGTCCTGGCCAGGAGTAACTGGCCGTCTGACTTGGCCCTGGGTGATGACTTGAGCTGCCATCTCTTCCTGTTTGGGGAAAACGATGGCATGCACCTCTTGTTCTCTTTGGCTGTCATACTGTGGCTTTCTGGATAAAGGGTCTGCCAGTAAGTTCTTCCCAGCCGGGATGTGTTTCAGCTCGAATTTAAATCTCCTGAAATATTGTGCCCTGCGGATTTGTTTTGGTGACAGCCTTCTAGGGCTCTTCAGGGTTTTGAGGTTTTTATGGTCAGTCCATACTTTGAATGGCACTTTGCCCCTTCTAGGAATTGTCTCCAGTTGAGTAATGCCCAACGGACAGCATAGGCCTCTTTCTCCCAGATGGCCCACCTCCTTTCAGTGGTGGTGAGTTTCTTTGAAACATAAGCGCATGGCAAGAGTTGACCCTCTTTGTTTTTCTGCAATAGACCGCCGCTACAGCTACATCGCTGGCATCGGACTGGATTATGAATTGCTGTTCTGGGTCGGGGTGTTGCAGAATGGGCTCTTGGGCGAAGAGCCGCTTCAGCTTTTCAAACGCTTTTTGACATTCCATCGTTCACCCATAGGCTGGTTCGGCTTTGGCTTTGTTGGTGATGGTCCTGTCTTGAGCAGTTCGGTCAGTGGCAGAACTACCTCTGCAAAAGCTGGGATGAATTGCCAATAGAAGTTTGCAAAGCCCAGGAAGCTTTGTAGTTGCTTGTGGGTGCGTGGGGGTTGCCAATCTAGCACTGCTTTCACTTTTTCTGGGTCCATCTCTATTCCTTCGTTGGAAATGTGATATCCCAGGTAGTCTAGTGAGGTTTTGTGGAATTCGCACTTGGACCACTTTGCATATAGCTTGGCGGCCAGACGTTTCTCCAGGACTTGCCGCACCAGCCTTACATGTTCTTCTAGGGTCTCGCTGAAGATGAGAATGTCATCCAAATAAACGAATACTCCCTTGTACAGGTGCAAGTGGAGTACTTCATTTATGAATTGCATAAAGACTGCGGGGGGGCCTGGTAGTCCAAATGGCATGACTTTGAATTGGAAGCTCCCAAGAGGGCAGTTAAATGCTGTTTTCCACTCATCCCCCTCCCTAATGCGTAATCGGTAATACGCCTCTCTTAAGTCCAATTTGGTGAACACCTTGCCTTTGGCTAAGTGGTTCAACAGGTCCTTCATAAGGAGGAGGGGGTACGTGTTTTCGACACAGATGGTGTTGATCCCCCGGAAGTCCACGCAGAGCCTAACCTCCCCATATTTCTTCTCTTTGAAGAGTACTGGGGCTGCTACCTGTGATTTGGCCAGTTGGATGAATCCCCATTCCAAATTGGCATCGATGTATTTCCTTAACTCCTCCATCTCTTTAGGGGTCATGGAGTACATCTTTGGTTTTGGGAGCTTTGCCCTCGGCACAAATTCTATTGCATAATCAGTGGGTTGGTGAGGGGGAAGATAATTGCAATCTTCTTCACTGAAAACCCCTTCTAGGTCCCGGTATTCTTTCAGCACCTGCTGGATGCCTGGGAGTTCGGCCTCAATTGAAGGAGCTGCCGGCTTGGGATGGTCTGCCCTGAGGGATTTGGCTTCCTTCAGGTGGTCCTCTGGGCTTTTGGGGGGTAGCGGCCCAATGCCTATGGTTACCTTTCAATAACTGTCTTCCCACTTTATGGTGGGGGTCCACTTGCAAGTCCCAATATGATTGTCTCATGCATTTTTGGGGCGATGATGAACCTGAGGAATTCATGGTGGTGCCCTATTTGCAATTTCACCAGTTCAGTGATCTGCGTGGCATGGGACCCCCCTATTAGTATCCCATCTATTTGTTGGAATCGGATGGGGTTGGCCATGGGCCTTGTACGTATCCCCAACTGTTCTACAATGGATTTGCTAATTAAGCATCGCGTGCAGCCCATGTCCACAACTGCATCTACTTCTCCTTCTTCCCCCATCTCAGGCACTATAAGTTTGGCTTTGACGGCAAAGGAGCGGACGGCTGCACTTACCATCGGGTCATCTTCACTGCTGCTTTCTCCCTCAGAGCATGGAGGAGGTTCCTCATCTGATGGAGTTTCGGTTCCTTCAGACTGAGGAGGAGTGCCTTCCATTTGTTGGGCAAGATTACTTCTTTCGGGGGTTTTTTGGGGCCCCTTCTTGGTCCTGGCGGCTGCTTGGGTCCTTGCTTGTGGGAATGGGGCTGGTGCCAAACACTCCGAGGCTCCGTGACTGGACTGGCCGCACCGATAGCACTTTATGGCTCTTGTCGCCCATGGGGGAGAAGGCGCGGCTTGCTTCATTTGGGATCGGCGGCCCAAAGGTCTGTTGGCTGGTCTTTTGGTTGGGGGCTTTCGCACGGGGTGAAGTTTGTGGTCCAGGATGATTGCAATGGTATACCAGTCCTGGATCCGGTCCGGAACCCCTCGAATGCTGCAGGCTTTCTTTAGCTCCGAATCTAAAGCAGCCTTGAACGTGTGCACCAAGAGCTGCTCGGGCCAGTCTCTTAGTCTCCCGGCCGCCCTTCTGAATTCCCAAACTAACTCTTTTGCTGGGCAGCCCACTTGCTTCAGCCCTTGGATTTGCTCCTCAGCTTCTACTTATTGGGCTACATTGTTGAACCGAACCCTTATCAGCCGAATGAACCCGTCAGCGTCTTCGAGCTCCAGAGCTGCTTCGTTGTGGAGCTCTGCCACCCATTCGGACACTTCCCCCTCATTCATCCCTTCAGTTATTGCCATGATTAACTCTCGGTCCGAAGGGTATTGGTTCTCAAACTGATCAATGTGCGCCCAGACTCGGTTTAGGAAGTAGGCTAGCTTCCCGGGGGTCCCATCAAACATCGCTCGAAACCAGGGAGGCGGCGCAGGGACTGGTAGGGTTGCTGCTGGGATTTGTGCGGCCAGTTGAGTGAGCACTTGCGGTTGGGGACCCCTCTGCTGCACCCCTCCTTGCAGTGGTGGTTGGGCAGGACCTGACTGGGCCCCAGTGGCTTGTGGCTGCCCTTGCAGAAGCAGTTGGGCAAGTACGGCTTGACTGGGCATCATGGGGGGCTGGACCGGGCCAAACACCTGCATGGGGTCCCACTGCTGTAGGGGCCCAGGGGCCCATTGACATTGCACCCATCCCAGGCCCGGGAAGAAGGCCCACCCCGAAGGGGCCTGACTCGCCATTGGTAGGTCAAGCATCGGTGGCTGGCCAGGGGTCGGTATTCCCCATGCGCTTTGCTGCCAAGTTGGCAGGGCCCCAAACCCTGGCTGCCGGGTCATCTGCATCTCTGGGCGGAGGGGTGTCCATGTAGACTTTGCCCCAGTGGCGAGGCTTGAGGGTGACTCGCTTTTTGCGGTATGGAAGGAGACTGAATCTCTACTCCAATGTGCTAAGGGGTTCCATTCTGGGAAAGAGAATGTTGGCTGGGCCAAGTTCCACCTGGGCACCTCGGAGCTTGAGCAAGGGTTGGTCCAACTCACGCTTAGTCATCCGAACTGGTCTGGGAGCCCTGCCAGCGATTGGCTGCGTGACGGCAGTTGGAATCACTCATCTTCAGAGCGCTCGGTCGGTGTCTGCTCTGGTTGCCTCCACTCGTGGGTCGAGGCTGATCCTGCACCCAGGTTTGGCTCCAACAGCATCTCTGAAGGGAAAGTTAGGGGCTCAGTCTAGCTGGGAGGTGCGCTCAGGGGCTGGCTGTTTGCACCGAGCCCCTGACTGGCGCTCCCTCTCCACGGCCTCTTCAGCTTCCACCATGGCTTGGGAAGGCGAGTAGATGGTCTCAATGTGGACAGGCGATCTGTCATCTACTGATTTTCCCAAAGCCTCCTCTTTTTCCTCCATCTTTCCTGAGTCTTTACGCTGCCCGGTGCCGGGTTGGAGCTGGGGATCAGGACCCCAAACAGCGCCCCGAGGCTTCGGGGTAGCTGGTTTCTTTTTTTAAAGGAGATTCAGGTTAATGTCAGGATTCCAAATAGAATTCAAAATTAAATCAGAGTCCAAGGCAAAGTATTACTCAAAGTTCCAATTTATTAATAGAGTCATGTTGGCACATCTGGGTGAAACCTAAATCTGAAGCTTCCCAGGTTTCACCACCCAGTTGAAAGTTCAAGTCCTTTCCCCCATACCCACAAGTCCATCACGTTGCCCAATCCTCTATTGCCATGCTGGCATAATCCACCCATCTCTTTCCATGCAGGTGCAGAGGTGCAGAGACAAAGGATGACCTTGGCTTTCTGGAAAGAATTTGTTGTGGCTACATGCTAGCAACTTCATACAATCCCTCCTCCCATTTTTCCACAATAAAAAATGCATAGTAGCATAAAGTGTGGCAGGCTTAAGATCCCAAATAAAATGGCTTCGGCCTGACAAGTGATTTAAATCAAATCCACCCTGATTAAAAGTAGTTTCAGTTTGAAATAGTTGTACTGCATTGTTCAAATACAAATCCTGTAATTTATTTCATTAACTATAGTGTGTGACATTGATTTGCAAAAGATTATGATTTTGCATTGATCCAAAAAGATGTTTTGAATAAGGCTGAATATTATTTTAACAATATATATAGCCTGTGACATGGAAAATAGATGGGGATTTGCTATTTTTATATAAAAACAATTGTAATACATCTTATCTTCTTCTACTGCTGCTAGTAATATCCATTGATATTACTAATATCCATTGAATCTTGAATAGAATACTAGAGTTGTGCACCTCAACCTCTAAGAGAATGTTCTCTATTACATAACCCAAAATAGCACTTAGCCAATGTTTGGCCATAAGACAGTCATCTGTCTCACCTCCATATCAATAATTAACAATGTACAGTATGTAGATTTAGAAGTATGTTACCCAAAATATTTTCTACTATCCCAAATTACACCTTATTCCATATATTACATTGAGAGTCTGCCAGCCCTGGAGGCTTTGTTTGAGTGATATATTTCCAGCTGTATCAAGAAGTATGAATTATTAAATGTGTCTATTTGAAAAATGTTTCACAAGGTTCAAAGGCTGGAACTGTAAAAACCAAGACTTAGATTTGGTGAACTATGGGCATTAGCTGAGGAAAAGCTGGACGAGCACTAATTTAAATAAGAACATGGAGACCAGTTATGCTGAAGACAAACTAGCGTAGTTATTTAGGTTCCCTTTCAGTAACTATAAATGCTGTCAATATGATTGCATAAAATATTGATTTTGATTAAAGCAAGTTACGTAAATAGGTATGTATATCATTATATAATAAGAGAACACTCCATTATAAGCAAACATTAAGCTAGTAACACAGGAGGAACAACATATGGTCCTCCAGATGTTCTTGAACTACAGCTCTGGTCCATGCCCTCCGGGCTACAGCTGCCACCTGCTTTCTAGGAGATGTTCAAGAGGACCAAGTTATGCATTGGATGTTTGGGATAGTGCAATCCCATCCAAAGCACAGTTGATACACTCCGGGATGCAGCAGGGCCCACCCACAACTACTCCATCTTATCAGGGTTCAATTGAAATCTGTCATTCCCCATCTGGATCCCCATAGTCTCCATGCACCATGAAAGGACATCCACTGCATCACTCATTTCACCTTAGACAGACATAGATAGCTGGGTATCAACAACATATTGGTGATACAGTGCCCCATGGTGATGGATGATTTTACCTAGCAGTTAGACAAGCTTTGCTGGTTAAAGCTGTTTCTAAGAAGTTGGGATTATTGTTTTGACTTTGAATGTTATGATTTTGATTGTTGTTTTAACATTGTATGCTATTGCTGTGTGAGGGGCAGCCATAAATAATAAAATAAAATAAAAATATTAAAATAAAATAAAAGTCTGACAAAACTGGCAGGGAATTCCAAAGTATTGGTGCCACCACTGAAAATGTGCTAATCTTAGTTCCAATCAGACATTTTTTCAGACCACCACTTGTAGAAGTCTCTTTTTGCAGAAAGTAACTCCCAGGTAAGAATATAGAAGAGAAGCTGTTCCTTCAAATAGGAAAAGTCTGAGCCATATAGGAGCCATATGTATGACAAGATTCCTTTGTGAGCTGCAAGCCTGATTATATTGGATTGAGAACTGTTTAAAAAAACCACATCTGCACTGCTATACAAAAATTCTCTTTGCTGCATACACTCTCACAATTATCAAGTATAAAAAGGTGAAAGAGGGGCACATAACTAATGCAGAATATCAGCAAATAGCCCGAGCATGCAAAGATGAAGTGAGGAAAGCTAAGGCTCAAAATGAACTAAGACTTGTGACAAAAGTAAAAAATAAAAAAAGCTTCTTTCAACATGTAAAAAACAAGAAAAAAACCCAAGGAAACGATTAGTCCACTAGTGGGAGAAAGTGGCAAGAAGGTGACAAGCAACAGAGAGAAAGTAGAACCATTTAACTCATTTTTTGAATGTTTTTACACAAAGGAAAAAAAACCCATCCAAACTATTAAAAACAGTACCATAAATAACAGATTAGAAACTCAAGTTAAAATCGACAAGAAAATGATGTGCACACCTGTCCACTCTAGACGAGTTTAAATCACCCGGCCCAGATGGATTACACCCCAAGGTTCTGATGAACTGGCAGATGTGATCTCAGAACTACTGAACTATATCTTCCAAAGATCCAGGAGCAGCGGGAAACTACCAGAGGACTGGAAAAGAGCTGATGTAGTTCCCATCTTCAAGAAAGGAAAAAAGAATAGATCCAGGAAACTACAGACCTATCAGCCTGACCTCAATACCTAGGAAGATTCTCGAAAAGATTATCAAGCAACGAATCAGTGAACAACTAGAGGCAAAGAAAGTAATAACCAAAAGCCAACCTGGGTTTGTCAAAAACAGATCATGCCAGACAAATCTTATTACATTCTTTGACAAGGTGACAAAATTAGTGAATCAGAGGACTACTGTGGATATAATTTACTTGGATTTCAGCAAGGCACTTCACAAAGTAGACCACAATCTACTACTTGATAAGATAGAAAAATGTGGGTTAGACAACATCACCACCAGATGGATTCATAACTGGCTGACCAACTGCACTCAACAAATAGTCTTCAATTGAACTGCATCTACATGGAGGGAAGTATGCAGTGGAGAACCCCAAGGCTTTGTTTTAGGCCCAGTACTCTTCAACATTTTCATCAATGATTTGGATGAGGGGGTAGATGGGGAACTCATCAAATTTGCAGATGACCCCAAACTGTCAGGAATAGCCAACTCTCCAGAAGATAGGCTTAAGATTCAGAAGGATCTTGACAAACTTGAACATTGGGCACTATCTAACAAAATGAAATTCAATGGTGAAAAAAGTAATGGCCAACATTTAGGCAAGAAAAATCAAATGCACAGGTAAAGTATAGGTGGTACCTTGCTCAATAGTAGTAACTGTGAGAGAGATCTTGGAGTCCTAGTGGACAATTACTTAAATATGAGCCAGCAGTGTGCTACAGCTGCCAAAAGAGCCAACACAGTTCTAGGCTGCATTAATAGAAGGATAGAATCAAGATCACGTGAAGTGTTAATACCACTTTATAATGGCTTGGTAAGACCACACTTGGAATACTGCATTCAGTTTTGGTCACCACGATGTAAAAAAGATATTGAGACTCTAGAATAGGGCTGTCAAACTCCCGGCCCATGGGCCGGATACGTCACGCACTGGCCACACCCACGTCCTGTTTAGTGAAGGGGGAAAAAGTCCCAATATGTCATGTGACATCACCGTGATGACGTGAGTTTGACACCCCTGCTCTAGAAAGAGTGCAGAGAACAGCAACAAAGATGATTAGGGGACTGGAGGCTAAAACATATAAAGAACGGTTGCTGGAATTGGGTATGTCTAGTTTAATGAAAAGAAGGACTAGGGGAGACATGATAGCAGTGTTCCGATATCTCAGGGGTTGCCACAAAGAAGAGGGAGTCAAACTATTCTTCAAAGCACCTGAGGGTAGAACAAGAAGCAATGGGTGGAAACTAAACAAGGAGAGAAGCAACTTAGAATTAAGGAGAAATTTCCTGACAGTTAGAACAATTTAATTTAATTTAATTTAATTTAATTTAATTTAATTTAATTTAATTTAATTTAATTTAATTTAATTTAATTTAATTTAATTTAATTTAATTTAATTTAATTTAATTTAATTTAATTTAATTTAATTTAATTTAATTTAATTTAATTTAATTTAATTTAATTTATTGTATTTCTATGCCGCCCAACTCCTGAAGGACTCTGGGTGGCTTACAACAGAATTAATCAGTGTGACAGCTTGCCTCCAGAATTTGTGAATTCTCCAACACTTTTTAAGAAGAAATTGACAACCATTTGTCTGAAATGGTATAGGGTTTCCTGCCTGAACAGCAGGTTGGACTAGAAGACCGCCAAGATCCCTTCCAAGTCTGTTATTCTATTCTATCATGACGACATTCATTGATGCTACTGATCAGAGCTAGTGAAACAGTTTTGCTTGAAACAATAATCCTGTAATTAGCTGTTTCTATCATTAGATGACTGTACTTCTTTTTAACAGTAACATTTTGGAACATAGGTTTCATAGGAGTAAGGTTTGCCCAATCACAGAGACTAGGGCTACTACAGAATCAAACGAATTATGCCATTTGAATTAATTATGCCAATGAATTAAGTCCCTATGAGACACCAGCAACTGCATAAAATACATTGGCTTACTAAATCTTACTGATTATACAGCTCCATAACTGCACACTACTAGGATGTTTCAACATAATAAAGTTTTACATTTGGATTTCTTAAACTAACACACCCCTTCCCATGTTCTGGGAATGCACTCTTACATGGGTCAGTTGGGACAGGTCAGTTGGGGGTCTCCAAGTTGGAGAATGTATTTTATTGGTTGAATTCACATATAATGTTAAGCCAAATTCGAACAAACAATATGTTGCTTTATTGAGCTGTATTAGGTTCCAAAGAAAAGCAAGAGGTAGTTGCTCTTGGCTCATCCTTAAATAAATCCAAGGACAATTCTTTTGCTTTTGTAAGCATTATGGAAAAATGTTGCAATGAATAAACTATAGAAATAAATCCTGTAAAAATGTATTTGCCACTAACAAAAGCCGTCTCCATTGGAAATTAATTTTAAAAGGGATTGTATGGGAGGCGGGGGTTAGAGGGAAATTGATAATTTTAATGTAGGTTTTTCTTTAAAAAAATTAATGGAAAACATCCAAAATTGAAAAAAATCTAATGGTTCAGAGTTATATTAGTTTTCCTGATAAAATGTAACATAGCAATCTGTTTCTGAAAACTACAGTCATAAATTAGCTTGTCTTTTTATGATAGTGCCTTCTTTAATCTGGTGACCTCCAAATCTGTTGAACTGTAGCTACTCTCATATCTAACTAGCATGGCTATTGGCTAAGTGATACTTGCTTAGTTTTACTGATTATACTATTTTTTCATTCTGGCTTCTTAATGAGTTGGGACATTACACGTCCACTATCCATGCCAATTTACTGATTTGGAATAATGTACGATAATCATCCTGGATAATATAGGAAATCAAGTGAAGAATGTTTGTGGCACTAGATATCCTGAGGTCTGCAAAATATCTATGTACATATTCTATAAGTGCAAAAGTGTTATGGTTACAAGTAAGTCTGGTGATTACTACAATTCCTTGGGGTTTAATCTCAGCCTTTTCCTGTCTGACTGGTTGAAAAGTCTGGCAGGGAAGTTGAACTCTTTGAAGAATGAAGAGTCCCATTACAGGGTGAGCCCCACTGAATTTCTGAATGAACGAAAAGTTAATTGAAGGAAAGGATATAGCATATTTTAGTCACAGTTAATTTAAACAATGCTGATAGTAAGTAACTGGAAACAGTATGCTACCAAAGTACAGTTTTCTGATACCATCAGTATATTTTTTTTCATTTTTTTATTAGGGTAATTTTAAAGGTCAGTGTTTGTCATAAACACTTTATTATCTAAACCTTTGCTAAGCAAAACTGTAATGACATTACTATTAAAAGTTATCTCAATGTTTATCTATACATGAGTGATACATTTGTGAAAAATACATTAAAATGTAGCAAGCAATGTTATTACACAGACTGTTGAATGAAGGACTCATTAACTTTTTTTTTTTTTGCAAAAACTGGCATCATTCTGAAACATATGCAACACATTTATCAATTTTGAAGATTTTTCATTATTAAAACAAAAAGATTTTGTGAAGAAATGTTAAGACTCCTTTATGACAAAATGATACATGTCATTTCTTAAAGCAAATATTTTAGTTGTGGAGAAAATATTTAATGGTGAATGAACATTTAAGAAGTTATGATAAACTAGATACAAAACTAAATGTGTTAAAGTGAAATTAATATAGATGTGTATAAGCAATTATATATTTAATTAATTACATCTATTGTTAGGCAAGAGTTCAGGAAAGTCTTCTAAATTCCAGGGCATATATAGGGGCCAAGGAGGGATGAAATTCATTTCATTTGGTAGAGATAAAGTTGGCTTGAAAATTGCACTCAAATGGTGCTAATCAACAACTTGTCATTAAAGGAATGTCAGAAGATGGAGGAAGTGCTTATCACTTTGGTAGATGACATAGAATTGGGTGAGATAGCTAATATTCAAGAAGACAAAAAAATGAGAACATTATTGTAAGTTAGAGAAATAGGCCAACACTAACATTTAACAGAGATAAATGAATTAAATAAGACCCAGCAATGTGCGGCAGCAGCCAAAAAAGCCAATGCAATCCAAAGTTACACTAACAGAAGGATTGAATCAAGATCATGAGGGTACTAGTACCGCCCTATAAAATTTTAATAAGGTCACACCTAGAATACTGCATCCAGTTTTGGTCACCACAATAAAAAAAATGTTGAGACTCTAGAACAGTGATGGCAAACCTTTTCGGCACTGAGTGCCGAAAAGGGAGCGCACGCGCGCAGCACCGAGTGCTGAAAAGGGAGCACTTTGTGCACGCACACGTTCATCTGGGCCACAACAAGGAAGAGGAGCTGCCCAGGGGGCATGCGTGCGCCGGAAGACGGAAGACCAGCTCTTCCGGTTTCCAGCACTGCCACACGCACAAAGGCCAGCTGATCATTGCATGTGCATGCGTGCCAGAAACCCAGAATAGGAATAGGCAACGCCACATGTGCCAGGCGACATGACTCCATGTGCCACTTCGGGCACGCGTGCCATAGGTTCTCCATCACGGCTCTAAAAAGAGGGCAGAGAAGAGCAACAAAGATGATTAGGGGCCTGGAGACTAAAACATATGAAGAACGGTTAAAAGAACTGGGTATGGCTAGTCTAGTGAAGAGAAGGACCAGGGGTGACATGATAGCAGTGTTCCAATATCTGAGGGACTGTCACAAAGAGAGGGACAACCTATTTTCCAAATCACCCAAAGGCTAGACAAGGAACAATGGATGGAAACTGATCAATGAGAGATTTAACATAGAAATAAGGAGAAATTTTCTGACAGTGAGAACAATCAACCAATGGAATTGCCTTTAGAAGTTGTGGGTGCTTCATCACTGGAGGTTTTCAAGATGAAACTGGACAGCCACTTGTCAGAAATGGTATAGGGTCTCCTCCTTGAACAGGGAGTTGGACTAGATAACCTACAAGGTCCCCTCCCACTCTGTTATTCTAAATGCAGAGTCCTTCACTAAGGAAACAGAAATAAAATATGGAAAGTTCCTGACTTGGTAATGGTACCATGGAAAAAAAGAACTTGGAATAATGGTTGCGCATATTATTGACTCATGTTCAGTTTGTAAATTGGAAAGCACAAAAGGAATTTTTAAAATCATATGAACTAATATATGATTTTACTTTGAGCTGATCATTAGGTTAGTATCGTGTCCAGTTCTGGGCATTATACTTTAAAATGAATTCAGACAACGTTGAAAATATATTCAGACAATGTGGATGATTTTAATAAAAGTCTTATGAAAAATTGAAGAAACTGAAAAAGTTTAGTTATGAGAAAAGAAGACTAAATGGAGATATAGTGTAAAACATCTTCATTTATCAATATATCAAGCACTTGTAATCTTTAAGTAGTAAAAAGCTTGTTACAATGTTATATAAGAAAGTCCGGAGCCCCAAAATTATGGATTTAAGTTATGGAAAAGCACAATCTGCTTGAATTTAACATATGAGATAATTTTATTATCTGCTTTGAAGTTAAATGAGGTATCAGAGAATTATCACAATGACACTAATATAAATTATAATCATATATTCTGTATTTAATTTAAATTTAAATAATTAAAAATTTTTAATGAATGCTTAAATCCAAATACTGCTAATTTCTCCTTGCAAAGGTCTTTGTCTGTTCCATTTGTACTTAGTACAAATTAAGCTTAATGGAATTTTTTTCATACAAATGTATCAGGAATGCCCTCTTAGTAAATGACTGGACTTAAGGAGAAAGGAAAACAAATCTACACTAAGATGCTGATGATATGTATGCAAAGGACAACAAAAACTAAACTTATTACTACTGGAGAAGAGGAGGAATGGAATGGAAATGTAATTTTGTAAGTTTTGAGAAACAGTAAATTGCTCTGGAAGAAATAGCTATTGAAACAATCAAAAATTGTAATTAAGGAAGATGAGGCAAATGATAGAAAACATTAACATTAGTTGAAATGGAACCTAATAAGAATAATTAATAGGTCCATACAATTAAAAACAAGGAGTCCCAACTCAGTATAAATCTGCTATATGCATGTGTAAAATCCCAATGAATTTAATAGTTTTTAATTCTATATCCAGCAGCCTTTCCCTCTAGATTACAAATCCCATCACTTATATCCAATGAAGTGTAGTGGGTTCAATGACCAGGGAGTCTTTTAACAGGAACCAACCTGTTTATTAACGACTTAACGAGGTGTATAACGAGGTGTATAACAGAACTGTCTGACAGGAACGCAAAGCTGTCACTGGGTGACAGCAACCTTTTATACTGTTGCCTCGGGCGGCTCAGCCAATCCTGGCTCTCCTAATTCATGCCCATACGAACACCCTCTTGAGGCTCTCCGGAACACTACACCCCTTTCCGCCGAGTTGGAGCATGCGTATTCCGCTAAATACGCCGTCCGTCTCCGGATTCTGCCAGAGCGCCTAGGTTCCCCTGTAAGGACATCTGGGAGGCACTTCTCACCCTGTGCCTGGGTCTGCCTGCTTGCAGCACCTTCTTCTACCGTTTGCTTGTACCTCCCCCTCTGGATCAGGTAAGAACTCTGTACTAGGGGTCTGTGCTGGCAGCTGTTCCGGTCCCCGGCATAGATTACCTGCCCCGTTAATAAGTGTCTAAGGTTCCCCTGTGTCCGGGACGGCTCCAGTTGTTTCCCCCTTGCGGGCTCTTAACTGATCGATGTGGCGACGCCACTCCCACCCATCTTGTAAGGTCACAGTGTATGATCGGGGACCGCATAAGTCCCTTACCACCCCCGGGATCCAAAGGGGGCTCCTTGCATAGTTTCGGGCGTACACAGGGCTTCCTACCTGGAAGGACCGGTTGGGGCAAGCTGAGTCTAAGGGCATCTCTGGAATGTATAGGGGGTGTAGCCTATCCAGCGTTGTTCGAAAGTGCCTCCCCATAAGTAGCTCAGCAGGACTTTTGTTTGTGGACACACACGGGGTGGTGTGTTGCACCAGAAGTAGTTCCCCTAGCTTCTGCTGCCAATCCCTGGGGCCTAGCTGGAGGAGGGTCTCCTTGGCTGTTCGGACAGCACGTTCCACCATTCCGTTACTGGCGGGGTGCCACGGTGTGGTCAACCCGTGTCTAATGCCCAGGCTCGCGAGAAACCCCTCAAAGCAGGTGGAAGTTAATTGGGGCCCGTTATCGGATTTAGGAGGTCCGGGTAGCCGTGGGTTGCGAATAATGCCGTGAGGCAATGAATCACGGCCTCCGAGGTGGTGGTGGGCATAAGGCAAACCTCTAACCATTTGGAAAAGGCATCCACCACCACCAAGAACATCTGACAACGCACCGGCCCGGAAAAATCAATATGCAGGCGGGACCACGGGCCGGCTGGAGCCTCCCACATTTGAGGGTGTTCCCAGGGGGGGTAGGCCCATGTTTCCTGGCAAGGGGCACAATTTGAGACCTTCCCCTCAATTTCTTTGTCGATACCTGGCCACCAGACGTACCCACAGGCTAATGCCTTCATGCGGACGATGCCTTGGTGGCTGCCATGCAGGGTGTCAAGGATTGGGTTGCGGAAGGGGGGAGGAATAACCACCCTATCACCCCAGAGAAGGCACCCCCGCATGACAGACAGCTCGTACTGGCAAGACTTAAAGGGAACAAACTCCGGCAGCACTTTGTCCGCTGGCCACCCCCGCAAGACCCAATTCACCACCCGCGAGAGAACCCAGTCCTTGGTGACAGTGCAGGCTATGTCCAAAGCCGTGATTGGCAGTTTCAGGTCGGCGATAGAGAGAACCGACGTGGCGGGGGCAGGATCGTCCAGCTTGACAGGCAAGGGACACCAGCTCAGCGCATCTGCATGCGCGATGTGTTTGCCTGGATTGTAGAGTAGACATAATTGGCCAGCGGGTCATATGCGGTGAAAGCACTTGCGGCGTCTGGTGGTTGCTTGAGAGGAGTACGAGCAGCGGCTGGTGATCGGTGTCGAGGTCGAAGCTGCGTCCGTAGAGGTAGTGGTGGAACCGGCGCATGCCAGCCACCAAGGCAAGGGCCTCTTTGTTAATTTGGCCATAGTTGCGTTCAGGGCCAGACAGGGTTCGGGAAAAGAAGGCGATGGGGGCTTCACTCCCGTTAGGCAGGCGATGACTTAGGACAGCACCAACACCGTAAGGGGAGGCATCGCAAGCGAGGACAAGAGGCAGGTGGTCGCTGTACTGGGTGAGCATGGCGTTAGAGTCAGCAATCATTTCACTTCAGAGAAGGACTGTCTCTCTCTAGGGCCCCAACGCCATGGCACACTGCTGTCCAGCAAGCGATGCAGGGGCTCTGCCACAGACGGTTTATGTGGCAAGAAGATTGTATAAAAGTTAAGCAGGCCAAGGAAAGCCTGCAGCTCTGACTTAGACATGGGAGGTGGAGCATCTACAATGGCCCTGGTTTTGAAGGGAGTGGGGTGAATCCCAGCGGCATCTATTAAAAACTCAAGGAATTCTACGCTGGGGGCAGCGAATACACACCTATTTTTCTTTACGCGCAACCCCACCTCCTGAAATTTGGACAGCACAGTGCGAACACGGGTCAGTAACTCCCCATGATCGGACGCGGTCACTAAGACGTCGTCAAAATATGGCACCGTCCCTGGAATTCCATGCAACAACCTTTTCATCAGACTTTAGAAAATTCCAGGGGCGGTGCTAATGCCGAATTGGAGGCGGTGACAATGGAAGGCACCCCTGTGGGTAATAATTGTTTGCGCTTCAGCAGCTTGGGCATCCAAGGCAGCTGTTGATACGCCTGGGACAGGTCAATCTTTGCAAAAACTTTCCCCCTCCCCAGGGAGTGGAGTAAGTGCTGGACTACCGGCAATGGATATGCGTGGGCGGGCAGGGCGCGATTCACTGTGCAATTATAGTCCGCGCACAGGCGTATGCTCCCATCAGGCTTGACAGGAGTCACAATTGGGGTCTCCCATCGAGCCTGATCCACTGGCTCCAGAATGCCCTGCTCAAGAAGCCAGTCAATCTCCGCATCCACCCTGGGACGTAAGGCAAGGGGCACCCGTCGCGGCTTTAGGCGAATGGGAGCCACAAGGTGATCCAAATTAAAGGACACAGGGGTGCCAGTATATCTACCCAACTGGCCGTCAAACACTGAGGGGAATTCCCTGGCGAGCTGCACGCATGCGTCATCACTTTTGACAGAACTGATACCCTCGATGGTGAAGCCCAATGTGGCAAACCAATCTAAACCCAGCAGGCTGGTGAGGGGGCCATCTACGATGACAAGGGGCAAGCGGCCTAAAAATCCCTTATACTTAACTGGGAACAATCCCCTGCCTAAGACAGGAATTCTGGACCCCTGGTAGTCACGGAGGAGCGGGCACGGCTCCAGTCTCCCCTTGGACATACGGGGAAACACACGCTTCAGGGTGCTCCAGGAGACAATTGACATCACGGACCCCGTGTCCACCTCCATGGCACACGGCACATCCCCAAGCAGCACAGAGCTGGAGATCTTTCCCCCCGGAGACAGTCATGTCTCATTAATGGCAGAGGGATTGGCTCCTGCGTAATGATAAATGGTGAAGCATCCGCCCCTCTGGGAGGAGGAGCTCGCAGGCTGCCATCTGGGTGCGGCACAGGCAGGTTCTTTGTAGAATTGGCCTTGAGGTGGCTTCCCGGCGCGGCAGACTCTTGCGATGTGCCCACGGCGGCCACATCTCTGACAAATAGCATCTTTAAGGGGACAGTAGACTCACAGATGATCACCCCCGCAGCCCATACATGGTGTTTGGGGTTGGGGGGGGGTTTCCTCGGGGCGGCATTTCTCTGGCTGTCAGACAAACGGCATACTTCCTCCTCTAATGACAGCTCTTTCTCGAGTTCCTCGGGGAGACTGTCAACAGCGTTAGTGCGAGCAGCCAGTGCGGAATTTGCATCCATGTCCATCTCAGTGAGGGATTGATTCGACATCTCCGCGGCACGAGCCTCATCCAGGGCAACCTGGAATGTGAGGCCATGCATCACAAGGAGGCGTCTCTTTAGACAGCAATCCCTCACACCAAATACAAGTCTATCTAGGAGGTAATCCTCCAAATTGACAAACTCACAGTATGAAGCGGATCTGCGTAAGGCTGCTAGGAATTGATTTATTGACTCCCCTCCCCTTGGTTTCTGTGGTAGAAAGCATATCGGCGTGCACAGCGGGAGGGTGGAGGGGCATAGTGGTTCTTAAGTTTGGTCAAAAGTTCATCCCACGTCACGCTGTGAATCGACTTAGGGGCAAAGAGAGCGAGGGCAGTTTCAAACATCTCAGTCCCGCAAAAGCCAAAAAAATAAGCCCTCTTCCTGTCCCCTGAAAGCTCAGTATAGGAGTTAGCTATAAGGAAGCACTCAAAATGAGCCACATAAGACTCCCAGGTCTCACCGGATGGATTGAAGGGAGCGAAGGTGTGCTGCGTAGCCATTTCGTCCCTCCATGCCGATCGTCAGTCAGGTTCTCAGTTTCTGTATTTCATTTGGTTGAGACGTTCCAATTTTTTTCCCCTTAACTTGCGGGAGATCCCACCTTCGTTGCCAGAGGAAGTGTAGTGGGTTCAATGACCAGGGAGTCTTTTAACAGGAACCAACTTGTTTATTAATGACTTAACGAGGTGTATAACGAGGTGTATAACAGAACGGTCTGACAGGAACGCAAAGCTGTCACTGGGTGACAGCAACCTTTTATACTGTTACCTCAGGCGGCTCAGTCAATCCTGGCTCTGCTAATTCCCGCTCGTACGAACGCCCTCTTGAGGCTCTCCGGAACACTACAGCCAACATAATCAATTATCAGTTTGGACAAATTCCAGATTTGAAAGGGATGTGTATATGAGTGCAGCCTAAAGAAAAAATCTCAGAGAAAATAAATATGGAATAAAGACTAGGTAAAAAAGTCTTCATTTGTAAGTTTTTGAAGTTAGGTGCAGTAACCTTCTTCTCAGCTATTTATCAGTGATCAAATAAGGCAATAGATGGACTGCTGAATCTGTATTTCCTGTTTAAGAAATTTAAGAAAATCAGCACTTTAAAAGGAGTGCATTTAAGAAAAATGGCACTTTCTCAAGGTAAAGACCTCACTACCTACTGGTGGTCCCAGTGCAAAGAAGCCATCCTGCCTCTTTGGATAGGCACATGGAACTTGTACCACCATTCTAACTGTGTGCATATGCAATTTGATTCAACACCCTTCTTAATTACAGTGTGTATAACCATGGTTCACTGACTCTTGACAAATGGATGTTTTTTTTAACAATGCTCTTAAGTCATAAAGCCTGGGCTACAAAACTCAACACAATGTGCTAAGTGAAAACCAAATCCTGTCCATTGTGACTTAACACTCAGCAGAATGTGAGACAAAATTCTTACAGAGCAGAAGTAGCTATAAAAAGAGGCTTTTTAATGGAAGAAAAAGGATATAGCCACCACTGCCACCATATTATTTTAACAACATCCTTCAACAGTAGAATGGGACTCCCTGTCTGTTAGTATAATCACTTTCAGAAAAGACAAACTTTGATATTGCAGGAGAAGCCAGCAAACATAGATTAAGTTTGAAAACTGGCCAAATTAGCTAGAGGCTGCAGTGACAATAATTCAGGGGGGGGAACCCAATTGCATCCCTAAGGGAGAAGCATTGAGCAGTGGCTCAGAATGCTGCTGACTGCTCCACTCTTAAACCCTCTCTCCCCCTCCCTCCTAGCCACATGAGCCCTGGTGCTGCTATTGCTAAGATGTTGGAAAAATTCTAGAAGCCAGTTTTGAAGAATTTCCCCACTTAATATTAAAGTTGTAAACAGCCAAAACAATCCCATTCTGTCCAGTTAGTGGTGCACAGAATGCGTATCACCCAGAGTCACCTTATTCATAAGATTGGGGGGGGGGGAGGGCATATAAATTTAATCAATAAACACTACTTATAGGAACAGCAAGAGAAATAAAGGAAAAACAGATGAATTCCAAAACTCACTGTGGGCAATGCCTTAAGATTAAAATGCCCCCCCCCCCCCAAATAGCAATTGTTTATTATAATTCAAAAGAGTGTGGTGTACATCTTATTGTTCTGGGCTTTGACCATATGAAGAAGAAATATTCTAAGTTAAGTCATCCCTAACTTCCTTAATTTTAGATATACTTTAAAAAGTGATTTATTAGCAGTTTTACTCTTTAAGTCCTGATATATTTATTTACAAATTTTACAATTTTCTTTACCAATGTCAACAGAAAATAATTTGTATGTTTTTAAAAATACATTCAGCACATTGGCAACCAAACAATTTGGTTAGTTAGAATGCCTATTAAAGTATCTTCCAGATCCAATTCTAGATTAGATACTGCTTGTCTTCTATAAAGCAGATCAATGGTTCTCAACCTGTGGTCCACAGACTCCGGTGGGGGACCACAATGTCATCACAGTGGGTCTGCGAAGGCTTGAAGAAATGTTATTTCAATCTTAAGTCTTGGTGGTCCGTGGCCATGGTCTGTTGCCACGAAAGGTACCGTATTTTTCTGTCTATAAGATGCCCCCATGTTTCATGTAGCTTCTTGTAGTAAGCACACTACCAGCCATCATTGTGCAAAAGCCATCTTGTTAGAGTAATACAATAACAGGAAATGCATCACAGGAACAATAGAGATGAAATGTAGAATGGCAATGTGATACAGGAAACAACTACAATAGAGAGGAATGATAGAGCTGCATATAAGATAGAGGCTCATTCGGCATGTGTGGTCTTCTCCTCTGCCTCCTGTGTATAAGACGCCCCTCCATTTTCAAGTAAATGTTTTAGAAAAAATAGCGTCTTATACACGGAAAAATAGGGTATTTAAAGGGGGTCCGTGGTGAAGAAAAGGTTGAGAACAACCGAAGTAGATGGTTTGTTCTTTCAGATGTCAGGATTAATAGAGGGAAAGAAAAGGAGTATAAACAGTTAATTGCCTGATGCCATTCCCTGACAAACTTTGAGCCTGATGTCAGGGTTCCAAGTAATATCCCAAACAATTTTTGACTCATTAGGACACAAGGGAACTCTGACCCTGGGATGTTTATATATTTGATTTTTATCCCACCTAAAGTTAAGTAAGTTAAGATAGCAAACATACTCCAGCCTCCTTCTATTTTTCTCACATCAACAATCCAGTGAAGTGGATTCGGCTAAAGGAGACAGTGACTAGTCCAAAGTCACCCAATCGGCTTTCATGCCTAAGGCAGGACTAGAATTCACAGTCTCCTGGTTTCTAAGCAATAGTGTGTTCTAAAACCCATTGCTACTGGTTTGCGTGCATGCTTGCGTGCAACGCTTCTGTGCATGCGCAGAAGCGTCCCAGGCGGGTGGGCGGAGCCTCCACCACCGCTACCGGTTCACAGAACCGGACCGAACCGGGAGCAACCCATCACTGTTTCTAAGCCAGTACTTTCACCCAGGGGTACCCAACCTCTGGTCCGTAGATTGGTACCGGGTCACAGCATGCCAGAAACCAGGCCATGCAAACAAGCGAAGCCCCATTCGGGGCACATGAAATCTCGCCCCCTCCGGTGCACAAAAAAACCTTTCCATGGAACCGGTCCCTGGTGCCCAAAAGATTGAGGGCCACTGCCTTACCCAATACACCAAACTGGTTGGAGGGGAAAATCCTCCAAAATTACCTGAACAAGTTCATGAAGTCATCAGCAGTTGATATTAATTAAGGGGGGGGAGTATCTTTCATCACAAATTAACTCATGTTTTCTTTTCATGTTTGTATGGGAACCTTTGTAGTATCACAGCTCTCCAGATTCTCTACCTATCCCCAGGTACAAAGGTGAAAAACGTTTATTTTAGGAGAAACAAAGGGCAGATTGACAGTTCATGCTCGGCTCACTGCCACTATATAGCACTTGCTACTTCCTGAGCACTAAAATGGATGGTGTTATCTTCCCCACTACTCCTTGCAAATATATCCCATGCCCATGTTTTCCAATTTTATGATTTGCACACAAGTGTACCCTTCCTTTCTTCTAGATCTAGAACATCATTCAAATATAAACATATTAATTCAGGTATATACAAACAATTTTTTCTAATTGTTTTCTGTAAGAAGTATAAGGTCTTGGCACAAATGTGTTCTTCAGTTTTATAGAAATAATTTTCTTTGCTTATTTATAGTGGATTATTGTCTAAATCAATTATTTTATAATTAGCATTAACCCATTTGACCCATGTAAGCAAATTACTCATCTTAATCTGTTCAATACAATATACTGTTCATTATAATACAACTTTGTCTATTCCGCTTCTCATCTGATTTTTCTCTACAGGCAGAGTAATAATAATTTTCTAAGTTTTAACTGTAATTTTATTCTGTTTAAAATGTACACATTCCTGCTTCCTTTCCACATATTAATTTAATTAATTAATTTAATAGATTTGTATGCCGCCCAACTCCCAAGGGACTCTGGGCGGCTGACAGCATTTCAAATCATTATTACATATAAAAACATATAATTAAAAATTATAAAAATTAAAAAATATCAGACATTCATAACCAAGGGGGGAGACCCAAATATAGTCTGATTGGTCTCACTTTCACCCCGCCTGCTATATAATGGGTATATTGGCTATATTAAAAATACCTATAAAACATTTGCTCACTTATAAACTAATGAGATGTAAATGTTAAGAACAAATAGCAGATTAACACCAACATGAAGTAATGACTCTTGCTTGATTATACCTAGTACTTCCTGCTATAATTTGCAGCCGGGGCTTATTGCCTGGGTTCACATGATTTCTTCTTCCATTCTGACGCCAAATTGTCTGGAGAGTGGGGAAAAATAGAAGTGGGAATGGTCACTACTAGTAAGTAAACTGCTATAATAGTGGTGGGAAGGGCAGGCTTTGCATTCAGAGTGAGCTCCTGTTACTTGCCCCAGTTTCTGCCAACCTAGCAGATCAAAAGCATGTAAAAATGCAAGTAGAAAAATAGGGACCACCTTGGTGGGAAGGTAACAGCGTTCCGTGTGCCTTTGGTGTTTAGTCATGCCGGCCACATGACCACGGAATCATCAGACAGCGCTGGCTCTTCGGCTTAGAAATGGAGATGAGCACCACCCCTAGAGTCGGGAACGACTAGCACGTATGTGCGAGGGGAACCTTTACCTTTTAATTTAAGTGGATGAGTGGCCACGTGACAATGTGTTGCTTCACTTATGAGTGCTTACTTACTATTTCCTTACTAAGTGAAATAACAAACCTTCTCCTAAAACCACCTCTCCTAAACCATCTTTGAGTGGATAGCTGAAGAAGAGTGGCTGTAACTAGTTAAAAAACTGTCCTTTTCACTCTAGAGCAGTGTTTCTCACTGACAACCTGAAGATGTATGGACTTTAATTTCCAGAATTCTCCAGCTAGCATACGCTCCTTTCTCCACTCTGCTATCCCTAAGTTCCAATTGTTTAACCTTCCTCTGGCAATAGGCAGTTGTGATCTCCTTATAAGAAATGCTCTCTTGAAAAAGGACTATGTGCCTCCAACAAAATGACACAATTAGTCTCTAGGCTTTAAAAGATGCCCCTTGCTATCCCAAAGATTGGTACATGCTTTAATGTTTCCTTAATGCTAGCCAGTGCAAGTAAATCTAGTTGAACTAAGTCTGCAGTTCAAATTCCTGAGCTTGGCTCTTCTGAGCAAAATGAGTAAGTAGATCAGACACTATTGCTTGTATTCCAACAGTACAATTTACTTGTAGGTAAGAAATTATGTACATACAGTATCTATTAAGAGTAATCCTCCATCTTTTTGCAGAAGCAGAGAATTATGAAGCCACTTCAACAAAAGGATAAGAAATAAAGCTTAAAAAAATAAAGAAAATTCAGGCAAGATTGTAAACACAAGGCAAAGGTGGGAAAGCCTTGCAGCATATCAACAAATCTTGCCTTTGAGGCTAGTTCTCTGTTACAGCAGGCCACACTTTCAAAGCAGCTTTTTCAAACACTCAAGAGTTTGAACATGGGGTGTACATTCTCCCTAGCTGCTCCTTTGCCTCAACATTTTCCTAGGTTAATAGAGAGGTTCCATGTGGTGCTGTCAAACAATAAACAGAAAGATGACTGGTACTAACTAGGAATGTTTGATGGGAAGGTGGTTTTACCAAATTTGATTGAATATGGTTAGAGCTGTTCATTGGATCAGAATCTTCCAGTGAAATGAAGGACTTTAATTCAGCAAAACATTATTGACTCCCATCAAATTAATTGTTCTCAAATTACATGAAAACCATAACCTCCACAATAAACACAGAGGACAAATGCACCTATTTACACCCAAGATAAAAAGATGGAGACAGGATTAGTGCTCAAAACTCTAGTGCTTTCCTGATCATCTCCAAGAACTTATACAGCTAGTCGACTTACAACAGTTCATTTAGTGACCGTTCAAAGTTACATCACTGAAAAAAGTGACTTATGACCATTTTTCACACTTACGACTGTTGCAGCATCCTCATGGTCACGTCATCAAAATTCAGACAGCTAGCAACTGACTCCCCTTTATGAAAGTTGCAGTGTGCCAGGTCATTGATCACCTTTTGCAACCTTCTGAGAAACAAAGTCAATGGGTAAACCAGATTCACTTACCAGCTGCAATGATTCACTTAACAACTGTGGCAAGAAGGGTCATAAAATAAGGCAAGCTCACTTAACAAATGTTTCACTTAACAGAAATGTTGGGCTCAACTGTGGTCATAAATCGAGGACTACCTGTACACTGGTACTCCAGACCAATCTCTCAACTCACGGGTCCCAAATTAAGAGTTCCAACCAGGCTACAAATCTCATTCATTCATCACTGGATGTACAACTGTTCATCTATTCCATCCTTTAGTCCTCCCCATCTTTTAAGAGCTCTATTTCCTTCTTCTGGGTATGTTGATAGCATGTAGTTGACAACTGCAGAATAGAGATTCTATTTTATTAAATTGCTTCATTTATAAAACATTTATATCCTGTCTTTTGCTTTGGCAGCTGCACTGTACTATTTTCACCCATAGGATTTTTTTTTTAGTGTGGCTTTTGTCACACTACCTAAGAAGATATACACTAGATAAAACTTTTTTTCTCTGTCTTAAAGACATTTTTATTTCAATTTATATGATATATGTATAAGCATATATGCGTGCAGAACATACTAAACCACAAATTAGATAACCAAATTTGAGTGAAGCACTTTGCATAAGTCCAGGCAGTATGGTTTATGATTTAGTGTGAACTGGAATCCAGAAAACTAGATAAACGACCATTAACTTCAGATATAAGTCTAAAGATGAATGTAATGCAAAAGCAGCTACCTTCCACTTTAATTCCCTCCAGCATATATTTTATTCCAAATTTAGATAAGACATTGAGAAAGGCAACAAAGATGCTGGATAAATGCAAACCAGGCACTTTGCTTTAAACAATTAACACAAAATAGTAGAGATTCATGGTGTCGTTACGCATTACAATGGAAATGGCTGGGACCTAACTTTGCAGCCTAAAATAGAGAAGTTCTCTTTGTAACTCAAGCCAAATAAGTTCTGGATCTATATTGTAATTTAATGAACTTAAAGCTGGCAAATAGGCCATCAATCATCTGCAAAGCTGTGCTTGGGATTAGGGTGTCTATTTCTACCTGATGAAATTCCCATCATCTCCATGGGGCAAGATTTTTGTAGACTTGCTCAGGAAGCAGCCTCACGCTTAATCATTCAAACTCAATCATTCATAAGGGGGTGGGGGAGAGAGAAAGAGAGTAGCCCGCTGTGAAAGGATTTTCCTGCCGGCGCGTTCGGGTGTGTGTTTTCATTCCGTTCATCTGCTGTAAACCCCGCCCCTCCTCCTGTAGCCCATCCAAACACCATTAGCCACAAATGCTGTTCTCGGCAAAAAGGAAAACGGCATGCCCTGTCCCTGGCCTCCAAGCACGCCCGGACATGCCCTCGCCTTGTGATAAGTCGACCGCCTGTCCTCAACATCATTTTCCGCGCCCCCAATCCGATCGGGCGCCAAGAATGAATGAATGAACGAAGGAATGAATGAGAGTGTGTGTGTGTGTTCTATTACACGCACGTGACTTGGCGCTTTGAGTGGTGCGAGGAAAGAGGCAGAACCAGTTTGCATTTTAATTTAACTTTGCCTTTTCCGTGCTCTGAAGAAGTTTTGGAGACGTTGTATATTGATTATCCTGGGCTGGATTTATAAATTAAGCAGATCGGTCTTTCTCTCGGTCTCCTGGGCGACCGTTGTTCAACATAATTACGCCTTTTAAACTAATAGTGATTGATATTTTCCGCGTCCATTTACATGATTAGAGGACTACTAATATATTGATTTGTAAATGGAGGAGAGGTGGGTGGGAAACTGACGTCCATTTTTTTTGCTGCCGCGAAATTCCCTCGCTCCGATCGTGGGAAAATAGTTTGTAAGGCAGCGGAGTCTTTGTGCCTGTTCTGTAATCGATCTCTCTTCAAGTGGAGGGGCTGAACACTTCAAAGGCCGCGGTGGCTGTTGGGGGTCGAGGCGAGAAGCGCCTCAGCTCGCTCAGTTAACCCCCTTCGGGTTTCCTAGCGCTCCCTCCCCTCGGAGAAGGGGGAAAGGAGGCTTAGTGGTCGGCCCCAAGGAAGCCCACCCGCCTTCCAAGCCAAGACAGCGCCGACTTGTTTTAAAGCGCCGACTTGTTTTAAAGCGTCGTCTGGGAGGCGGCCGCCCCGCGCCCTTCTTTCGCAAGGTCTTCCGTGTCAGGCAAGTGGGTGGCAGTCCTTCCCTTCCCCTCCTCTTCAGCGTCATCGCAGTGGCCTACTTGGCACTGCCACGCAAAAAACGCAAAGATGCCTGGCGCCAACTGGAGGCTGCTCCGAGCACTTGACACACAACCGCCGGGAGAGATCGATCGGCTCTGGCGCGGAGACAGGGTTGTGCCGCGCGGCATCCCTCCTCGCCTCTCTACCCTCCCCCGACGGGACGTCGTAATCTCGTCGCTGGAAGGCGGGTCCGGTTAGCAGGCAGAGTTTATCGAGGAGGGGCCGCGGACGTAGCTGTTAAAGTAACCGTTTATTCGGAGACGAGTAATTGTTCCACAGAACTAATCAAGATAATGGCGCGGTCTCCGGCAATATTGAAATTTGTCCTTTGTCACTGTTTGAATATACGTCTGCAATATACGTCTGCAAGATTCTTAGTGCAGGTTCAAAGGATCCCCGAGTGAAGGTGTCAGCAATTGGTGGGCAGATTTTACTTTTTTCCTTTCCAGATGACAGTTCTCTATGGATCTAAGTTTATAATTTTTATAAATAATCAAAGTATATGAAAATGACCACAAATCATTACTATGAGTTAGGTTCAATTTTATGAACTGATATTTCATTATCTTGATCTTTTTTTCCACTAAGAACTCATTGCTCTTCTGAGGAAATCCCCACAATTTTTTTGATCTCAGCCATCTTATTTGTTCCTGTTCTACTTTTCAGTTATTGCATTTAAAAGCTTACACCACCACTACAGGTTTTATGATGCCAGAAGATTTATTGCTTATATGCAGCAATCTTGGAAAAATTATTAAACTGAGATAAGGGGAAGGTTTCCTCTGTTAGCCCATCCATGCAATGTTTTGTAGAATAAAATATTCCACAGAATAAGAAAAGAAGCAGAATTTAATATTTTTCCTAAAGGAGGAGAAAAATCTCCTTAACAAAGCCAGAAAGCATCCCCAGTCTTTCCTCCACTAAAACAGCCTGCAGGCAAAGCTTAAGGAAACTATAGTTTCATTCATAAAACAATGTATATATTGTAAAACTGGACTTGGCTAAAGTGATCTCCAAATAGATGGTAGAATGGACCAAGAGCTGAAATTTACCAGACAAGGCTGGCAGGATTAGATGTGGGAGACAAATATCTAGGACTTGAATTTCCCCTTTACCTTTAGAGCTGATCAGGACCTTGCAGACCATAAAAGAATTCTTGCAACACGATTAAATAATAAAGGACACACAGACTCCTAAAACATATAAAAACTCATCTAATCAGACAAATTTGCCAGCTGCCCCCAGAAAGGTTTGATTGTTGTCACTGCTGTCTCTGGGCCAATAAATCTCCCTTCCAATTGCAGCCTACCTCAGACTTACTTTCCTCTGCCTGAGTTTCTCTCCCAGCTTGGAATAAGACCTGGACCAGATTTAACTTCCAACAGGTTTTTGGCAACAGTGTGGAATGATTTTCCATTACTTTCTTCACTTTACTTACACTCACACTCCTGATTCATTGTTAATCTCCCATAAAAATTAAATGGGATATAAATTAAAAATTTAAAGATGCTGAACCAATAAAGTACAAATATTTTAAATTTTTGTTTTAATCTATTTTGGGCATAAATAAACTAAGTTCCAATATCCTAGTACAGTGATGGCGAACCTTTTTTCCCTCGGGTGCCGAAAGTGCATGCGCGCGTGCTATCACGCATGTGCGAGTGCCCACACCCATAATTCAATGCCTGGGAAGGGTGAAAACGGCCTCCCCTGCTCCCCCGGAGGGCCTCTGAAGGCCGGAAATGGCCCGTTTCCCAACTTCTGGTGGGCCAGGTAAAGCACATTTTTCATCCTCCCCAGGCTCCAGAGGCTTCCCTGGAGCCTGGGGAGGGCAAAAACACCCTTCCCAGTCCCCCCGGAGGCCCTCCGGAAGCTGAAAACGCCCTCCCAGAGCCTCCCTGCGAGCCAAAAATCAGCTGGCCAGCGTGCACATGCACGCTGGAGCTGAGCTAGGCAATGGCTCGTGTGCCAGCAGATATGGCTCCGCGTGCCACCTGTGGCACCCGTGCCATAGGTTCGCCATCACTGTCCTAGTACCTAGTGATGTCATAATTTCATATAGAAACATAGAAACTGATGACAGAAAAAGACCCTGTGGTCCATTGAATCTGCCCTTTGAGTTTCTGTTTCTGTTTTCTTTTTAATTTATTATTTTAATTATGTTTAAAATTTTAACTTACATTTTTAGTTCTTCCAATCTCTCCTGATATGTTTTGTTCCTCAGACCTTGCACCATTTTTGTTGCCGGACTCTGGACTTGCTAAATCTAATCAATATTTTTAAAGTAAAGTCTCCAGACCTGGATACAGTATTCTAAATGGGGTCTGACTATAGTGGGATTAGGACTTCCATTTTTCTCCTGGTGATCCATCTAGTGATGCATCCCAGAATTTTGTTTGCCTTCACAGCTGCCTGGCTACACTGAGCACACCTAAATCCTTTTCTTCTGTCATTCTGTCTAACACTCTACCCCCCCCCCCCACAATACTGTACTCCGCCAGAGGATTCTTCCCCCCTCTGCATGATCTTACATTTAGAAACATTGAACTGCAGTCTCCACGTTTCCTTTATTATATGCATTGCATCATATTCAGTTACATGTGCAGATGTTATGACTGCATCCAGCTTTAGGAAGGATAAAATTGGAAAAAACTATTATTATGTCAGCTGTAGGAGGTATAAAATTGAAATTGACTAACATTTAACAGAAATCTGGATATAATTACCCATTGCTGATCAGCTTAGGCAAATGGACCAAATTAAAAATTCTGAATGCATTTTCAGAGAATCATTGTAGTGGGTTGATAATAAAAGTAATCTATATTTGCATATTCTTTACAATATTTAAAATTATTAAAAACACATTTACTGTTTTTATAAGCTCCTGTCCAGAACCAGTAGGTATTCCTTAAGGAATAATGAGAAATATATTCCTCTAGGGAGGTGTACAGAATTCATCATAGGATTGCAACTCCCAAATCTTTTTCCTGATTTGGAATTTTTCTGTTCTTGTTGTTTTTAATAATGTGATCTAGTAGAAGGTAGGGATAATGTAGGTAGGCTCAGTCAATGGTCTGATACTTAAAAATAAGACTAAATTAACATTTGTTATTCAATTTAAGGTCAGCTGAAGTAAGCATGTCACTGTGTTAAATAGAATACTAATATTGATATACAGTGTTTCGACTTGTATTAATTTTTAGAGATAAGCTACCCAAAATCTGCCTTCTGGTAAATTAATCATTCTAGGTTATTATTCTGTTGCCAAGTCTAGCCTCCTTTAGACTGAAGTTAATGTTATTTAAACAGGCAACTACTAAAAGGTATTCTTGGATGAAACCCACACTTCCAGATTCTATCTCTGATGAGTGTTGTAAACTCAGTTTCTCCCTTTTATTTATTTATTTATATTTATTTATTTTGTCAAGTACTTATTGGTAATATACATAGATATAACATTGTTTATATACATAAGATGGGTACTGATAAGAGGGAACATTAGGACAGGGACGGTAGGCACACTGGTGCACTTATGCAATATCCTTACTGACCTCTTAGGAATCGGGTGAGGTCAACAGTGGACAGTCTAAAGGTAAAGTTTTGGGGGTTTGGTGACGAAACCACAGAGTCAGGTAGTGAGTTCCAGGCATTAACCACTCTGTAGCTAAAGTCGTATTTTCTACAGTCAAGTTTGGAGCGGTTCACTTTGAGTTTGTATCTGTTGTGTGCTCGTGTATTGTTGTGGTTGAAGCTGAAGTAGTCGTTGACAGGAAGGATGTTGTAGCAGATAATTTTATGAGCTATGCTTAGGTCGTGCCTAAGGCGACGTAGTTCTAAGCTTTCTAAGCCCAGGATTTCAAGTCTGGTTGCGTAAGGTATTCTGTTGCGAGTAGAGGAGTGGAGGACTCTTCTCGTAAAGTATATCTGGACACTTCCTAATGTATTTATGTCCGATATGCGGTGTGGGTTCCAGACAGATGAGCTGTATTCAAGGATTGGTCTGGCGAATGTTTTGTATGCTCTGGATAGTAGTGTGATGTTTCCGGAGAAGCAGCTACGTAAGATTAGGTTAACAACTCTTGAAGCCTTTTTAGCGATGTTGTTGCAGTGAGCTTTGGCACTTAGGTCATTTGATATGAGTATTCCAAGGTCTTTGACAGAGTGAGGGTCATCTGCAAGGTCTTGTCTATTCAGCTTGTATTTGGTGTTCTGATTTTTTTTGCCAATGTGTAGGACAGAGCATTTGTTGGTTGAGATTTGGAGTTGCCAGATGTTTGACCATTCTGACACAAAGTCAAGGTCTTTTTGGAGGGTAGCAGTGTTGTTGGTGGTGTTGAAGAGTTTTACATCATCGGTGAAGAGAACGCAGTCACTTGTAATGTGATCGCAAAGGTCATTTATATAGAGTATGAAGAGTGTTGGTTCTAGTACTTTTATATCCTGCCTCCCTTTGGAGTACAACTGAGATGACCCAGCCACTCGGCTCTGGACTTCTATTATTTTTTCCAGTACTTGTGAGTGCTCAGCACTGACAATTTTAGCAATGCTTTGGCTTTTTCCATGCAGAAACTCTTTCTAGTTGTCCTCTGCTTCTCTAGACCTATTGAGCAAATGCTTATGAATGCACACCCTGGAAGAGACTTCAAACAAGGAACTATCAGTTAGAAATGCTATTACATAGTACTGAGATAAAAAGGCCAGGAGAGACATGATGTGGACCAATTTCCCAAAGACTAATTTTAGCGTTTTGAAATTCCTGAATTCCGTTGTTTTTTTTAGAGAGAACATATGCATTGATACGAAACAACTGTACATATGTCATGACAAGTAGAAGGTTTTGGAAGGTGAACTATGATGGGAAGGAAAGACAATAAAAATTGACAAAATGTCAACAACATCCATTATTCAGAATATTTATTAATTTGTAAAGTTTGCTGATTTTTCTGGGTCTTTGAGGTTAGATGGGTTAGAAGTAAATGAAAGTAAGGCAGATAAAACATGCTGATGACACAAAGATGACATCATTGTTTGGATGCCACATGAAATATATTTTGTCGCAGATAAAATGTATGGCAAATGAATTTATAAAAATATTAAATAATTACAAGATTGCAACATTCAAATCAAATATAAAATTTTCCTACTCCGGGTTCAGCAACACACGGCTCCGGACCTGCATGCGGCTCTTTCGTCCCTCTGCTATGGCTCCCTGTTGGGTGATTCCACCACTGGCTGCCCTGCTCCTCGCCCTCCCCTCCCAGTCATTCCTCGTCTAGCCTGAGAAGATAAGGGCGACTGCGGGGATATAGAAGCAGCCAGGGCTGATTCTCCGGCACCTCATCTCTTGCTGGCACTTCTTCCAGCCCTTGTTGGTACTGGGCGTGCCCTTGGTCACTTGGGGAGATGCGTAACCAGCTCTCTGCCCCGAGACTCTGGCCTGACCCAGCCGTGACCGACGCCAGCCTTGCTAACATGAGGGCTGGTGAGGTGGGAATGGGATCCAGGCGGAGGGGATGATGGAAAGGGGGATGGGCCCGCAGCGCCCAGCCACGGCTTTAAACTGCCTGGAGGATGCTTTTCAATCAAAGCTGGTGGCGGCACTGCTCCGCTGGAGGAGTAAAGAAGCTCAGGGCAGCAGGAAAAGGGGGCTGGCCCTGCTGAACCTCGCCCACCCACCCTGGCGGTCAGGCTCGAAAAAAGTCAATGCCTTCGCCAAAGACACTCACCCATCAGCCAGTCAACTTGCCTGCCCTGTGCGCCTTTGCTGCACTTTGTCCAAGCCCGGCCGCTCACTTTAGGAGGGTCTCCCCGCTCATGTGCACCCTTCCAGCCCCACCACAGCCAGCCAGGGGGTCGCAAGAGGAGAAGGAGGGGGAGGAGGAAGAGGGTCATCTTCGGGGAAGCCTCCGCCGCGGCTTGCACTCGTTCCTCAGCCAGCCCGGATTTCCAAAAAGTTGCCAAGACGAAAGAAAAGGAGTACCGAAGAGCCCCAAGGAGAGCTCGGCTTTCCGAGAGAGAGGAGACACAGAGAGAGAGGGAGAGAGAGACACTCACAGAGAGAGACACACACAGAGAGATACACACACACATAGAGAGAGAGAGAGAGAGAGAGAGAGAGAGAGAGAGAGAGAGAGAGAGAGAGAGAGAGAGAGAGAGAGAGACATAGAAACACACACAGATACAGAGAGCCGGGGACATAGGGACAGAGAGAGATACACACACTAGAGAGAGGGGGAGATAGAGAGCGAGGGGGGGAGAAAGACATAGACACAGAGAGAGAGAGAGAGAGAGAGAGAGACAGAGGGGAAGAGAGGGAGAGAGACAAAGAGAAACAGAGAGGGGAGAGAGGTGGGGAAGATAGGGAGAGGGGGAGAGAGAGACAGATATAGAGATACAGAGGGGGAGAGAGGGGGATATATACAGAGAGAGGGAGGGAGGAGGGGGAGAGAGAGATACAGAGAGGGGGAGATAGAGAGAGAGATACAGAGAGGGGGGAGATAGAGAGGGGGAGAGAGACAGAGAGAGGGAGAGAGAGAGAGATGTCAAAAGTGTTTTGTGGTTCTCTGCCCTAATCACCAGCTGGGTATGTGTGGCTGGGGGGGGGGTGTCATGTGACTGGGTGGGAGTCAGTGATGTCAAGTTTGCCACACCCACCCAGGTTTTGTGGCTCCAGGTGTTTTCTTTTCTGTGGGAAATGGGTCCAAATGGCTCTTTGAGTGTTTAAGGTTGCAGACCCCTGTCCTACTCTGACTTCTGTTATCAACTAATGATTTGTGAACTAAGGATGAAATGTGTAAACTGATAATAAAAAGTAAGGTACTTTAACTAAATTTTAATGTCAGCCTTAAAAAATTTAGATCACTCTGGTTTATGCTAAATCAAAAAAGAGAACTCTTCTCAGAATGTTGATATTGTTACCAAAAAGAAAATAAATCTCTTATTTATTTATTTATTTATTTTGGTTTTCTTATATGCCGCCCTACTCCCGAGGGACTCAGGGCGGCGTACAGTCTGGTAGACTGACTTGATAGCTCTGTTCGTTAATTAAACAAGAGTTGTCTCATTTTTTTTCATGAAACAGCAATTAACTAAATAATGGGAAAGATGTTTATCCTCCTCTGAATGCAATAACAAAGGTATAAATCAGGAATGGGCAACTATCTTGGCCTTAAAAATTATATAGGATGTTTAGCACTGGGTTATAGCTGGATACATATCCATACATCATAGAGGTGTCAGGAACAAGCAACCAATTGGGCTTTCCCCTCCCCTCCTTCTCCCTGCTCTATCAATGTTCGAGCCACTACAACTTTTTAAAAGACATTGCTTTTGGAAATGTCAGCAATCATAGTATTTCAGTTCATAATTCAGAAGGATCATTAGCTTTATAACTGAGATAGGTCAGTAATATTCTGACCGCAGAATCTTTGAGAAACTGGGTTACCTAAGAAATTGGGGAAAGTAAATTGTATGGACCCAGTGTTTACAACATTTTTAGAACAAAATTGTACATTTTGAGTGTATGTCTAATATGTATTACATAATTTAATTTAATTTTTCAAGATATAAATATTTTAATATAGGGTTACTTACTGTTTTTAAAAAATACTGCTCATCAGTGTATGCAGGTAATCCTCGACCTACTATCGGTCGCTTAGTGACTGTTTCAAGTTACGACAGATTTTGAGAAAGCTACTTATGACTCAGATTTGAAGTTTCCCTGGTGGTCGCATGACTGCAATGTGATGACCATGCCTAATTTCAATTCTTTCTTTATGATACAAGACATGCTACCACATTCTCAGAAAATGCCTCATCTCTATACTGTGGACAGCTTGTTCATATCATGTAAAACAAGCGTCATCTCTGTCAAAGGTCTGGAGAGTGTGCAGTAAACTTTTTTGCAAAAAGCAAATTTCTGAAATGGTTATTACAAAAGAGTACACTTTGATCTCCTCAAAAAGGAAAGGGTTAATTAAGTGGGTATATTTATTAGACTTCATTCTTGTGACCGAATGCTCCAAACTTGCTTCTTTAATACAGAAAGATCTATATCTTTAGAATAGTGCTTTCATAGTAAGTTATTAAAAAAAACCAATAAAACATGGGTTGCATACTTATTCATACAGCTGCAACTATACTCTGAAGTTAAAAGGTCTTTGTTAAAGTCTCTCTCCCCCCACAAAAAAGCTAAAGAATGCTACACTTTTAGAACAACATTCATCCTATAGTAATATATTTAAAAAGGCAAGCAAACCGAAATACATAATTTCAAATTAATCAAATGTATAGCAATGCAGATTTAATGCAAATCAAACCAGGTTCTAGGGAAGCTATACTCACATACTCTGTATAAATACAAATACTGTTAAATTGTTGAAGTTTTTAGATACCCCATTGACTGTGAATGCACAAAATTATTTCAGTATCAATTAGATAGCATTCTGCAACTTGTTTCCTTCAAAACTTATTAAACTATAACCATTCATAATTCAAATCTGATCTGTGGTGCTGGTTAGTGTGATATTGAAATATAAAGTGTAATAAAGGAAATACTAGTAAAAAAAAGGAAAAAGGAAAAAATATTTAATTGAAAAATTGCGCTTACAGATTTTCTCATCTATATAAAAAGTACCCTTACTGGATTGGATTATGCTTTTGAACTGATTATTTGTGAAATATTTATATCCATATTTACATTTACTTTCCTGAAACTCATATTAGGAAGTAATCTTTGAAATTCCCCTGTTCTATTTGACACATTTATAAATTACTCTTAGCGCTGAAAATATATACTGTATCTGTATACAGGTTAAGTAAATAAGTTTGTATCTTGCTTTATTTTGTTTGGGCAATACATTTCCTCTGTTTTAGAAATACAAATGGCATACTTCAGCTGGCTTTCTTGCCCCCACCTGCATTATGGAAGAATATTGCAAATATATAGAAGTCTTCATTTTTATATTGATCTGTTTTCATCATATCTATAGTAGAGCCTCAGATTTTTTCAAGGACAAAAAGTGGTCTAATATACTTTAATCAAAACAACTAATAAATATCATATAGTTTAAAAGAAAATATAATGTCTGTAGTATAATAATTCCATATTGTCAAATATGGAATTCTCTATGTCTAATGGATTTCAACTTATTTATAAGAATCTGGGGTATTTTTAAATCCAAGAGAATATTCCCCTCATTGGAACTGAAGAAAGGTCCTTAAATTCAAAACGTGTGTTTGCAGCTGATTTTTTTCTTAACTCTGGTAAATTTCTCAAGAGCACTAGCAAATATATACTGTAGATCAGGGGTCCTGAAACTACGGCCCGCAAGCCGGATATGGCCAACAAAGCCATTAATTCAGCCTGCGCAGGACCATGAGGCTGCCCCACCCACATCACCCCGCCCAGCCGCCAGCCCCCACCCTTCGGCCGAGCACAAGACTTATCTTCACAAGTCCCGTGAACTGGAACTGGAAGGTAAGGCCAACATTTTTGGCTGGTAAAGTGCTTCTGGAGATGGGGGAGGTCAAAAACAGACCCATTTTTTACCTCCCCAGCCTCCCCCACCTCCAGAATATATATATATATATATATATATATATATATATATATATATATATATATATATATATATATATATATATATATATATATATATATATATATATATATATATATATATATATATATATATATATATATATATATATATATATATATATATATATATATATATATATATATATATATATATATATATTCAGCCCCTCACTGGGACCATCCAGGCTGTTTTTTATATAGCCGACACACACTAATTTATATGTGTAGGATTTTTTGCTGATAAATGAAAATAAAGGGAGACTATTATAGATCTATTTCGAGCTTATTTTGCTCTCGTCAGATAGCCATATGGCTATCTGACGAGAGCAAAATAAGCTCGAAATAGATCTATAATAGTCTCCCTTTATTTTCATTTATCAGCAAAAAATCCTACATATATATATATATATATATATATATATATATATATATATATATATATATATATATATATATATATATATATATATCACACACACACGCGCGCACACACACAGACAGAAAGAAAGAGGGAGAGAGACAAGAGACAGAGAGAAAGAGAAACAAGAGACAGAGAGAGAGAAAGAGACAGAGAGACAAGAGACAGAGAGAGACAGAGAGAGACAGGGAGAGAGAGGGGGGAGGGAGGGAAAGAGAGAGAGAGAGAGAGAGACACACAGACAGAGAGACTTGTTGATAGTAAGCTCCTCGGGGCTGAGAAGAATTGCTGCAAAACTGAGTTTCCTGAAGTGGACCACTAGACTCCTAAACAACTTTAAAAACTATCTAGTAAAAAGAAAAGTCAACCAAAAGAGTGGCTAAACATCCTAGCATGTGCTTGATGTTGCAGTTCAGCTGGAGAATCATAGAAGTACTGAGTTCTAAAATTTCATGGATGCCTTTTGTATTTTGTATCTTATAATATTTTATAACTCAATAAAAACGTTAAATCTAAAATTTCATGGAAGCCTCGAGAAGCCTTTGCACACATTCACTGAAAGCATTAGTGGGAAGTTTTTACTTGCAGTAAAACAAATGAAGCAATCTAAAGAAAGTAGTAATGACTGAAATACTAAGTAACTGTCAAACTAAGCTGCAGTAATACTATAACTCTTCTAAGAAATAGAAAATAAATAAATAAAATAAAATAAGAATACAAGTTTGATTGTGAAACTTCACTATGCAAAATGACCACTGTTGCATAGAAAAAGGTTGCAGGAACTGGATATGTTTAGTTTAATCAAAAGAAGGACTAGGGAGTGACATGATAGCAGTGTTCCAATATCTAAGGGGCTGCCACAAAGAAGAGGGAGTCAGCCTATTCTCCAAAGCACCTGAAGGCAGGACAAGATGCAATGGGTGGAAACTAATCAAGGAGAGAAGCAACCTAGAACTAAGGAGAAATTTCCTGACTGTTAGAACAATTAATCAGTGGAACAGCTTGCCTCCAGAAATTATGGATGTTCCAGCACTGGAGGTTTTTAAAAAGAGATTTGACAACCATTTGTCTGAAATGTTATAGGGTTTTCTGCTTGAGCAGGGGGTTAGACTAGAAGACCCCCAAGGTCCCTTCTAATTCTGTTATTCTGTAAGAAATCAGGTTGCAAAGATTTCTGATTCTGTAAGAAATCAGATTGGGAAGATCAGGAATAATGCTTTAGAGCAGTGGTTCGCAATCTTTTCTTCACCACGCCCCCCATCGCGTTAAATACCTTTCATGGCCACGGACCATGGCCACAGACCCCCAAGACCTATCTCAAGATTTAAATCATAACATTTCTTCAAGTTTTGAGGACCCCCTGTGATGTCATTGCACTCACCCAAGGGTTCCGCGGATCACAGGTTGAGAACCACTGTTTTAGAGTATGTCCAAATATATGGCTAATGTTTGATTGGGAGCATGTGTAGAGCATTCTTTGTGGTTGCTCCTAGATTTTGGAATTTTATGATAATCTTTTTTACAATTTGTTTTACTTCTAGAAGACATTTAATCTATGGCTACTCAATTGTTAAGATGCTCAAGCAATATGAAAACATGCATTAAAATATAAAACCTTGTTTTGGATAATCTGGCCCAGCTGGCCTTTCATGTGTCCCAAAAGTGATACTTATTGCCACTGTAATCAAGTTCATCTTCTGTGTGCCCACCATCCTTTTCTCATTCCTACCACTTTCCCCAACATTATGAACTTCTCAAGGGAATTGCATCTTCATGTGTCCAAAATATGATAATTTGAGCCTTGTTATTTGTGCTTCAAGTACTTGTTCTATGGTTTGTTTGTCCAGCATCAAAACCAGTGGTGGGTTCCTACCAGTGCGGTCCACTCTATAGCACCGGTAGCGGCCCGCTGGTGACATCACAGTACCAGTGCGGTCGGTTACTGGTGCCTGGGCGCCGTCATTAAAAAAAATTTTTTTTAATTTTTTTAAAAAATTTATTCTGCGCATGCCCAGAAACCTGACAATTAAGTCTTTCCCCGTCCCTTCGCTTGAAAATAATAAGAAACTTGCATTTAACACTTTTCCTTTTCCTTTGCCTAAAGCTTCCCAAAGTGGGCGTTTTCCGAAAGCTTAACCTTTTATATTGTTAATTTTATACAGTTTTATATTGTTATTCTTTAGACGAAAACATTGAGGACTGTTAAAAGATACTGTTCTTTTAACAGTCCTCAATATTTTCGTCTAAGGAATCCATGACTGAAACCAAAAATGCTGTATGAGACTTGCTTGTCTTTTAACTATAGCATTTTCTGCATATAAAGGTTGCTGTTTTGCCATGGTGTAACACGGACTTTGTATGCAAAGCTTTTCATGTAAGGTATAAAATAGCAAAAATAGTAGTAACATCTCTCTGAAATAACTAATATATGACTGGCAAGCCATGTCCACCCGATCACATGGCTGGCAAGCCACACCCACAAAATAAGCCACGCCCACAGAGTGGTAGTAAAAAAATTAGGAACCCGCCCCTGATCAAAACAACACTTTTGGGACTACATTGAATAGTAATATGATAACTAAACAGATTTCTTTAGTTGGGAGTCTTTAAACCTTACCATAGAAATGGGGTAAACACTTTCAAAGGATACTTTATATTTTGTGTGGAATATTTTATCTCTCTCTCACACACACACTTTGAATATATTTTCAAAACCTCAGTACATTGTTTCATATATTTCTATGGGATTATTCAGTTGTGAAGGTATTTGTGGTTATATGGGTGTTATTTATAATTTGGTTTTAAGATTTACTTTAAACTTCCCTGATCATCTATTTGCATTGGCTCTCGTGTGTTTCTAAGTACAGCTTTAAATGATGGTCACTACATTTACATAGGTGGGGCCTGGGTGTTGAAGAGACTGCTTTTTCCATGAAGATTCTGCCCACTAACCTGGAGAATTGGGGAGAGTGTGCTGGAAGTTTCCTTTCAGTGTTCTGTTGTGAGAGGGAAACTGAACCACAAATATTTTCTATGCAGAGGCCCCTCCTCTGAAAGAACAGGCTGGAGATCAGGGTAGGCCATATGATTTTACAAAAGTTAGTAAGGACTTCAGTGCTGTTTGTATTCATTCACCTCAGAATTGTTATATTTGATTGCCATTAATTGATTTATTGGATTTATATACTATCTTTATTTTGTACACCTAAGGCGGCCTACACGGTCCTCTCTCCTGTTTTCTCCCATAATAACCACCTGCGATGCAGGTAGGGCTGAGACAATGCCTGGCCCAAATTTACCTTGACTGGTTCTGTGGCTAAGAGAGGACTAGAACTATCACTCTCCTGATTTCTACTTTAGATAATAACAACCAATGATCGTCACAACCGATGCTTTCCACCATCTAAAGTCCTTTGGGATTGGGATGATAATAAATATTTGATGGGTAAGATATGAATATAAATAGGAATGATTAAAAATGCTTGTTTTACATTCATGATAAATATTTTTTTGGAACTGATTTTAATTTTACACACAAGACAATGTTTTTAGTTTGGCAGATTTGCATGCCTTGTTAAGTAACAACCAACTGAAACAGAGTAATAAGCAGTCACAAATTGTTTACAGGATGCAGCTGCAATTCATCTTTTTCAAAAACTTTATTTTGATTTAATTGTTTTCATGTTTACAGAGAATATGGTGACGCAGCTGGGAGGGGGAATACAATTCCAATCAAACCGTGGGACTCCTGAAAGGCATATTACAAATATTTTTTAAAAAAAATGAATTGTGGCTCTAATAAATGAGTTCATAAAGAGTTTTTCTTAACTGGTAATAGGTAAAATAAATGGGTATGTAAAGCAGGCTGAGAGCCCCTTTTAGAGTGGACAGTTAATAGCACTTAGACTTAGCACTTAGACTTATATACCGCTTCATAGTGCTTTACAGCTCTCTCTAAGCGGTTTACAGAGTTCAGCATATTGCCCCCAACAGTCTGGGTCCTCATTTTACCCACCTCGGAAGGATGGAAGGCTGAGTCAACCTTGAGCCTAGTGAGATTTGAACAGCTGAACTGCTGAACTAGCAATCAGCTGAAGGTCGCAATGCTGCTTTTAACCACTGCGCTATCTCAGCTCCTTAACACAGACAGAAGGTAGAATAGGTACCGACATCACTATTTGTTCCATATGGGGAGCAGGAATTGGTTTCTGGTTTTGTTTTACTGCCAATAGTTGTATTACACCTGCTAAAGGCTTAACACTTCTTTGGGGAGATATTCCAAATTAAAAATGACAAGCACTGTGGGACAGTCACCATTTTGCAACTACATTTTGGTAGCAAAAACTGGAGTTCTTGAGTCTATAAAAGTACAGTGAAGGACATTTATTAGTGAGATTTATATACTGCCTCACAGTGCAAGCACTCTCTAAGCGGTTTACACCAGTAAGCAATGTATATTTACATTGCCCCCAACAATCTGGGTCCTCATTTTACCTACCTCGGAAGGATGGAAGGCTGAGTCAACCTTGAGCCGGTGAGATTTGAACCGCTGACCTGTGGATCACAGACAGCTAAAGTGGCCTGCAGTACTACACTCTAACCGCTGCGCCACCTCGGCTCGACATGTCTCTTGAACTACTGTTGCTTATCTCTGGTATAAGTGGCAAGTGTATACTGCACAGATTTGCTTCTGGAAACCTCTTTCCATATTTTGCCTTTTTAAAAGTCACAGTCCTTTGCTGATTTTCTGTCATTACTTTTTCCATTCCGGCCAGCTGAAAAAGATGTCTATATATCCATAACGTGACATTCTTCAAACAACTCCACTTTAGGAATCTTGCCTTAAACTATAGCTGCCCGTGTCTAGTAAGTTTATAACAGACAAGCAGAAGCTGCTGTTTATCCCAAAGCAGTTTATTTGCATGGGTGTTAAATAGAAGCCATGATAAAAGAAAAGGAAAATTAACCACTGTGTGGGGCTGTCCTTGTTATGTAATTAATGGGGGTGGATAAAGGTACAAAGTGAACCTGAAGCAAAATTTGTACTAGAGCCACACCTCATTGATGTTTTGTTGCTTAAGCCTATAATAATGAGGTATTTATTTCACATCTGTATACTTCAAAGTATGTATTGCTCATACTACTTTAAAATAACAAAGATGATACATTGTGTTGTTGTAGTACAAGATGTACTTTTTAAAGTGGGCATAAGGTAGTGGGCATGTTTCTTAAGAATGTATTTTAACAACTACTGAATTATACTGTATAAGCAGCTGCTTTACTATTGCCTCTTGTTTATTGGTAAAACACAGAAATAGTATCTTTAGTGTAATTATTAGAAAAAAAATACATTGTGTTATTGAATAGCTCAAATGGATGCCATATGTTTACCTTTGTTGGTATGAGTCTTGGGGAGTAGAGATAATGAAGGAGCTGCATTTGAATTCCCAGGAAGCCTTTGTGGTGACGTGGGGATGCCTCCAAGCTATATTAAGAAGTAGAAATGGTATTTTTGGCACAGGTTTGGAAACCAATCATTGCGTTAGAATGTTCTAACATATTTACTTAGTACTGTCACACAGTCCCCTTGGACACAAACAGGAAATTTTGACATCTTCCAATTTCCAAAGCAACTTAACTACTTCAAAATACAAACTTGGCACACTGGTAAGGCACATGTGTATTCCAAATTGAAATCATTCCTCTCTTTCACCATGCTTTACTGAATCTTGTTACAATCCAAGCTAAAGCACCTGCTTACCTGATTTTGAGGGTCACAAGGAAAACAGCAGGGGGAGAGAGCCTTATTGTAATGCAGCACAGTGTTCTTGCATATTCCAGGGAGACAGCAGAGTAATGAAGAAATGGAGAGAGGGTGCCCTCTCCTTCTCTTTACTGCCATAGGTGCAATGAGTACTCGTCCGTCACAACTACCAGATAATGACAGGTGAAGTGAGGGGAACAGGATTACGGATACATTCAGAACTCCAAGGGAAAATGTCCTCCAGGACTATGCAGCACACCGATGCAACATGCTGCATTAGCCAGCTGTTAAGAGAAAATAATGCCTGCACTTCCACTTCTCAGGACCTGCCATTTTTCCTGGCCCCACCCCTTTGGCATTTTCTTATGCAATGAATAAATACAACTTAAGACTTGCCCAAACTAGCATATTGCAGTTTCCCCAAGGCATCTAAAACCTTCTCTTCAGCCATGTAGCAATAAATCCCCGAACTGACATGTTCAGGGCAATATTGCACATTGGAGGAAGGTTTCAAAACAACGCAATGCTTCTCCTTCTCCTAAAACCTTCCGTGAGCAGACCTTGATTCTAGACTGAAACTCTGAACTAAGCACTCCAGACTGGAATTTGGAATTCATGGCAATACTTTGTTGCTTATTGACAATAGTTAAATATGCTCTGGGTGGTACTGTCTTTTTCCACTGCTAAAATCAAGAGAATTGAATGTAGAGACCTGAAATGACATGATACTATTCTGGTCTCAATTTATGGTGGGAGTTCCTGATTCAAGACCAGATTTGTTCATAATCAGACATTCCCTTCTGACCAAATGGTGCCCACTTTCATAGCAAAGAGAAAAAAAATCAAAATACATAGTCATAATTAACATAATAGCAGCATTAAATATCACTAAATGACAATAACTCAATGACAATAATTTAACATATTGAGTAAGAGTTTCCCCTGTGACATACCACAGAAGCAAAAATTTGACTTTCAACAAGCAAGATACAAAGCATAGTGACTCTTTTCAACTTTGTTGTTGGAGAAGATGTTTGAGAATACTATGAATAGTCAAACAAACAAACAAACAAACAAACAAACAAACAAATCACTACCTCTCACTTGAGGTATAAATGATCAGGCTCAAATTATCATATTTTGAACATATTACTGAAGACTCCATTGAGAAGCCCATAATACTAGGAAAACAAGGGTCAAAGCAGCAAAGTGGATGGAATCAATTCCAATAGGTATACTCTTGGAAGATCTGAAGGGCCACATTTTTTATTTTTATTTATTTATATTTTACCTTTATTACTTTTACAAAAAAAATCAAGGTAGTGAACATATCCAACATACCCCCTTCCTCTTATTTTCTCTAAAACAACAACCCTATGAAATGAGTTGGGCTGAGAGAGAACAACTGGTCACCCAGCTGGCTTTCATGGCTAAGGTAGCACTAGAACTCATGGTCTCTTTATTTTTAGACTGATGCCTTAACCACTAAACCAAACTGTCTGTTACCCTGAGGACAATTCATCAAGAAAAGGTCTATGTGGTATCTAAGAGTCAACATTGACTGGATGGCATAGAATCCACAAATTAAAATACTGTATATGATACAACAGATGTTAATAGAAACTTAATTATTTTCATATTCCCTAAATACATAAGACTTTTATGTGTGTTGTATGAAGAGACTAATGTTTCTTTTTAAATATGAAGGGGGTATAAATTATTTAGAGTACAATGCAGGCTGCTTTATATGTTTATGCAGAAGTGGTCCCCCCCCATTCAATCATATTCAATTCTTGGAGACTGCCTGGAAAACTCCCTATACTTTTCTTGGCAAAATATTTCAGAAATGGTTTGCAGTTGCCTCCTTTCTATGACTGAGGAAAAGTGACTGGCCCAAGGACACTCAGCTGGTTTTGTTCCTCAAGTAGAACTAGAATTCACTGTTTCCTGGTTGCTAGCCTGAGGCCTTAATCACTACACCAAACTGCAGGTAGTTCTTGACTTACAACTGGTCACTTAGTGATAGTTCAAAGTTACAACAGACCTACAGTCTGGGGACTACTTGAATTTGAAGTTCCCATGGTTGCCGCCCCCTCCCCCCCAGTCCTGTGACTGAACATTGGGCACTTGGCAACCGGGCCGCATTTATGGCCATCTGCAGTGTCCTGCAGTCACTGAGCGTGTTTTATGACCAGCATTTGCTTCCAGTTTTCAGCAAAATCACACCCACAGTGAACGATTGGCTTGCTTAACCACCGCTGCAAAAAAAGATCGTAAAGTTTTACAACCATCAGAACTGCCAACTGTGATGAGGAGGCTCCATTGTGATTGTAAGTCACAATGTACCTATTCTCTATACTAAAGTAACAGTTATTTAATTTCAAAAACAAAATAATCATTAATAGAGATATTTTTAGTGATAAAGCAAATTTTTAAGAAATGATACTTTTAGATCATTAGGCTTCTCTCATTTTCAAGTACACTAACATTTAAGAATATCCCTCACATAAAAGCATTATATATATCATCTATTTTTAATAATGACTCCTGATTACAATTCTTCTGACTTAATAAGACACCAGAGTCCTGTTTTAAACGTCTTCAGACTACTTAGTGTAAAAAATAGGATCAAATATATCCTTGAAAGGTCTCTTACTATAGATACTGAAAGTGCATCCGAAGAACATTAATCCAGAATCAGAAAGAAGAATCATTTTCATAGCATCAGGTTCATTCTAGAAATGAGTCCATGCTGCGAAAGCCCAGAGATTTGTTCACTACATTAAGATCAAACAAGCTGCTTTATCAGTCTCAAGAAGGAAGCTACCATACAATAAAGTAATCTGCCAATAATAATATTTTGGCAAACAGGGACTAGAAAGTTGACTGTTGAACATAATGAAGAAAGATAATGAAGAGAACTTGCTTTGAAATGAAAGATTCCGGGTTTATACTCTGGAATCTCTTGGAAGGTACAAAAATGCTGGACAAAAGTGTTCCAAGTAGACTATTCAGGAAGTAGTGTCTACCTAGTTCATGATTTTTCTTTATGCAGAAAGAAGTAAAAAAAATTGCTTCTTATGTCCTTCTGCACAGAGAAATTAGTGATTATCATAGGATGGTGCTTTTGGAGGAGACTGGGGATTCCTTGCATTTAGCCTCACCCATGACATCAGTCAGCCAACCTAAGCAATTGGAGGCTGATCTGACTTCTCCACCAGCTCCGGTTCCCTTCTCTGGCATATTTTACCTAGCACAATAACTAAACCAACGTATGCAATTAAGCATCATTCAACAACAAAAACTGAGCTTGATATTTTAAGCAACAATACTGAAAAAACAAGAAAACAGACAATATTAAAAATGGAAGATTTCACTTTCAAAACTCAAAACTTAAAAATTCCTTGAGAACAAAAAAACTCTTTGTTCCAAAGAAGAAGTTAGACATCAGACAAATTTCTTTTCAGAACTTTTATAAATTGGGCATTAAGCCTCACTGGGTATTGGTATTGGTAATTTGTTAACCTAAAACTCTGGAAGATCTCCATCAATTATTTTTAAAATTAAGTATGGGCAGTGTTGAATTACTTCTAGAAAACTATATAGACATGTCTAGGTAATCTCCAGCAGTCAAACTGGACGTGAAAGAGCATTACCTTTTTATGGGCTGGAGTCTTTGAAGCTGGCGCTATCTGTTGATGCTGCATTCACAATAAATATAATAGTTCAAAAAATACCTATAATATCATTGGAAATAGAAATAGCATAATACTGTCTTTCACTATCAACTTGAATAACCTGTTCAGAAGTCCTTCCTTCTTTCCTTCCCTCCTTCTCTCCCTCTTTCTGTTCATTTGAGTATTCAAGGCAATCCATATTTTCATTTTAAAATATTTAAGAAGATACAACCTTCTTAAAAGTAATACCAGAATTGGCTAAAAATTAAAAGCTATTCTTTAAAGAAACTTGCAATGGTTAGTAGCCTAATTAGTGCATTTTGCACAAGACACTTTTCAAATATAACCCATGTAGATCATACTGGAATATTCAAGATAGAAAAGTAATCAAGATATGGTCATATACTGACACCATATTTGACTAGCGCAGGAAGAATTGAAATTGGCTATTGGTCATAATTCTACAAATGCCATACCAGGCATGTTTTAATCCAGTGCTAGTTGATGATATAAGAACAGTGCCAGGTGGTGGCTCTTCTTTTTCAGGGTGACAGGATGCTAGAATACTGATAGTTTCTTTGGCATTGGATGAACTAGTTAGTAATCACCATGCCAGTGGAATTTCATATTGCATGATATCCCCTGAATAATTTATGTAGATATTGAATGGAATGGGGGGGGGACGAGATGGAATCTTGTAGACCTTGGTGTCAGAGTCCCCCAGTATCAGTTTCTGGATATGGTCCAACAAAGATCACTATCCCTTTAAACCAAACCTAATCCCACCACATGATCTAGAAAGCACTGAAACAAACTAGGATAACCAGGAAAACAGGCAGAACCATATTCTGCCCCATCCACTCTGAGGTGTAGTTAATTAAAGTTAGCATCATATCACAGCAGAACACCTATTTGAAATAGATCAGACAATCAATATTAGCCAGAGGTGTCTAGTACATCCTTCTAAAAAATGTAATGTTTAAGTCTGGTTTAGAATTGCACAGAATTCCCCAGCTAAGGGAGAGTTGCTTCATTAAATGCTTTGTAACTGTTTCTTTTAGGCATTCATAGGAGCTGAACAAGATGGCAGCGCATGCGCAGGGCCGGAAACTCGGCTTCTGTGCATGCACAGAAGAAAAAATCGGCAAAAAATTCCTCCAAAAAATCCCCCCCAAAAAAAATCCCCCCCAAAAAAAGATGGCGGTGTCCACCGACTGGCACTGACAGAACCGGCTCTGTGACGTCACCAGTGGTTTGCTACCAGTTCTATAGAACCGGTGCGAACCGGGAGGAACCCACCTCTGGTCAATAATGTCAGTTGGTAGCACCAGAAGACCCAGTTACTGTATCTGCTTATTACTGTTTTGATGCCAACAGTCTCCCACTATAATCACTGCCAATGTCAACTATTAGAAAGAGGGATAACTTTGTTTTTAATATGACATCAATGAGAATAAAATTATTTTTATATCAGTTTCATTCCTCTCTCTAAATAATACATGTTCCTCTTTGCAATCTGCTTTATATAACACTTTAATCAAATTATCATATAATTTTGAGGAATATTGTGTGTAAAGTCTTTTTATGTGAAATATGTTTTCAGTCTATTTTGTGCCAGCTGCATTTGGGAACAATACATGAGACAATACTTTATTTTTATTCCTTATAGACTAAGTAGCCAAAAGCCATAATAGTGGAGGCATAGAACTTTTCTGTTTGGTGTGAAAAGCTGGCATTGCTGGAATATATCTCTATGGATGCCAAAGGGAGATAGATTTAGTAGGCATGGTTTATTTAAACTGATCTGTCATCTACACACTAGTGCTCCACACCCCTTTTCATTTGTATTGAAAAGGTGATTTCACACCTTTGTATCAGTAAAGTGATGGTTTAGTGATGTTAAAACATGATCTAAATTGCTAGTGTGGAAAGTGCTTGTTTATTTCTTAATATATTTGTTTCTGTGGTGTGAGATATTTGACTAAAATGTTAAGACAGCATCACATTTCTTTCAGGCTAAATATGCGATTAATACAGTTTATACTATAGAGACTGTAGAGCCTACCTAAATGCTTTTAAGTTTGCACAGGAACATTAGAATGTATTGTAATAAAAAATAGTATAAAAACTTTCATGGGAGGTAGAATCATACTTGAGATAATGATCCCTAAATAATGTAGTATAAATTTAAGATAGTGAGATCCAGTTTCATACAGGAGTTAAAGACATTGTGCTAGAAACTGGGAGACTATGAGTTCTAGTTCTACGTTAGGCACAAAATCAGTTGGGTGACCTGTGATCAGTCACTCTTTCAAAAGGCAAGGGCAAACTACACCTGAAAATGTCAAAAAACCTGCAGGGACTTGTTCAGGCAATTGATTGGAATCAAGATTGACTTGCAAAACAAACAAAAAATGATCCTATAATTTGGGGAGTGGAACTATTTTTACATAATGTCATAATGAAACTCTTTGTCATTAGACTCTTTCATCTATATCAGGGGTATCAAACTCGATTTCATTGAGGGCTGCATCAGGGTTGTGTTTGACCTTGGGGGGGGCGGAGGGGGGGGGCAGAGGGGACGGGGCCAGCTAGACGTCACTCGTGTCTGGGGCAGCTTTGGTGGCTCGAGTGCTCTGCCAGGGAAAATGGGCTCCCGAGCTCCGTTTCCAGCTTCAACAGCCTTCTGCAACTCTCTGCCAGCGAAAATGGAGCCCAGGAGGGCCACACGCAGCCCTCGCAAGCTCCGTTTTCAGCTGCGATGGCCTCAGTTTTTGCTGGCAGAGGTACCGTGGGCCTGTCCTTTGCTATTTCCAGGGCAGCCCCGTGGGCCAGATCTAAGCACCCCACAGGCCAGATCTGGCCCCCGGGCCTTGAGTTTGACACCCCTGATCTATATCAAAGGATATTCTAGTGCGGGTAGTCCACATATGGAAATCAACGATGGCCATTGATTAGGAAAAGATTTACTTATATTCCAATACTAAATGAGGCCCGTATTAAACAATGCTTGGACTACTAAACAATTGCACTTATCTCATATGGTAGTAAGATAATGCTCAAAATTTTGCAATCCAGATTTCAACAATATACGGAATAAGAACTGCCAGAAATGCAGGTTAGATTGAGAAGAGGCAGATGTTACATTGCTATCATCTGATGGACAATGGCTCTACATGGGGCTACCCTCAAAGAGTATCCGGAGACTGCAACTGGTGCAAAATGCAGCTGCGCAAGCTGTGGTGGGTGTTCCGAGATACACCCACGTAACACCTATTCTCCGCCAGCTGCATTGGTTGCCCATTAGTCTCCAGACCCAATTTAAGGTGTTGGTTTTGACCTTTAAAGCCCTACATGGCTCAGGGCCAGGTTACCTTCGGGACTGCATCCTACCTCATACCTCCCTAAGACCGGTTAGGTCCCACAGAGTTGGTCTCCTCCAGGTCCCATCAGCCAAACAATGTCGGTTGGCGGGACCACAGGGGAGAGCCTTCTCTGTGGGAGCACCATCGCTCTGGAACCAACTCCCACCAGAGATCCGAACTATCCTCCCTCTACTGGCCTTCCGCAAAGCCGTAAAGACATGGCTCTTCCGGCAGGCGGGGTGAAGAAGATCAAATTCCTCCATGGATGAATGTTTTTTTAAAATTATGTAATTTTTAAATTGTTTCTTATATATTTGTATTTGTTCTTATTTTTGCTGTACGCCGCCCTGAGTCCTACGGGATTGGGCAGCCTATAAGAACTTTTAATTTAATTTAATTAATTAAATTAAATAATGGAAAAGGTAAAGGAGTTCTAAAAGGCATATATTTTTGTTTATTTGATTATACTAAGGCTTTCAATTATATATCCTATAACTGTGAATAGCTCTTCAAAAATGAGTTACTGGGTCACTTCCATCTGCCCAATGAAGAATACATATAATGATCAGGATGTGACAAAACAGAACTAAATGGTTCAAAATTTAGCAAGGAATATGCCAAGATGGTATAGTATTACCTTATTTATTTAACATAAAGAACATAAAAGAAATGTCAGAATGGGAGAGACATGAACAATCTCAGATATATTATGATACCATTTTAATGGAGGGAAATAAGGAAGACTTAAGGAATTATTGGTTGAAAATGAAGAGTGCAAAAGCCAGGATGTTGCTGAATACTTTAAAAAGTGTGTGTGTGTGTGGGGGGGGGGAATCGAAGATTAAATCAAAAGCAAAAAACAAAAGGACAAAGTTGCTCAATACTGTCACTGTGATGAGATGCTATCATTAAGGGCATAAGCATGAATTACAAGAAACAAATTATTACTGATAGACAATCCTGATAAAATGGTGTCATTTGTGCCACAAAGAATTGGATGTCACTGAACAACACCAAGGGTTTGTTCTATTGCTGAGTTAAAGTGCTATTCCAAAGTTGGCACAAAATGGTGCTATGCCCGTTGCCAATCATATACTCACCCAATGGGTCCTCTCTGAGTGTTGTTCTGATTTTCTCTTCTGGCTTTGCTGCTCTTTTTTTTCAGTACATCACTATACAGGTGCGGAAATATTCATCTGTTGTAGGGCTGCCACAGAAATGTAAAGGGACTGACGGTGCCTGGACTTTTCTACTTAGTTTGTCTGCCTCTCCTTTCATATCTTATTTTGCCATATATCAAGCGGATTGTTATAAAATAAGAAACAGGAAGGTGTATCTTGTTATATTATTTCATCATGGAGGCTGGATTGCCCTGGTTCTAATGTGGCAGAATACAGAGAAAACCACAGGGGTGCATGGAGGGCAACTGAATAGATATCCCAAAAGACCTTTGGCTCAAGAAAACACTTTTTGGACATAAAAATGTTGAATAATTGATCAGTATGCAAAAGATGTGGTTGAAAGTAGAAGTCTACAAAAACTAAAGAGGGCAACTCAAGGCCTGTATTTGAAAAATAACATGCTGAGGGGAATAATAACAAAATGCATTCATGAGTTCAAAACAGAGAGGCGAATTATCGCCAAGGAAATGGACAGGCAATGGAGGGAACTAGGTGGATATATAGTTGCTTTATCTAAATGTTTATCTAAAACATTTCTAAATGAATGGTTGCTATTACGGCTTCTGCTATTATCATACTACTGGCCAGGGAGGCCATAAAATAGTGCTTGTATTTGAGTTTTGCAGATTGGAACTGAACTCATTCAACCATTTTAGCTGTTTGGTTTTGATGATTTTATTGGGGGGAAAATCAGTACTAGATAAACATAAATTAATGTCATCAGTTGAGAAAAAGTGGATTAAAGGATTTAATAAAGGGCAAAGATGAGATGGTGGCATGTATTCAAATGACATTTTTATGTGTTCATTATTTCACATTCAAATTACTTTTCTGGAAATATATACTGAACTTTGTTTTAGTAAAGTTGAGTATTTCTCATAAGAAAAATGATCCTGGCAGCATTTTGGAGGGAAAAGCCATCTGCATGAGGAAACCTGATTTATTTGGTTCAGTTCAACCAATTCATCCATTTTATACTTGAAAGTTGGGCAGCATCAACTTTGGACAGGTACCATCTTGGAAGGGCAAATTCTTTGAGGTGGGATTGCTGTTTTTAATGGTTTACAGCATTTGGTCTAGAGGTCCAGTCCTCATTTGTTTTTTCCCTTTCTCTGGTTTTGTCTCCTCCTCCTCTTGTCCTCATGGTGGCCTCCCCTCTTGTTGCCTCCTGTTTCTTTCCCACCCATGGCAAAAGATTTCTTTCTTTTTTAACGCAGGTTACTTATCGAGGACAGGCATCTCCTAGTGTTTCCATCCCCTTGCCGGTTCTCTTTCGGCATATTCTTACGGAGACAAACACATGAACGAGGCTTTCTCTTTCTCTGTCCGTGTGATCTCCTTCACTCCTAACGTGCACGATCCGGTTTCAGCCCAGCCGAAAGGCGCGCTGGGTTATACACTTTCCCGAGCGCCGTCTCTAACTCGGGTTGCTGCTGAACGCACCGAAGTCTGCGGAGCCCCCACTTGCTTTGCGCTCATAAGAGGAGCGTTCCCGCCGGCCCGCCCACCCACTCACCCACCCACCGTTCCTGCTCTCTCCTAGCATTTCAAGCGCTTCTATCTCTTTCCACTCGCTCCACAAAAGTCAGCGGCTCGATCTTCCTGCGTTTCCATCCCGGCGCTAAATTGTAAAGAGGGGAGATTTCCCCCTCCGCCTCTTTCTGCAGCCGCCACCGCCACCGCCAGCCTCACTGGCCCCGCTACTGCTGCTGCTGCTGCCGCCACCATCATCTCCCTCCTCCTCTGCTTCTCCTCCTCCTCCTCCCCTTCTCCTCTCCTTTTGGCAACACCAGGACGTCCGACGTGGTGGTGGTAGGGGTAGCGGTGCTGCCGGTGCTGCCGTGGGGTTGCGAGAGGACGTGGTCGCCTTTGAATCCTCCCGTTTTTCCAAGGTGCCTCGCAGAGCGCGAGCGGGAGCGAGCTGAGAGCCCGCGGAGAGGCTGAAAGGCAGCGAGGAGTCACGATGAGCGCACGAGGTGACGGAGCCGGGCAGCCTTCGACTTCTTCCGCGGCTGCCAAAGAACAACCTGCCACTACCGAACCGCCGAAGAGGGGACGAGGGAGACCCAGGAAACAGCCACAAGTCAGTACTTCCTCTAGCTAACCTAGAACAGAGCGGAGAGATGTGAGAGTCGGGCGCGCACGTGCCTTGGCAAGCTCCTCGGCATTGGTGGTGTGTGTTTGTAGATGTAAAAGTTTTGTGGCGGCCACACGGGTTTCTTTGCTCGCTAGCAACTGTAATGAATCGGCTCGGACCTGCAAATCCCACTGGCAAGGGGAAGGAGCGGAGAGAGAGAGAGAGAGAGAGAGAGAGAGAGTGCGCGCGCGCGTGCGTATGAAAGAGGGAGAAATGTGCGAGCGAGCGCGCGCGTTTGTTTCTTTTGAACTGGCAAAAACTTATCTGTGCCTTTATTGTGTGGTTTTACTCGGCTCCCGTCCCACCAACCAGCGCTCGCGGACTAGTTTCGAGCAAAGTTTAAATCTGAGCCTGTGAGCGGACTGAAAGGAAGAATGGGAGTCAGGGCTGTCTTCGCTACGTCTCAATCTTTGTGCCATGTGTCTTCTAGCTCGTCTCGCAGTGGCTGCTGCCACCTCTGGTCCCATCTGACTTCACCCCCTCCCATCGTGGCCGGGAGGGAGGGGGTCAGACTCCCCAATTGTGTGGTTCAAAGGGGGAGCCATTGTTGTCTGCGTGTTTACTTTGCATTTTATAGGATTGTTTGACTTCCTCGAGGTTTAGTCTGGTCCCCCTCCCGCCTCCCCTCCAGGAAACTGATTGCTCTGTGTGGGAAAGGGTGCTTCGGGGTTTAGGGCTGTTTGAGTGCTCGTGGAACATTTGAGTCCTGGGCATTCCCTTTTTTTCCCACGAAGTGAAACCCATAACTACTATGTGGTACATTTGGCAAAGTAAACAGGCTACGGGGATACCCGGGTCGTCCTACTCCCTTCAAGTCATGTGGAGAGAGAGAGATTCTCTGCGGATGCAACCAATTAAGGTTGCCGTTGTAGCGCTGCCTAGCCACATGGAGAACTTTTTCTGTTGTTGTTTGGGTTGGTTTCCATTTCCTCCGAGGCAGCTATCAGCAATAGGAGTTGCCTACTAAGTGCATTTAAAGCTGACTTCCGCGGCATATTTTTTTTTCATTCATTAGCATCAAACCACTTCCTGATCTGAAACCTGAAATGTAAAATACCTCGAAGTGGGGGGTTCCCTTAAATTTGCGGCACTGTTGGATGATCATTAGCTAGGACTTCACACCCTACTTTTCTCTTCACATCCCCAACAATAAAGCAATAAATATATTTGGGAAAGGGCAGTATAAACACACACACACACACACACACACACACACACACACACACACACACCTTGTATTACCTTTGTTAAACTATCGTGATTTCAGTGTTCCCTTTCCCCAGTTGTAGCAATATTTCCCATCATTGCCAGTATCAGTTTATTTTTGAAAGAAATGTGTGGTATTGGAAGATTCTTGTTTGAAAATGGAATATTTTATGAAATACACTGTACTCAGAAAAAAAATCGCTTCTCTCCCTGTCAGTGCTGAACATTATAACAATCTGGCTTGATATTTTTTGAAATTATGTCAGTTATAGTGCAGTGAAATTCTATGCATGCCTGCCCAGAAGTAAGCCTCACTGAATGCTGGGTTTTAGTCCCAGGTAAGCGTGTATAGGATTAGGGACTTAATTTCTTTTGCAACCTAAAGAATGCAGCATTGTTTTAAGATCCATTCACAACTGCACTTAATTAGTTGAAATTCATCCTGTAATCCAAATAAAATGTTCGATATTTGAAAGTGGGTGTTTTTTTTCTTTTAGTCCATATGATTCATTGAATAAACATTTGAATTCTGAAAACTGGAATCCTACACATTTAAGCAGTCTTCTGTTTATGATCAAACAGAAACCATTGGGGGGGGGGGGAAATATCTGAACAAAAACTGGTTTTATATACTCTGAATCTCAGTCACGCTATAAACTTTAAATTGTTTTCTCATCAGGCCAGAACATGCAGAGCCCCCACATACTGTATAATATATAGATTCCATTAAGCTAGACAAAGTGGATTGTAAACTACAGAAGAAAGCAAAGCACATTTTGGTAACTTTCATAACAAGAGAAAAAAAATGCCCTAAAGGTTCTTTAAGGTTGGAATCCCAGTCTCAAGTGATTATAAATGTATATTTAATAAACAATTATCAGGTGAATGGGAAGAGCCTCCACTGATTTGAATGACAAAACATAATCTTATTAGGTGTATTTGGTTGGGAAAATATATCTCTGCTATAATATCTGACATACTTTTTCATTGTTTTTCTATGGAGCTCAAGCTGCTATGGAGAAACGTTTTAATGCAGATAAACATTATTTCCATGTTATTTCCCTGATTAACATTCTCTTTCACTATTAAAGTTGAGTCACTTGTTGACATAAAACAAGTGTGGTGTGTATTTTAAGTTCTGTTGTTTGTATTTAGATTTCTGTTGAGTTTTTGGGGACAACAGTGTGTGTTCTGTTTTTAGGAACCTACAGGAGAGCCATCTCCCAAAAGACCAAGAGGAAGGCCTAAAGGAAGCAAAAACAAGAGTCCATCTAAAGCAGCTCAGAAGGTGAGAGTAGTCCAGAACAAAATATTTGCTTTCATTACCTCCTATTTTTTAGCTATTGTCTAAACAGTTTCACATTTAACCTTTGAACTGTGCAGGGTTTGGGCCATTTTAATAATATTTCAGGCAGGAATGTTGGAGGAGGATCTTGGACATATGAGAAGCAATCCTCCCCACCCCCCATAGCTTCTACATATGTTTAATTTCTAAATTCAGGATTTCACTATATATGAACTCTGTGTTTACTACTGTTAAATAAATTCTACTGTTGTTAGTATCTAACATTAAATGTTCATATTCTGAAAAAATTTAATATACTTAGGCAAATTATTACTCTAATGTTTTGTTAACTATGTAACTAAGCATGCTTGATTATTGATGGGTATCAGGATATATGTTTATATGCTCATCATCATCATCATCAGACATCAGGGTTGAATACCAGGCTGTCCTCTATATTCCTTGCTTGACTTAGGAAGTATATTTTGGGGAGGGGGGAAACACCACATTTTGAACAATTGCTGCATTCTGAATATTGTCAAGGGAAGGAAGCATGAATTGACAAGTTCGTGGAAGTAATCCACTTTGTCTCCAGACAAATTTTTATTTATTTAATAGATTCTAAATCATGGACATATGCATAGCATAGTGATTTGCTATTTACAGTTTATTTATAAGAATACTGCTGACCTCAGTTTTGAGTAAATTTGAAATGTCATGAATCATGTTTGGTAGACCAGTTGCTACCATCAGCGGTTTTCAAATACATCAGAAACAAAAACACAAATACTGTTATTGTTATACAGATGTGGCATTCTTCTAGTTAAAACTTGTTTTAGCACTTTTTTATATATGCACATTAGTTTTGATATTGTTAATGTGATATTATGAATTATCATAACAATCTATGATAAATGCTTTTTTTATTTAATTTTTTTAAAAATTTAGGGACCGACAATGTTTTTGTCTTTGTTTAATTTAGCTCCTTTATTCTTATTAAAGTTACCGTGTTTCCCCGAAAATAAGATAGGGCCTTATATTTTTTTGAACCCCGAAATATGGCCTTGGCCATATTTATTATCGGGGGGGCTTATTATTTTGGGGGTGCAGTAGGTGGCAAGTGTGGGACTGGATGTCCCATCGCCTCCGCCTCCCCTCCCTGTTCTTGGCACCGGCCAAGTGGCTGGCCCGCCGCCACCACCTCGTGGAGCAGGACTCTGCAAGGCTTGTTGTGCTGTTGCATGCACGAACTGCAGGACTGTTGCAAGCTTCATCATACCGGCACAGCTGGTGTAGTGCTGCCGTTCGTGCATGCAACAGTACAACAAGCCTTACAGACTCCTGCTCCATGAGGTAGCACGGTGGCGTGACGAGTCTCACAGAGACTCATTTCTGGCAGGTGGGACGTGTTGGGCCGTGAGACGCATGTCCTACCTGACACTTGTAGCTCTGTCACGTTCCTCGCTATTGTGTCCAGAGAAGCCCATTGTAAAAGAAAACTTCTCGCGATTTTAAACTTCTCGGACTCGTGAGAAGTTTTCTTTTACAATGGGCTTCTCTGGACACAACGCGACGGAGCTAAAAGTGTCAGGTGGGACGTGCGTCACACGGTGGGGCATAATTTGGGGGGGTAGGTGAGGCGGGGCAGGACAAGACGCAAGACGTGCGTCCTACCTGGGACTTGTAGCTCCGTCGTGTTCCTCAGAGAGAGAGAGAGAGAACAAGTGAGAGGCGGGAGCTCCTCTGGGCTCTGCCTACAGCAATTTGAAATGCGCTTCTCCCCGCGGTCCCCCCACCTGAGCGCTGACTGACCGGAGCGCCCGCCGGCATGCCCGGGAAGCTCCTCCACCTCGGGAGTCACTAGACGGGATGGCGATTGAGCCGGACTCTTCCTGGGCAGGGGAGCCTCGCAGGACCCTTGCCTGCACTCCCTTCCTCCTGCAGGCCCAGCTTACTCTTCCCAGGCACCCAGCAGCAAGACACCGGGCAGCCACACCAAGGGCAGCCCCGACAGATGCAGCTCGGCCAGCCCGGCCACGACCAGTGCTCCCTGCCCACAGCTGAGCTTGGCCTGCAGGGGGCTGGCTGGGGCCTCTGTAGGCAGCGGCAGCGAGGGCAGCAGGAACACCTGCAGCGCCTCAGCCATCCCCGCCGAGCAGAAGCAGCCGGCGACCAAGAGGCTGCGCAGGCGCGATGAGTCTCACCAAGACTCATTTCTGGTGGAGTTTGGAAGAGAGACAGATTTCTTGCGTCTCGTTTCTCCGCTGCCCCACCCCTCTCCACCTGGCACTCTCTCTTGTTGGCCGAGATCGGCAGGCCAGATTCGGGGAGCTGAATGCGCCGGGAAGAGAACAACATGAGAAATGGGCTCTCTCGCAGCACCTCCTCTCTCTCTTCTTCTCCTGAGTGGCAGCGGTGCGTCTGGCTCACCGAATCTGGCCTGCCAATCTCTGGACACACAGCTGCCACTCGGGAGAAGAAGAGAGAGAAGAGGCGCTGCGAGAGAGCCCATTACTCGCGTTGTTTTCCCGGCTCATTCAGAAGCTTTTCTTTACATTGGAGTTTCCCTGAAAAACCGGCCAAGAGAGAGTAAGTGGCGGAGAGAAGCCAGACGCTGGTAAGATGCGAGTCTTGCAGCCCGCCCCTCCCCATCCCCTGCCTCACCTGCCACCCCCAAATTGTGCCTGAACATCTTACCAACGTCTGGCAGCTTCACTGCTTCTCTTTCTCGGCAGGTCTTTGCAGGGAAACTCCTTGAAATGTAAAGAAAAATTTATCGCGAGTGCGAGAAGTTGTTAATTGCTCGCACTCGCGAGAAGTTTTTCTTTACATTTCAAGGAGTTTCCCTGCAAAGACCTGCTGAGAAAGAGAAGTGGCGAGCTGCCAGACTCTGGCAAGATGTTCGGGCACAATTTGGGGATGGCAGATGGGGCAGGGGATGCGTGTACATAGTTGGGGAAGGGGGTTTATTTTCGGGGGGGGGCTTATTTCAACGCATGTCCTGAAAAGCCCTGTTGGGCTTATTATCAGGACATGTCTTATTATAGGGGAAACACGGTATTAAAACTTTATTCTTTTGCCTTTGCCCCATCCCCTTTTCCTCCCCATTTTTGAAAATGGAATGTAAAATACTAAATATACTTCACATCTATTTAAAAAAATATTGTAGAAAGAGTGCAGATGAGCACAACAAAAATAATCTGTAACTTTAATCCCACCCCAAAGAGATTGCAGGTAAAGTGATATGCTAGGATTTTATAAAATTAATGATGGTATCAAGGAAATGAATAGGTTTCATACTGCTAAAAGTCATAATCTCGAAGTCATCCAATAAAATGGATAGAAGGCAATATAAGACAAGCAATGATTAGCCAGTGACGTTTCCTCTAACAAGATGTAGCAGTGACTACTAATGGGAATAGCTTTAATTAAAAATTAAATCAGCCTTCTTTATTTCTTCCCAGAATTTCATGACCATTGTCTTGCAGGCTGGGAACAGATATTCCATACCTATGGAGGGCACCAGGTGGGAAAAGACTGAACTTAAAAAAGGACATAGCTATCCATGGTGTAAATTACTCATTTTTTTTGGGTAAATCTGTACAACTGTAATCCTCCCCCCCAGGATTTCCCAGAGATCTCATGACAATTTCTGGAGGGTTTTCACATTCTGCTATAGGCTTTCCTTAGCCCATAGCTGGCCACTGTGGAAACAGAAAATTGAACTATATAAGTATACAAATCTTGCTGAGCCAAAATGTCCTCGACTGTACTTACTGTAAAGGAGCCTGCCCATTATGCTTGTACATTGTGATGGTTGTAATTTGGGTCACCCACACGATGGACCCAATTTTACGATTTTTTTTGTGATGGTTTTTAAGTAGGTGAATCAGTGGTTTGCTATGGGTTAGGGTTAGGGTTTGAGAAAAACTGGAAGTAAATGTCAGTTTTGGGCAAAACTGCTGTAAATGTGCTCATATGATCTCAGGATGCTACAAATAGCCGTAAATGTAGGTCGGTCATCAAGCACCCTTTGAAATCAGATTGTAAGTATCCCTGGGGAGGTCTGCCATAACTTAAGCAATCAGTAATTATCTGGTTGTAAGTCAAAACTATCTCTAGTGTGTTTGATTTTGTTCAGTGTGATGTGAGAAATCATTCTCTGATTTTGTACATCACTGATGGCTTAGTGATATTTTTAATACCCATATCTAATAGTTTATTCAACAAACCTCAGTAATTTAAATAATAACTTAACATGATAAATGAACCCAATTAATGAATCTGTTATTCAGAAAACTTACACTTCTAGTCTTTGTATTAAGCAGTTATCATATTTATAGCAAGCAATATTTGAGATTTATAAATTTAAATAATTAATCAACTCTTGGGGTGATCCTAACTATTGATTCTATTAAATTCAGTTTGAAGAACAAATAGGTTTAGGATTGTGCATATACATAAATGTTAATTAACATATTTCTATGATTATTTTATAATGTTAAACTGATTTAGGAAGAATTAGGGATTTATTTAGAAATGTTCACAAAGGAATGGCTACATTTTTGTTCATAATTCAGAGATAATCTTAAAAGTGTTGATTGTTTTAAGAATAGAATAATTTTACTTTGCAGATGTTACCAGTTTTGTATTAAAAATATATCATTTACTAGATGCTGTGGCTCTGTGAAACACAGGAGTTGTATAATGGTTGTCACAGAAGAGGCCACTTTACTTTCAACTTACAATGATTGAAAAAGATTGTGTGCAAGAAGTTTTAAGTGGATTCTGCCCATAATATCTAGATTTTAAAAAATATTCCAAAATATATCTTCCAAAATATATCCTGCAGTAATTATTGAATGTACAGAAGTGACTATTGGTTAAGTTTTTCTTTATGTGGGTTAAATATCTTCTTAATAAAAGGACTACTTGCCTATTTTTGAAGAATCATTTCTAAGGTGTAGATAATTAATTTTATATATGCATGGTTCTATTGGGGAAATAGATTTGTTTTTATAAAAGTATATTCATATGAATTCAGTTTCTTTGCTCCAATGGGAAAACTGTATATATGTATTGTTTAAATAATTTATATTGTGCCTCTCCATTGTTAAAGCAGCTAATAAAAAATAAATTTTAAAGTGTAACGGACAAATAATAAAGTATAGAAGTATACAAAGGTGTATAAATCATAGAAGTGCTTTATCCTTTTGGACCTTTAATAATTATAACCCACTTTGCAATTTCAATGTATGCAAAGTAACATAATGTGCACATTTGGTATATTGAATTATTAGGAAAAATATATTATTGTTAACTGTAACTATGCTTTTTATTGATCTGAGAAATGGCTATTAAATAATTTTAACACACACACACACACACACACACACACACACACACACACACACACACACACACACACACACACACACACACGTTTCTTTCCAACCTAGATTGGAAAGCAGGAGTTGTCACTGCTAAAATTATTTTACCATAAAAGTGGATTCTGTAGGGAATGAAATCTTGCTAAAATTTATGATAAATAATAGGTGGCTTCTTTTTCAAAGTAAAGCAATTGAAATGTATTATAAGATAAACGTATACTTTTAGAATTCAGACAGGCAAATAAAGAAGCTCATGATTAATTGATAAGATTTTCTCTTGTGAATTCTTACACTTCATAATTAAAAATCTCTCTCTCTCTCTCTCTCTCTCTCTCTCTCTCTCTCTCTCTCTCTCTCTCTCTCTCTCTCTCTCTCTCTCTCTCTCTCTCTATATGTCTATATGTCTATATGTCTATATGATATATATGTGTGAATGATGTGGATCTTTGTTATATTTTAGAGAAAATTCCATTAAATCTATTGGGAATGTCCTGGAATGCTCAATGATGTATATTGCTGCATTTTTCAAAAGCTTACACAGCTTCTGGTAGACTTACAGATCGGGACTGGGAGGCATTTAAAACAAATTGAGCTTGTTAGGAAATTAGTAGTGTGAAACTTGACAATACATAAAAATGCTGCAGGATCTAATGAGTAGCTTGTTTCATGTCTGCTGCTCAAATTCCAGGGAATAGCCCATAAAAACAGTAATATAAAACCCACAACTAAATGAATGTATAATTAACAGAGCTTTCTAAAACAACAGCAGCAGTATTAGCTCTTTTAAAGTTTTAAGTTCACGAAGAAATCTAATAAGAGGTAAAACAAGAAAGATAGGAAGCAGGATAGCACTGTTCTATTTCAGATGTTTCTATCACTGAACAAATTCTTACGTTACTGTTTGAAAATGTTTTTTTTTTAAATATTTGAGGAAAATTGTTGAATAGCTTTTAAAAGAAGGATAGATTATGGGTCATAGTCTAGATTTTTAGATTTATAGTTCATATTCTTTGTTTTTACTTGATAAAATACAGTTGATTTTTTTTTAGAATGAAGATATACATTTGGGGTATTGTGTTACAAATTGTTTTTTGGAAGCGAGTTCACATGATATTAAATGGGACTTAAGTACAGGTTAGATGAAATGACAAATCAAATTCATCCTATTTTAAAAAATATAAATCCAACTTAAATTGTAGTTTCTTAGAAAATAAGTTGCTTATTAACTATCAGAAAAAATAAATCTGTTTTGAGAAAAAATGTCTCTGAAATGTGCATATGCCTTTTATTCACCAGTCAATTAAAACAAACAGCCTAAACTGTGTGAATATCACCAGCATTGTCTTTTCCATTCTTCAGACAGTATCATCCAGAGACACTGAGGAAGAAGCCTAATTTGCAAGTATAGATCACATCTGTATGTAGACTGTCATTTATTTATAATTGGGCCAGGAAAAGAAACCAATCTCCTCCTTTGTGGTCAAATTTGCAAACACAGAGTGAAGAAAGATGCAGGGTTTTAGGTACTCCAGCTATTTTTTAAAAAAAAATTAGAACAGTGATTTCTCCCTCCCCTCCCAATAGTAAAACACTTCTAGAGCTGCTTTTGTTAGCATGCTTCCTTTATTTCCAAAGTGCCTGTAATTTATGGCTTATGGCAGGATAATTCTTGAGGTGCTATGCAGATACTAATTCTTTCTTACTAAACAATACTTAATCTTGAGTATGCCCTAAAATGACATCATACTATAGTTATGACCATATTGGTAAATAGAAAATGGTGGGGCCATAGAGTTTTGCACATAGTAAAACAAGAAATAAGATTACATTGGCATAGTTTATAACCATATTCACATATTGGTGATAGTTATTAAAAGCAATCAGAAATGTAATCTTATAAAGCAAAGCAACCCATGTCTGCTAAAGCAGTGTTTTGATTTCTTTAGCATGTACTGATTTGTATGAAACCATGCAGGCAGCATTTGCTCCGTTCCAGTTTGGCTGTTGGTAGTCTTTTGGTAGTGCTATTGTGCTACTCTTTTCTTAGGTATAGGCTTATGAGTAAGAGGCAGATTTTTTTTAAATAGACAGAATACAGTAAACGTCTTACCATGATTCTGAAGCTTGAAGCTGTACGTCAGTGAACTGACTCATGCAAAATATTTTCATGTGGTCATCCTACTGACTAGAGAGTAATGGAGGATTCAAAATGGCAAACCGGGTGGTAAATGGTAAATACATTATTCTTCTAAATGTTATAGTATAGGTTATTGATACAGTAGATGATGATTGCAGACTCTGGAATCATGTCATTTTTAGTATTCTGTCCACCTGAACATGTTTAAATGATGGCAGTCATTTTCCGCAGGTGATTACCTCAACTATTATTTAGACCAGGGGTGTCAAACTCGCGGCCCGCAGGCGGATGCGTCACGTGCTGGCCCCGCCCCACCCGGTTTAGCAAAGGGAAAAAAAGTCCCGATACGTCACGTGACGCCGCTGCTACGACGCGAGTTTGACACCCCTGATTTAGACTAAATCTTTGTAGGAGGATTATGAACGGTTTAAAAGAACATCAATCACATCTTGGTTGCTTCCAAAAGAAAAACATAGGTAAACAGTATATCTAATTAAGAATTTTTTCCTCTTGTCTTTCTGCTGTTAATGGGAAACTATTTTACATATTGAGTGAAGTCAGGCTTCATCTAGTTCACCCATCTGTGAGGATGTAACTCACCTTAACAGGATGTTAAAAGAACAGAAAATACAGTGAATTGATTATGTAGGTATACTATAAATCATGATTACTGTATGACTAAACCTCTGAAGAAGACATACATCTTAGTACTTGAAAAATTATTAATGAAGCTATGTTTCTAAATTTGAGAGAAACATTGAATATGACTGAAGAGGTGTTGATAGTCTAGCTGTAATACATTTGCAGTGAAAAAGGAATTTTTGATACAAATAATCCTCGACGTACAACAGTTCATTTAATGACCATTCACAATTGAAAAAAGTGACTTATGATCATTTTTCACACTTACAATCATTGCAGTATCCCCATGGTCACATGATCAAAATTCAGCCGCTTGGCAACTGCCTCATATTTATTACGGTTGCAGTGTTCTGGGGTCACATGATCACCTTTTGTGACCTTCTGACAATCAAAGTCAATTCACTTAACAAATGTGTTACTAACTTAACAGCTGCAATAATTCACTTAACAACTGTTGCAAGAAAGGTTGTAAAATGGGGCAAAATTCACTTAACAACTGTTTCACTTCCAACAAATTTTGGACTCAGTTGTGGTCGCAAGTCAAGGACTACCTGTATTTTGCTAGTGAAATGTCTTCAATTATACGTCAGTGGGCTTTAGCCATATGAACTTTCTGAAGTGCTTGCTTTCTTGTATCTATCTTTGATTTTAAACTACATCCTTGGTAGGAGATGGCAAAAAAATTTCCCTTGAAGTTACCCAGTCTGGCAATATTAGGAAAGATGTGCAGCAATAGGTATAGGCTTTCTGTTCAAAGAGGTTTGAAATTTGGAACATGCTTAGGTTGGCTTCAAATTTCCCCTGTGAAAGTAGAATCTTTGTCTTAAGATCCTACTTGAGAGTATTGAGAAAAATCTTAATGAACACCTTTGCCTGGCTAATTGCTTTGAACTCATCCTTATTCCTCTTATACAGTTATATCAATTAGTTGTATTCTAATGCTACCACTGAGGAATATACATATATGGTTTCAAGAACATTTATTTGGGTGCTTGTTATTCTTACTTTAATGTACTTTTAAGAACATTTGCATTGACGGTCCTGTATCTGTGGTCACTTGAGAATAAAGTTCAATGAATTCATTGGGCCTTACTTTTCAGGTAACACCAATAGAATTACTAGAAAGGTATTACTCTGTTGTGAAATCTTTGTCCCCTTTTTCTCTTTTTTTTGAACTGGAATATATCATTGTCTTTCTTATCCCTCTGATCAAAGTCTAATCCGAAAACTACATCCTGTAATCAAAAGAGTTTTTCACCAAGAGACTATTCAGTGGTAGGAAATTGCTGTTATGATTATTTTAGGGGAAGCATTTCACTATGACCAAATTCTCCCTCTCTTTTTAGATACTTTTATTTTTCAGTCATGATACTATAACAGTCCTTTGTTTTAAATACTACTTAGGGTGAAGCTCCAAAGATTTCTAAACTCTACTTCGATAGATGACAAATGAATACATTATATTTGAAGAACTGTTTTGACTATTAAAGGAGATTCTCAGGAATTTGTGCAAAAGGATAGCGCAATTATCACTCTGGAAAAGAGCTGTATTACAGTAATAGTTTTAAAAAATACATGCATTCTCAACAGAAACTTTTTTTTTTACTTATATGAAAATATACGGTAAGTTAGGATTGGGTCAGATGAATTATGTGATTTTACATAACATTTTTAGATACTTTAAATGTTTTTGAGAACATCTGTACTGCAATGAATTAAATTAATTTAGTATATCCAATTGCTGCCCTGAAGTGAGGTTGTAACATTTCGGTTTCCCACTTCTGTGAATCAGAGAGACTTGGATTATCTGTCTGTGTTCGTATTCAGTTTTTAACTTCAGTATTTTTGATAGTAATGGAATGCAATGCAACACTGTTAGATTTGTTATTTGCATTCCTTTTCTCTCAAAGATGCATGGCTTCACAAAGCAGTCTTGGGCTGATATAGTGTGCCTGTGTTTCCTTTCACAGTTTTTCATTGGAGAATAAATATTAACTTTTTCTTCACTAGAAAGAGCAAGTGGTTTGAATATTTCTGTTTTAATTTCAAAGGAGTAGCTATTTCAGGATTTCCTCTGTAAGGCCACCATCTCACCATTTACAGAAAATAAACATATTTTTTAAAATAAACAACACATAGTTTTCCAGCAAGCCTAACCTTATTGTACAAGCAATTTAGTGTTGGCAAATTGTAATTTAGGAGTTATCAAATTGTATTGAAATGGATAGTCAAGGATAGGATATCAAATCTGGGTGCTAAAATTTTGCTGATCATTAGATGGGAACAGTTTCTTTTTCTCTTTACTACCATTTACAGATCTTTCAGATTTTTGAAATTATCTTACATATTTTTCACATATTTTTCCATATTATATAGAAGGGAGTAAAAGATAGTAATTCAGATTTTGAATAGAAATTGAGATGTATCTTAAAAATGCTTTCTTTGGCTGATGGGTGTTGCAGCATGCCTAGGCAGCTAAATAGAATTGGACAGATAGAGAGTCTTGGAAAAAGATGGTCTCTCAGGTAACCTGGTCTCAAGCTATGTAAGTAGTTAGGAACTACTCCCAACTGCCGCCGCTACGACTCCCAAGTGCTCCCGCTAAAGCCTCCTTCTCCTCTTCCCTGCGCTGGGTCCATGTGTCACTGTGAGGGAAGGTTTCCTCCCAGCGATCAGCTTGCATTTCAGACAACCTCTCGAGATGGTTTCTCCTCTGCTCCTTCCAGTCCTTGTCACATAAAATGTTTTTGTTCACTTCCCGTCCAGGCAGGAATGCCGAGGGGGGGTGTCTGTCCACGGCCCCAACTATTCCAGACCCAACAAGAGGACATGTCTTTAGGCTACCGGTAGAAAAATAAACCCAAGTCCAGCCCCTCCTGTCTTGGCTCTTTGCAAGCCTCCCTGGACTGAAGACTGGGGGGGGGGAGGTTCATCCAGGTGGAGCACTTGCAGCTGTGGCGTCTTTTTGCCCCCCCTGCTATTCCCGACCCAGCAGGTGTGGCATGCTTGCACAACCATGTGTTTGCCCTTGAAAGATTGACAGAGTGGCCACCTCGGATCCCCACATGCAAAGGAGAAGGGACTGTCAGCCTCCACTGCTTGGCAGAGACAAAAGGCCAGCCTCAAATGCCCCAACATTTGAAAACCATCCCTCCCAAGTAGGCCAGGGAAGAGGCTGCCTTCGCCGGGACTCATCACGCACCACTAACAGTTGCGGTTGTCACCACGGCGCTGTGGAAAGCTGCAGCCATTCAAAGCTTTGCTGCTTTCCTCGGGCTCCGACTCCCTCTCCGGCAGGAATGGGACATACCACCCCGCCTGCCAGAGGAGGGGGAGGAAAGGTGGACTTTCCCCCATGTGCGCTGAGCCGCGGCGCCTGAAGCTTCTCCCTTCCCTAAGGAGCTGTCCCCTGTCTGCATGACGTACCGTAGGACCTTCTGGGAAGCTGACATCTTGGAGATGTCACAATGTCTTCTTCGTCCCCCATAAATGTTATTGGTATGTTCCATTCCTTCCTCCCTACTCACTTGTAGCAACCCAAAGGGGGGGGAAGAGAGGGTGGAATCATTGCTTTTCTTTTCTCTCGCTTTTTTGCTTCATCCACATTTTTTTCCTTTCTCCGCAGAGTATTTCTGTACGTTCTTTGTTTCTAACCAGTGATATAGTTCTTGGCCATAATTTCCTCCTTCAATCTTTTTCCTTACTTCCCAGTCCTTATTTTTCCCCATCCTCTTCATTTACTCTTGGCATTGTTACTGCAAATCTCTCACGATGCTGGAAAACTTGGCTTGCTGACAAATGCCTTTGCTAGCTCACTCTTTCGCTTTACCCCTGGGATAATTGTGTCCTCGCGCCCCACCCCGCCCCTGCTCCGCTCCACCCGAAAAATTATCTGTGTGTCTCGGCTGGTCTCTTTAGGGAAAAAAGGCTTGCAAAATACAGAAACTCTTCTCGCTGCGAGTTGTTAATTGCTTGCCCTCACGAGGAGAGTTTCTGTTTTGCAAGCCTTTTTTCCCTAAAGAGACCAGCCGAGAGATACACAGAGCTGCCAAACTCCAGTACCGGTAAGATGCCCATCTCGTGCCCCACCGCTGCTGCCTCGTGGAGCAGGACTGTGCAAGGCTTGTTGTGCTGTTGCATGCACGAACAGCAGGAGGACCCCAGCTGTGCCGGTATGATGAAGCTCACAGCAGTTCTGCAGTTCGTGCATACAACAGCACAACAAGCCTTGCAGAGTCCTGCTCCACGAGGCAGTGGTGGCGGGCCAGCTGCTTGGCCGGCGCCAAGAGCAGGGAGGGGGAGGCGGCGGCACCCCCAAAATAATAAGCCACCCCCAAAAATAAGGCCAGGGGCAGTTTTGGGGGGGGGGTCAAAAATATAAGCCCCTGTCTTATTTTTGGGGAAACACGGTAGGTTATTAACTTAACAACTGCAGCGATTCACTTAACAACTGTGACAAGAAAGGTACTAAAATGGGGCAAAACCCACTTAACAAAAGTCTCACTTAACAACAGAAATGTTGGGCTCAATTTTGGTCGTAAGTCAAGGACTACTTGTACGTAGCCAAGTTTTTAAAGCCTTACGAAGGTTAATAGGGTTGGGGCCATTCTAATTTCTAAGACAAAAATATTCTGCCCAGCAGGGGCTACTGCAGAAAAGGCCCATCTTCTATTCCTCGTCAGCTGACTTTCTTTGGCTGATGGGTGTTGCAGCATGCCTAGGCAGCTAAATAGAATTGGACAGATAGAGAGTCTTGGAAAAAGATGGTCTCTCAGGTAACAAGCTGGTCTCAAGCTGTGTAAGGCTTTAAAGGTGACAAACAGCATTTGAATTGTACCCAGAAATATACCACTAGCCAATACAATTCTCATACGGCACATGTTACATGTGCCGTATGTCCAGCACTATTTATTAATGCGCAACTGCATTCTGAACTAGCTGAAGTTCTCAAGTGCTCTTCAGGGGCAACCCCATGTACAGTACATTGCAGTAATCTAAACGAGAGTTTACCTGGGCATAGGTAATAGTGAACAAGGTCTCCTGGTCTAGGAACGGGTACAACTGGTGCACTACTGGAAGATGTGCAAAGGTTCTCTTAGCCATTGTTGCCACCTGCTCTTTGAACAGGAGTTGTGAGTCAAGGAGGATCACAGATTGTATTGGGTCTATCTGGAATAGGACCACCCATGTAAACTAAGGAGTGAAGAGCCTTGTCTTAGGAGGGTCCAAATACTACACAGCCACTCAGTCTTCCTAGGGTTAAGTCAGAACTTGTCATAAAGTCCCACTAGAATAGGATATCCACAATATCACTCAGAGATCCTGAGGTAGAGGTATAAAGCTGAGTGTCTTCTGCATATGATGGCCAAACTAGCAGCTGAATCCTATCCCCAGGTTCCACAAGCTCAATCTCCTCCTCCATCTTGCAAGATGTAGCCCCCTCTATTTTCATTTATTCTGTTTTAAGGCTGAAGTCTGACACAGAGCAAATGCAAGTGACTTTATCTGCCAGATGTACAGGATATTCTTCACAGCAACCCTGTAGGTGAACTTTGATATTACTCCTCCAAGAAGGGACCGAATTACCTGTAACAGGGCTGGTGAGTGTGCTGCCCTGCTCACACATGCACATACGGGTAGGTTAAAAGTCTTCATTGAGCTGCCCAAATATATAGTCCCCAGTAGTTTTTGAAAAACAAAAACCACGCACCCCCTCTGAGTCCCACCCAGAGGCTGGAAGGAGCTGGGAAGAGGAGCAGTCTCAATCTCTGAAGCTAGGCAGAAGCCAGAACAAAGGTGCCCGACAAGGCAAGAGACCCAAAGGCTTGAATTAGTCCACCCAGCAAGGCACAAGATCAAGGCACAAACCAGAGATCCAAATCACAAATCTAAGAGAAGAAACACAACAAGGCCAGGATACGAAGCAAGACAACTGGACACATTGTTCCAGCAACATTCTTCTCTTTGGGCAGGCTTAAATAATTAATGCCGGTACAGCCCCTCACGATGGGCGAGGCTGCTGCCTTGTGAGTAGGCTGGCTCACCAGTGTTTCTGTTGCCTCTCATCCCTGCACACCCATGGATCGGGGAGAGGCAGAGGTGGGTTCCTGCTGGTTCGTACCGGTTCTATAGAACCGGTAGTGGGAATTTCCCCCCGCTCACTGAACTGGCAGCGATGGCCGGCTGGACATGCCCCTGAACCGGCTCGGTGGCGCCATCTTATTTTTTGCTTCTGCACAGGCGCAGAAGCTGTTTTCTGCTTCTGCGCATGCGCAGAAGTTGGGGTTTTAGCACTGCACATGCGTGCGTGCGCCCACGTGGCACATGAGGAAGTGAACCAGCAGCGAGGTAAGTCAGAACCCACCCCTGAGGAGAGGGGTAGCTCCTCTTCCTCATCTCTGCTGGCAGCTGTGCTTGCTCCCCACCTAGAGTCTCAAGGCTATCTTGCTGCAGTTGTGATGCCCTCTGCCCGAGCTCAGCTGACTGTCCATCCAGTCATTCCAGCTGCAGTTGCTCTGTCGAGCTTGAGCCTGCTACTTCCTGATCTGCATCTCCACTAGCCCCCAGACTCACTGTCCTGTCTCCCCCAGAGGTGCCAAGGACTGGCTCATCCTCCTCGTCCAAACTTAAGTCTGGATAGGAGATTAGAGGCATGTACAGAGGTGTACCCAGCAAATCAATCACAGTGGCGACTATTGGAAGACCCAATAAGGGTGAAGAAATAATTACCGTATTTTTCAGATTATAAAATGCATCCCCCCCGTAAAAGTGGTTGAAAATTGTGGTGCGTCTTATACACCAAATGTTGCTGAAGCCCCGCCCACCTGCCGGCCCCCACCCTTCGGCCATTTTTTACATCTGTGTGTCACATTTTCGGCCTCCGCATGCCCCATTTTTGGCCTCCGAGCATTGCATTTTCAGCCGGTTCCAGGTGGGATCGGCAGCGGAGAATGGGCCGCACTGAATGGGCCGCGCTGGCAACGAACAGGCCGCGGCAAACGGGCTGTGTCGAACGGGCTAGGGCGAATGGGCCATGCCAAATGGGTGGTGGTGAACGAGCCGCAGTGTTGCAAATGGGCTGCAACAAATGGGCAGCGGCAGTGCTGAATGGACCGCGGCGAATAGGCCAGATGAATATCGGATGGATACTGGGAGGCAAAGGCAGATTTTTTTTCTTGTTTTCCTCCCAAAAAAAGCTAGGTGCGTCTTATAGTCCGGAGCGTCTTATACTCTGAAAAATACAGTAAGTTTCATCATCCTTACCACCATAAGGCAGACTCTAATAGTGTGTCTAGTTGTCTTTGCTCTTTGTCTTTCATCAGTCATCCTCAGCCCTGGAAGGCAGGGCTGAGGATTTTGGACGATATCTGCATGACAAAATCACTCAGATTCAGTGGGAACTGGACTCCAACGGGGTGTATACGGACGCGGTGACAGGGAATAGTCTTGAGAACGTTATCTGGGAAGAGTTTGACTCAGTGACCCCTGAGGATGTGGACAAGATTTTGGGGAGGCTCAGTGCGGCCACATGTTTATTGGACCCGTGTCCCTCCTGGTTAGTGCCGGCTTCCCGGGAGGTTACACGAGGCTGGCTCCAGGGAATTATTAACGCTTCTTTGGGGGAGGGTTACTTCCCCACAGCCTTAAAAGAAGCGGTGGTGAGGCCTCTCCTCAAGAAGCCCTCCCTGGACCCAGCAATTTTAGCTAACTATCGCCCCGTCTCCAACCTTCGCTTTGTGGCGAAGGTTGTTGAGAGTGTGGTCGCACGACAGTTTCCCCAGTACTTGGAGGAATCATCATATCTAGATCCGTTCCAGTCGGGTTTCAGGGCCGGGCACAGCACGGAAACGGCATTGGTCGCATTGGTTGATGATCTCTGGAGGGCTCGGGACAGGGGTTGTTCCTCTGTCCTGGTCCTATTAGACCTCTCAGCGGCTTTTGATACCATCGACCATGGTATCATGCTGCACCGGCTGGAAGAGTTAGGGATAGGGGGCACCATTTTTCGTTGGTTCTCCTCCTTTCTCTCCAACCGGTCGCAGTTTGTATTGGCAGGGGGGCAGAGGTTGTCCTCGAGGCCTCTCACATATGGAGTGCCCCAGGGGTCGATTCTCTTGCCCCTTCTGTTCAACATCTATGTGAAGCCGCTGGGTGAGATCATCTGTGGCTTTGGGGTGAAGTACCATCAGTACGCTGATGATACACAGCTGTACATTTCCACCCCAGGCCACCCCAATGATGCCCTTGAAGTGATGTCCCGGTGCCTGGAAGCTGTGCGGATCTGGATGGGGAGAAACTGACTCAGGCTCAACCCTTCCAAGACGGAGTGGCTGTGGTTCCCAGCGTCTCGATATAGTCAGATGATTCCATCTCTGACTATCGGGGGCGAGTCTCTAGCCCCCGCCGAAAGGGCTCGCAACCTGGGTGTCCTCCTGGATTCACAGCTGTCCTTAGAGGACCATCTGACAGCTGTGACCAGGGCGGCCTTTTATCAGGTCCACCTGATACGCCAGTTGTGGCCCTTTCTGGATCGGGATTCCCTGTGCACAGTCACTCATGCCCTTGTCACGTCGCGTCTGGACTACTGCAATGCTCTCTACATGGGGCTCCCTATGAAGAGCATCTGGAGGCTCCAGCTGGTCCAGAATGCAGCCACGCGGGTGGTTTCGGGGGCTAACTGGCGCTCCCATATAACACCCCTCTGCGCGAGCTGCACTGGCTTCCGGTGGTCTACCGGGTGCGCTTCAAGGTGCTTGTTACTACCTTTAAAGCGCTCCATGGCATTGGACCTAGGTATCTCCAAGACCGCCTGCTGCCACAAACTGCCTCCCATCGACCAGTGTGCTCCCACAGAGAGGGCCTCCTTGGGGTGCCATCAGCCAAGCAGTGTAGGCTGGTGACACCCAGGGGGAGGGCCTTCTCTGTGGGAGCACCCACCCTCTGGAACCAGCTCCCTCTAGATTTAAGAACCATTCATGACCTGGCCACCTTCCGCCGTGCCCTCAAGACGTACTATGTTTATCAAGCCAGGCTGGCGTGAAAAAGTTTTTGGGGTTTTTAAGATTTTACAAAATTTTACTAAATTTTAATTATATTGTCTTAAATCAGGGCCACATCTAATATTTTCTTTTAAATGTATACATATTTTAATGTTTATATTGTATTTTTACCTGGCTGTTCACTGCCCTGAGTCCCCGGAGAAGGGCAGTATATAAATTTAACTATAAATAAATAAGTAACACTCTACCTGTTTTAGTTCCCGCAGTTCCATCATATATGATAGGGAATATCGGGAACCATGGAGAGGCCCTTCAGCCACAATCCAATCCAAATCTACCACTGCTCTACTTGGTCACTAAGGCTTTAGTCGGACCGAATAGCATCTTCTTCAGAATAATTGGATACATTAGTTCCTTGGGGTGGGCCCAGATAACGGAGGAGGATGGCACTTGAGAACTGGAGACTTACCAGATATTTATTTATTTATTTATTTATTTATTTTGTGAGATTTATATACCGCCTCACAGTGCAAGCACTCTCTAAGCGGTTTACACCAGTAAGCAATGTATATTTACATTGCCCCCAACAATCTGGGTCCTCATTTTACCTACCTCGGAAGGATGGAAGGCTGAGTCAACCTTGAGCCGGTGAGATTTGAACCGCTGACCTGAGGATCACAGTCAGCTAAAGTGACCTGCAGTACTGCCTCTAACCGCTGCGCCACCTCGGCTCTTAATCTGACCACTGCAGGGGGGAAAAAAATCAATATTTTCCCCAAACCCATAAAGCTCTGCCATTGCTCTGACATAAAACCAGATCAGGTATGTCACCACGGTGATGAGTTGGGGTCTGACAATTCGACAAATGGCTACTAACTTCTGAGCTACCTCTGATCCTGTGCCAGGAATGGCAGATTGAGGTTGTCCAGGACCAAGAGTCCAGGAAACTCCACCACCAGCCCAGCCACAGAATTGAGGAGCTCAGGCAGGGAAGTTGCTATGCAGCAGGAAGGCTGGTACAATAGCAATAGATCCAGCTGAACCCTCCTGCTACCCAACATAAGAAACAGCATCTCACATCAGGTAATCTGTGGAGCAAAGCCCCTGGATGGCTTCCTAGATATCCCAGACAATGACCACCACCACATATCACCTTTCCTGGAGTCAATAACATTAACTTATAGGGCTGCTGTTTATTAAGTAATGCAGGGGAAGTGCTTCTGAAATCTTACGGTTGCAGTCCTGTGTGGACTTTAATGGTTATCATTGGAGTCAGGAAGTGGCTTCGCATATTGCCCTTAGCCATGATATAATTAGTTAAGTTTTGCTTTGGTATGTTTATCAATCTAACTGATTTGGTTTTTTTAAAACGTGTCTTAGAATTTATATGAACTCACCAACTTATTATTTATTGAATTGCAGCTAAGCAAGCTATGGCTTAGCATGTTTTATGAACACATCCATTATAGAAGTTAAATCATGGCTTATGCGATTGTGCTATGTGTGAACCCAGATAGAGCCCTTATTCAAACAAGTACCATATTTTTCAGAGTATAAGACGCATCTCTTTGCCCCCCAAAAGAGGGTGGAAATGTCGGTGTGTCATACACCGAATACAGCCACTTTTGACCTCCCGAAGCCCCGCCCCTGCATCCTATTTTTGCGAAAAACGGGCTGTTTTTTGCAAAAATTGGGGCATTTTTGCCTTCCCCCACCCCCTGGGAGTGCTCTACAGGCTTCCCAAACCCTCTGCATGCCTCATTTTTGCAAAAAAAAAACGGCCGAATAATGGGCCATTTTTCGCAAAAACGGGGGTGTTTTTGCCTTCTAATTACCCCATCTAGCATGACTGGAGGAAGAATTCTGGGAGTTGAAGTCCACTAGTCTTAAAGCTGTCAAGTTTGAAAACCCCTGGGTTAGGGGTTGGGGTGCAAGGGTCTTCAAACTCGGCAAGTTTAAGACTTGTGGACTTCAACTCCCATTCCTGAGCTAGCATGACTGGAGGAGGAATTCTGGGAGTTGAAGTCCACAAGTGTTAAAGCTGTCAAGTTTGAAGGTTGTAAACAGTGTACATGGTTGTAAAAAGTGTACATGATTGTAAAAAGTATACATGGTTGTAAAAAGTATTCTGCTATACTGGTATTTTATTAAATAATATATTACTACACCATTTAGGTCAGAATACTTTTTTCCTTGTTTTCCTCCTCTAAAATCTAGGTGCGTCTTATACTCCAGTGCGTCTTATACTCTGAAAAATACGGCAATAGTTATAGTTTTGTACAATGTGTTAACCTATTCAAGGAAATTTCCTTTTGAATAATAACATAGAATAGAAATGGTATAAGTATTCAACATTTTAAATTGCTTTTTATCCACTTTTGCAAATCACTTGGAAAGGTAAGAAAAACTAAAGTGTTCATGCAAGATACCATATTAATTCAGTTAAATTCATTCAAGAATTTAACTTCATACAATATTTTTTTTATTTGTGGGATTTGAATTAATATTAGTGCTTAGCACCAAAATCATGTTTAGAATTGGAGAGGACGAAAATTGATTGAAATAACTTTTTAAATAAACATATGTTTTGAGTATGCTCTGAATAGTGTATCATTTAATTTATGTATAGACAGTATGTTTCCTGATCTTCCTACATTCCAGTCTAGTCACAGCTTTTTTATGTTAGCGGTCATTGCTAACATTTTGAGTTTGTTTTGGCCCACAAACAAAGAAAAGTTCTTTAAACAGATACATCCAAAGATAGTTTTTGTCAAGAATGTTGATTTGCTTTCCATACATTCTTATCAATAGTCTAGACACATGAAGATCACAGTGAATAGTCTATCATTTTTTTAAAAAAAAACCATTTCCTTCCTTAAACAATGAACTTTTCATTCTGTTTTATGAAAGGATGGGCACAGCCTTTCTCCATAAGGGAAAAAGAGAAAGAATGGGGGTGGGAGAGAAAGAGTAAGATAGATAGTAGCAGTTTTTTTTCTTGATGGCTCCCATCTAATCAGTAGATAAATAAAAGAACAGTGTTGCAGGAAGTATGCACTAGTTAGCCCAACACCAGGGTTGTTTAATAATGTAATTACAAATAATTTGGATCTATATCATGTATCTTTGTTTTTACAGAAAGCAGAAGCCACTGGTGAAAAACGACCAAGAGGCCGACCCAGGAAATGGGTAAATACTACTTTACATTTTTAAGTATGGCTATTTCATTCCCCAAACATAGCATTAATATAGATGGTTATCTCATTTTTGTTTGTTTAAATTCATTGCTATTTTCTACTTAATTTATCTTCTAGCAGATCCTAATCTGGCTTTAATGATTGATATACTTAGTTAATAGCCAGGATTCATATCATAGTATAGTGGCACTGTAGGAGGCAGATTCTAGAAAGCTGCAGAAAGCAGACCGCAATATCTGAAGTGGAAGAGAGAATGGTAGTCCCAGCTAAATCATCTCTCATCTTCCTGGTGGGCTATATACTATACATATACCTTCTCTATATTGGTAGGTTAACATTTATTATTTATTTATTTATTTATTTATTTATTTGATTTGATTTGATTTGATTTGATTTGATTTGATTTGATTTGATTTGATTTGATTTGATTTGATTTGATTTGATTTGATTTGATTTGATTTGTATGCCGCCCAACTCCCAAAGGGACTCTGGGCGGCTCACAGCAAATTAAATACAAAATCTAAAAAAGAGTTAAAAAAATTAAGAACAAGATTAAAATAATGTAAACAATTAAAACATTTAAAAGCATTTTTTAAAAAGCCACAATTTAAAAACCCAATGATGCACTCATGGGGCCAAGAATGATAGGTGTTATATTAAAATCATTGGCCCCAGGCCTGTCGACAAAGCTATGTTTTTAATGCTTTTCTGAAGGCTGGCAGGGTGGGAATTATGCAGATATCGGGGGGTAGTGTATTCCAGAGAGCCGGTGCCGCCACAGAGAAGGCCCTCGTTTGTGGGCCCGCCAACCGACATTGGCTGACGGGACCACCAGCAGACCAACTCTGTGGGCTCTAATCGGTCTCAGGGAGGTATGTTGGAGAAGGCGGTCTCGGAGGTAAACTGGTCCTAAGCCATGTAGGGCTTTAAAGGTAATCACCAACACCTTGAATTGCGCCCGGAGCCCTATGGGCAGCCAGTGCAGTTCGCAAAGGATGGGTGTCACATGGGTGTATCTAGGGACACCCATCACCACACGCGCTGCCGCATTCTGCACTAGCTGCAGTCTCCAAACATTCTTCAAGGGTAGCCCCATGTAGAGTGCGTTGCAACCTTGCCTAATTTGCCTCATCAGTTTGTGTTATATCATAACTGCAACCTTATTAGACAATGTCTGTTAATTATACAGGCTGGGAAACCCAGGATCTGTAATTCAAATACATTTGGATAGAGTAGATTAGGAAAGATGGTTATAGATAGATGTTTGTAGGAAACACAAACAGATGTCCTGCGTGCCTGATGTTGCAGCAATTTTGTGCTCCTGATTGCTATCACTTGTTCTCTTCATAACTATCCCCAACCATACCCTCACTTTCTTAGAGCTCTTTAGCCAAAGCTTGCTCCTCTTTCTGGCTACAGCATTGGTAGTGGGAAGAAAGGACTGGATTTTTTGTTACCTCTTCAGCGAATAGTATAAGTAGTATACTGATTTTGTGGTAATAGATACTAGATTGCACATGTCATTGTATATGTAAATATAGGTACATAAAGTAGGCTGTAGGAGCTGATTAATGGTTTTTTGCCTGGACCTCTGAAAACTGCAAGCACTGCTCAATGAAAGTGTTGAAAGAAGGCTCATGAAGAGTAACTGGTTTCCTACCTTTAGACTCTAATTTGCTCAGAGACTTTTCTTTATTTATTGAGTGGAAATAGTTGTGTGAGCCTTATCAGCATGAATGAACCTCAGCTCTTGCTTTAAAAAACAGAGAATGAGATAGTTTGTTGGGTAATTCAGTTACAAAGGTTAAAGAGGGGTTTATCAGGCATCGGAAAGTGATTATGAAAGAGGATAAAATTCAAACAGAGTGTATGCAAAGATAAGGTTAATAAACAAAACTTCTTTGTTTCTTTCCGTAGTGTCCAGGGACAACTCTGCCTCAGAGTTAAGAAACTTATACCAAACAACTAAGTAGTTTACATTATTTATCCTCTTTGGGCTGCCACAGAAAAAATTGGCTTAACCAAAGTGAACTTGGGTTTTCAAGCCAGTCTTTAAATCAAGGTATACATATTCACGACAGTGGAAATTGTTGTATAACACACATAGAATGGGACTGTTCTCCTACTTTATTCTCACCTCAACAATCATATTAAGTAGTTTAGTGACTGGCCCAGATGTTCAGGTGAGCACTGGGATCTGCATTTTGGTCTTAATTTTTACATAACATAGCCTCACAACAATGATAATGTTTAATAGCAAAAATAATGTTTAACAGTATATTGCAGTCTAAGATGAAGAAATATTCTCTCTGGAGAACAAAAGGACAATGTATGAGTTTTGTAATTATTTGTAGTAATTTGGTTTGTACCAATAAATGGATAAAAGATGCTTTTATCGAACTGCGACAGATGCAGCCAGACTTTTCTATACAATGATTTATTTATTTATTTATTTATTTGTGAGATTTTTATACCACCTCACAGTGCAAGCACTCTCTAAGCGGTTTACACCAATAAGCAATGTATATTTATATTGCCCCCAACAATCTGGGTCCTCATTTTACCTACCTCGGAAGGATGGAAGGCTGAGTCAACCTTGAGCCGGTGAGATTTGAACCGCTGACCTGCGGATCACAGTCAGCCAAAGTGGCCTGCAGTACTGTCTCTAACCGCTGCGCCACCTCGGCTCGTTAATCATTAAATTATCATGATGATGATAATTTATTGAAGTTTGTTACTTTCCTAATTTATCATCAATCTATTTTAATTTGTTTATTCTATTCATCACCCTTAAGATATTAAATTTGTTTATTTTGTTTGTTTATTTTCCATCCATTTGTACCAGTTATCCCAAATTTTGTAATATTCTGAATCTTCTTTATCCTGTAATTTCATTGTTAGTTTACACATTTCTGCACAGTCTAATATCTTGGTTATTAACATTGTATTGGTAGGTATTATGTCGGTTTTCCAGTGTTGTGCATACAGGATTCTAGCTGCTGTGATTATGTGGAGTGTGAGATAATGGACCGGTTTGCTTATTTTTGTTTTCATTATTCCTAATAAGAAGTTTTTCGGTTTGAGTTCTATGGTTTGTTTTGTTATCTCCTCAATCCAATTTTGTATTCTTTTCCAGTATTTCTTAATTTCTGAACACATCCACCACATGTGGTAATATGTTCCGTACTCTTGCTTGCACTTCCAACACATAAGTGACAGATGCGGGAACATTTTTGCCAATCTTGCCGGGGGTAGGTGCCACCTGTAAAACATTTTGTATGTGTTTTCTCTGTAAGATGTGGCCATTGTCATTTTATAGTTTTGGTTCCATATTTTGTCCCATAAGTCCAGTTCAATATTGTAGCCGAAATTTTGTGCCCATGTTATCATCACCTCTTTTACTATTTCCTCTTCCATTTTTACCTTAAGAATACAATTATATAATTTTGATATTATTTTTTCCTCTGAGCCTAATAAAATTTTATCCAAATCTTGGTTTTTTTCCTGGAAGCCGAATTGTGATATATCTTTTTTGTATTTTTTTTGAATTTGTAAATATGGCCACCAATCAATCTTTTTTCCCTGTAATGCCAATTCCTCTCTTGTTTTTAGGTTATTGTGTTCATCAAGTAATTCCTTATATGTATTTTTTTTGTTCAAATCTAACAAATTGGGATAGATTAGGGCTTCCATTGGGGATATCTATTTAGGCATTTGAATATAGTGCTTATGTTTAATTTCTAGCCAGTCTTCTAACAGTGTTCCTCTAATGTGATGTCTCTGAAAATATTTATGTACTTGGTGTTTTCCCTCCCAGATGAAATTATGCCAGCCAATTTGTAGATCGTGTCCTTCAATTGTTAAAATTCTTTTGTTTCTGAGTGTCACCCATTCCTTTATCCATGCTATTGTTGCTGCTTGATGATATGATTTCCAATCTGGCAATCCAAAACCGCCTCTTGTTCTTTTATCATGTAATTTTTTTTTTTGATTCTTGCTTTTTTTCCTGACCAAATAAATTTCATTATTAATTTGTCTAAATCCGTGTAAAAAAATTTCCCTAATTTTGTTGGAGCTGTTTGAAATAGGTAAAGCAGTTTTGGTAGGATATTCATTTTAATTGTGGCTATTTTTCCAATTAAAGAGATTTGTAATTTTGACCATGATTCCAAATCTTTTTGAATTTTATGTAATAATTTAATATAGTTATCTTCTTTTATTGTTGTACAGTTGGCCGTTATCCAAATTCCTAAATATTTTTTTTTTGGTTTGAATCCCTAGTAATTCCTCTAATTTCTTATCTTGGTTCTGTGAACAATTTTTGGTTATTATTTTTGTTTTGTCTTTATTAATTTTTAAACCAGCCACATTTCCAAATTTTTCGACTTCCTTCGTAATTTCGGGTCCAGAATTTTGGGGGTTTTCCAGAATGAAAACCATATCATCTGTGAATGCTTGTACTTTATATTCTTCTTTCCTGATTTTCAGTCCTTCGATGTTTGGGTTTTTCCTAATTTGATTTAGCAGGGTTTCTACAATAAAAAATACCAATTCAGTACAAAATGAAAGAACATGGCAGAGAAATAAACTGGGGAGGGGGCAAGGAAAAAGAAGAGGTATCAGCTGTGCTGGTGAAATGCCTGCTGTAGTATAGTCAGCTATAATCTTGAAAATACTTTGTGAACTACTCAATTTATAACATAATTTTCCTCAACAATCATGCTGAACGATTATTTGAGTGGATGACCTTTTTGAAATACACACACAGACACACACACACAAATTTATATTATTATTTTTACAAATAACTTGTAAAACATATATCACCTTTCTTCTCATGTTTTCCCCACAACAACTGTGTGAGGTGAGGTGAGCTAAGAGAGTGTGACTTGCCCAAGATCACCCAGCTGGCTTCCGTGGCTAAGGTGGGACTAGAACTTGCAGTATCTTGCTTTTTAGACTGGTGCCTTAGCCACTAGATCAAACTGGCTCTTGCTGCTATACTGTAGAATAGAAATAGCTTATCCTCGAACTGGGCTAGCATGATATATATTAATAATTGAGGAGCTGTATTCTATCTTTTCATTTTTTTATTTCTTAAATATTATGATGCACCCAGAGAATATGAGGATAAAACAATTATGCTATAGTAAATGTTAACCTGAATATATAACATGTAAATTACATGATCCTGCCTTGAATGGGGCTGGACTAGATAATCTCCGAGGTTCCTTCCAGCCCTATGGTTTTATGTTCTGTGATTGAATAAATCTCATTGATATAGTAATTTATTATGCATGTCAGAGCTCTGATGAGAAATATGTGTAGGTAGAGTTGTTCTCTGCTGAAAGAGCTTAGGAAGGAGCTCCCTATTTGCATTAGACTATACCAAGAGCTCTGTACTGAGAGCAAAGTATAGCAAGACAAAAATCAATGAGGTGTGTTATCTAAAGCCATATGGCCTTATGCATTTTACAGGCAACTCTGTCACATAAGTTCCATTTAAACCTTAAAATGACATTGGAGTTATTTTATGTTTAATCAAGCATATTTACAACAAACATTTCTACAAAATATTTTTTATAATAGGGTTCGTAGAGATTTTTAAAATTATAGTTCAGAAAAGACAGAAGATGCATTTTTAATAACTCCCTAATTTGTTTTTGCTACATTTATGAATTATACTGTATGTTGTTTATCAAACTCCATGAAGTATTATTTCTGCTCTGCCTTCACTATGTACATAAAGTGATGCATTAGCTAACAGATCACGGTCAGTTCAAATGAAATATTTTTAATTTCCAAAAACTATGAATCTCCTGGCGAAACTAAATGTTGCACCTCTGTTACCTTGCTTTAATAGTAGAAGTGTAAATATATTATTTTTCCAGTAAAATAATATATCTTGAAAATATGCTATGGGAATGAGTTCTTTGGTTTCTGTGCTTGACTGAAAAACATCAGGACATCTTACAAAAACTCAAGTGTTCATTCATCATGAACAGCCAATATTGTATTAACATTTGGCTTCAGTACATTAGTTTCATATACACCAATTATTGTATTATTGAAAAGGTAAGTATTTTGGTCTTAATTCAGACTAAATGATTCATACTAACACTTGATTTCAGTGAGATCCAAATATGTAGTTTTAATACCAAATGATAACCATGCCTCCTCTCAAAATTATTTACCTCTGTGCAATAATGCCAATTTTATGCAAATTTCGTAGACTTTCATACATAAAAATTAGACCTGTTTCATATATAATAAGTGGCATGTAGTTTAATTTTGGATAGTAATTGGAAATAAACTACAATACTGCATTTTATTTGTTAGATATAATATAGAATGATTTAGCTATATTACACATTTTCAACAATTACTGATCAAATTATATAGAGCAGTGATGGCGAATCTTTTTTGGTTCGCGTGCCAAAAGGGGGGGGAATGCGGGGGATCACGTGTGTGCGTGCCCACACTCATAATTCCATGCACCCCCGCACATGCACGCATGACCCCCCTGCTCCCAGCATGCAATGGCACGCCCATTTTTCGCTCTCCCCAGGCTCCAGAGCCTTTCTAGGAGCCTGGGGAGGGTGAAAACGGCCTTCCCCACCCCCTCTGGAGGCTGGAAAAAGCCTGTTTCCCGACTCCCAGTGGGCCCAGAAGGCCCGAAAATCAGCCGGCTGGTGCACACATGCACGCCGGACCTGAGCTCGCGTGCCCACCGATATGGCTCCGCGTGCCACTTGTGGCACCTGTGCCATAGGTTCGCCATCACGGATATAGAGGGTTGATTTACCTATCCTAATATAAAAATGTCATTTGTTTCTTTTGCAGTTCTATTACCTCTATTTAAAGCAGCTGAATTAGTTGGTCAGTTCACAGTGTCTTTTCACCGTTAGTAGTAAATCATAGCCACTGCTAATTTTCATGGGTACCTAAATTGTCTGAACTGAAAAACTGTTCATACCTCCTCAGAGGTTTTTTTTTAGGAGTGGCTTCCTTCCTTCCTTCCTTCCTTCCTTCCTTCCTTCCTTCCTCCCTCCCTCCCTCCCTCCCTCCCTCCCTCCCTTTCAGTTCAGAGATCTGTTTTCAGTTATATTACAATCAAAAGACAATTTGCATGAACTCATGGTATTCTATACTTATAAATCCAAATGTGGCATTCAACCTATGTTAATAATTTATTGGGAATTAACACATTTTAAGCATCATGTGTTGAAAGTCAGTGTTGGATTTCTTTTATAATGGTTATTCTTTTAATGGCAAAAATACCTCTCGTAGGCTAGGCACAAAAATTCATGAAAGCCTGATAGTTTCCAAGTATAAGCGATATCTACTAAAGTAGATGATATATAGAAAATATGGAGTTCTGTTTCTAGTTCAGTATAAATAAGACAAGATAAGACAGCCAGCTTGGGCTAGTGGTTAAGGCATCAGCTAGAAAGAATGACACTGGGTGCTAATGTTGCCTTAGCCATAAAGGCCAGCTAGGTGACTTTGGGCCAGCCACTTTCTTTCAGCCCAATCGAATACATATAGTTATTGTGAGGAAAATAGGAGGAGAAAGGAATATTAGGTATGTTTGCTGCTTTGACTTGTTTATAAAAATAATAGGGAAAAATCTGAATAAATAAAACCTAAATAAATAACAGTAAAGAACAAAGATGCAACTTAAAACAATGTACTGTAATCTGATGTAATTTAGATCCATTTGAAATGTTAATTAAATCTAGAATTTCCAGCAAATGTCTGAATGAACAGCAGGTTGAAGAAGAGTCTCTTAAAGATTACATAAAGTACAAATATTTTAGTTTTTGTAAGGTATTTTGGTGCATTAAGTACATAAATGACAGTAATATAAACTTGTACAATTAAACACATATACAATGAAATCTCTTTTAATTATTTCCTATATGTCATGTAGAGAAGGCATGATTTTATTTTCTTCAGTTTTTTAAAAATGAAAAGGATATACAGCATGAAATATTATTAATCATTTATCCCATGGTATCTACTTTGTGATGCCTTAAAAGTTAATACTACAACATTAATGATCAGTGATTAGCTAGCATTCTAACTTTTTCATTATTCCTTGGATTCCAGCTGCAGTATAGTGGTTAAAAATACTTGAAATTGTATCTGTTATTTTCAGAACATGTTAATTTTTAGTCTCTGCAATGGAAGTTTGCAGCTAGTCTACTTCTGTTAGACTTTGATCGAAAGACTGGGTTTCTATCTAATTCAGTGGTTCCCAACCTGTGGTACGTGTACCACTAGTGGTACGTGAGGGCCTTCCAGGTGGTACGCGAACACTTTCGGGGTCATGAACGATTTTTAGTTAGTTATTTTTTACTTCACAAAAATGTTTACTGCCTAACACAAGATAATCTGGCAACGATTTGCAACTGTTGCCACATGCCCCCCCACCTGGTCCCAGCGGCCCGAGAATCCAGTTGCTGGATGCGCGGGGCCAAAAAAGGAACGGTACAATTATGGAAATAAAGTGATATCTGATCGAATTTAGTTTCTCTGGAACCAGGTGGTACGCGGCGACTGTACGGGACCTCCAAGTGGTACTCGATCACAAAAAGGTTGGGAACCACTGATCTAATTACATACCTTCTCATTGTCAGAATAATGCACCGAGCTTATTTTTGTTCAATATGGCTAATACAGGTAGTCCTTGACTTACAACAGTTCGTTTACTGTCCGTTCAAAATTATAACAGCATTGAAAAAAGTGTCTTATGACCGTTTTTTTCACAATTGTGACCATTGCAGCATCCCCATGGTCACATGATTTACATTCAAATGCCTGACAACCATTTCACATTTATGATGGTTGCAGTGTCCTATAGTCATGTGATCACCTTTTTGCGATCTTCTGACAAGCAAAGTCAATGGGGAAACCAGATTCACTTAATAACCGTGCTACTAATTTAACAACTGCAGTGATTCACTTAACAAATGTGGTAAGAAAAGTTGTAAAATGGGGCAAAACTCACTTAACAAATTTCTCACTTAGCAACATAAATTTTGGGTTTAATTGTGGTTGTAAATTGAGGACTAGATGAGAATAATAAGTGTTTTCTTGTACATACCCCATTTCCCAAACTGAGTAGAATAAAAATAATTCTTTTTTTCCTTATTACTCTTTTTTCTTAATCTTTGATCTTGAACAGTTGAATTAGATTTTTTTTTCATATTTCTTCCATTGTACCAACATCATATAAATTCTAGCAAAAACACATTTGAGTTTGTCTGTCGTGTTTGCAATTGAAAGTTGCCTTGATTCTCCTCTGGAAAAATAAGTACAGTAGGAGGACTATATTTAGAAGTGAGAAATTATAGCTTTGGATAGGTTTCATTATTACCTTCTAAACAATTAAATTACAGAATTTGCTATGCTTTTGTAGTAGATTTGTTTTAGATCTTCCATGGAATAGCATTGACATGTACATATTAATTCCTATTTCATCAAATGAAACTTTTTTCTTTTTTAATCTTAAAAGCATTTAAAATATGTACACAGATTATATGTACTATATGAAAAGTACTTATAATCCTGTGTTTACAGGAAAGCACTATTAATGTTTGTAGCTCACCCTTACTAAATAACATGAAATATCTCAGCACTATGCATTTTAAAATCCATCTTGTATGTATCTTTACCACTTCAGGATGAAGGTCTCAGTCATTTCTTTTATCTAGTTTCTTTCAAATGTAACTGGTTGTCATCCTTTTGAATGTACTTTGATAATATAAATAGTGTAGCAACTGACTACTGTATCTGTCTTGCAGTCTGAACATCTATAGCCCTTTAAAAGATAGGAACTGCAATAATATAACTGTTGGAGCTGTGGTATTTCAGTGCTTGTTTGGTGTACTGGTCTCTTAAAGCACAGTCAAGAACTGTATTATAAGTTGTCAATCATTCTGTGCTATTATAATGGAACAGAACATGGAGGGCAAGGCCCCTCCCATTAGCTTTACTCATCCATTCATCTTTCTTCCCTCTCAACTCTTACTAGCAGCCAGATTTTTGGCATGTTATAATAACAGAGGAATTTGTGTTACAGTTGACCAAATGAAGCAGACTTCTGTCAGTCAGCCTAGCACAGTATTGACTATGTTGACAGGAGTGGCTGTGCAGTTTCTGGCCAGTCTTTCTTAGGTATTCCTGAATATGTTAGAGTTTAAAACTGGAACCTCTTGCCTACAAAATATATGTTCTACCATAAAACTTCAGTCCCATTTTCTAAAGAAAAAGGGAATAAGGCCCTTTCCATTTACATACCTTCAAAAGTGTTCTCCAGTTCCTCAGTTCTCTCTGATTCTCTCACTTCTCCCACTCTCACTGGAACAGCTGATCGGTGATATTCTGGGAGACAGATCCAACTGCCAATCAGCTGCTTCTGCTAAATCAGGCTGTGCTGAAGCTGACAGGCTGTTTGCTGTTTTTTGCAAGGAGGCAAATTGCTGGGAGACAGAGGTAGATTTTTTTCCCTCCCCAAAAGCTAGGTGTGTCTTATAGTCCGAAAAATATGGTACATCCTAATTAAATAATTGATATAAATACCAAGTGCTTGATAAAATATAAAAATTAAGAGGAGCTCCATTCCAGAATCTTTGACATTTCACCTAGTTTGTAATGAAGCATTAAAATCATTGGCAAATCAGCCTAGTGATCGTTTTATGTCTGTTAAGCTACTAATTTAGACAAATTAAAGTTAAACAGAATTTGTAGTCTTGTATGTGGTAAAAAGGGTGACTGGATCCAATACATTAACTTAATGGAGTTTGACTGGAACATCAATTAATTTAATCAAGATGAATTGGGAACCCTATATTTTTGCCTTTATAATCTTAACTAAGTTTCTTTGGATTAATTATTTGAAATGTCCTTCCATTATTTTACAAGTGATTTGTACCTTATTATGACATGTTAATGATGATAAAATCCATTCTGGGACACTGCCAACCACTGTTCCCTGTAAGGTGCGCTGCTGCGTGGGCGCGCAGGCGACAGCAAACTCAGCGCAGGACTTTTGATCTCTAGCGCAGCTCGGGCTTGGTGGGAGGAGCAGTTGGGGGGGGGAACTACACAGGAGGCTAAAAAGGTTTTGTGCTTCCTGATAGGAATGGTAGTTTCTTATTGGCTTATTTCGAAGGAATGCTTGGATGGAGAACTACGTGTCCCAGGATGCTCTGGGAGAGAAAACAGATTAGGGTCAATCAGCGAGAATAAAAGAAATCTCTTTCCTCCCCCTCCCCGTTTGCTTCCTGCTTTGAGACTGCAAATGAGGGGGGTGGGGGAAGCGAGGGCTTACTTGACTGGGAAGGAGAGGTTTAGAAATAACATCTGTAAATAAATAAAGAATTGGGGTGATCTTTTCGCTGGTTTCTGTTGTGGTCTTGTTCCATCTGCACCCTTTCAAAAAAACGAGCTGTTTCTGCGTTGGGGATAAGCCCCCTGGGTCTTCTCCCACCCCCACCCTTACACTTCTAAGGTTGCAATAAAACCATTCCAGCCTCCTTAGGATTCCCCCTCCTGCCCCCGCCCCTTTCTCCAAAGTCTCCGATGCGACTCTGTTCAGTTCCACGTGCAAAGAAGTGCTTCAGCTTCCCTCACCGTTGCTGCAAGAGCTCACTTTGTGTGGGGTTCTGCTCTTTTTCCTCTGCCAAGGTAAGTAGTCCCATGCATGATTTCCATCCCTTCCTTTCCCCTCCAGCCCGTGGGTGGGTGCAATGTCCCCTCCAAAGTTTTTTTTTAAAATGTCTTCTGATTGTGCTCCATTAAGCACTTAAGCAGCCTCGCTGCAGCCCACTGGTAGGGTTTCTTCTTCTTCTTGAAATCCAATTTAAAATATTTAGTTCCTTAAATAAAAATGTATTCATTATCAATGTAAATTATCATTGACTACATTTACAAAAGAATGCAACAAGTAAATAAAATAAATAAATAAATAAATAAATAAAATAAAATAAAATAATAAAATAAAATAAAATAATAAAATAAAATAATAAAATAAAATAAAATAAAATAAAATAAAATAATAAAATAAAATAAAATAAAATAAAATAAAATAAAATAAAATAATAAAATAAATAAATAAATAAATAAATAAATAAATAAATAAATAAATAAATAAATAAATTCAGGTGCTCATGGAAGAAAACGTGCTGCTCAGCACTATACTTTTCCGCTCACACCGGAAAAAAATTAGAGGGAACATTGCTGCCAACTAGCCTGACGCCCCAGTGGGAGTATCACACTCTGGAGGTGGTAATGGGTTAGGTAACACTCTACTACCTTCCCATGCTCACTTTGCTCCATTCCTCACCATCTTGGTGTCAGGTTCCAGAAGAGCAGTAGGAAAGGAAAGCTTCGAACACTTGCTTGGTAAACAAAATCTTTATTCCAGCGTCTTCTAGCACGAACTAACAATCTTCAATCCAAAATAACTGTTGTCTGCAGTAACCACCCAGCGCTCCCGCCACCTTTTTAAGTGTTTGCCACGCCCCACCCCACATCTCCGCTCCCCTCCGACTTCACTTAGCCCAAATCATGGTCAAAAGTTAGTCCGTCTGTTACACATGCGCTCCACAATGCCCACTGGCCAGCTGATTGTTGTCGGCTGCTGGGGCATGCCCCGACGGCGTCTTCCGAGTTCGGAATGGCAGGGGGCGAAGCAGACGGCATGAGCGACGATGGGCTTTCCCCTGCCCGAATGGCAGCCCGATCAGTTGGAGCTGACACTTGGTCAATTTAATTTTAAGTGAATCTTAAATTTAAGATCTCTATTGTTTTAATGTCTTATATGGTGCTTTTATCAAATATTGTAAGCCACTTAGAGTCGCCTTCAGCAAGATCAAAAACATGTTGAATAAATATGTCTACTATGAGCTTCTGTAACGGGGGGGGGGGAAATCACCCAGCTCATTAAAAATCCAGAATAAAAGAGGAATCTAAACTCTAAACAGAAAAATTGGGTGCAACACAATTGTTTCCATGTATTGAATGTGCCTTATTCTTGTCAAATTTATTTTAAACATTTCATGCTGAAGTTGTTGACTGAACTACATACAGTATGGTTAACATCTGGCTATAGATTTACTGAGAAATAATGATGCAAAGTGACTATGATCTCTTCTTTTAAGTTAAAATCAGAGAATTGATGTAGCAAGTGCCACACTTCAGCTCACAAGAAAGGATAAAGTTGTATCAGATCAAACAACAGGATTTGACAGAGGAAACAACTGTCCAAAAGGAAAAGAATCAAAGAAAGGAGCAAGCTCCGTTGATGAGTGTGACAGCCAGGAACAAGCAGAAGGTATTCTGTCTTGTTGGAATTCAGAATCCACTCTAAGTTGAAGAAACAGATGCTTGAACATTGGGGAAGAAGAAGAGGGGGATAGTAGTAGTAGCAGTAGTAGTAGTAGTAGTAGTAGTAGTAGTAGTAGTAGTAGTAGTAATAAAACAGGACAGTAAATCTCTGGAGGTAAAATATTATGCAGATAGGCCCTGCAATAAGATAAAGAGAACAGCTGTGACAGTTGATAGTTAACTGCTGAAAGTAGAAATAAACATTTGTGTACCTCACCTATTGGGTTCTAAAATGTGCTGTCTGCAAGGATCATAGGCGAAGAATGCACAACTTTCAGGACTTATAAAATGTACAGAAATGCATTTATAGTTATTCCCCTTTGCTAATCTGTGATGCTGCCAAAGTTGATACAACTCTATCACCATAACTTAAGAAAGAAGCTTGAGGATATGGGAGTCTAGGTGGCATTTATATCTATATTTGCAACACATGAAAGCTGATTGTAAGGAGAAGAAATAATCCTGCAGGTGAACAACTAGTTATGTAATGTTGGTGGAAAAGATTTGTTTTTTGGGACTATGGACTGAATTATTTAATGACTTTTGGAAAAAATATTATGCTGAACCAGAGGAATCCATGAATTAATGCTTTCCAAAGTAAATTACAGATGTTTCAAAAAAAAGCATGAAATAGTGAAATAAGATATTTTAATTTTCCTTGCTTTTGTTTTGTAAGACAAACTTTTTCAGTCATGATTTTTCTAGGAAATTCTTGATTGTAAATTGCTGATAACTTTCTCCTTCAAATGATAGAGGAACTTACAGTTATTCTTGTCTTAATGTTACTATTAGAAAATACTTCCTCAAGAAAGAAGCAAGAATATTGTGGGGAAAGTGATGGAGTATTTAATTTTAAAGGAAAATAAAGCTGATTATAATAAAGTTTGAAACCTGATCTTAAAAACATTAATAAATTTGGAGCAATTAAAAGTTTAATTTGAAGGCAGAAATTAATACCACAAGAAGAAACTCAAATGGAATTCCTTCTCTTGATAGGACATACAAATTTCAAACCATTCCAATGAAGAAAAAAATGGATAATATCAGAAGAAGCCCATGGTATAAACAGAATTGATGAAGTGAAAATAACAAACAAAAAAAGGAAAAGAAAGATATGAGAAACTGTGAAAAATGGATTGAAGTGCCAGATTATTAGAGGAAGGGATATTTGTTCCTAGATTTAAAAAAAAGACGGTCAGTGAACTTAAAAGAAACCTATATGGCATTGATATAAATGGAAATATTTTATAGCAGACTGAAAAGTGAATTGTCTGTAAGCATCTGTAAACATAACAGTAATTTCCAGAAATTAGCCTGAATATGCCAAAAAAAACAAGGTAGGCTAAAAGAACCTTTTCATTTTTTGATGAAGTAATTTTTTAGTGGATTGTGGAAATGCTATAAATTCAATATTTCATGATTTCAAATCTGTAATGTGGTCCTATACCAGCTTAAGATGACATAAAACATTTTGTCCATTCCCCTAGTAATATAATCATGATAACATAACAGGATATAAAATGTAATATTACTAACATAGTACTAAAATGTACAGTACTACGGTCTTTACATATATTACTGATACACATATGGACAGTCTTTTACACTGAAACTATAAAATTATATGATAAATGTAATGTGGGATATTAATTGAAATAATACAGGGTTATTCAAAAAGAATGAACCGGTTTCATGACACAATATTTTATTAAGGAAAAGTAATACAAAACTCCAGCCAAGTCACAAGTATTCTACTCACAATCAACTTTTATTTCCTGTCTTACAAGTGTTCAATGTGGCCACCACCTGCAGCACAGGCAACATCAATGTGATAAGAGAATTCCTCCCAGGTACGAATCAGCATATCACAATCCACTGAGTTGATCGCTGTTGTTATTCGATGTTTAAGGTCATCATGGTTAGTGGGTAGCAGTGGAACATAAACACGATCTTTTACTTATCCCCACAAGAAAAAATCACATACGGTTAGGTCTGGGGATCTTGCAGGCCAAGCACAAAGAGCAAGGTCTTGGACCCCCCAACACAGAACGCCTTTTCCTCAGGACTCGCCATTCTGAGGGTAAACAAACAACTAAACGTTTCCGGAAGAACTACATCGCCCCTGTGGCAGCCATTCAAAATAACTCCTCTTTCAAATGGTCACTGAATCACTACATGACGATGCTTGAGAACTGAAGCAATGTGTCATGAAATCGGTTCATTCTTTTTGAATAACCCTGTATAACAACAATAGCCCCCAAATAAAATAATAACAGAGTTGGAAGGGATCTTGGAGGTCTTCTAATCGTGCTCAGGCAGGAAATCCTACACCATTTCAGACAAATGGTTGTCCAATCTCTTCTTAAAAACTTCCAATGTTGGAGCATTCACAACTTCTGGAGACAAGTTGTTCCACTGATTATACCATACCTTATATTATAATAATACCAGTTATAAAAATATGGGAATAATCTTCATTTGATCTGTTAGCTCTTGCTGTCTTGATTTAACATTTAAAAAAATATCCCATGGCGTTTGGCTAGGAAACTTAATATGTGCAGAACAAGTGAATACATAGCTGGGTTCAAAATTATATTCAAAGATAGCTCAAAATTCCTCATCAGTCTGGAGAGAGATATTTGAATGGGGTCCCACAAGATTTAGTTCTGGATACAACAACAATAACAACAAAAGGCAAATTATTTTTTAGATTGCATCAGAAGTACAATTTTCAAGTCAGGGAAATAATCACATTTTATTTGTTTGTTTGTTTATTATTTATTTATTTATTTATTTATTTATTTATTTATTTATTTATTTATTTGAATTTGTCAAAAACGAGAACAAGAATAAGAGAATAAAAATACAATGACTGGGACGATAGGCATGTTAGTGCACTTATGCATGCCCCCTCTACTGACCACTTAAGTATGAAGTAAAGTCCACGGAAGTCAATATGTGACTGAAACTCTGAAAATTTGTAGCTGAGACAACTGAGTCAGGTAGGGCATTCCAGACTTTGACAATTCTATTACAGAAATCATATTTTTTACTGTCAAGTTTAGAACGATTTACATTGAGTTTAAAGCGGTTGTTCGCACGCCTATTATTGCGATTAAAACAGAAAAAGTCATTTACAGGTAAAACATTACGCATAATTTTGTATGCAATACTTAGGTCTGACCGCAAGCGACACAGTTCTAAGTTATCCAAACCGAGAATTTCGAGCCTAGTAGCATAAGGAATTCTATTATGTACAGAAGAGTGCAAGACTTTTCTCGTAAAGTACTTCTGAACCCGCTCGATTGTACTGATGTCAGATATGTGGTGGGGATTCCAAACAGTTGAACAATACTCTAAAATTGGTCTAGCATAGGTTTTATAAGCTCCAATTAGCAATACAATGTTTCCAGAAAAAAAGCTTCGCAAAATTAACGACTTAATGCTTTTTTTTTAGCAACGCTGTTACAGTGAGCTTTGGAGCATAAATCGTCAGAGATAAGTACACCTAGGTCCTTAACAACGTGAGGGTCATCTGCTAGATCAATGCCACCTAGCTTATACTTGACATTCTGATTACGTTTACCAATATGTAAGACAGAGCATTTATTAATCGAAATTTGAAGTTGCCAAGTAGATGACCATTCAGATACATAATCAGAATTATCAGTAGAATTGAATAATTTTACGTCATCGGCAAAAAGAATGCAATTGCTTTTAAGTTGATCACATAAATCGTTGATATAGAGCAAAAAAAGTGTGGGATCTAAAACGCTGCCTTGTGGAACACCACTGTTAACTGATGCAGGATTAGACAGCGAGTTCCCTATTTTGACTTTCTGCAGTTTATTAGACAGGAAAGCAGCAATCCACTTGTGCAAAGGTCCAGAAATGCCATAAGAGTTTAATTTCAACAGCAGTTTATCATGTACTACTGTATCAAAAGCCTTACAAAAATCTATGTAAATTGCATCAACAGCTTTACCTTGATCAAGACATGTAGTCCAGATGTTTTTACAGTGCAAAAGTTGTAAATTACAGGACGAGTTTTTCCTAAAGCCAAACTGTTTGTCGGATAGCAAATTATCTGTCTCTTAAGTGGTGAACGATGGATTGGTTTATAATTGATTCCATAACTTTGCATGTAACACAACACAAATAAATTGGTCTATAATTTTCGACTGAACTAGGGTCACCCTTTTTAAAAATTGGTGTAACTATAGCTAATGACCATAGATCAGTCAGGGAACTGGTTCGAAATGATACTTCAAAAATTGTACACAATGGTTCAGCTATGACAGTAAGTATCAATTCAGTTCTTTTTCAGGAAAAAAAGCACATTTTATTCTGCTTTGGTAAAATGATAATTTGATAAATAATTATCAAATGTTTTGATAATTATTTCTTCCATGTCTAGATCAAACTTTAAACTGCCAGAATGAAGCCACTGTCCTGGCTTTGTCATTGGCCAAAATAAGTTATTATTGGTACATGTTTCTGGTAGAAGCTGATGTATCAGCAGATGGGCTGGACTCCGTATCTTTCCACATTTACAAAGCATGTTGTTATCTGCTAAGAGCCTCCACTTGAGCATAATGGTCAAGACACTCCAACTCTCAACTTATAGACAGACACTCCAACTCTCAACTTATAAGGGAGATCAGATCCTTCAGCCATATCTTCCTTTAATGTTATTCCTTGCTTGACAGTTTCCTTCCTCCATCTTTTAATTCAATTTTCTTCTTGTATCCCCTCAATAATGTTTTTCTTGCCATAAAGCTGTTTCTAGATCTGAGTTGGTGGGCTTGGGGCATATATCCATTCAGAGGATGCTGTTGTGGCCTGCCAGCTGCCAGCAGAGCTGGCAGCAGACTCGGACAGTGAGGAGGCTGGGGAGGAACTTGGGCCAGTTCTGGAGTCTGGGGAAGGCTCTGATGGATGCTCTGTGTCAGACACAGAGATAGAGCCAGGGCTGTCCAACATTTCCCAGCCACCGGAGAGGCAGCTGCCTTTGGAGACTGATATGAGTGAGGAGGAAGAACAGCTCGGGCCTGTTCCAGATGCACATATGCGCAGAGCTGTTAGGAGAGGAGAACAATGGAGGACAAGGAGTCGACTCGAGAAGCAAAGCACACGTAGACGCTGAATGGACCCTCCCTGGCTGGGGAATAAATAAAAGGAAAGGGGAGTTGTTGCCGTAGGAGACAACAGTTCGTATTTCTGAAGATTTTGCTCATTGTGTTTCATGCCACAAAGACTTAATTTGCAGCCTTTCGGCTGGGAGCTCGTGGCCTTGCAATTAGTGGCCTTGCAATTATCGCAAGGAACTGATAAGGTCTGTTACTGCAGTTAACTCCTTGAAGGACTATTGCCTGGACTTTTCGGTGGGTGAATGCAATTAATTCACAAGAGGTAAATAAAGAGGGGTTTGTCATGACAAGGAGTCTGTTTCTTGCTTCTGCTAAGGCTGGGTCAGAACAGATGCCGAGGGTCATTCTCTTGCTTAGTTCTCTCAGCATCTGCTACAACTTCTCTGCTGATCTTAGGTGAGGCAATGCCAGTGAGAGTGAGATATATTTTCTCAATTAGATTAGAGGAGAATGTTGTAATTCCCTTTAGCCAAGGCTTCTGGTGTTAATTGTGATTGTATTTCTCTCTCTCTTTTTTTGTTGCATTTGTATTTTGGTCTGTGACTGTAAAATTAAAAAAATTTAAAAATTAATATCTTCTCAATTGTTGTAGGTTTCAGACATCCTGTCGCTAAGTGTACTGCTTCATTGATGGTGATATCAATTTGTTTCACATGTGCAGATGCACGCCATATGGAGCAGCATACTCTTCTGCGGAGATGCTGAAGGCCAAAGCTGATGTGTGCAACATAGATGGTTGAGCTCCCTATGTGTAGTTTATCAACTTCTGGATGATATTGCTCCTTGAGCTGACTTTAGCTTTAGTGTTCAGGCAATGTATTTAAAAGGCAGCATCCTGTCAAGTATCACGCCAAGATACTTCAATGTTGGACTGTATTGTAATTGGTTTCCTTGCCACATAACATCCAACTCTTTCTTTGCATCTCGATTTTGGAAGTGGAAAGCGCACACTTGGGTCTTCTTTGGGTTGGGCTTTAAATTGTTGATGGTGTCATATCATCCTAATTCTTCAGGTGCTACCATAAGTTTCCTGCTACCTCATCAAAAGCTGATTCTTGTGCTGTATTGTCCGCATAGATGAATAGACATGTGTTGTCAGGGACTGCTTGAGTGTTCTTACCATTCAGTGTCACATAAAATTCCGGTTCTGGAGGAAGCTGTCAATGGCCCTGGTAAGCTTATTATTTAACTTGTGTAGTAATATCCAATGGTTAACAGATATGCTGCAGTTAGATAGATGAAAGCAATTCTATGGCTTTCTTTTGAAACCATCCTCAATATGTTGCATGAGGTTTTTCCAACCATGAAAGTCTTCCTATATCTTTGAATTTCCTGGCTTTTATGGATTTATACTGTATTTGATCTTTTATTTTATGTCAGTAAGAGCTTTTTTGTATGTGCGCACATTTAATGTCCCTTAGACTGTTTTTATTGGCTACATATATGTTGGAATATTCATGATTTGGAGAGCCATGTGACAAGGTTAGCCAATCAAACACAAGTGCTAACTGAGCATGTCCAGAAACTTAGCAAGAAGAAAGGCATGGTTTAGTCAGTTCACCATTATACTCCAGAGTGAAAACATCTCAACATGTGGTCTGTGAAAGAACATACGGTATGGTAAATGTTTTGTTCTGTTTATAAAGAAGTTATTTTGAATCAGCAAAATGCAGTTATCTTGTGAAGCTTCTGATTTATTTGCAACGCACTCTGACAGGTTATGGGCCCAGAGCAACCAAGAAGTAAAGAAAAACTGCATTGTAATTAAAGCTGATAAGAAACTGTGATTTTAAAAGGAGCAGGCAAAAAAGAATAGAACAGGATGGCTGCAGTGGAATTTAAAGACAGTCCAATCCCTAAATTGGGGAAGAAAAATTACTTAATTTGGGCTGCAAAAATGGAATGTTTTTTGAAAGCAAAAGAATTATGGGACATTGTAGAGAATCCCCCCACAAGTACTTGCAACAGCAGACCAAAAAGCTCATGACAAAGCTATGGCTTATCTTCTCTTAAGTCTGCAGGATGATCAATTCTTAAATGTAGCCGATTTAAAGTCTGCAAAAGAAATATGGCAGAAATTGAAAGCAGTACACGTGAATGTTGCTTGTGAAGCTTCTGATTTATTTGCAACACACTCTGACAATATATACATAAATAGAATGAAAATAAAAATTTATTTGAATATGTTGCAGAAAATTGTGTGGGTTCCAAATGGAAGACCTCAACTTTAAAATTATTATATTAGGCATCACAACGCCTGGATTTTTTTTTAAAGGAGAACATCTTAAATAGCTTTCACAAACTATTATATGTCAATGTTGAATTCAGTTTACTTCAGAACTCAGGAGGACTTTGCCATAAAAATTACAATCCATGCCAGAACTTCACAATGGAACATGTGAAGTCATTATTAAGATGGCATGTTCTGTGGGTCCATTGAGTGCTTTTCCTTCTTTGAATTTTCTAGAGAAATTGAAAAACAACCCATGTTCCAGATAACTGTAATTAATATTGATTCAATTAATATTGAAAGAATATGTTTTCTCTCCTCTCTCTCTTCTATATTCTAAGCTATGTAATAAAAAGTAAATAATGCTTAATAACATTATATAAACATTACTACATTGAAACAATAAAATATATATCAGGATTCATAACAACAGTTAAATAAATACAGAATTAAAAAAATTGGTGTCTAAACATTGAAAGGATATGCTTTTCATCTTTTTGCATATGAATTTTCTAAGAAAAATTGATGTATTTGACACTTTGATTTCAATTGAGACTCTTGATAGGGGACTCTGGCTTCTCCTGTACTAAGTAATAGAGATAGGTAATAGGGTAGACTTAGATTACAGGGTTTAATGTTTTTTCAAGAAGGTATGAAACAAAATAACTAAATGTAACATTAGCATCCAATATTGATGAAGCTATAGCCAAGTCTCTGCATAAACAGCACACTGTATCAGTATTGTATTTTTTTTGCTGTTTTACAATAAAGCAACATAATCTGTTGAACTAACATCCAAAATTTCAATTAAATTATATTTCAATATTTGATTCTACCACTTAGAACTGCTTGCAAATATTTTGCAAAAAATCCTAACTGGCGAGTCTTGTATTTCTCTTTTACATATATTGTACATTTTTATCATTCAAACTTCAAAGCACTCCTTTGTCTGTTCAGGACATGTTTTAGGTAGGAATCATGGGGTGGGATAAAATATTTTGTTTTATGTATACTTCATTAGCATAGCATTGGCACATATAAATATTAGGGACCAGCACCAAGGTAAGAATGTATATCACAATAAGTTTAAATGATTATAAGTGGTATATAATGTAATAATAGGCTAAATTTCAGACTTCAGATAAAGAAACATTTCATTTTTCAGGAAGTAATAATAAAAATAGGTTCTAATGAAACGATTGTTCACAATGCTCAACTTGTATGATCTTGAATTTTAGAGTTAATATAAAATTAGATCTAAATTAAATAACTAAGCATGTTAATCAGAATAATTTAGAAAATTTTGGAAATACTAGCATTGATTTCTACAAAACTACCGTGTTTCCCCGAAAATAGGACATGTCCTGAAAATAAGGCCAAGCCTGATTTTTGGGGTGGGTGTAAATATACGCCCTCCCCTGAAAATAAGGCCTAGTGAAGGGGTGGGCGTGGCCAGCACAGGAGGCAGCCCTTCCCTTCCCCGGTCACCTCAAGGCTGCTGGGCCCCTTAACCATGGCCCGCTGATCAGCTGATCGAGCAAGGGCCGGGAATTCTGTCTCTCCGGGCACTCTTGCTAGCCCCAGCTCTGCCCACAGTGCTAGGCAACCTTGCAGCTGAGGGCCCCTCTGTTCCGCAGCTCACCTTGTGGCAATGGAGCAAGTGGCGACCACGGCTTGCACTCCGCGGGTGTTGCTTAGGTTCCTGCTACAATGAGGCAGAAAGCCATGTGGCCCATCGGAATCACCATCCCCCCACCCAGCTGCTGCTGCTTGAGAAAAGAACGGGATTGTGGGAAGTGCATGCTTACGATAGAAGCAAAGCGCAGCCTGTCCCTTTCAAGTGATCGTGTGTGTGTGTGTGTGTGTGTGTGTGTGTGTGTGTGTGTGTGTGTGTGTGTGTGTGTGTGTGAGAGAGAGAGAGAGAGAGAGAGAGAGAGAGAGAGAAATGACAGAGGGGAATAACAAGAATTGCAGGCAACGCTGTTTGAAAGAGTTTCCTCTCCACCATTTCTCTTTCTCTCTGTGTGTGTCACACACACACACACACACACACACTTGATGAAAACAGCGGATGGCAGAGCCAGTAGTGGTGGGGGTGGCGACCCAGCCCTGGGTAGGGGCAGGGAGAGAGGCAGAGGCAGAGGCAAGAGTGCCAATGGCGCTGGGAGTGGCAGAGCCAGAGGCAGGCAATGAAGACGAGGAAGAGGGCATGGTGACTTGGAGCATGCTGCGGTGGAAGTTCAAGCGGCGGTGTTGGAGTCTGGGACTCACTGGCTGTTCAGAAGCTGCGAGGAAACAAAGCGGCTAGCAGTAGCTTCTCTGCTCCCACTCCGGAGCTACTGTCCCGTCTGGTGACTCCCAAGGCGGAAAGGCTTCCTGGGCATGCCGGCGGGCGCTCCGGTCAGTCAGCGCTCAGGTGGGGGGACCGCGGGGAGATCGGAGCAGAGAGGAGCAGCGGGGAAGGGGAGGCCTCCAATGACTGTCACCCTACAGCGGGAAGCACACTCGCAGAGCAACCACTGCCCTGGCTGGGGTTTGGAAGCCACAGACCCAGAGTTTGGGGGAGAGAAAGAAAGACTTCTGCTGCTTCTGCTGCTTTCCTTTCGTACAGCCAAAAGCAGAAGCAGCAGAAGTCTTTCTTTCTCTCCCCCAAACTCCGGCTCTTCGGCTTCCAAACCCCAGCCAGGGCAGTGGCCGCTCTGTGAGTGCGCTTCCCGCTCTATGGTGATGTCTGGAGCTGGAACTGGATCCTGCAGGGGGAGCTGGCCCAGGCCGTGGCTTCCGTGCGAATGCTGATTGTGGGCGCCGGCAGCATCGGCTGCAAGCTCCTCAAGGACCTGGTGCTTACTGGCTTTGCCCACATTGATGTGGTGAGGCCTGGGAGGTGCGTGAGTGGGGAGGGGTGACAGGCGCTCGCGCGGATTGGCGCCTTCAGGCCGCTTGTGTTCACACAAACACACCCTGCGGGAGGGGAGAGGCTTGAGGGCGCTGCGCAGAGGGAATCTCTCTGCCGGACTCCCAGCTGTGAATGTGCAGGCCGCCCACGTCCTCCTGCACCCCGAAAATAATAACCCCCCCCAATAATAAGGCCAAGGCCATATTTGGGGGGTGGTGTCAAAAAATATAAGGCCCTGTCTTATTTTCGGAGAAACACGGTAGGTACCCTTCTATAATTCTGGAATTGTAGTCAATCACAACAATAACTGCAAAATGAGAAGGTTAATATATAGGGATTATTGATATAGTATGATAGTACCGGTATATTGTTTTTCTACTTAAGAAAAATGTTTAGCAACCTTTCTATGCATCCATACAGCATAGCTGAGAAATGAAATTGAATTAGAAACAATAGCTAAATAGTTCCTATATTCTTAGTTAATATTTACTTGGCCATTTTATTGCTCATGAAATCTGCTAGGTTTTATCATACTTCCTTCAAGTGATTGTAAGGACCAGGTGGCTATTTAAAGTAAAGCTATTATATTTCCATTAAAATACAGGCTGATCCATTGATTGAATTCCTGAGCTCCCCATTGAAAATAAATAAAAAGTTCAAGGCTTTTCAACTTTTAAGTTCAGTCTATGAGTCAAACCATGTACCCCACAGGAAGGTTGTGATTGATCACCCTTTCTACCCTCCCCAAATGTAACTGAATGGGCAGTGCCTCTGGCATTTAAAATGAAAGCTGGAAGGTAAGGATTTAATCTTTTTCTTTAGTGACATTTTATAGTGAAAGTTGCATATACTTTACATTTTTGGTTTCCTGTCCCCTCCCAAAACTCTTAGGAAAAGGATAGGTATCAGAAAAGATGATTTGTTCAAAATGCCTTGTAGAATTTGACCAGTGATTGAAAAAAAAGAAAGTAAACAGAAGTCAGAATTGCATTTCAGTATTACTGTATCATGCTGTTTACATTGTTTCATAGAAAAACTAATGGACTGGTAAATCAGGAGAGATAATAATAGGACTTAGGCAAAATCACTTAGTCTTATTCTCATGACTGTGCTAAAAATTGAAATAAAATCAAGTAGAAAAAGTAAAGAGAAAGTAATACATACAATATGAATTGTGTCCTCACAAAGACCCAGTAAGTTCCATTCTGTAAAAACTTTGCTCAAACTGCCTTCATCTATTTGCTCCAGCAATAAGGAAACAATAGAATGGATGTGGCCATTGATATTGCCACTGAATGTTGGAATTTGGCATCCCAAAGGTGCTTTTTCAAGAGTTTGGCATGTTTGTCCTATCATTTTATGGCCCTACAATAATAGTAAAGAAGATGGTAGCTGCAGCAAAGATGCATTGATCTTTCTGAGTCATTCACTTATCAACATAAATTTGTGAAAAAGGGTCATAAATCACTTTTTTCAGTGCAGTTGTAACTTGGAACTGTTGTAAATCAAGGACTATCTATATATTGTTTTTGAAGTTTCTGATTTCTTTCTGGTATAGAAGAATACAATTTTCAATACCTTTCTTCTTTTTAGAATATTTTCATAATTCTATGGTAATTCTATGTAGATATCCTGGAAAAGAGATTTAACATTACTGCCTTTTGAGAAACTTGATATCTGGGCAGGCTTTATATGACCAATTTGTGTCAATGTAAAGGGTTCTGAGTTCATGTTTAGCTATTTACATACTGAACAAGTAATGGACTTGCTGGATAGGTTCAGGTTACAAATATCATTGAAGACTATTTTTTCCCCTGAAATTGGAATAGAATTATGTACACCTTCATCATGTTCCTTTACATATATTAATAGATCTAGTTCAGAGTGTTATTTCCTGATACTGTTAAATTGTTAATTTTAATCCTTTACTATTAGCCATGCAGTCTAGGATTCATGGAAGCTGCCTCATCTAGACTCATGTTCTTGCCTGTAATTTAATCCTAAGGAATGTGTGATTGGTTAATATGCAAACATATTTTAAAATTGTGTCTTACTAGATACAATATCCTTCTGAGATGAGATGACCAGAAATGAACAAAGATTTATACAAAGGCGTTATATATTGGCAGTTGCATGTTTTAATTCCTTTCCTAATGAATTCCAGTATAAAGTTTGTCTTTGTGTTTGGTGCCATTGCATCAGTGTTGACCCCTGGTGTCTGTTTGGACTAGTGCCTACAGTTTTCTTGGCAAGGTTTTTTGGAAGTGGCTTGCCATTGCCTGCTTCCTAGGGCTGACAGAGGGTGTCTGTAACTAAAGTCACCCAGCCAGCTTTGTGCCTAAGGTGGGACTGGAACTCAGAGTCTCCCAGTTTCTAGCCTGGTGCCTTATCGACCACACTAGTGATCCCCAATCTTTCTGGCACCAGAGATCAGTTTTGTGGAAGACAATTTTTCCACGGGGGGGGGGAGGATGGTTTCGTGCACAACTTAGATCCCACACCTACGCAGATGAAGCTTTGCTTGCTCACCTGCTGTTTGCGCGGCCTAGATCCTAACAGGCCACGGACTGGTACTGGTCCACAGATCGGGGATTGGGGATCACTGCACTATACTACACTAGCTCTATACTTCTTCAAAGTAATTGCATGCAAAGCTTTTTATTGTTGTTTTTATTGATCACTTGCCCTCTGATTTCTTTGTTTGAACTCTCACTGCTAAATTTGATACTATCAGATTATTTTCCATGTGTAATGGAAGTGGCAATTGAAATCACTGTTTCAATACTTTTGGATTTCATTTTTATTTCAAGCTCACTGGGAGCATTTTGAAAAGTAACCATGGTCTGAATGTTATACTTACTTTGAAGTCTAATAATATCATTTACAAGGATTCTGTGAAATAATTAAAAAAATCATATTTCTGATTTCTTTCCACAATTTTGATATTTCTCGTTTCTTTCCCCACAGATATTCTTTTCAATACTTCCTTCTTTTTTCAGAATTATTTTGCCATTCTTTGATAAACATATTATGAAGACAGACAACCAAAGTCACAGAGACAATTTTGTTAATTTAAAAAGTAGGAGGAAGAAAAGACTAGTTGTTAAATATTTCTTTACTACTGATGCATACATTATGTGCACTAAAGAACTGAGTAAAAATAAAACAGGTGGTTATGGATATGTCTTTGAAAGCTTATAATCTAATGCACTCTTGCTAAATGAAGATTCTTCTATGTAAGGAAGTCCATTTTGAATTACAAAATTAATATGTTTATAAATGATTTACTCAACTGTTCTGATCTATTGGGCAAGATACAAAATTGGGGATTTTTTAATGAATGCTTCATATAAGTGAAACAATAGCTTCTTCGTAACTTGTTTTACTTTTTTGTCCAGTATGTACAAAAGATGCAATTCTGCTGGTCTTTTATTTGTCAGATTGAATTCAAGTTAGGAAATGGCCCTGGAAGTAGATCCTTGCTAATTCACTTTTCTTAACATACTTCAAACCTGCCATCTTCCTTGCTTCTCTTATTTCTCTTAAAGCTATTTGTTTTTGACAGAGTTAATTCACACTTCTAGTTTAAGGTGTATGGTGGAGTAATGCATTCATTTTTTTATTGTGGTCACAAAGTATCGGTATTGGTAGATCTCAGACTGTTGAAAGACAATTGATTAGGTGTTGAGTATAAATAGCAGTGACAAAATGTATCCGCAGGCCAAACCCTGACATTTCATATGTGTATCCTGATGTCAGGCATAAGAATGAAATTTATGGTTTACATCAGCGGCCCCCAACCTTTTGGGCACCAGGAACTGGTTCCATGGAGAGAGGTTTTTCTCTTCTGCCTTCCATCTTCCACAGCCATCATGACCTTGGTGTTTTAAGCAATTGCCAACAAAGGAAATACTGAATCATTCCTGAAGACTTTGTCAGGAAATTGAAAGAATCAGTATTTTTTAATTAACCATTTACTAAAATATTTATGTCAACGTAAACTATTTTAAGTGAGAGAAATAGCTGAGGTGGTAATAATGAAATCTTCCTCCAGTGGATTGTTTGGGAATACATAACTTGGTGATTGACAATTTGAATAATCTAAAACACCATGCTGAGATAGTTATTTGATTCACTATCTCTTTGTTCAAGCTGGTTTTTCTAAATTAACGTATGTAGGATACAATGAGATATAAAATACCTAAACCTTCTAAACTTTTTGTCAGGCACCCACACACCATTAGCCTGGTTGCTTCATCACATTGGCAAGTGCTTACATTTTATTTATTTATTTATTAAATTTGTTTGTCACCCATCTTGTGCAAGGTGACTGGGCAGCTTACAACATCAAAATAAAACTATATATATATATATATATATATATGTATGTATGTATGTATGTATGTATGTATGTATGTATGTATGTATGTATGTATAAAATCACCATAAAATCACAACAAAAATACTGGTTGTAACCCAAAGATGGGGAAGAAGGGAGCAGAATGTATAGGGGTGGGACATAGGAGCTGCTATTAGTTGATCTACCATGTCCAGTGTGGTACTCCCCCATTGGGACCCCAAGGCAATTGGCAGAGCCAGGTCTTCAGGCTCTTGTGGAAGGTCAGGAGGGAGGGAACCAATCTTATTCAGGGGGCAAGATATTCCAAAGTGTTGGGGCCAAAGCAGAGAAGGCTCCTCTCCTAAACCCTTCCAGCTGGAATTCCCTGATCAACAGTGTCCACAGCAGTGGTGAAATGCTCCTGGTTCGGGCCGGCCGGCCGGCCGGTCATCGTAGAGCCGATAGCAGCGCGAGGCTTCCCCCATCCGCCTGGGCGCCGTCATTTGGGTTCTTTTACCCTCTGCACATGCGCATGCGCAGAACGCTTTGTGCATGCACAGAGGGTAAAAGAACCCAAATGACGGCATCCGGGTGGGTGGGGGAAGCCTCGCACTGCGATCGCTACTGGCTCTGCAATGACCGACCGGCCCGCTCGAACCAGGAGCATTTCACCCCTGGTCCACAGCATGCCTCCTCTGCAAGCATGGGTGGGTATGCCAATCCCATTGGAGTGAGACGGTTCCTCAAGTAACCTGGACACATGCCATGCAGGGTAATAACCAACACCTTGAATTGCACCCAGAAGCCAACCAGCAGCCAGTGCAGCTCATGGAACAGTGGTGTAACATGAGCCACTCTAGTGGCCCCAAAGACTGCCCACCACACTCTACAATAGTTGAAGCATCTAAATAGTCTTCAAGGGTAGCTCCATGTAGAGCACATTGCAGTAGTCCAACTAAGTTGCTAGTAAGTACTAGCAAATTAAACTTGTAATTCTATATAGGTGAAACACTCTTTATTTCTACAGTTTCACAGTAACTCAAATATCTCAGGCATCCTTACTTGTCAGAAAAAAAGTCTGCTTGCTTTTCATGGTGCTAACTAAATAATTTTTCATAAATATTTTATGAATTGCCTAAATCGCATCTTTATTCGGGGAATTGCCTAGCCTTTTTAGCTCTCTGCACTGCTTTGTTGTTGTTTTTGTTGGTTTTACTCTGATTTCATATTGTTTTCATGCTGATGCAGTTTTTATTGGTTTTATTATATGCATAACTATGTTTATACTTTAATTGTTACTCTATCAGGTAACTAAACTTATTAGTGTCTAAACTATAGTAAATAGGAAGAGGAGACAGAAAAAGTGATTAATATCCAGATATTAAGGTTGGCTATTATGCTTATAGGGTTGAATTGTCAAGCTCATATTTATTTATTTATTTATTATTAATGAGATTTACATACCGCCTCATAGTGCAAGCACTCTCTAAGCGGTTTACACCATTAAGCAATGTATATATTTTACATTGCCCCCAACAATCTGGGTCCTCATTTTACCTACCTCGGAAGGATGGAAGGCTGAGTCAACCCTGAGCCGGTGAGATTTGAACAGCTGAACTCAAATGATCACAGTCAGCTAAAGTAGCCTGCAGTACTGCTCTCTAACCACTTTGCCACCTCGGCTCTTCACTTTCACATATATCACTTTCATTCTATTTATTAATTTTTTTTTGTTTAAATGATGCCCAGCTCCAGTTGTCTGTGGTTAACTAACCAAAAACTAACTTCCTGGGTCGATTTCAGGAGATTTTACACGCCTCCAGTTCATAGAGAATTGTTTCGGAATAAATGTGCACTAGTAGAATACCATTATGACATTACTCCTAGGAAGCGTATGTTCTACCTTCCTTCTAATTTAATGGACCAGCATAATGGATACAATTTACTAACATTTCCTGATTTTGATCAGTAAATTTGTATTCATCCAGAGTTTAAAGGGAAATAGAAAGATGATTTATTTTATGTACTTGCCAAAACAGCAGTGAATCTTCTCTCTGCATAGCTGAAATAATATTCCCTCTCTTCAGTAATGTACACACTGATGCTAGCCAGAACCTGAAGCCAAAGGTGTAGAATCTTTGTTCTTGTATGTCTGTGTTTACACATATAAACACATCTACCTACCTCCATACACTGAATTAAACTGGCAGAGAACACCCTGCTCTCATTCACTGTGCACATGATTGCCAATGTGATATGATGTCTTCATGCAAAATATTACTTTTGTGCTCATATATCATATAAGGTGTCCCACCTTTATGGTATGTGATAAAAACCCACTCACTAAGTGAATAAAATCCATCTCTTGAGTGTTTCAAAGCAAAAATAACTCCATTCCTCTTTTCCTAGCTACAATAATCTCTTCAGTAAATGCCAAAAATGAATTTGTGAACAATTTCACTGCATGTTAATAATCTTTCTATAAATTCAACCCTTTTTGTAATTTTGTACACAAAACCTAAATATTTTTTCAATGAATAATAGAAAAAGTCATTCTATAAATTATGACTTGAGAACTTTCTAATGGATGAATGGCACTAATCAATATTTTTTTAAGCAGTCTGTATAATAAGATTCACAATCTGCTGAAGTTACTTTTTGGAAATGAAAGTATTCAATTATAGCACATTTCAGGATATTCTTAACTTTATAAAAAAAATCATATAACTTTAAAGAAACAATATCATGTATCCTGAAACTAAGGTCTTAAAAATTGAAAGCTATATAGATTTGTCAAGTTCATCTAGTGAAAAATCAGCATCTATAAAAACAGAAATTTGAAAATTAATCGATTTTGCTTGACTTTAAACTCATTGCACTCCTGCTGCACAGATGTAATTATCAGTATTCCTGGTTTTCTTTGGATGATGGCAGGTGAAAGAAATCTCTGGTGAAGAAACAAAAATGTGGGCCGCAAGTTGCTTGAACTCAATCCTTGTAGTGCTAGATTGAGAAGTGATTTATTAGAGCTGCTAAAGCCTATAGACCATACATCACCTTCCTGGTTGGCTTTGTTGGCACCTTGTCACATTCTTGTGGGCTTGAGGAATTCATTGTTCTTGTTTGAACTGATAAGGGGGAAAAAAAAGGATTTTCTGCCTGAGACCTTGGGAAAAGTAGAAGGGGTGGAATGTTGACATGAACAGCAGAGCTGCACTTTCCCAAGCCTTTCAGTGATTTTTTTTTTTTTTTTTTAGTAAACAGAAGACCACCAATCTTAGGTGTTTTCACCCTTAATAAAAGTGTGTTTTCATTGGTGAAAGGACAGGTTGATATACACAGGTTTTCTTTAGCATGCTAAAACAAAGAAAGATTACATTGATTCTTTTTTAGGTCTGGAAGTTGTAGGGCAACCCAAGACTTGCTGTGTTACGGAGACAAAAGGGAAAATACAGATAAAACTTGCAACCTAATAAGTCAAATTGGTCAAATAAAACAAATCTCCAAATTTACTCTCAGGCTTATTTTTCTATCAACTTTAAAATTTATTATTCAAAACATAAAGGAAGACATACTTCTGGAAATAAATTCAAACCTTATCTTCCAATCATTTAATTGGAATGCTAAAAATAAAATATCTATTGATTTGAGGCAGTGCCTCTAAAATTCATACATATGTATACACAGAGACAGAAAAAAGAAAGAGAGAGAGAGAGAGAGAGAGAGAGAGAGAGAGAGAGAGAGAGAGAGAGAGAAAGAAAGAAAGAAAGAAAGAAAGAAAAAAGAAAAAGGAGTTGTTTTTGTCTGTTATCCTGGGTAAAATAGCAATAGCACTTTAACTTATACACCGCTTCATAGTTCCCTCTTTAAGCGGATTACAGAGTCAGCATATTGCCCCCAACAATCTGGGTCCTCATTTTTTTTTAAAAAAAATAGTTTTTATTAAATTTATATACATTTAAAAACACCACCGAAAGAAAAGCACAAACTGTACAACAAATAAACAAAAAAACAAAAAAAAACACAATATAATCAAAAATAACAAAACAATACTGTCTATGCTGACAGCCTTTCTAAGTTTATCTTACGGTATCAGTATCAACGGTATATATTAAGCTTATATGCTATATATGCTATACAAATAATATTCATATTTCCATGATTTCTCTTCAACATTATACTTCATACTTGCTCATCCAATTTATTAATAATGAAATCATATATATATGATTTCTCCTTTATTTTCATTTATCAGCAAAAATGTTACACACACACACACATATATATATATATTCGTATGATTATTAGTAGTAAATAAAATATTTTATGCTCATTATATACAGCTTTCTTTCTATTTCCTCTTTTCTAACCATTCATAAAATATATTCCAAACTTCGTAGAATTTCGAGTCCCCCTTCTCGTTCAGTTCCAAAGTCATTTTGTCAAACTCCCCACACTCAAATATTTTCTTAATTACAATGCTTTCAGTTGGTACCTCCTTTTGCTTCCAATGTTGCGCAAGACAAATCCTTGCTGCAGTTAGAATGTGTTGTATAATATAATAATATTTTTTTCCATTTTTTGGTCAATAATTCCTAATAGGAAAATTTCTGATTCCATATCTAATTTTTGCTTGGTAATTTCAATTAGCCAGGTCTGAATCTTACACCAAAATTTCTGTATATGAATACAAATCCACCACAGCAATTGGGGAGTAAATTTGGATACATTTTGACCAATCTCGCCGGAGGAAGATGCCATCTATAATACATTTTGTATATGTTTTCCTTATATGTAGTTGATTTTGTCAATTTATAATTTCCCCCCCAAAATTTTTCCCATTGTTCCAAATTAATATTGTGCCCACAATTCCTAGCCCAACTGATCATATTTCCCTTTCATTTTATAATCTAATAAGAATTTGTATAATTTGGTAATTGATTTTTTTTCTTGCCCTAATAAGATTGTATCTAATACTGATTTTTGTCTTTGTATTCCGGGTCTATGACTGTTCGCCTCCTCCACTCTGCCGCTCCTGTTTTGTCCCCAGCCTTCTGCCCCCAAACAATCCAGCGCTGCCTTTTCTCCTTGGCCCCTTCGCCTAATGGGCCAAAAAGCCAGTTCACCGCGGGCTTTTGGGCGCACGGGACACTTTGCCCCCAGCCAATCAGAGGAGCAAGAATCACACCCCCTTGGAAGCAGCCTTTTTAGGAGAAGGAAAGGGGGACGAGGCTTCCCTCTCTTGCTTAAAAGAGACACGTTTTTGAGGTGGTCCCAATGAAAGAAAGTGGAATGGAGAAGAGTGCTTCTGGCTGGACTCAATGAGATTCCCTCTCTTGCTTAAAAGAAACACGTTTTTGAGGTGGTCCCAACGAAAGAAAGTGGAAGGGAGATTGAGTCCAGCCAGAAGCACTCTTCTCCCTTCCACTTTCCTTTGTTGGGACCACCTCAAAAACGTGTCTCTTTTAAGCAAGAGAGGAAATCTCATTGAGTCCAGCCAGAAGCACTCTTCCCCCTTCCACTTTCTTTCGTTGGGACCACCTCAAAAACGTGTCTCTTTTAAGCAAGAGAGGGAATCTCATTGTGTGCACCCCAAAACACTCTTCCACCTTCCACTTTCTTTCATTGGGACCACCTCAAAAACTTGTCTCTTTTAAGCAAGAGAGGGAATCTCATTGAGTCCAGCCAGAAGCACTCTTCCCCCTTCCACTTTCTTTCGTTGGGACCACCTCAAAAATGTGTCTCTTTTAAGCAAGAGAGGGAATCTCATTGAGTCCAGCCAGAAGCACTCTTCCCCCTTCCACTTTCTTTCGTTGGGACCGCCTCAAAAACGTGTCTCTTTTAAGCAAGAGAGGGAATCTCATTGTGTGCACCCCAAAGCACTCTTCTCCCTTCCACTTTCTTTCGTTGGGACCACCTCAAAAATGTGTCTCTTTTAAGCAAGAGAGGGAATCTCATTGAGTCCAGCCAGAAGCACTCTTCCCTTCCACTTTCTTTCGTTGGGACCACCTCAAAAACGTGTCTCTTTTAAGCAAGAGAGGGAAGCCTCGTCCCCCTTCCCTTCTCCTAAACAGGCTGCTTCCAAGGGGGTGTGATTCTTGCTCCTCTGATTGGCTGGGGGCAAAGTGTCCCGTGCGCCCAAAAGCCCGGGGTGAACTGGCTTTTTGACCCGTTAGGCGAAGGGGCCAAGGAGAAAAGGCAGCGCCGGATTGTTTGGGGGCGGAAGGCTGGGGACAAAACAGGCGCGGCAGAGCGGAGGAGGAGAACAGTCCCATTCCGTTGTATTCCATATTGTTTCTTGTCTTTGTCAAATCTTGATTTAATTTGAAAATATGGCCACCAATCTTTTTTGATTCCCTGTTGTTCTAATTGTTGAATAGATTTTAAATTTCCTCCTTCATCTAATATTTCTGAATATTTAACTATTTTGTTTAAATCTGTAGTGTTAGGATGTGTCATAGCTTCCATGCTGGAGAACCAATTTGGTAATTCCCTGTAATGTTGTTTTTTAATTTTAACCCAAATTTCATATAATGAATCTCTTATCTTATGTATCCTGAAATATGAATGTGTTTTGTGTTTTACATCCCAGAGAAATCTGTGCCATCCTAGATGTAAATCATATCCCTCCAATGTTAGTAGTCTTTTGTTTTTAAGTTGTATCCAATCCTTAAGCCATATTAAAATTGAGGCCTGGTAGTATAGTTCACAATCTGGATGCCCAAATCCTCCCTGCTTTCTATTGTCCTGTATTATTATTATTGTTGTTGTTGTTATTATTATTAGTGAGACTTATATCATAGTTCAAGCACTCTCTAAGCGGTTTACACCATTAAGCAATGTTTACACCATTAAGCAATATTGCCCCCAACAATCTGGGTCCTCATTTTACCTACCTCGGAAGGATGGAAGCTGAGTCAACCCTGAGCCGGTGAGATTTGAACAGCTAAACTGCTGATCACAGTCAGCTAAAGTAGCCTGCAGTACTACACTCTAACTGCTGCGCCACCTCAGCTCTTAACCATTTGAATTTAATTCTAGGTTTCTTTCCGGCCCATATAAATTTAGATACAATTTTATTTAAATGATCAAAATATTTTTTATCCAATTTAATTGGTATTGTTTGAAAGTAATATAAAATTTTTGGCAATATTGACATTTTAATAGTAGATATTCTTCCAATTAGTGATATTTGCAATTTGTTCCATTTCTCTAATTGTCTTTCTGTTTTTTTGAGTAATTCCATATAATTATCCTCCTTGATCGTACTGCATTTCGTTGATAATATAACTTCTAAATACTTTACTTTCTTTGCAATTTGAATCTCTAATTTTCCTTCTAATTCTTGATTCTGTGCATTCGTTAAATTTTTAGTTATTATTTTAGTTTTCTGTTTATTAATTTTTAAAACTGCCACTTTTCCAAATTTGTTTATCTCATTTAATAGTATTGGCCCTACTTCTAATGGTTCTTCTATGTTGAAGACCAAGTCATCAGCGAATGCCTGAAGTTTGTATTCTTGTTCCTTAACTTTTAACCCCTTTATTTCTGAATTCTTACGCACTTGTTGTAACAATATCTCTAAAGAGAGAATAAAAAGCAGGGGGGATAGTGGACATCCTTGACGAACTCCTTTTGTAATTTGAAAACTTTCTGTTATTTCTCCATTTATTATAATTCTGGCTGTCTGGTTTGAGTATATTGTTCTAATTTCTTTAATATATTTTTCTCCAAATTTCATTTGAATTAATTGATTTATGAGAAATTCCCAATTCAAATTGTCAAAAGCCTTCTGTGCATCGAGGAATACCAGTGCAGCGGATTTCCCTGGGTGATTTTCATAATATTCCAGGATATCTAGTACTGTTCTTGTGTTATTTTTTATATATCTGCCTGGTAGGAAGCCATTTTGGTCTGGGTGTATTATTTCGTTTAATATTGGTTTTAGACGTTCAGCTATAATTGTGGCAAAGATCTTATAATCGGCATTTAATAGCAAGATTGGCCTGTAGTTTTGGATTTTTTGTTTCGCTGTGGTGTCCTTTGGGATTAGGGTTATTAATGCTTCTGACCAAGATTTAGGTATTTTCCCTTCATTTAGAACTTCATTGTATGCAGAGGTGGGTTCCTGCCGGTACGCTCTTACCTGTCGTTCGCCACAGAGCCGAAGAAGCTGGTGGCGTTCGCGGTGTGGGGCTTCCCCCACCCGCTTCCCCTGCCCGCCTGGACACCACCATTTGCGTTCTTTTTCCCTCTGCGCAAGGCAAAAGAATGCAAATGGCGGCGTCCAGGTGGGTGGGGGAAGCGGGTGGGGGAAGCCCCGCGCCGCGAACGTCACCAGCTTCTTTGGCTCTGCGGCGACCGACAGGTAAGAGCATACCGGCAGGAACCCACCTCTGATTGTATGTTATTAATAGCAAGTCTTTTAATGTCTTTTGTAACTCTTTGTAGCATTCTCCTGGGATTCCGTCTGGGCCAGGTGTTTTATTATTTTTTTGTTTTTATATTGCCCTTTCTAATTCCAATGGTGTTATCTCCTGATCTAAAATTATTCATTTCCGATAATACTGCCATATTGGTCTGTTGTATATAATCTTTTACATCTTTTAACTGTATCTCTTCTTTGCTATATAATTTGCAAAAATAATTTATTGCTATTTTCTTTTTTTCTTCCATGGCAAATTGTGCGGTCCCATTATCATCATCTAGTTGTATATATTTTTTTCCTTTCCTTTTCTTAATTTGTAGGCCAGCCATCTACCATGTTTATTCGTGTGTTCCAAGTGATTTTGCTTAGCTATTTTAATTTGAAAGGCTATTTCTTCTTGCGTCATCAAATTTATCTTATGTTTAAGTTTTTCCTTTTCTTCTCTAATTTTATCGTTCCATGGATCTATTTGCATTTTATTTTCTAATTCTCCAATTTTGTTTTGTATCTTGTTAATTTGTTTATTTTTATTTTTATTTTCTTTCTAATCGTATATGCCATGGTTAACCCTCTTATATACGCTTTGGTGGTATCCCATAAATTTTGTATCGTAGTCTCTTCATTCCAATTTTCTTTTTTAAAAAATCCTAATTCTTTTTCCATATATTGAATGTAATTTTTCTCTTTTATTATCCTCTGGTTTATTGTCCATCTTTTATTCTCTTTTTTCATCCCTCATAAAGTAATTGAAATCGGGTTGTGGTCAGCCCATATGTTAGGTTCTATTTCAATTTTGTCTATTTTATTATCTAGTTCTTTGTCTGCCCACATCATATCAATTCTAGACCAGGATTTTTGGGGATGTGAAAAATATGTAAATTGACTTTTTTGTGGGTATCTCTCCCTCCATATATCCTTCAATTTGAATTCCTCAGCCATATCAAAAAAAAAATTAGGCAGTTTTTTCCTATCATAGATCTCCCCCCCCCCCGATTTATAGTCTTTCTTTGTATCTACCACCGCGTTGAAGTCTCCGATGACACAAATATTTTCCCCTTCTATTTGACTGATTTGTTCATAGATTTTCTTATAAAATTCTTTTTGTCCAATATTTGGAGCATAGATCACCATGAGTAGTATTTTTTTTTATTGATTGAGATTAGAGCTGAAGTGGTGCAGTGGTTAAATGCAGCCACTGCAGGCTGACTGCTAGTCTAGCAGTTCAGCTGTTCAAATCTCACTAGGCTCAAGGTTGACTCAGCCTTCCATCCTTCCGAGGTCGGTAAAATGAGGACCCAGATTGTTGGGGGCAATATGCTGAACTCTGTAAACCGCTTAGAGAGGGCTGTAAAGCACTATGAAGCGGTATATAAGTAAAGTGCTATTGCTATTTGTATACTGAGTATTCTGCCATCTATGTCTGAATAAATTTGTTTCGGATTTAACCATTTCTTTATATATACCGCTATCCCTCTTTTTTTGGAATCCACCAATGCTTCAAAGAGTTCACCCAGGTTAGAATTTTCTAATAATTTACATTCTTTTTTAACATGTACCTCTTGCAAGCATGTAATATCAAAATTTTCTTTTTGTAATCTGTTCATTATTTGTCTTCTTTTAATCGGTGAGTTTAAACCATTTATGTTGACCGAGAAGAGTTTAATTTGTTTCCCCATGTCCTTATTGCCTCGCTGTTGCTCTCGTTACTCTTGTAGTCCTTACTTCTTTTTGATTACTAGTCCTATCTCCTTCTCCCTCCTGTATTTCTTTTTCTTCTGTTTCTTTCTCTTCTTGACTTTGTGTCTCTAATTCGGAACTGCTTTCTCCTTCCTTTCCTAAATGATGTTCTATAAATTGATCTGCTTTCTCAATTGTGTCTATCCTTATTTTTTTTCTTTCCATGTTACCAATATCCCTTCAGGCATCAACCACCTGAAGGGTATTCCAAGTCTTATTAGTTTAGCTGTGAAATACTGGAAATCTCTCCTCTTTTCTCTTATTCGTTTAGGTACTTGTTTCAACACAATAATTTCTTTTCCCTTGAAAGTTATTTGTTCACTCCTTGTGCTTTTATATATTTCATCACACATTGCTTTTTTTGTAAATCGGATATGAACTTCTCTTGGGAGTCTGTGTGTCCTGGTGTAGTTAGTTTGTACCCTATACAGTTCATCTATATGTCTTTTTAGTTCTTCTTCTTCTATTTGGAGTGCTTCCGATAGTATTTCCACCATTTTTGTAAATAGATCTTCCTCCCTCGTTTCTGGTCTGAAACGATCTGAAAGCATAGGTAGAATGCCGATTTCTCCATTTCCAGAACTGAAATAGCTCCTTCCAGCTCCCTATTCACCACTCTCAGTCTTTCCTCTGTTTCGTCTATCCTCTTTTCTGTTTTTTCCATTTTTTCTTCTACTGTTTTAATTCTATGTTCATGATTAACAATCGCTTCTTGAATAATTTCCATTCTTGTATCTAATTTTTTCATATCCCCTTTCACCTCTTCAAAGTTTTCTCTTGTTTCTATCTGATTCTAGGATATTATTTCTTGTGTTTTAGACATTGATTCTTGATTTTTAAGCATAAATTCTGTAATCATGTCCAGAGAGGCCTGTAAGGATTGTAATGTAGGCTGTTGTCCTGTTTCTCTGAAGTTATCATCTCAGTACTGGATTTTTGTGCTGCTGGTGATGCAATCACAGGTGCTGATTTCTTAATTGTTTTAGTAATTGTTGTTGACATGTTAACTACCTTAAAAAGTTGTTTCACGCTTTCATAAATCATTATAGTTATCTTTTCTTTATTTCCTATAGTATTAAATATCTCCAATGTCGTATCTTATATCAAGTTTGTTGTTATATTCTATCAACTTAAATTAATATATTATTTTATATCAACAGGTGTAAAAGTATAATATAGCTAAATATTAATATATTATGCAATACTTAATAATATAATTAATATCTAACCCTATTTATCTTAATACAATCACTAGAGGAGATCTACCATATTTTTCGGAGTATAAGACGCACCTTTTTACCCCCAAAAAGAGGGTGAAAACTTGGGTGCGTCTTATACACCGAATGTAGCCCCACCCACCCAGCCACCCCCACCCTTTGGCCTCTGTCTTCCAGCAATTTACCTGCTTGCACGAAAGAGGGAAGAGCCTGTAAATCCAAGCAAGTCAGTAGCAGTTTCCTGACGAACAGCTGATTAGCTTTGCCACGTGGAAAAATGAAAGTGAAACTAACTGCAAAGAGGCAAATGGGAGAGATTAGATACCCAGGTTTTTATTTTTGCTGAACTGGCTGCAAAGGGGTAAGTGAATAACTATAAATGTCTGTAGAATGTTCAAATTATTAGACTTATTTTTTAAAGACTGCTTTATTATTGTTCTAGAGCCAGGGGTCTCCAACCTTGGCAACTTTAAGACTTGTGGACTTCAACTCCCAGAATTCAACAGCCAGCTTTGTTAGCTTTGCTGGCTGTGGAATTCTGGGAGTTGAAGTCCACAAGTCTTAAAGTTGCCAAGGTTGGAGATCCCTGTAAATCTAGGCAACTTAAAAAAATAAAGAAGCTTTTTAAAATAAATGCTTGCTCTGAAGAGGCCCAATGCTATTGTATCTTCTTTTAAATAATAGAGAATAATGTATACTTCCAGAAATTTTAATTAATTTTAACAGCTCTGTACAAGTATAGTATGAAATGTAACAGTGTCCTGTTTAGTATTAGAGTTTAGTTACCTTGGAGTAGATCTATTTAAATAATTGGGAGGAGTTAGTGTGACTACATTTAAGAAAACTTTCTGGCATAATGTACATTTCTCCAATTCTTTGCTATTTCTATGGGTCAGGCACACATGCACAGAAATACACAGCAAACAGTGTATATCATCTGTGCTGTTTGCTGTTTGGCAAATTGTTTGGAGGCAGAGGCCTTTTTTCCTTGTTTTCCTCCCCCAAAACTAAGGTGCGTCTTATACTTCGGTGCGTCTTATACTCCGAAAAATACGGTAATCAATAATACTAACAGAAGAAAACTATTGTTTGATTGATCTTCTATAAATAGAAATATAAATATGGTAAATACAGTTCATCTATTAAATATCTATATCAATCAATATGTCAGTATATTTGTATCAATCTATATATCAATTTATGCAGTAATGTAATATTTATATTATATTATCTATATAAGATTTCAAGTAGTAAATATATATCTATGCAAAGTTTCAAAAATCTAGGTGGTTATAAAAATAAAACTTTATGAACACATAAATCATATAACTTCAGTCAGTATTCAACACAGAAATGTCTTTGATTCTTGGATTCAGAATTTCACAGTAATCAAAATATATGCCACAGAACAAAGTCAATCTCTTCTCACCAGTAATTTGAAGACAGAGTATAATATTCTCTGTCCGTGTCAGCAGTCTATTTCAAAATGTCAGCTCTCTCAAAATTGCTCAGTCACTGTCTCTTTTTTTAAAAATAACTCCTGTCTGGGTCTCCACTCTTCTGCTTAGGGCCGAAATTTCCCTTATCTGTCCACTTTCAAATCCTCAGCTGCAGCTTTCGATCTTCCTTCAATCAGTAGTTCAATTACCAATCCATATCCGATATCCCTTAGCTATTTTCTCCGTTCCGCTAAGGTGCCGCCCGGTCTTATTAGGAAACTTACTTCTTCGCTGTCCTTTGTGGATACTTTCCGATCAGGAGCCGAGGTGGCACAGTGGTTAAAATGCAGCACTGCAGTTCAGCAGTCCAGCTGTTCAAATCTCACAGGCTCAAGGTTGACTCAGCCTTCCATCCTTCCGAGGTTGGTAAAATGAGGACCTAGATTGTTGGGGGCAATATGCTGAACTCTGTAAACCGCTTAGAGAGGGCTGTAAAGCACTATGAAGCGGTATATACAGTAAGTCTAAGTGCTATTGCTATTGCTATTGCTATTCCCGAAGTCAAAATATTTGCTGTTCCACTCAATTTCCGTCGATATAGCACCGTCTCACTCTCACTTTTCTTCCTTGCTAGCAAATCTGGCCGCCATGCCTCTGGACCATACTAAGACGTCTGTCTCTTCTTTGTCCGATCATAGGGTGTTCATCTACCGCAGCGGGGGCTTGCACCTCCTCCCGTTGTCGTGTGATGTTCCCCTTTCTTCCGCTCCCCCCTTCAGGGTTCTGCAGTGTCGAATTCTGACATCAAAGGCGAAGAATATCGGGCAAAGTGTAGAGTTCGCTTTCTTAGCTCCGCATCGCCATAGCGCCGCCCAGGAATCTGGGTGCTGTCAAGGTTCCAAATAGTAATCGAGCAGAAACCAGAGTCCAAGGCAAAGAGTTCACCAAAGTTCCAATTTAATACAGAGACCATGTTGGCAAGCGCATGGAGAAACCCAAATCTAACTTTTCTCCCAAGTTCCCACTCAATAGGAAGTGGGCACTCCTTTTCCCCCTCCCCCAACTGGATCACATTGGCCACTGATCTTCTGCCAGGATGGCAGCCTCTCCTCCCAGCTTTCTGCAGGTGTTGGACAAAGGATGACCTTGGAGAAGTAACGAAGAATTTTCACCCTCACAGTATTCCCCCTCCCCATTCCATAGTCCTCTATGTAGAAACGTGGCAAATGATGCTTTGTCAGGTGCTCATTTTACCGACCTCGGAAGGATGGAAGGCTGAGTCAACCTTGAGCCTCGTGAGATTAGAAAATAATGGAGAGTAGATACAGGATTGTGCTTTTAGACTTGTCATGTGCCATTTGATACAAAGCTTTGATAAAATGTGTCTACAAATAATTGCTCTGCTTTTAATTTATTCTATAATGTAGAATCATTTACTGAGTAAGCATAGACATCTTGTGAAGCCATGATACGTTTAATCATGGTTTGTTACAGCTATCTTAATTTACACGGCACACTAAGTATTAGTATAGTGGGATAAATTCATATACCACGTTAAGCAAAAATCAAATAAATAAATAAATAAATCACATGATACTTTGGTAAAGCCAGTCTTAGTTATGTCTCCCCTTTTTCATACCATATAATTACTTTTTAGGAGGTTTTCAGGTTTGTCCGATAGCAAATAAACAGGAAACAGGTTTATGTTTAATGTTTTTACAATACCATCAAGAAAAGGAGTTTTATCTCCACTTATAGATTAATTGTCATGGCTTGAAGTAATCAACATTTAAGATAAGGATTCTAGATTAGCTGTGTTTTATGTTTAGCCTACAGCAAACTGCAGTAGTTAAACAATCAACACTTGTCATTGTTACTTATCAGGGCTTAAAGAAGGCTTTACATTTTGACTTCATTAAAGGTAAGAAACAAACCAGAAGAAAAGCAATAAGAATAATAGGAAGGGTCAAAAGGTTACACATGAGAACAGTCTGTTTATAGGCATGGCTACTATGTCATATCCAGGCGTTCACAAATCTACCCAATTATGTAACAGTAGCATCATAAATTTAACAATGTACAGGATTTTTTAAATATATATATATATTTTCGTATATATTAAAAGGTCAGATGTCATTTTATATTCTGCATCATCCTAGATATAAAAGGCCTTATTCTTGCATTTTGCATTAATTTATGAAAAATTTTATTTTAATAAACTACCACCGCCTATTTCTGTACTGTAGTTACAATCTCTTAAATTAGAATCTCAACTTTCCCCGCATGCATACTTTATATATGCTAAGTTCTAATTAATCTGTATGAAACATTCTTAAGCGTGTGCCAATATTAAACATGCAAGAGCTTCCTTTTGGGTTTTTTGTTTGTTTGCTTTTAATTGTACATAGCCATGCGTCATTTTAAGAGGACAGCTACATAAATCAACTAAATAAATAAACAAATTGGAAAGATTATCAATAGCAATGTTTGTCTTACATCCTCAAGTTGTCACAGTGAGGGGTATTTCTGGAAGCCTTTATAACCATAAATGTTGCAAATCTGCCTACTTAGAGCAGTATTGAATAGATAGATTCAAACACAGTACACAGCACCTGTTAGCTTCTAAAAATTCAGTATTCATTTATTCAGGAAAGGTTGACTTTTTGCATGAAGACTGATGTTTAGCTAAAAAGCAAAAAAAAAAAAAAAACCAACCAGTGAAATTTCTCTGCTGAAAATTAGTGACCCTTTTCACTTCTTGATTTTCAGTGTTTCACAATATGTGCTTCTGTATAAATTGTTCCTAAGCAGGGGAGATGCTAAAATAAATTGAAATCTGCCGCTATCATGAAAAATAATTGAAATTTCAACTGTTTTCTAAACTCCCTTTAGATACTTAAAAATGCCCTATAATAATTCTATATTGAATTTCGATCACACATAATAATTAATGTTGATTCCTGTACTGAAGGAGTATGGGATAAGTGGAAGACTGTGGAAGACTAGTGACACCTGCAGGATCCTGCTGTTTTTATTAGAATGAAGAAAGGCTCCTGGTGTTCCATGCAGATTGGCTGTCTAATGCACATAGGAAAGGGGCAATTTTTACAATGTTGCTTTTTGCCAGTTGACCCTTCTTGCTCTCTCTGTGGAAAGCACTATATAAGAGGCAAAAAACTTAAGCAAATTCTGAAAAGGTGACAATAAATCTGTAAGCTATGTGCAGTGGTGGTCAATTGTTTATATTCCATCAAGTCACTGTTGAATCTTAGCAACTCTTTGGGAAACCTCCTCAATAATTATCTGTCCCCATCCTGGCCCTTCAGGTCTTCCAATGGTGCATTGATTGCCACCACAGTTAGGTCCATTCATCTTCTATCCATCTTCCTGCCAATTCTTGTAATCTTCTCTTTCCTTCGATTTAACCCAGGAATATTGACTTCACAAGGGCATGGATCATCATATAATGTGCTCAAAATATGATAATTTGAACCTGGTCATTTAAGCTTCGAGTGATTCTCCCCCCCACCTCTTATGATCCACTAGTTTTCTTTCTTGGCTATTTTTTGAGAATCTTGGATAAGGGGATGTTTCTCAAAAGTGTCAATATTCTTTCTATCATGCTTGTTCCAAGTTCAAATTTTACTTCTATGCAGTATACAAGGAAAAGTATTGCCTACTTGATTCTGATCTTTGTAAGTATAAACATATCACCATCCTTTCCAAGGTCTTCATTAGCATCTACCAAGTACTAATCTGCAGTGTATTGCTTAACTGCTGATTCCTTTACTTTTATTATACAATCTTAAAAGGGAAAACTATTCATCACTTCAATATCTTCGTTGTCAGTTCAAAGGCTGGTTGCTGAACATAAGAATAAATTAGCACATTAGTTTGATCTTCTTTATATTTAATTGAAGACCCATATTTAACTGTGTTCCTTGACTTTTGTTATAAGACCCTCCAGATCATTTGCATTTTTGGCTTTCATAGTACTACATCAACACAGCACAAGTTATTGATAGTCATCTTTTTCAAATTCTGCATTCTTCGATATATAGTCATCATATAGGTTGAATAAGGAGAGAGTATACACTCTTATATCACACCTTTATCAACTTTGATCCAGTGTGTTTTACCATGTTCTATTTGGATTGTGGGTTCCTGAGTTGTTTTGAAGTTCCCATTTTCTTAAGTACATTCCAAGCACAATCAACACAAAGACCTTTCTATAATAGTTGAAGGACATACAGGTAGTCTTCTACTTACAACCATTCATTTAGTGACTGTTCAAAGTTACATCTGCACTGAAAAAATCACTTACAACCATTTTTCGCACTTACGATCATTGCAGCATCCCATGGTCACGTGATCAAAATTTGGATGCTTGACAACTGGTTCATATTTATGATGGTTGCAGTGTCCTGGGGTCACATGATCCCCTTTTGCTACCTTCTGGCAAGCAAAGTCAATGGGAAGCCAGATTCACTTTACAACTGTTACTAACTTAACAATGGCAGTAATTCACTTAACAACTGTGGCAAGAAAGGTCATAAAATGGGACAAAATCCACTTAACTGTCTTAGTTTATCAACATAAATGTTGGGTTCAATTATGGTCATAAGTTGAGGACCTGTATTGACTTCTGGATATTCTTTGGCTTTTTCAATATCCATCATGCATCAGCATTGTTCCTTACCATTCTCTGAAATCAGTTTGAATATCTGGAATTTTTCTTTACATATAGGGCTCTAATCTATGTAGACTGATTCTTAGCATTATTTTGCTAGCATGTGTAATTAAGGATATTGTGCAGGATATTTGTACATTCTCTAAAGTCTCCTTTTTGGGTCACTTTGTGATGAGATGGGCAGCAAACAAATAAAATAAATAAGTAGGTACATAAACTGAACCTTTCAAATGTTTTTAACTCTGATATTCTTCAGATTTGCTACCTTGCTTAGAATTTTTTTCTGTTGTTTGCCATATTTCTAGCTTTCTGACTCGGTAATGCCTAGAATGCTGATCTGACTTCATCTTTTAGTTTTTAGAGGTTGTGCTGAAGAGGCAATAGCTTTTAGTATTCCATCTCTGTTTGATTTTCAGAGAATTAACTGCTCTTTGCCTATTGACATCCTTTAGCATGTCAGATTGAGATTAGAATCTTCATCTGAGTACAGAATTCTTTTGGAAAATGTTTTTCCATTGCAAAAACAATGGTAGTGGTAATAAAATGACTATTAATATAAAAATGTAATTGTGTGTATTTTTTCTACATAATTAAGCCAAAGAAACCTAAGCATGAATGCAAGTGTGTTTAGGAATATTTCCTCCAAAACTGCAAGATATCTTCACATTCCAGCTTTTGTTCTTTGTTTTTCACACTGTTTCTTGTTAAAAAGATTTATCGGTAAAAATCTCAGAAAGGTTGGCAGCTTGGATGCTCTTGCTTCTTTCTCTCTTCTTTATTTTCCCTCTTCCTGTGAGAGCTGTTTTACTTTGCTTTCTAACATTGAACTTAAACTCGGCAGTGTATCACTGCACTCTGCTGGAAATACTCTGAGCCAGAAAAGACTTCTTTGGCTCTCCTAGTTGGCTTTTACAAGGGCATGTGTGAAGATTGAGCTGATCACCTTTGAGTTGTCAGGAACATGACTAACTAAATATGTATTTTTGCTTGTCAGAAATAACAACTCAGAGTCTTGAAATGTATAGGCTGGAGATAGAGTTTTTAGCAGGAAGGATGAATAAAATAAACACAGCCACCTTCACAAAAATAAATGCTCACTATCTTCTCCATAACAGTACCGGTATATAAGAATGTAATGTGGTGTGGTGTAGTGTAGTGTAGTGTAGTGTAGTGTAGTGTAGTATGTAATGTAATGTAATGTAATGTAATGTAATGTAATGTAATGTAAATACATAATAGAACAGTAATATTAGTGGGTAGGTAGTGGGTAGGTAGTGATCAAGTTTCCTAGGTATGTGTAACAGTTTATAAGGGGATGACAGAGTTTTAAGGTTATTGTAGGCAACATAATTATTTTCTCTTTTTAAAATGGAGAGAGAGAAAGGGTTGTTTCTAATGATGATGGAATTTATCACGTTAATTTACTCCAGATTAAGGAATAACATTTACTAGGTTTTACTTGGGAGTCTCAGCTCAGTTTCATTTGTTCATACTGAGAAATTTGTCATTGCCAGAAAATAACTGAATTTTCACGGCTCAGGGTGGCTGCTTATAGGCAAAACAAAACTTCCTCTACCTCTTCCCCCTCCCCCCAAATTCCACAGATAAGACCTTTTCTGCAGATTAAGCACAGCTCTAGCTACATGTAGCATATATACATATATAAAAACCAGGTGTCATGAGTGAAAGTAAGCTCATGGACATAAATTAATTTAAAGGTCAACTTTATAGCAGCAGGCAAATGCTGTTGTATTTTTCAGCATTTGTTTGAACTAGTTATATGCTGTCGAAGAAAAGCAGAAAACGCTTAGGAAGGAATGTTTGTTTTATCGTGGTTGACCAAAAGTATTCTAGTGGTTATAAACAATGTAGACAGCTAATGATGGGAGGTGCCACTTACTCAATCTGAAACTTATTCACAAACCTTTGACACTGACTTAAGGTCACTACAGATAAAGAGAGAAGCATTTCCCAGGGAAAAGTACCATAACTTGTATATTATTTTAGTGTGAAAACGTGCACAAAAGAAAAGCACAGCAACATTTTATATTGACTTTAAAAGTTGAAATCTGTTTTGCCATCCATGCAGGACACAATCCATGTGGAAGTCTTTTTACTTGTAGAGGAGGTAGCAAGGCCCTTAAAACACATCTGTTAATACTTTAAAGAGTGTGTTTCTGATGGGGGGTGGTGGTTATTTCTAAAAATGCATATCAGAAGGAGACAGACAGGTTTACTGTGAACTTTACCTTCAGAAGGAGGACATCTTATAAAAAGGATGTAAAACAGTTAACTTTTAAAGCAACCACTTGTAAGGTGATATATAACACTGTCGCCCTCATATGATGCAGTAATCTGGCATGATAAGGTCTGTAGCATGTGCCTTCGGTAGGCCTAAATTGGTTCAAAAATCTACATCTATTTTTCACTTAAAAGAAGACCAGCATTTTTGTTACTATTGCATTAATCATTCTCCTGCTTAAAAGAGGCATTTAAATGCCTTGCCACATTTCTTAGATTAATCATGAATGATACTTCATAAAATTTATTCGTGTTTCCTAGCAATTGGGAAATACCTACACTATGCCTGGATCATCTCCTTCATAGTCATTGTACCCAAAAAGTAACGGTTTGCAAGATAACCAGTTGCCTTTTAATTAAGGTATTTTTCCCATTACTAGTTAAACGCAAATATTTATTTTAAGAAAAAACCATTCTGACTGATGTTTTTTTATGAAAGGAACAAATTATATTATACTGCATATCCTTCTTTTTCTGGTTCTGCGTATTTAGAAAGGTGTACATATTTGTATCAACTACTAAAGGTCTATTTAGGTAAAACAAACTTATAATGAGCCTATGTTTTATAAATTATTTGGAATCACTGAGTCTCTCTCTGTCTCTCTCTGTCTCCCTCTCTCTCACACACACACACACTTCTTTCAGCAGAATATTGTTTCTGTATATTCATGTAGTGTATATCAGTTAGTTTGCATGTCCTTATTTATTTATTTATTTTATTTTATTTATAGGCCGCCCATATCCCGTAGGACTCAGGGCGGCGTACAACAAAGAGAAGAAAAAAACAACCAATAAGAACAAAAAATGACAATTTAAAATGATACAAAAATCAAAACACATCTTCATTCATACCTGGGGCATTAAGTTCTATTCTCACCCCACCTGCAGGAAGAGCCATGTTTTCACGGCTTTACGGAAGGCCAGCAGGGTAGGGATAATCTGGATCTCTGGGGGGAGTTGGTTCCAGAGAGACGGAGCACCCACAGAGAAGGCTCTCCCCCGCGGTCCCACCAACCGGCATTGCTTGGTTAATGGGACCTGGAGGAGACCAACTCTGTGGGACCTAACCGGTCATAGGGAGGTATGCGGTAGGATGCGGTCCCGAAGGTAACCTGGCCCTGAGCCATGTAGGGCTTTAAAAGTTAAAACCAACACCTTAAATTGCGTCCAGAGACTAATGGGGAGCCAATGCAGCTGGCGGAGAATATGTGTTACGTGAATGTATCTTGAGACACCCACCACAGCTCACGCAGCTGCATTTTGCACCAATTGCAGTCTCCGGATACTTTTTAAGGGTAGCCCCATGTAGAGTGCGTTACAGTAGTCCAGCCGTGAGGTGATGAGGGCATGAGTGACTGTGAGTAAGGCCTCCCTCTCCAAGTAGGGTCGCAATTGGTGCACCAGGTGAACCTGTGCAAAGGCCCCCCTAGCCACAGCTGACATGTTGATCCAATTTTAGCTGTGGATCTAGGAGAACACCCAAATTGCGAACCCGTTCTGAGGGAATTAATTTCTCTCCCCCAAGAACCAAGGAGGGGCAGTCGACATAATCCTTAGGGGGCAATATCCACAGCCACTCGGTCTTGTCAGGGTTGAGCTTGAGCCTGTTCATTCCCATCCAGACCCTAGGTATCCAGATCCTTCATAGGTATTGCACCCAAAAAGAATAGACAGACAAATGCTATTGATTCTTGTATTCCTACATAACTATACTTTTCTTTCTTCACCCAAAGGTAATTAGCATAGAAAGGTTAAAAGACAACCTTTTAACTTTTATTACATTGTAAGCCACTCAGACCCCTTCATGGATTACTTGCCTTGTCGTGGCGAAAGGGCTTGCATAACTCAATGAAGCTATGAGCTATGCCGTGCAGGGCCATTCAAGATGGACAGGTCATAGCAGAGAGTTCTGACAAAACGTGATCCACTGGAGAAGGAAATGGCAACCCACTCCAGTATCTTTGCCATGAAAACCCCATGGACAGTACCAAAAGGCAAAAAGATATGATGCTGGAAGATGAGCCCCTCAGGTCGGAAGGTGTCCAATATGCTACTGGGGAAGAGCAGAGGGCTAGTACTACTAGCCAGAAAGAGTGAAGCGACTGGGCCAAAGCCGAAAGGACGCTCAACTGTGGATGTATCTGGTGGTGAAAGGAAAGTCCGATGCTGTAAAGATCTTTTCTCCATAGGAACCTGGAATGTAAGATCCATGAATCAAGGCAAGCTGGATGTGGTCAAACAAGCGATGACAAGACTGAACATTGACATCTTAGTAATCAGTGAACTAAAATGGACAGGAATGGGTGAATTTAATTCAGATGACCTCAGGTACACTACTGCGGGCAAGAATCCCTCAGAAGAAATGGAGTAGCCTTCATAGTCAATAAAAGAGTAGGAAAAGCAATACTGGGATACAATCCCCAGAATGATCTTAGTTCGAATCCAAGACAAACCATTTAATATCACAGTAGTCCAAGTCTATGCCCCAACCACTGGTGCTGAAGAGGATGAAATTGACTGGTTCTATGAAGCCCTACAACACCTTATAAAATTAACACCAAAGAATGATGTCCTCATCATCATGGGGGATTGGAATGCTAAAGTAGGATGCCAAAAGATAACCGGAATAACAGGCAAGTTTGGCCTTGGAGTACAAAATGAAGCAGGGCACAGGTTGATAGAATTTCGTCAAGAGAATATGATGGTCATAGCAAACACTCTTTTCCAACAACCCAAGAGACAACTCTACACATGGACATCACCAGATGGTCAACACAGAAATCAGATTGACTATGTGCTCAGCAACCAAAGAAGCTGTATACAGTCAGTAAAAACAAGGCCAGGAGCTGACTGTGGCTCAGATCATGAGTTTCTCGTTGCAAAATTTAGGTTTAAATTGAAGAAAGTAGGGAAAAGCACTAGGCCACTCAGGTATGAACTAAATCATATCCCTGATGAATATACAGTAGAGGTGACAAATAGATTTAAGGAATTAGATCTGATAGACAGAGTGCCTGAAGAACTATGGACGGAGGTTCGCAATATTGTACAAGAGGTAGCAACTAAAACCATCCCAAAGAAAAAGGAATGCAAGAAAGCAAAATGGCTGTCTGAGGAAGCTTTGCAAATAGCTTAGGAAAGAAGGGAAGCGAAAGGCAAGGGAGAAAGAGAAAGATACACCCAATTGAATGCAGAATTCCAGAGAATAGCTAGAAGAGATAAGAATGCCTTCTTAAATGAACAGTGCAAAGAAATAGAAGAAAATAATAGAACAGGGAAGACCAAAGATCTCTTCAAGAAAATTGGAGATACGAAGGGAAGGTTTCATGCAAAGATGGGCATGATAAAGGACCAAAATGGCAGGGACCTAACAGAGGCAGAAGAGATTAAGAAGAGGTGGCAAAATTACACAGAAAAACTATACAAGAATGAGCTTAACATCCCTGATAATCACGATGGGGTGGTCACTGACCTCAAGCCAGACATCCTAGAACCGTGATGGCGAACCTATGGCACGGGTGCCACAAGTGGCACGCAGAGCCATATCAGTGGGCACGCGAGCTCAGGTCTGGCGCGCATGTGCGCACTGGCCGGCTGATTTTCGGGCCTTCTGGGCCCACTGGGAGTCAGGAAACAGGCTGTTTCCAACCTCCAGAGGGGGTGGGGAAGGCCGTTTTCGCCCTCCCCAGGCTCCTAGAAGCCTGGAAAGAGCAAAAAATGGGCGTGCCATTGCATGCTGGGAGTGGGGGGGTCACACGCGCATGCTCGGGGGTGCATGGAATTATGGGTGTGGGCATGCACACACGTGATCCCACGCATCCCCCCCTTTTTGGCACGCGAACCAAAAAAGGTTCGCCATCACTGTCCTAGAATGTGAAGTCAAATGGAAATCTGAGCAACAACAAAGCTAGTGGAGGTGACAGTATCCCAGCTGAGCTATTCAAAATCTTAAAAGACGATGCAGTAAAAGTGCTACACTCAATTTGCCAGCAAATTTGGAAAACTCAACAGTGGCCACAGGATTGAAAAGGTCAGTTTACATTCCAATTCCAAAGAAAGGCAATGCCAAAGTATGTTCAAATTATCGCACCATTGCACTCATTTCACATGCTAGTAAAGTTATGCTTAAAATCCTACAAGCTAGGCTCCAGCAGTATGTGGATCGAGAACTACCAGAAGTACAGACAGGATTTCGAAGAGGAAGAGGAACTAGAGATCAAATTGCCAACATACGCTGGATATGGAGAAAGCTAGGGAGTTCCAGAAAAACATCTACTTTTCCTTCATTGACTATGCTAAAGCCTTTGATTGTGTGGACCACAATAAATTGTGGCAAATTCTTAGAGATGGGAGTACCAGACCATCTTATTTGTTCCTTGAGAAACCTATATGCAGGTCAAGAAGCAACAGTGAAAACTGGACATGGAACCACTGATTGGTTCAAAATTGGGAAAGAAGTCCGGCAAGGTTGTATACTGTCGCCCTGCCTATTTAACTTATATGCAGAGCACATCATGAGAAAGGTGGGGCTAGATGCATCAAAAGTTGCAATTAAGATTGCCGGGAGAAATACCAACAACCTCAGATATGCAGATGATACCATTCTAATGGAAAGTGAAGAGGAACTTATTTATTTATTTATTTATTTATTTATTTATTTATTTATTTATTTATTTATTTATTTATTTATTTATTTATTTATTTATTTATTTATTTATTTATTTATTTATTTATTTATTTATTTATTTATCGTTCTTATAGACCGCCCAACTCCCGTGGGACTCAGGGCGGCTTACAACATAGTGAAAGAACAATTTATAAAAAACGATAATAATAGTTTAAAAATTACAAAAATTAAAACAAATCATTCATACATGGGGGATTGATCTCTATTTCACCCCGCCTGCAGGAAGAGCCATGTTTTAACGGCTTTACGGAAGGCCAGTAGGGTGGGGGCAGTCCGGATTTCTGGGGGAAGTTGGTTCCAGAGAGATGGAGCCCCCACAGAGAAGGCTCTCCCCCGCTGTCCCGCCAACTGACATTGCTTGGCTGATGGGACCTGGAGGAGACCAACTCTGTGAGACCTAACCGGTCATAGGGAGGCATGCAGTAGGATGTGGTCCCGCAGGTAACCTGGCCCTGAGCCATGTAGGGCTTTAAAGGTTAAAACCAACACCTTAAATTGCATCCGGAGACTAATGGGCAGCCAATGCAGCTGGCGGAGAATAGGTGTTATGTACCCACTACAGCTCGCGCAGCTGCATTTTGCACCAGTTGCTGTCTCCGGATACTCTTTAAGGGTAGCCCCATGTACAGCGCATTACAGTAGTCCAACCGTGAGGTGATGAGGGCGTGAGTGACTGTGAGTAAGGCCTCCCTCTCCAAGTAGGGTCGCAATTGGTGCAAAGGTCCCCCTAGCCACAGCTGACAGATGTTGATCCAATTTTAGCTGTGGATCCAGGAGAACATCCAAATTGCGAATCCATTCCGAGGGAGTTAATTTCTGTCCCCCGAGAACCAAGGAGTGGCAATCGACATAATCCCTAGGAGGCAATATCCATAGCCACTCGGTCTTGTCAGGGTTGAGCTTGAGCCTGTTCATTCCCATCCAGACCATAACATTGTCCAGGCATCGGCACATTACATCCACTGCTTCCCTGAATTGAGACGGGGTGGAGATGTACAACTGGGTATAATCACTATATTGCTGGAACCTCACCCCGTGTTGTCGGATGATCTCACCCAGCGGTTTCATGTAGATGTTAAACAGGATGGGCGAGAGGACCGAGCCCTGAGGCACCCCGTAAATCAGGGGCCTAGGGCTCGACTTCTGTCCCCCTGTCAACATCGACTGCGTCCTATCGGAGAGGTAGGAGAACCACCGTAAAATGGTGCCTCCCACTCCCAACTCGCCGAGTCGGCACAGAAGGATACCATGGTCAATGGTATTGAAAGCTGCTGAGAGGTCAAGTAGCACCAGGATGGAGGAATGACCACCATCCCGGGCTCGCCAGAGATCATCCATCAGGGTGACCAAAGCAGTTTCTATGCTGTAGCTGAGCCTGAAACCCGATTGAAAGGGATCTAGATAATCAGTGTCATCCAATAACTGTAGGAGCTGGAGCGCCACCACTTTATCTACAACCTTACCCACAAAGGGCAGGTTGGAGACTGGACGGAAGTTCTTTAAATCCGCTGGGTCCAGGGAAGGCTTCTTGAGGAGGGGCCGCACCACCGCAACTTTTAAGGGCTGCGGCATGGACCCCTCTCTCAAAGAAGCATTCACAACCACCTGGAGCCAGCCTCGTGAAACCTCCCTGCTGGCCAAAACCAGCCAGGAGGGGCACGGGTCCAACAAACAAGTGGAGGTGCTCATCGCTCCCATGGCCTTGTCTACATCCTCAGGAGTGACTGGCTCAAATTCATCCCATAAAACCGGACTAAGACCAGTCCTTGTCAACTCTGTTGGCCCTGTCCAATCGGAGTCCAGGTTTGTCCGGATCTGAGTGACTTTATCCGCCAGAAACTGAGCAAATTCCTTAGCTCTGCCCTGCAAGTGTTCCTCGCCTCTCCCCTTAGCAAGGAGGGAATGAGTCACCCTGAACAGGGCGGCTGGGCGTGAATCAGCGGATGCAATAAGAGCGGAGAAATGCGAGCATTTTGCCGCCCGTATCGCCACTAAATAAGACCTAATATAGGTTCTTAGTAGTGTTTGATCAGATTCAGCTTTACTGGCTCTCCATTGTCGCTCTAGACGTCTCTTGTGGCATTTCATCTCTCAGAGCTCCTCAGTAAACCAGGGAGCCTTCCGGGATCCACTGCCTCGGAAAGGTCGCAAAGGCGCATTCCGATCCAACGCCCCAGATGCCGTCCTGTTCCAAGCAGCCACCAGGGACTCAGATGAATTGTGTACTAGGGATTCAGGTATCTCCCCAAGTTCTCTCTGGAATCCTTCCGGTTCCATTAGGCGCCTGGGGTGGAACTACTTAATTGGTCCTGCCTCCCTGCGCAGGAGGAGTGGGGCCGTGAAATCTAACCTCAGTAGGAAATGATCTGACCACGACAAAGGGGAGATGGCTAGACCCCTCAACTTCAGATCATCTCTCCACTGCCCCGGGAGAAACACTAGGTCAAGCGTGTGACCTCCCTCATGAGTCGGACCCTGGATGACTTGGGTCAGGTCCATGGTTGTCATGGTGGCCATGAACTCCTGAGCTGCATCCGAGGATTCACTGGGCGAAGGCAGGTTAAAGTTCCCCTGCACCATAAGCCTGGGGAACTCCACCGCCAACCCCGCTACCGCCTTGAGCAGCACAGGCAGGGCCTTTGCAACATAGCTGGGAGGCAGGTACGTCAGCAGAAGGCCCACCTGAACCCCTAAGTCCAACTTCAGAAGGAGTGTCTCACACCCAACAATCTCCAGGGCAGGGATCCTATGAGGGCAAAGAGTCCGGCGAGCAATAATAGCCACTCCTCCACCCCTTCCCTGAGGTCGCGGCTGATGCTGAACTAAGAACCCATCCGGGCACATCTCTGAGAGGGGCACGCCCCCTCCTTGCCCAGCCAGGTTTCAGTTATGCATGCCAGGTCAGCCCCCTCTTCCAAGATTAAATCCCGAGGGGAGCTTTGTTAGTAATCAACCTGGCATTCAATAGCAGCAGCTTGAGCCCAGGGTCCTGACATCCCTGGTCACCAGGTACTCGGGCTGAGTTGGGTGGAACCAAACCAGAGGGGCCAGAACAAGAAATCGCTTGGAGCGAGTGAGTTCTAGTTCCCCGAGAGTGGCCTACCCCTCGGCTCCTGCCATACCTACCTCTCCCCATTGACCGCAATGCTCCGACTCTCCTCTCGTCCAGAGATCCCCTCCCCCTCCCCACTGGTCCTCCTTTTTTCCTGCAGGCCATACATTCCATTCAAACCAAGCCAGGGATCGGAGTCGAACCCCTCTCCGCTTCTGTTTGCACACTCAGCAGAGGGGGTCCGAACCCCAATCCCTGACTCACTCATTCTGTCCGAAGCCCTCTCGTCCATCTACACAGTCATTACCCAATCATATCTAATATTTCCACACCCATACACTCTTTCCAGGGTAGGAAAGACGACCAGGAAAGTCGTTTATAGATTATAAAAACATACACTCAGATACACTCCCCACCCCCGAGGTAGAGAAAAGGTGTAGTACCACAAAGGGATAATAAAGGGTCAAGCAGAATAACATATGCACAGCAGTCTCCAAAGACTAGAAAACATTAGTCCATTTTTCTTCAGCCTGTCCCCCCCCCACAATGATTTCTCTGGGGGGGGGTGTCCTTTGTTCTTATAAGGCCATCCACAATCCACCGTTTCTTCTCCTTGTAGTAGTAGTAAGGTAATAGTTCCCCTTGAAGCAGTGATAGTCCTTGGGGGGATAAATAGTCTAGAGGCCAAAGCTACACCCCCCTGCAACAATAACATTAGGGTATCAGAGGCCTCCTCCCCAAGGTAAAACCGCTGGTCTCTTTGCAAGGGTTCTGCCAAACAGCATTCACCTCTGTGTCTTCTTCCCCTCTGCCAACCGTGATAATAATATTCTTGCTGAAAGCGCTGATAGTTAATAGCGAAAGTAGAGCCGTGTTAGAAAGCAAGACCTATCACACACAGCAGGCCTCGCAGCGGCATCTGTGGGACCCAGCACGGTGGCAGTATCATTCGCCACGGCAATAACGCTCACCGTGACGATGGCAATGACGGGGGCTCTCGGCTCCAAATCTATCAAAGTGCTCCACGATAGCTCCAAAATATGGTTGGGCTCAAGGCAACATAGCCTGTTCGAGAGTAAAGTCGGGCGAAGTGAATAGCAAGCTGCAAAGAGAGCTGCATAGGGCGATGGGAATGATGATCGGAAAACTGCGCAACACACTGTTTAGCAGGCGACATACCGGCAAATGTTACTCGCTGTCCCCCTCGTCCAGCAGACCTTCCATTCCAGCCAGGCTCAGTCCAAACAGCGTCTGATCTCCACACGCCATTCCAAATGCCCCCCTGTCCCTGCTCCTCTGTTAACAAGATTGTCCAACTCTCACAGCACTGTAACCGCCGCCAAAGATCGTGGCCGGCTTCCCGCATTCCAGCTGGAGTCTAAAGGGCTCAACTCGTCCATGCAGCAGGCGGGTCAATAATACCACAATCTTCCTCGGGAGCCCTATTTGTTCGCACACTTCCCCATAGTAGAGATGTTTTCCTAGGGGTCTCCAAGCCACATAAAAAAACAGGAGAGTCAAATCGAGGGTGGACGAGCTCTTCGTTGTTCACCCGTCCGCCGTGGCTCCACCCCGGAAGAGCAATAAATTGTTCTGTTCTAGGGATAGTTTCCGTACTCCTCTAAAGAACTAAAGAGCCTCTTGATGCGGGTGAAGAAGGAGAGTGCAAAAGCTGGCTTGAAACTCAACCTTAAGAAAACTAAGATCATGGCATCTGGCCCTCTCAATTCCTGGCAAATAGATGGGGAAGAAATGGAGGTAGTGACAGATTTTATTTTCCTGGGCTCCAAGATCACCGCAGATGGGGACTGCAGCCAAGAAATTAAAAGACGCTTGCTCCTGGGGAGGAAAGCTATGACAAATCTAGACAGCATACTAAAAAGCAAAGACATCACCCTGCCAACAAAAGTGCGTATAGTCAAGGCTATGGTTTTCCCAGTTGCAATGTATGGCTGTGAAAGTTGGATCATAAGAAAGGCTGAGCGCCAAAGAATTGAGGCCTTTGAACTATGGTGCTGGAGAAGACTCCTGTGAGTCCCTTGGACTGCAAGTCGATCAAACTGGTCAGTCCTAGAGGAGATCAACCCTGACTGCTCTTTAGAAGGCCAGATCCTGAAGATGAAACTCAAATACTTTGGCCACCTAATGAGAAGGAAGGATGCACTGGAGAAAAGCCTAATGCTGGGAAAGACTGAGGGCAAAAGAAGAAGGGGACGACAGAGAATGAGGTGGCTGGATGGAATCACTGAAGCAGTAGGCGTGAGCTTAAATAGATTCCGGGAGATGGTAGAGGACAGAAAGGCCTGGAGGAACATTGTCCATGGGGTCGCGATGGGTCGGACACGACTTCGCAACTAACAACAACAAAAAGCCACTCAGAATTGTTGTATTAGTAAGATGGAAGGAAGGAAAGAAAAGTTATCCCTGTGGATTTTACTCTGTTACTCCTTGCCAACTATAGAGGGTGATGCTTAACTCTGTTTCGAGGCCATGATCCAGTGCTGTCTGAAGATATTTCTGCAGTCATGTGGCCAGCATAACATTGCAGAGCACTGTTTCTTCCCATTGAAGTGGTAGCTATTTATCTACTCACATTTGCATGCTTTCAAACTGCTAGGTGGGTAGGAGCTAGGCAGATAGATGGTGGCATAGAAATTTAATAAATAAACAAATACACCTTACTCAGCTAGAGAAAGAGAGGGGAAAGAGAATAGTGTGTCTCTGTGTGCCTGCATTTCCTGGCCTTTTAGTTGGTTATATTAGCGTCCTGCACTATTTTTCTTAATTTTGCCAACTGGCTTAGAGCCATTTTTTTTCTGTTAATGCTCAAACAGTCAGCAACTACAGCGAGAGAGGAAGCCCTTACTCGGATTTTTGTAGCTGCTCTGCCATCAATTGCAATGAAACATGTAGTACATGCAGTGACAAAAACAAATCAATCCTTTGAATCAGCTGGTCAAAAATAGAACAAAGTAGAAACATATTGAAAATAATCTAAAAGTTCTAACCAAAGGTAAGCATTTTTTAGTTTCATTCATATTTAGTAATGAGAATTGTGAAAACAATGCATTGGTTGAAAACAAAACAGTCTGAACCAAGTTTTAAACTAGTATTTAAAGTTCTAGGAAAATAACAATTATTAAAATATATTTTCTCTTTTCTAGTTTGTGGAATTTTCTGGACTTTTAAAAGTGTTTACTAACCACTGGATCAGGCAATTAAATCATCCCTGTTTATAGCTCAATAGATTCTTTATAATATATTGGATCATAGTCCAGAAGAGGCAAGGGGTTTCCTTGATTAAATTTTGCTTCGGCTTCTTCTATGCATCCAGTATACTCTCTAAATAATTAACATGAACATCAATGCCATAATTGAAAGAAAATCTAATGAGTTAAACTTGCGATTTGTTAACACAAATCACAAGCCTTTCCTGTCCCATGCTGCTTGACAAGTTGCTTTCAAAACAAAGAAGTTTTAAAAGGAGTTTCTTATGTAACAGAGTTGTAGAATCAGGCAATAGCAGAAAAATGCTATAAACCCCTTAAAGGAGCTGCTTTTCTCATCTTTGCCTAAACTACCCCAAATTTTCTGTATGTATGCAGAAGATTGTGTCAGTCTTCCATATTACAGGAAAATTAATAATCTATGGGTTAAGGCAACTTTTTAAAAAACTGGCCAGGGCAAGATACCAAGGATGACCTTATTAGGTTTTTAGTCTAATGAACTTTCATTTTGGTTTCTCCAATTCTCAGACCTCCATAGGAATTAAATTGAATAAGCTTTGGAATATGTGGACAACTTGAAATCCTTGACTTAATATCGAAGTGTTTTTACTGGCAATCCGTTTAATCTTCTGGCACAAACCAGAAATCTATCTTTCCTTAAGAAGGAAAAGTACAAATGAGGAAAAAAGAAAAAAGAAGAAAAAAGAGAATAACTTTGGCTCAGATGATGTATTGTCCTTAATAGGTAAAATCAAGCTGATCTTGATGGAAAAAAGATGACTCTTGTCTTGGACTGAATACCAGAAGGAATTAATCTAACGTATCAGCTCTCTTGTATTTACAGTACATAAATACCATATCCTATTCATGAGAATTTCACATGGGATTTTCTTCTGCTTTGGGGGAGGGGGGGAAATATATAAATCTGAAAAAAAATGTAGAAGAGAAAGAGTTACTATTAAATTCGGATTGTCTTTTAAACCAGGCTGAGATTAGAATAGAATGGAATAACAGAGTTGGAAGGGACCTTGGAGGTCTTCTAGTCCAACCCCCTGCCCAGGTAGGAAACCCTACACCACTTCAGACAAATGGTTATCCAACATCTTCTTAAAAACTTCCAGTGTTGGAGCATTCACAACTTCTGGAGGCAAGTTGTTCCACTGATTAATTGTTCTAACTGTCAGGAAATTTCTCCTTAGTTCTAAGTTGCTTCTCTCCTTGATCAGTTTCCTCCCATTGCTTCTTGTCCTGCCTTCAGGTGCTTTGGAGAATATCTTGACTCCCTCTTGTTTGTGGCGGCCCCTGAGATATTGGAAGACTGCTATCATGTCTCCCCTAGTCCTTCTTTTCATTAAACTAGACATACCCAGTTCCTGCAACCGTTCTTCGTATGTTTTAGCCTACAGTCCCCTAATAATCTTTGTTGCTCTACTTTGCACTCTTTCCAGAGTCTCAACATCTTTTTTACATCGTGGCGACCAAAACTGAATGCAGTATTCCAAGTGTGGCCTTACCAAGGCATTATAAAGTGGTATTAATACTTCACGTGATCTTGATTCTATCCCTCTATTAATGCAGCCTAGAACTGTGTTGGCTCTTTTGGCATCTGCTGCACACTGCTGGCTCATATTTAAATGGTTGTCCACTAGGACTCCAAGATCCCTCTCACAGTTACTACTATTGAGCAAGGTACCACATATACTGTACCTATGCATTTTGTTTTCCTTGCCTAAATGTAGAACCTTACTTTTTTCACCATTGAATTTCATTTTGTTAGATAGCGCCCAATGTTCAAGTCTGTCAAGATCCTTCTGTAACTTGAGCCTATCTTCTGGAGTGCTGGCAATTCCTGACAGTTTGGTGTCATCTGCAAATTTCATGAGTTCCCCATCTATCCCCTCGTCCAAGTCGTTGATGAAGATGTTGAAGAGTACTGGGCCTAAAATAGAGCCTACATACTTCCCTCCATGTAGATGCAGTTCCATTGAGGACTACACGTTGAGTGCGGTTGGTCAGCCAGTTACGAATCCATCTGGTAGTGATGCTGTCTAACCCACATTTTCCTACTTTTTCTAGTAGTAGGTTATGGTCTACTTTATCAAATACCTTACTGAAGTCCAAGTAAATTATATAGACAGTATTTATTTATTTATTTATTTATTTATTTATTTATTTATTTATTTATTTATTTATTTTTATTTATTTTGTCAAGTATGTGTTGGTAATATACATAGATGTTACATTGTTTATATACATAAGATTGGTACTGAAAGAGGGAACATTAGGACAGGGACGGTAGGCACGCTGGTGCACTTATGCATGCCCCTTACTGACCTCTTAGGAATGGGGTGAGGTCAACAGTGGACAGTCTTAGGGTAAAGTTTTGGGGGTTTGGTGACGAAACCACAGAGTCAGGTAGTGAGTTCCAGGCATTTACCACTCTGTTGCTAAAGTCCTATTTTCTACAGTCAAGTTTGGAGCGGTTCACTTTGAGTTTGTATCTGTTATGTGCTCATGTATTGTTGTGGTTGAAGCTGAAGTAATCATTGACAGAAAGGACGTTGTAGCGGATAATTTTATGAGCTATACTTAGGTCGTGCCGCAGGCGACGTAGTTCTAAGCTTTCTAAGCCTAGGATTTCAAGTCTGGTTGTGTAAGGTATTCTGTTGCGAGTAGAGGAGGGGAGGACTCTTCTTGTAAAGTATCTCTGGACACTTTCTAATGTATTTATGTCCGATATGCTGTGTGGGTTCCAGACAGATGAACTGTATTCGAGGATTGGTCTGGTGAATGTTTTGTATGCTCTGGTTAGTAGTGTGATATTTCCGTAGAAGAAGCTACGTAAGATTAGGTTAACAACTCTTGAAGCCTTTTGGGCGATGTTGTTGCAGTAGGCTTTGGCACTTAGGTCATTTGATATGAGTATTCCAAGGTCTTTGACAGAGTGAGGGTCATCTGTAAGGTCTTGTCTATTCAGCTTGTATTTGGTGTTCTGATTTTTTTTGCCAATGTGTAGGACAGAGCATTTGTTGGTTGAGATTTGGAGTTGCCAGATGTTTGACCATTCTGACACAAAGTCAAGGTCTTTTTGGAGGATAGCAGTGTTGTTGGTGTTGAAGTTTTACATCATCGGTGAAGAGAACGCAGTCGCTAGTAATGTGATCGCAAAGGTTATTTATATAGAGTATGAAGAGTGTGGGTTCTAGTACGCTGCCTTGGGGTACACCGCTGTTAACAGGAATGGGATTTGATAGGGCGCTCCCTATTTTGACCACTTGTTGTCTGTTTGACAGGAACGCAGTTATCCAGTCATGTAGGGGTCCAGAGATGCCGTAGGATTTCAGTTTCAGTAGTAGTTTATCGTGAACCACTGAGTTGAAGGCTTTACAGAAGTCTATGTAAACTGCGTCTATTGTTTTGTCCTGGTCAAGTTTTGTGGTCCATATGTTTTTGCAGTGTAGTAGTTGTAGATTGCAGGATAGTTTTTTCCTGAAACCGAATTGTTTGTTTGAAAGTAGGTTGTTAGTTTCTAGGTGGAGGGTAATGGATTGGTTTATGATTGATTCCAGGACTCTGCATGTGACGCAGCATAGAGAGATTGGTCTGTAGTTTTCTACTAGACTGGGATCTCCCTTTTTGAAAATGGGGATGACCGTGGCTAATGACCATAGGTTTAGTAGGGAACTGGTCCTGTAGGATTTTTCAAAGATTATGCGTAGTGGTACAGCTATGGCTGTGGAGATCTTTTTTAGGAAGTATGCACAAAGTCCATCTGGTCCGATTGACAGAGAAGGTTTTAGGTCGCGTAGTGCTTTTTCAACGTTGTATTCAGTGAAGTCTATTTGTGTTAAATTGTTGTGAGTATTTGTGGCACGACTAGGGAATTTTGGGTATGAGCCATTGCTGTTTACAAAGACTGAGCCAAAGAATGTGTTGAAGAGGTTAGCTTTGACTGTTTCATCGTAGCATTCTTTGTTGGGTCCTTTTAGTGGTGGGAGGGGTCTCGAGTCCTTGAGTTTGTTATTTACGAAGTTGTAGAAGGCGTGGTTAGATTTAGTGCGCAGAAGGTTTTCCTCTTGTTTGCTGTGGTAGTTGGAGCATTCCATCTTTATTTGGTGGCATATATTTTTGTAGCGGTTTTTGAAGTTAGCTACATAGCCTGTTTTGTTTTTTCACCAGAGGGATTTTTTTTTTTGATTGAAGTTTCCTTAGTGATATGGGTAGTTTGTTTTTCTTTGTTATGGCGGTTATTAGTGGTACGTGTAACCTGATAGTTCTTTGGACTTCGAGCAAGAAGATGTTATAGAGGTCATTGGCAGTGTTACAGTTAGAGAATAGAGTTTGCCAGTCAAGAGTTGAGAGGTCGGCATCTATGAGTTCATAGTTGGCTTTTTTAAAGTTATACTTGGTGTCCCATTATTAAGGTGATTCTTGCAATGGTGTAGATTGAGGCTAAAGTCTATCATGCTGTGGTTGCTGTTGGAAAAGGGTTCAGTATTCCTCTGGTCCACTAATTTTGTCACTTTGTAAAAGAATGCAATAAGATTAGTCTGGCATGATCTGTTTTTGACAAACCCATGTTGGCTTTTGGTTATTACTTTGTTTGCTTCTAGGTGTTCGCTGATTCATTGTTTGATTATCTTTTCCAGAATCTTCCCTGGTATTTGAGGTCAGGCTGATAGGTCTGTAGTTTCCTGGATCTATTTTTCCCCCCTTTTTGAAGATGAGAACTACATCAGCTCTTTTCCAGTCCTCTGGCAGTTCCCTGGTGCTCCAGGATCTTTGAAAGATATAGTTCAGTGGTTCTGAGATATCGTCTGCCAGTTCCTTCAGAACCTTGGGGTGTAATCCATCCGGTCCTAGTGATTTGAACTCGTCTATGGTAGACAGGTGTTCACTTACCATTTTCTTCCCTATTTTAACTTGTGTTCCTAATCTGTTTTTTGTGATGCTGTTTTTGATAGGTTGGACTGTTTTTTCCCTTTGTGTAAAGACAAATGCAAAAAACAAGTTAAGTAGTTCTGCTTTCTCTCTGTTGCTTGTCACCTTCTTGCCACTTGCTCCCAGCAATGGACCAATTGTTTCCTTGACTTTTTTCTTGTTTTTAACATGTTGGAAGAAGCTTTTTTTGTTATTTTTTACTTTTATCGCAAGCCTTTGTTCATTGTGAGCCTTAGCTTTCCTCACTTCATCTTTACAGGCTTGGGCTATTTGCTGATATTCTGCCTTAATCATTTGACCCTCTTTCCACTTTTTATACTTGTCCTTTTTGTCCTTCAATTTGTCAGAGAGTTCATTATGCAGCCATGCTGGTTTCTTTTCAGAACTATTATTTCTCTTCTTCATTGGTATTGTGCTAGACTGGGCTTTTATAATCTCACTTTTCAAAATTTCTCAAGCTTCTTGAGTTGTTTTCCCCTTGAGGATTCTCATCCATGGAATCCTTCCCAAGCTCTCTCTAAGTTTATTGAAATTAGCTCTCTTAAAGTCCAAGACTCTAGTTTGACTTTGTTCTATTACTTGTGTTTGCATAATGTTGAATTCCAATATTGCATGATCACTTGCCCCCAAGGTTCCTGTAGCTTCAACACCTTCTATCATTTCATCTCTGTTAGTGAGAAATAAGTCCAATATGGCTGATCCCCTTGTTCCCTTCTCTAATTTTTGGGAAACAAAGTTGTCTGCTAGGTTTGTTAGGAACCTGTTGGATCTTCCACTTGGTGCAGAGTTTGTCTCCAAGTTGATGTCAGGGTAGTTAAAATCTTAAAAAAAGATTAAAAGTATTAGAATAATTAAAGTGCTGTTGTTTGTTGTTCAGTCGCTAAGATGTGTACGATCTTCATGCCCAATGGCCCAGGCTCTCCTGTCCTCCACTGTTTCTGGAGTTTGCCCAAATTTATGTTCATTGTGTTGATGACAACTATCTAACCTTCTCACCTTCTTCTTCCCCTTTTCCTTTTGTCTTCAGTCTCATTAAGTAGCCAAAGTATTTGAGCTTCAGCTTCAGTATCTGTCCTTCCAAAGAACAGCCAGGATTGATTTCTTTAGGATTAATTTGATCTCCTTGCAGTCCAAGAGAGTCTCAAGAATCTTCTACAGCACAATTAAAAAGCATCAATTTTTCAGCGCTCAGCCACCCTTATGGTCCAACTCTCACAGCCATACATTACTACTGGGATAACCATAGCTTTGACTATTACAGATATTACAGATTAACAGAGTTGGAAGGGACCTTGTAGGTCATCTAGTCCAACCCCCCCCCCACGCTCAAGCAGGAGACCCTACACCATTTCCAACAAATGGCAGTCTCCAGTGTTGTAGCTCACACAAGGCAAGCTGTTCCACTGGTTGATCGTTCTCACTGTCAGAAAGTTCCTCCTTATTTCCAGGTTGGATCTCTCCTTGATCAGTTTCCATTCATTATTCCTTTTCTGGTCTTCAGGTGCTTTGGAAAATAGCTACCCCTCCTCTCTGTGGTAACCCTCAAATATTGGAACACTGCTATCATGTCTCCCCCGGTCCTTCTCTCCACTAGACTAGCCATGCCCAATTCCTGTAATTGTTCTTCATATGTTTTAGTTTCCAGTCCCCTAATCATCCTGGTTGCTCTCCTCTGCATTTTTTCTAGAGTCTCAACATCTTTTTTATAGTGTGGTGACCAAAACTGGATGCAGTACTCTAGGTGTGGTCTAACTAAGGCTTTATAGAGTGTTATTAGTACTTCACTAGATCTAGATTGTATCCCTCTGTTAATGCAATTTAGGATTGCATTGCTTTTTTGGCTGCCGTTGCACACTGCTGTCTCATATTTAGCTGGTTGTCCACTAGGACTCGAAGATCCCTCTCACAGTCACTGCTATTAAGTCTGGTGTCACCCAGTTTATATGTATACTTTTGGTTTTTCTTACCTAAGTGTAGGACTTTACTTTTCTCTACATTGAATTTCATTTTGTTAGATAGGGCGCAGTGTTCAAGTCTGTCAAGATCCATCTGGATCATGAGCCTATCTTCTAGGGTGTTTGCTATTCCTGCCAGCTTAGTATCATCTGCAAATTTGGTAAGTTCCCCTTCTATTCCCTCATCTAAGTTGTTTATGAAGATATTGAAGAGTACTGGGCCTAAGATGGAACCTTGTGGTACCCCACTGCTTACTTCTCTCCATGTAGACTTAGACCCATTAAGGACTACTCATTGAGTTTGGTTTGACAGCCAGTTGTGAATCCATCTGGTAGTGAGGTTGTCTATCACATTTTTTTCTAGCTTATGAAGAAGTAGGTTGTGGTCTACTTTGTCTAATGCCTTGCTGAAGTCTAAGTATATTATCTCCACAGTATTTCGCTGGTCTACTAATTTAGTCACTGTGTTGAAGAATGAAATGAGATTGGTTTGGCATGATCTGTTTTTAACAAACCCGTGCTGGCTGCTAGTTATTACTTTGCTCATTTCTAGGTGTTGGCAGATCTGTTTTTTTATTATCTTTCCCAGTATTTTCCCAGGTGTTGATATTAAGGCTGATTGGTCTGTAGTTTCCTGGGTCTGTTTTTCCCCCTTTTTTGAAGATGGGAACAACATCAGCTCTTTTCCAGTCCTCTGGTAGTTCCCGGTATTCCAGGATTTTTGAAAGATGTAGTGCAGTGGTTCTGTGATGACATCTGCCAGCTCCTTTAGAGCTCTGGGATGTAATCCGTCTGGTCCTGGTGATTTGTATTCATCAAGTTCAGACAGGTGTTCTCTTACTCTTACTTACTGACTATATGGACCTTTGTCAGTAAAGTGATGCCTCTGCTTTTTAATATGCTTTTAGGTTTGCCTTAGCTTTCCTCCCATAGAGCAAGCTTCTTTTAATTTCGTAGGTGCAGTCAATATCTGCAGTGATCTTGGAGCCCAAGAAAATAAAATCTGTCATTCTTTCCATTTCTTTTTGCCGGGAAATGATGGACCTGGATGCCATGATCTTAATTTTTTAATGTTGAGTTTCAAGTCAACTTTTGCACTCTTCTCTTTCACCCTCCTCAAAAGGCAGGTTAGTTTCTCTTCATTAGTTCCTTTTCTGCCATCAGAGTGGCATCATCTGCATATCTGAGGTTGTTGATATTTCTCCCAGCAATCTTAATTCCAATTTATGATTCATCCACCCTGGCATTTCACATGAGTACTCTGTATATAAGTTAAATAAGCAGGGTGACAATGTTGTTGTACTATTTTGAAGCAATGAGTTACTCCATGTACGGTTGTTTCTTGACCCACATGCAGGTTTTGCAGGAGACAGGTAAGGTGGTTTGGGACTCCTATCTCTTTAAATCTTGCCATAGTTTGCTGTGCTCAACACAATCAAAGGCTTTAACATAGTCAATGAAGCTACAGTAAATGTTTTTCTGGGACCCCCTTGTGCAGGAAGTTTTCACAAAGAACCCTAGTGGCATAGTGGTTAGAATGCAGTTTTGCAGGCAAACTCTGTCCACAGTCTGAGATTGACTCAGCCTTCCATCCTTCTGAGGTCAGTAAAATTAGAACCCAGATTATTGAGGGCAATACGCTGACACTAAATTGCTCAGAGAGTGCTTTGAAGAACTATGGGGCAGTATATAAGTTTAAGCTATTTCTCCACAATCCAGCAAATGTTGGCAGTTTGATCTCTAGTTTCTCTGCCTCTTCGAAATCCAGCTTTATACTTCTGATAATATAATCTTGCTAGCATGTGAAATGAGCAAAATCATACAATAGTTTGAATATTCGTTGGCATTTTCCTTCTTTGGGGTTGGAACCAGGGGCGGGTTCCTAATTTTTTTACTACCACTCTGTGGGCATGGCTTATTTTGTGGGTGTGGCTTGCCAGCCATGTGACCGGGTGGGGGTGGCTTCTCGGACTGCTGAAGGGAGGGGAACTGAGATAGGTCCTGCCGCCCATTCCCCCTCCCCTCAGCAGCTCGAGAAGCCTCGAACGTGCAAAAATGCCTAGGATCATCACCGTGCATTCGTGGCTTCTCGGACTGCTGAAGGGAGGGGAATGGAGATAGCTCCTGCCGCCCGTTCTTTCAGCATCTCACACGCTCCCTCAGCCATCCTCCCCTGCTTGGACTTACTGTGGGGTAGGAAGTGCCGGAAGCTCAGCTTCTGGGCATGAGCAGAAGAAAAATGTTAAAAAATGTAAAAACATTTTTTTAAAAAAATGGCGGCGCCCAGGCACCGGCAACTGACCGCACCGGTACTGTGACATCACCAGCGGGCCGCTACCGGTGCTATAGAGTGGACCGCACCTGTAGGAACCCACCACTGGTTGGAACATAAACTGAAGTTTTGCAATCCTATGGCCACGGTTGAGTTTTCCAAATTTTCTGGCATATTGAGTGCAGCACTTTAACATCTTTTAGGATTTTAAATAGCTTAGCTGGAATATCGTCACCTTCACTAGCTTTGTTGTTGGTAATGCTTCCTAAGGCCCATTTGACTTTGCACTCCAGGATGTCTGGCTTGAGGTCAGCATTGTGGTTTTCAGGGAAATTAAAATCTTTCTTGTATAGTTCTGTGTATTCTTGCTCCCTCTTCTTAATCTCTTCTGCTTCTGTTATTCTCTACCATTTTAGTTAAAGTGCACAGTTAAAATTTAACTTTAAATTTAAGATTTAAATTAAAATGTAAATAATTTTGAATTATAAAAATATAATTTTAATATATTCATTGAAATTAAAGTTGCTTTATCTGTCCCACTGAAGTTAATTAGACTTCTGCTTTACAACTCTACAAACATTCATTACATTATAACGAGACTGATTCACTTCTCTCTGGAGTTTTTTAATAGCAGCCAGAAATTAATTTTGAATTAAAATTTTAAACTAAAGGTATGCATGTATTTAACAGATATGAATAGCTATTTTGTTAAGCCAAAGCACCATCTTTTTGTATAGTTTTGTTGAAGGCCCTGAATCTGACAAATTCAGGGTTTTCATTTGTTTTTTTTGAGACAGGTGAAATTGGTTGCTGGTGGGTTTTTGTTATTGTTGTTGTTTATAGTGGGAAATGTTAAATTAAGTTAAAAAAGTCTGAACCTCCTTTCATGTAGGGGCTGCTATGTAACAGAGATGAAATATGTCTTTGGGGAATCTGCATGATTCTTTTTCCAAAGTTAGGTTACCCATGAATATGAAATACCTTAGATGTCTTATATACAGATAGTTTTAGACTTAAAACCATTCATTTAGTATCCATTAAAAGTTATAGTGGTAATAAAAAAATGACTTATGGCTATCTTTCACATTTGTAATCATTGCAGATCCTCGGTGGTCATGCAATCACCTTTTGATAAGTAAAGTCAATGGAGAAGCCAGATTCATTTAATACCCGTGTTACTAATTTAAAAACTGCAGGGATTCACTTAACAACTGTGGCAAGAAATGTTTTAAAATGAGGCAAAATTCACTTAATAACTATCTTGCTTATCAACAGAAATTTTGGGCTCAATTGTGGTCAAAAGCTGAGGACTTTGACTTTTTAAATGCAGGGTTAATTAATTGGTGTTGCCAAATTATATTTAACTGATGGTATTTCTTTGTGTTCTGTTGTTATCCATTTTCATTGGAAAGTGTCTTTCTTTGATTACTACTGTGTTTCCCCGAAAATAAGACCTTGTCTTATATTTTTTTGAACCCTGAAATAAGCACTTGGCCTTATTGCCATGCACTCAAAAACCCAAGTGGGCTTATAATCAGGGGTTGTCTTATTTTTGGGAAAACAGGGTAGATACTATATGACCCAAGTTTCCAATATGTAACAAGCTAAAAGATCTACAGTATTATAACGGAATGATTTCTAAAATATAAACCATTGACGTTTATGTTACCTTGTAACTAAAAATACCAGAAAATGGCTGCTTGTGTGTTCTGTCAAGTTATCTTTAATATTTAATACAGTACATATGGAGCAACCGTGAAAAAACTGTTGTGCACTAATATTGAATGATATCTGTTAGAGTTGAGTAATTTGGTGTGTGTCATCTATTACTATAAAATCACATAATTTTAAATTTAATTACTTTACAGTATAACAGAGATTATAAGATGCATTGTATGTGGTACAATTGATTGATGTTCCTACTAAAGACATAATTTAAAATAATTAATGTTTAAGTTTTAGCCGTTTAGCTTAGTAAAAGTTAAATGCTACTATTGATTTTTGTTTCTTTCCTTGCTTTGAAGTCAGCATGTAGTATTGACTAAATATAGATAAGGAGTTAATAATTTTGCAAATTATAGATTTCATAGCTACATCTATATTTCCCAAACTAAGTGGGGTGATTTTATTGTCTGTGTTGCTTAAAATGCTTCTTTGAGTTGTAGATTTAATCTTGCAACTAAATGAGATCTGGAGCAATACTGGAAAGTCTCATTTTCTGTATAATACCTTTTAATTGAATATAAAATGGAAAAAGAAGAAGGGTTGCAGAGTTTATTATGATGCTTTTAAGGACAAATAAACATGAAGACACTTGCAATTGATTATTTAGAGAATTGATTTCATCTTGATATTATCGTTACCATTTTTGTGCTCTTTCTGGATTTCTTTTTTTTCTAAGTTAATGGTATAGTACTGTGATGGCAAACCTATGGCACGCATGCAGGAAGTGGCATGCAAAACCATTTCTCCTGGCACGCGAGCCATCAACCAGCTCACCTCCACCGCGCATGTGCGCATGCCTCCCGCCGGCCAGCTGATTTTTGGCCCGTTTCCAGACTTCTGGGAGGCCCGTTTTTCACCCTCCCCAGGCTCCAGAGGTTTTCCTCAAGCCTCCAGGAGGATGAAAACAGCCTCCAACGGGCTCTGGAGGTCCCCCGGAGGCCAGAAAAAGGCCTGTTTCTGGACTTCCGGTTGGCCCGTTTTTTTTGCCCTCCCCAGGCTCCGGAGGCTTTCCTCGAGCCTTCAGGAAGGAGAAAATGGCCTCCTCCCGGACTCCGGAGACCCTCCGGAGGCCAGAAACAGGCCCGTTTCAGGACATCCGGTACTTCTGGTAGGCCTGTTTTTCGCCCTTCCCAGGCTCCGGAGGCTTTCCTCAAGCCTCCGGATGGGCGAAAACAGCCTCCCTCATGCTCTGGAGGCCCTCCAGAGGGGGTGGGGGAGCACGGAGCAACATGCGCACATGCACAGGGGGGCATGTGCGTGGGGGGTGTCACGCGCACATTGCATTATGGATGCTGGCATGCAAAGAGAAAATGGTTAGCCATCACTGGTATAGTAGTTTACATCTTTTAAATTAATGAAAATTCATTTGGTTCCCTCCAGCTTGCCATTTTGTGATGGTCCATGACAGTTATAGACAATGGTCCTGTAAGAACAAAGTTAAGGATTGCTCCAACATCAGCAGTAGATTACTTGAGATAAATTACAGGTCACAGGAAAAAGTACTGTATGAGTACTTAAATCAGGTTTACTATGAGGCTATTATCTGAGACAATAAAAATAAATCAGGCTGGTTGGCCTGTTAGGAAAAGAGGATGTTTTTGAAAACATAACTAAGGCAGAATATCAGCAGATAACCAGAATCTGTAAAGACGAAGTAAGGAAAGCAAAGGCCCAGAATGAACAAAGACTTGCAACAAAAGTCAAAAATAATAAGAAAAGTTTCTTCCAACATATAAATAACAAGAAAATAATCAAGGAAACAGTTGGTCCACTAAAGAGAGAAGATGGCAAGGAAGTAACAGGCAACAGAGAGAAAGCAGAGCTGCTTAACTCATTCTTTGCATCAGTCTTCACGCAAAAAGAAACTATAGCCCAACCTATCAGAAATATAACTGCAAAAAACAGACTGGAAACTAAAGTTAAAATAAGCAAAAAAACAGTAAGAGAACACCTGTCTGAACTTGATGAATACAAATTACCAGGACCAGATGGATTATACTCCAGAGTGCTAAAGGAGCTGGCAGATGTCATCTCAGAACCACTGCGCCACATCTTTCAAAAATCCTGGAATACCAGGGAACTACCAGAGGACTGGAAAAGAGCTGATGTGATTCACATCTTCAAAAAAAGGGGGGGGGACCAACCCAGGAAACTACAGACCAATCAGCCTAACATCAATACCTGGGAAGATACTGGAAAAGATAATAAAAAAACAGATCTGTCAACACCTAGAAATGAATAAAGTAATAACTAGCAGCCAGCACGGGTTTATTAAAAACAGATCATGCCAAACCAATCTCATTTCATTCTTCAACACCGTGACTAAACTAGTAGACCAGCAAAACACAGTGGACATAATATACCTAGACTTCAGCAAGGCATTCGACAAAGTAGACCATAACCTACTTCTTCTTAAACTAGAAAAAAGTGGGATAGACAACCTCACCACCAGATGGATCCACAATGGCTGGCAAACCAGTAGTCCTTAATGGGTTTAAGTCCACATGGAGAGAAGTAAGCAGTGGGGTACCACAAGGTTCCGTCTTAGGCCCAGTACTCTTCAATATCTTTATAAACGACTTAGATGAGGGAATAGAATGGGTATTTACCAAATTTGCAGATGACAATAAACTGGCAGGAATAGCTAACACCCTAGAAGATAGGCTCAAAATCCAGATGGATCTTGACAGTTTTGAGCGTTGGGCTCTATCTAACAAAATGAAATTCAATGTAGAAAAAAGTAAAGTCCTACACATAGGTTAAAAAAACCCCAAAGTATACATATAAACTGGATGAAACCAGGCTTAATAGCAGTGACTATGAAAGGGATCTTGGAGTCCTAGTGGACAACCAGCTAAACATGAGCCAGCAGTGTACAGCGGCAGCCAAAGAAGGCAACACAATCCTAACAGAGGGATACAATCAAGGGAGGTACTAATACCACTCTATAAAGCCTTAGTTAGACCACACCTGGAGTATTGCATCCAGTTTTGGTCACCACACTATAAGAAAGATATTGAGACTCTAGAAAAAGTGCAGAGGAGAGCAACCAGGATGATGAGGGGACTGGAGACTAAAACATATGAAGAGTGGTTGGAGGAACTGGGCATGGACAGTCTAGCGAAGAGAAGGACCAGGGGAGACATGATAGCAGTGTTCCAATATTTGAGGGGCTGCCACAAAGAAGAGGGAGTCAAGCTATTCTCCAAAGCACCTGAAGGACAGACAAGGAACAATGTATGGAAATTGATCAAGGAGAGATTCAACCTAGAATCAAGGAGGAACTTTCTGACAGTGAGAACAATCGACCTATGGAACAGCTTGCCCTCAGAGGTTGTGGGAACCTCATCACTAGAGACTTTCAAGAAGAGATTGGACTGCCATTTGTCAGAAATGGTGTAGGGTCTCCTGCTTGAGCAGGGGGGTTGGACTAGATGACCTACAAGGTCCCTTTCAACTCTTGTTAATCTGAGAATAGTTTGTTTGCCATTTATGTTTAAAGCAAATTTTGTGGTTCAATTTAGTTTACAGGTGGAACTTAAAACAAAACTTTGCACTTTTAGTTATTTTAGATTGCTTTTTTTTGCAAATGAACAGATGGTTCTGTAGAAAGGAAGAGACATTGACCATACATTGTTTTATATGTAAAAATCAAAAATAATTTGCCCTATTTCTAGTTTGATCTAAAACCTCAGATTTTCTGTGTATTTAGACAACACTGTTCTCTTTGAGAACACATTAGTAGGTTAAACTGAGAGAAAACATAGGCATTCCCTTTCATTCTTCCTGGAATGCAACCATGACCGGAAGGGGTTATTAAGAGTATTACATTTCCATATTCCTAGCTTTTCAAAAAGATTGCAAAAGGTAATTTGCAGGAAGTAGCCAAATCTTTTTGTCAGCCTGCAAAGTGAGCTGGATAATCATTCACAGCAACTTCTCCACTTCCTTGACTTTGAATAAATTGTGCATTAATCTTTATATTCTGTCTCAGACTGATTTAGTGTTCACCAAGTGTGGATATGGTGAATTAAAAATAGTTTTACAATTTTTCCAATAGAAGAGAATATTGCCTCCATCTTTCTTCCTGTTGCAGTAGTATAACCATTAAACTAGTTTATATCCTACAAATGCTTATTATATTGCCATAACTAATATAGTCGTCTTTTTTTCTTGTAGTGTAGACTGAGATCCTTTTATTACTGGGGGAAGGTTTATTGTGTTTTAGTTATTCAAGAAGCAATTTTGAGAAATGAGGGCTTTATCTAGAGATAGAAGAGAAATAACTATAGTTACAATGCTTGATTCCTTCTAGTCTACATACAGCTGCAACACAGTATCTTTCATATGCATACTTACCTTATCTATGAAAAAGCTTTTAATTTCCTTATAACAGTGATTCCCAACCTGTGGTACGTGTACCACTAGTGGTACGCGAGGGCCTTCCAGGTGGTACGCGAACACTTTCGGGGTCATGAACGATTTTTAGTTAGTTATTTTTTACTTCACAAAAATGTTTACTGCCTAACACAAGATAATCTGGCAACAATTTGCAACTGTTGCCACACGCCACCCACCTGGTCCCAGCGGCCCGAGAATCCAGTTGCTGGATGCGCGGGGCCAAAAAAGGAACAGTACAATTATGGAAATAAAGTGATATCTGATCGAATTTAGTTTCTCTGGAACCAGGTGGTACGCGGCAACTGTACAGGACCTCCAAGTGGTACTCGATCACAAAAAGGTTGGGAACCACTGCCTTATAAAGTAAAAGATGCCTCCATCCATATTTATATTTTTTCTTCTTTTCATTGCTTTCTCTTTAAAACAATTGTGCAGCAATTCTTATGGAAATCACAGGGTTAATGAGAGCAGGTTGTATGAATCAGTAATATGCATACATATAGTATCCATATCTATATATACTTGTCAGTAGATTTTAAGATTTCTGATATAAAATGGGAATTGGAAGTGGGGGTGCCAATACCTTGCCTGCTAAAATTTAAACAGCCATCAGATGGCTGCAAACAATTAAAATTTTATATCTTTTTGCTCCTATCTAATGGCCAGCTGGATATTTGCAACACAGATATAAAATTAGACAACCATCTTACATGAAACAAGTCTGAGTGAAAAGGGCTCCATATTTATATCTGCTTCTCTATTCTTTGTCTCATTTTTTGTCTTTAAAGCTATGCTTTCATATACACTTGATTAGTAACTTACATAATTACCATTTTATAGCAAGTGGCTTGCTTATTTTCTACATGAGGGTTAAAGGTATGCAGGGAAATCTTCCTACTGACACATACACTTGAGGGTTTTGGCTGAAGGACATTACAATTGGCAAAGACCTGAGAGAAACTTGTTTTGGTAAGCTGCTGAAAAGAGTATTTGGCAGTGAGGTGACCCACATGAGTATGATTCATACAGTACTCTTGAAATATGGCAGAAGGCCTAGGAGAGAAGTTAGTGCCAACAATGAGAGAAGTGACACACTCAAATATCACATTCTTTTTATAGTACAGTCATTTCTCACAGAAATATTTTTTGAACTTGTCCTGCCAGCAGGAAGATAGCAGGCCCAATTGTGATTTTATGGGCTTGAGTCATTCAGTTAATCAATTAGTGGTAGAACATAGGAAACCTTCTATTAGGCACATTTTGAAAAATGGTTTAAAATTAATTAATAGTGACACCGAACAGTTTATTCATTTATTGTATTCTAAACCACTTCCAATAATATGATGAAATTTAAAAGAGAAGAGCACTTGTTTTTTGTTTATGGAAGTAGTCATTGCAACTACTGTTTCATCCTTGACCCAAATAATCCTTACTTAGTGAATAGAAATATATTCTGTATTATATTATGGCAGTATATTGGTTCTACTTGTTTTATTGTTTGCTGAAGTATATAGAATTAATGTTTAGCTCTGAATGCTGTGGCCACAAAATATTTATCTAACAAAATATGAGGGTCTTTGATAACACATATCAGGTGTGGCTTATAGATGGCTGGGTTTTTTAAAAAAAATCATGATGTTTTATAGGTTGATGTAGTATGCATATGAAACTAGCTGTAGATGATGTACAGAAATATCAGTTTATACTAACTAGATATAAAGGTATATTCCTGACCATAGTTCCAAATACTTTTACAAAAACTCTAGCTTAATCCTGGTTCCATCAGTTAAAAACTTCATTGAGAACAGATGTTAGGAAAATATTTGAAAGAGAGTAGCTGCTAATAAGACTGGACAGTATTTAGCTAGCTAACTGATTCAGCTTAAGGCATTTTCATATTGCTTTGCCCATAATGGTAATAATTACTAAAATGTACGTGTCTGGATTTTTCAGAATAACCTGGTATATCCATTATTCTGATTCCATGAGAACATATTTCACCTGCTGCTTTGATGTAGTAAAATAGTATTTCTTTCAGTTTTTCATCCAGATAGAATGCATATTTTACATTAAGTGGATATAGTTTCATCTATTGGTAGAACTAAATACCGTATTTTTCGGAGTATAGGACGCACCTGAGTATAGGACGCACCTAGATTTTAGAGGAGAAAAACAAGGAAAAAAGTATTCTGAACCAAATGGTGTAGTAATATATTATTTAATAAAATACCAGTGTAGCAGAATACTTTTTACAACCATGTATACTTTTTACAACCATGTACACTTTTTACAACCATGTACACTTTTTACAAACTTCAAACTTGACAGCTTTAAGACTTGTGGACTTCAACTCCCAGAATTCCTTCTCCAGTCATGCTAGCTCAGGAATGGGAGTTGAAGTCCACAAGTCTTAAAGCTGTCAAGTTTGAAGTTTGTAAAAAGTGTACATGGTTGTAAAAAGTCTTGCCAAGTTTGAAGACCCTTGCACCCCTAACCCAGGGGTCTTCAAACTTGACAGCTTTAAGACTTGTGGACTTCAACTCCAATTCCTGAGCTAGCATGACTGGAGGAGGAATTCTGGGAGTTGAAGTCCACAAGTTTGAAGACCCTTACACCCCCTTGGCAAGTTTAAGACTTGTGGACTTCAACTCCCAGAATTCCTCCTCCAGTCATGCTAGTTAGAGTTGAAGTCCACAAGTCCTCCCGGTCTCGCAGCCAGTTCCCTCCTGAAGTTCAAGGGCTGCAACTTGAGCTGAGCAGATCTGCGGCGAAAGCGGCGGCTCCTGGTTTTCCCGGCCAAAGAGCGCTCGCTAGAGAAGAGCAGCTGAGGAAGCAGGCGAAGCGCGGCGGCAGGCAGGTGTTTTGGAAGCGCCGAGGGCAGCACGCGCGGGATGCCCCTCTCGCTTAGCCGGCAGCAGCGGGCGCAGCAAGTCCCGTCCTCACGCGCGTCCCCGGCGCTTGCTGTGGCGACGCTGTTTTCTCCGAGACCTTTGTCTCGGAGAAGGAGCAGTAGACAAAGGTCTCGGAGAAAACAGCGTCGCCACAGCAAGCGCCGGGGACGCGCGTGAGGACGGGACTCGCTGTGCCCGCTGCTGCCGGCTAAGCGGAAAGTACAGAAAAGGGCATCCCGGACGCGCGTGCTGCCCTCGGCGCTTCCAAGACACCTGCCTGCCGCCGCGCCTTGCCTGCTCGTACGCCCGCTCGCTCGCAAGCGGGCAGCGGTGGGGATCGAAGCGGAGCGGTGGCACCTCGAAAGGACTGGGGTGCTAGATTTCATGCTAGCTCAGGAATGGGTGGCGGGGGCAAGCAGCAGTGGTGGCGGCGGCAAGCAACAGCGGGGACGGCGGGGGCAAGTAGCGGAGGGGGGCAAGTGGCGGTGGTGGCGGCAGCGGCGGGCAGCGGGGAAAACCTCCGAAGGGTGGGGGCTGGGTGGGGGTTGGGGGCTGCATTCGGTGTATAGGACGCACCCACTTTTTGACCCCCTTTTTGGGAGTAAAAAGGTGCGTCCTATACTCCGAAAAATACGGTACATGATAAATAAATCTAGGAAAATCTTTTTTTCTCGGATGAGGCAGATAAGTTGGGTCTGCCAAGTAAATCATATTTTGGTAAGCTGTAGTGCTAGGTATAATCTTGACATACCTGAGCCATCAGTGTAGTACACAATCAGATGGTAAATCTCACAAAAGCTGGTTTAATTTATTTTCTTTTTTGACAAAATATGCCACTAGAGTCACTGGAATGCATCTAGGCAAGTATTAATGGTAAAAACAGTGGATAAAAGTAATACAAACAACAAAGAACCATAATACATACAATGCATCAGGAAAACATAACTCCAATATTCAAAACAATCAAAATAGAGAGCAATCAGAACTCTTCATCTTCTGTGATGATAGTTCCTTTTATACTTGTAGGAAAGTTAATCATGATGTGTTTGAGAACCTGCTGAGTACATACAAAATTTTTACCAATCTTGGGAGCTGGGGTGTTTCAGAGGGCAGGAAGTTGGATGGAAAAGGCCTATTTCCTAGGCCCCATCTTTCAGGTTAGAGCCTGAGCATGTGCTTCTTTGCCCTAATCGAATGGGCAGAAACAAAAGAAGGCAAATACAATAAATCTAAAACGATAATAGAAAATACCAGACAAGTTAACAAACCACAGCAAAGCTGATTTTAAAAAAAACATCCAGTATAAGAGCAAATAGTATAAATAATGTTTTCAGCTGGTACAATTAAGTAAAATAATGACAGCATCAAGCAAACATCTGTTTTCCTTCCTTCCTTCCTTCCTTCCTTCCTTCCTTCCTTCCTTCCTTCCTTCCTTCCTTCCTTCCTTCCTTCCTTCCTTCCTTCCATCTATCTTATGAGAATTTCACAAAGGAAATTCCAAGACCATAATTCTCCTAAAAATTCTTAGCTATTTTAATGCCTTAGTCAGAAATGTGGAAAAATGATGTTTTCATCTGGTCTCTTTTCATGAACAACAAAGCAATTTAATCTTATAACAGTAGCATTGAAACCATCTATTTTTCTGTTTGAAATCCTTTAATACGATATGAGTTATGGTATCTAATAATACCAGCTTCTGCACGCACACACACACGTCTTGTATATTTTCAAAGGCAGTGTTGGTTCAAAGACTTCTTACTTCTCAAAGGCCATAAATCTAGCACCATCAGAAATTGTTGGGTCTGTAGCATATGTAAGTTCTGCCTCCAAGAATATGTCTATGACAGATTTATATTGATGGCTGTGCTACCTACACTGCCATCACAGACTTCCATTATATTCAGGTTCTGCTAGCTCAGTCCCCATTTCCTGTTTAAAGTGAGACAAGGTCCTGCCTGAACAAGGGGTGAAATTACAGTTGAACTTTCTAATTGCTGTCAGCACAGGAAAACCTTTGAGAAATATAGTAGGACCTCTTTGTGTTGGGTATGTGAGTGTGTTTTCAAGGCTACCTTGGCAATCTTTTCACCAGTCTGCGTGAAGCTATGAACATTTTTTAATAGCCTGTAAGCTCAGTTTTTTAACAGCCTGTAACCTCAGATGCAAGGGTTCTGGGGTGTGTCTAAGCTCTTTATTAAATGGGACCTTGCCTATCTCAAATATGAAGTCAAAATGGACTCATGCATAAATCTGGCATAAATTTAGATTGGGTTTGTTTACAGTTTTGACAGAAATTCCCCAGTTCTGTGCCAAGACACATTAGTATGCTGAGGAAAAGTATTTAGGAGCCCAGAGAAACCACACTTTCAGCTGACTGTCTGAGGTGCTTCTGTATGAATTGAACTACTCTCTTTGTTAAATTGTGTCACATTTTTATATTGATTGATGACAGGAAGTTGCCTGATACTAAGTCAGATGGTTTGCCATCAAACTCAGTCCTGTCAGTTCTGAATAACAATAGTTCTCTCATCTAGCTTTACCCAACGTGATGCTCTTCATATCCTGGCTGAAGATACTGTAGGGCAGTAATGGCTAACCTTTTTCTCTTCGTGTGCCAGCACCCATAATGCAATGCGTGTATCACACACACCCCGTGCCCCCCCGTGCATGCACATGTGATCCCCCCATGCTCCCCCTGCATGCGTGGGTGACCCCCCGTGCTCCCCCACCCCTTCCGGAGTGCCTCAGGAGCCCGGGGCAGGCCGTTTTCGCCCTCCTGGAGGCTCGAGAAAAGCCTCCGGAGCCTGGGGAGGGCAAAAAACAGGCCTACCGAAGGTCCAGAAACGGGCCTGTTCCCGGCCTCCGGAGGACCTCCAGAGCCCGTTGGAGGCAGTTTTCGCCCTCCTGGAGGCTTGAGGAAAGCCTCTGGAGCCTGGGATGGGCAAAAAATGGGCCTCCCAGAAGTCCGGAAAGGGGCCAAAAATCAGCTGGCTGGCGGGAGGCGTGTGCGTATGTGCAGTGGAGGTGAGCTGGTTGATGGTTCGCGTGCTGGGAAAAATGGCTTTGCGTGCCACTTCTGGCACGCGTGCCATAGATTCGCTACCATGCCTGTAGGGTGTAGTCCAGCAGACATGAAGGACGCCAGATTGTGGAATGCTGTTCTAAGATTATTCCTATCATATACTACTTTACTTTGAAATGGCAGGGTTGGTTCATAGGATCTTCTCCACTCAAGTCTTCTGCTTTGCCACAAATTTCACCAGTTTCTCTTATTCTGTCCAAGAAATCGGCTGAATTGAGTTCTGTGCACAATGGCATCATTGTGCCTTCTTCACCTAGCAACCTATTTTTAAATGGTAGAAAGTATCTAGAAATGTAAGCAATTGGCTCTTTAGAGGTAGATAGTCCTTAAACCTTTAAGATTAAATCTTTTTCAGTTCAAACTAAGAGACATACTCGCCATTCTTTCTCTAATGGAATGAAGGGGCAAATTTTTCTTTGAGTAGATTTTTGGCTTTAGGTCTTGTTATCCAAACAAATGAGCCTATGTAGATTGTTCTTAAAACAGCCATACAGAGTTTAGTTGTGTTAATAAAATATGTCCTTTAAAATTAGCTTTAATTTATTTAAAGAAGTTTAACTGCCGGGACTAGATTTTGAAAAATCCAGCAGACTCAAACATGCAGGCACCATGTTTTTTGTCTGATTTCTAAATAATTGATTTGATATTACATGGTTGTATTTATACAGCTTAGCTACATTAAATAAAACAGGAAATGGAGGTAAGGTTAAAAACTCCCTTGAGTTAAGTTCTATTCCTAATGATTACATGGGTGCCTGCATATAGTTTTCTGGGCAACAGGATATACAGTAAGTGGCTTACTATGTTTTTTTAGATTTTTTCAAATTGTCTTGGCCCTGATAGTTCATAATCTTCCATCCAAGTTCTAACCAGTTCAGACCCTGTTGAACTTTCTGGAGATGATAATGGTTAGCTAAGTGCTGTTATCTATTGAAGCTGTATCTTGCATGCAGGCAGTCTGTCCGCTAGTAGTTGTCATTATTAGAATTCTTTCTTTCTGTTGTACATTTCTTTTATAAATCTTTTTCCCCACAAAAAATAATGTTTGCTAACTGAAAAATAAGCAACTAATCTCCCAAGGAGTCTACACAGTTCACCACATTTGGAGAGTCTTAAGCCTGCTTAATCAGATCCATTTCAGCCATGTTTATCAAATAATAGTAGTAAAATATATTGTACTTAATAGTAGATAGTACTAATATCTTGACACTATAGACAACTTTGGCCACCAAATGAGAAGGAAGGACTCACTGGAGAAGAGCCTAATGCTGGGAAAGATTGAGGGCAAAAGAAGGGGACGACAGAGAATGAGGTGGCTGGATGGAGTCACTGAAGCAGTAGGCGTGAGCTTAAAAGGACTCCAGAGGATGGTAGAGAACAGAAAGGCCTGAAGGAACGTTGTCCATGGGGTCGTAATGGGTCGGACACGACTTCGCAACTAACAACAACAAAATAGACATCTAAGCAAAAATTTGTTCTGGTATTTCAAGTTATATATGATCTTTATCAGTGGTGGGATTTAAATAATTTAACAACCAGTTCTTTGCCCTAATGACCAGCTGATTAGGTCTGGCTGGGTGGTCATGTGACTGGGTGGGTGTGGCCAGGGTGGGCGTGACACGGGACTCATGTGGTGCTAAGGCAGGACTTCCCACTCACATTATACACGTAATCCTCCAGTTACAAATGTAATAGAGCCTGCCAATTACATTTGTAACCTTGGGATTTGTTTGATTGAATCACGTTAAGTGAATGTGATCACTTCCTGCTTTCCCCAACACATTTGTTAATCAAATGCGCAGGTCTTTAAATGCATACGAGGTATCTCAGGCTTGGGAACAGCATGTGGGGCCTAGTGCTGGAGCAGACCATCCAAGGCCTCCCCCAATCATGCTCCACTGGGGTCCCCACAATTGCTTCCCCCACCCCATCCTGCCCTGCCAGATCTCCACAGACTGGGCCTGCTTTGCTAACATCTCAGATTCCACTTACTCCTCCCCACCCCATTTCCCATGGATTTCTTACCTTTTTTTTGCTATAAAGTTATAATTGTTACTGATATCTATTCTGTTAATATAACTAAATAAGCCATTATACACTTGAAGCAATGTGAAATGCAATCTGATCAGAATCAAGAAATTTGACAAGTCTAATGTACAATGCTTGATAGTAGCATTATAAAAAGCCTTTTCCATGAAATGTTTAAACACTCAAAATTTTTAAATCTGGCAATCTTAATTCAAAAAGGGCTAATGATATGAATACCTTTGAAACATTGAATTCTGTTACATGGATTTCAAGAACTACAAGAAGACAAAACTACATTAGTTGTTCAGTGAAGTCTCATTCTAACATTACCAAAAGGTTTCTCACAGACTCTCAAGCACATAAAAAACTTGCTGGATTTGTGATTATTCCCCACTATATTGGAAGCTGTTTTTCTGCTAATGGAAGCAGTTATCTGTTAACATAGGTACCTTCTAAAAATTTAGCAAGTATTTTACCAAGTATATATTTTGGAAACAGTTATAGCTGTATTTTAAAGTCATTGTACTAGCTTTTCACTGTGGTAATAAGACCACTTTAGAGTAAAGTGACCAGATATATTTTTTTAAAGCGGGACATTGACGGGGGGGGGGGGGCGGGGCCGCCTGGACGCCGCCATTTGAGTTTTGCCCTCTGCGCATGCGCAGAATGCTGCGCATGCGCAGAGGGCAAAAGGACGCAAATGTCAGCGTCCAGGTGGGTGGGTGGGGAGGTGGGAGGCTCCAGATCTCCTTTCTCCCCCTGTCACTCCATCAGCCCAGCGCTGGCAGAGGGGGAGCAGGAGAGCCTGGTGAGCAGGAGAGCGAAAGGGGCGGGGCAGGGCAGGGCGCGCGTCCTACCTGGGACTTTTCCTGGTAGCTCCAGTTGCGTTCCTTGCTAATTGGCGCCCAGAGCAGAGCAGCCTCTTCCAAAAGATAACGTCTCGCGATCTTATGGGAGGGGCTGCTCTGCTCTGGATGGTATTAGCAAGGAACGCGACTGGAGCTACTGGGAAAAGTCCCAGGTAGGACGCGCGCCTCGTCCTGCCCGCCAGTCCTGCCCCACCCGCCCAACCCCCAGCACGAGACGCGCGTCCTACCTGGGACTTTTCCCGGTAGCTCCAGTCGCGTTCCTTGCTAATTGGCGCCCAGAGCAGAGCAGCCTCTTCCAAAAGATAACGTCTCGCGATCTTTTGGGAGGGGCTGCTCTGCTCTGGACGCTATTAGCAAGGAACGCAACTGGAGCTACCAGGAAAAGTCCCAGGTAGGACGCGCGCCCCGCCCTGCCCCGCCCCTTTTGCCACGGCACACTTGGCATGGCCTCACGGCACACCAGTGTGCCGCGGCACCAGACGTCCCGCTGTTTCGGCATTCTTTCCAAAAAAGCGTGACTTTTTGGAAAGAATGCGGGACGCGGGACACACGCTTGAAAAGCGTGTCTGTCCCGCCAAAAGCGGGACGTCTGGTCACCTTACTTTAGAGACCATTCATTATATATAGCTGTAGGGATTTTGCTCCTTTAGGAATTCTGTTGTCTTTTTTTCTGCTTCCTTTATGTTGTTCTAAATATACAAATTATTAAGAAAAATCCGTTAAGGAGTAGAGTTTTAGAGGATGATGAGAGAGGAACTACTCTGAAGAAACAGGTTGATTCTCAATGAATATTCACTTTGCTTTTATCAAAACAAAAATGTACAATTTGCTACAAAAATCAAAGGATGGACATACATGATTTAGTTGCAAATCAGGGACATTTTTAACATATAGTTCTTTTATATTTTTAAACATAACCTTAATAGGTTACATTCATGCTAACTTAATTACCTTTCCTTCCCACTGAAAATAATGGAAATGTTAATCATGCCATTTACTTTATTACTTACTTTTTGAAGATCTTACTTTTTTGAAGATCTCCAGATGTCCAGAAGAGGCTGACCCACAGGCAGAGAAGCCAAAGTGTTTTATTCAGATGATGGTGAAGCTGTAAGAACATGAAATCTAAGGAAAACATTTTCACCAGCTTCTGAGTAAAAGACTTTGGCTGGGGCCATGTGGCCAGCAGGCCTCTGGTAGTAGAAAAGGCCAGGACTGGGCCATAGCAGCCTCCTGCTTCAGGGTTTGAGGCAGCAGCAGCAGCAGCCAATCAAAGGAGAGGTTGCTTCCTTTGTCTCATCAGGCTGAACTGCAAGGCCCTTGTTGATTGGCTGCCATGCCCCAATCCCTGAAGCTGCTCATTCGAACTAGCCAGTCAGCAGCAAGCAGACTGGGCCCAGACTAAGCCTGACCAGACTGGGTAAAAACTAAGCCTGCAGGCCCTCATGGCAGAGAAGCCGAAGTCTTTTATTCAGATGGGGAAAGCTGTTTTCCTTACATCTCACCTTCTTACAGCTTCACCGGCTTCTGAATAAAAGACTTTGGCTTCTCTGCCACGTGGCTCAGCCTCTTCTGCAGCTCTTCAAAAAGTAAGTACAGTAAAGCCATTGGAAATGGGCCCAGGGACCCTCCATTTCGGCCTGTAACAGGCCAGGGGAGCCCTACGGAGGCTCTGTAACAGGCCGTTCGCTCCAGCAAAGATGTGAAGGAAGGCTCACCAGACAGGCAGGTAGCTGGGCTGCATGGGAGGCAGCAAAGAATGGTGAAGGAAGGCTTGGCAGGTAGCTGGGCCACGTGGGAGGCTGGGGCGAAGGCAGGCAAGTGGTCTGGGCCGCGGGGACCATGTGGTCAAGGCTAGCAAGTGAGGGAGAGAACAGCTGCTATGCCGTGGCCAAGGCGGACGAGGTGAGATGAGTGACTGGGAGGGGAGGGGTGGGCGGGGCGGGGCCAGCCAGTGGTGCAATTAGCTGGTTCTCTGAACTGTGTAAAAATGTAACAGCTGGTTCGCCTGAACTGGTCTGACCCGGCTGAAGCCCACCTCTGATCTTCACATATCTTTCACCTCTGACACTTCTGCCCATTTATATTTCTATGTTCCTTCTTTTGCTTGTCAGAGTCTTTTGCTAAGATGGCTCCTCCTCCCATTTCCTACCTTCTGTCTAAAACCCATTCCTAATCCCTCTAGCCTTCTATGATCTTAATCCCTGATTTGTCTTTATTAGATCACTAATTTTTCTAATTCTGCCACTAGATTTTCTGTTTGTCACAGAGGAGCAGATTATTAAATAGGGTTGTATTAAACCGGTTAATATGGGACAGCTTTAAGGCAGAGCCCAATAAAGATTTATTGCCCTTTCATCTGGCTCAAAATAAGAGAGTGGAAAGAATGGCAAGGATCATCCTTAAAATATCTATTTACATCTAATCAAAAGATGACACTAGACCAGAAGTGATTTCTGTGATGTTCTTCACCACTGGATTCTCTTAAGTCTAAACAATCTTGGAGAATTAAGATGAGACCTTTCTGTTATTTGTTTGAATAAATCACAGTGGAAGTGGTTATTGATTGTGCAGTTTGAGAATACTTACAATAACTGAAGCAGTGGTGATGCTAATAATATCAAATATGTTTGAACATTAGTTATACACCTAACTTCTGAAACTTTCTGGCAATCATCTCACAGCCTATCACTTGGCGTTAAATGGAAGGGGCACTAGTACATAGCAGATAGTTATATTTTCTTCCATAATATAGAAGGATTGAAACAGAAGCTACCGTATTTTTCGGAATATAAGATGCACCTTTTTACTCCCCAAAAGAGGGTCAAAAACTGGGTGCGTCTTATACTCCGAATGTAGCCCCACCCACCCGTTCCACGTGTCTCATTTTCGGGTGGTTCCAGGCGGGGATCCTCACTTCCACATGGAGACTGATTTTTGGGCGTTTTCTTCCCCGATTCCCTGATGCAATTCGCAGAGCCACGTGCCCAAATAAAAAGATGGGGGGAGGTGGTGGTTTTAGCTCGGTTCCAAGTGGCACCCTAACTGCTGCCACTGCTGATCTCCCAGCGTGCGGAGACCAAAAAGGCATTTTGGCAATCCCCATCGCCTGGAACTGGGAACCCAGTTACTCAGAAGCTTTGGTTTAAGGTGGCGCTGCTTTACGCCGCCCTCCTCCTCCTCCAGCAAGCGAGAGGTGCCTCAGAGACAAGGCTTGGAAAGAGGGCATAGATTACTGAGATTACTGGGAGGAGGGTTGGGGCACAGCCTGAGGAACGAACCTCTTTGGGATTGTCTGGGGGGGGGTCTGCCCGGCAGCTTCGGCGAAAAAGCAATGTGAGGAGCCGCCGCCACTGCCTAAGCCCTCTCCGTGCCCAGGAGCCAAGCCGAGTGGGAGCCCCGAAAGCAAAACATCCATCCTTTTCAGCCACCACTGCCTATTGGCCCGATTCCCCAATGCAATTTGCACAGCCGTGCGCCCTCATGAAAATGCGGGGACGGTGGTTTTCGGCCGGTTCCAAGTGCTGCCGAGACCAAAAACACGATGCCTGTTTTTGCCAATCCCCATCGCCTGGAACAGAGTGTTTCAGGCAGTGGATCTGGCCAGGAGGAAAGAGAAGTCTGCGGAGAAGGAGGAAGAGGCCGCGCGGCTCTGCAGTGTGCATCAGGGAATCGAGGAGGAAAGCATTGGCTGGAACTGGCCGCCGCCTGAAATGCGATGTACTTTTTTTGCCTCCGCACACCCCGTTTTTGGAATCAGGAAGGGGGTCGTGGGTCTGCTGCATTTTTGTAATGAGGAGGAAAGTGTTTTTGGGCAGCAGGGATTGGCAAAAACAAGCATCGCGTTTTCGATCTCAGCAGCGCTTGGAACCGTCTGAAAACCACCGTCCCCGCATTTTCATGAGGGCGCATGGCTGTGCAAATTGCATCGGAGAATCGGGCCAATAGGCAGCGGTGGCTGGAAAGGAGGGATGTTTTGCTTTCCGGGCTCCCACTCTGCTTGGCTCCCGGGCGCAGAGAGGGCTTAGGCAGTGGCAGCGGCTCCTCACATTGCTTTTTTGCTGAAGCCGCCGGGCAGATCCCCCCCCAGACTTCTCTTTCCTCCTGGCCAGATCCTCCGCCTGAAACACGCTGCTAGCCGCCTTGCCTTACACCTCCTGCACAGCACATGCTTCGCCACTGAGTCACGACCTCCGCACTTCCCTGGGCCACTCACTGTGTTTACGAGATGGCAGGCTTTCAACCCCTATGGCTATAGGTAGGAAGACGGGGGCGTCGCAGCAGTGGAGCCTTCAGTGCCAAGTCCCTCTTCTGCCCCCATGAAAATTATCCCCCACCCCATTCACTCACTCCAGTTAAAGTAGGGTGATAGGGTTTGTTTTAAACACATTAAAAAATCTGAGGTGCTCGTTATCAAAATCCGAGTGGAAGTGAGGACCCCGCTGATCCTGATGGTGGTAGGCAAAGGCAGAATTTCTTTTTTCCTTGTTTTCCTCCCCCAAAACTAAGGTGCGTCTTATACTCCAGTGCGTCTTATACTCCGAAAAATACGGTAGTTCTTTTTAGCATGTATCTCCAGCAGATGACAATTATACATATCATAGGAACATAACAACTTTGAAAGCCCTATGAGTAGAAGGACATGATGTAAATTGATTAAAAAATAAATGAATGTAAAATAAAATAGTGAGTCCCTGTTGCAATGGCATCTTTCTGTGGACTTTGATGAAGTTGAGATACACTCATTAAATGGGATTATTCTGATATGTATGCTCATTTCTGCTTCACCAAACCAAATATCAGACTGGGAAAACAGTGGTACAGACTCCATTAAATACCATTCCACATCTGGGACTGGGTGGTTCAAATACCCCAGCCAAAGCTTGATTTTGATTCTTCCCATTCAGACCTTCATAGCCTCCAGACACTGGGTCAAACTTTAGTGGGGATGTAGCAAATGTAATGGCATGTGGGAATGACCTCAGGAGAATGAGTCCAGAGATGCTGCCTAGGGAATTATCAGATACCGAAAGGCATAGCCCACAGCTAAATAGTGAATGGAACAAAAGGCTCAGAGGTGTAAAGGAGGTAGGGTGAGAACTATGCTTTCAGACTTGCAACATTCTGTTAATGTAACTTTACAGTAAGGTAGCATTAGCTAATCCAGTCATAAGGCTGAAACAAGGCCAAGTATTATCATAGTGGACAATTTTATATACTTTGGACAAAAAACTGCCTTAAGACCTCTGGTCCAGTTGGATGGCTACTGAGTGATTACTGATAGTCATCTGTCCAAGTGTTCCCAACCTTTTCTGGAAATACCCGGGATGTAGACCATGTGCTGTAACACTGAATCGTGCATTTACATTATTTGATTTTAAAAAATCTGTATTTAACCTGTAACAGAGAAATTAGGCAATTAGCAAACCATTATTAAGCAGTCTGCTGGTATGTTTAAAAGACATTCTATTCTTTCATATCCCTCTCATTACTTTATAAATGGATATCTACCAGAAATAGTAAAATGAGTGTTTTATATAGCTAATACCGTAATATGAGTAACACTGCCAGACCATTAAAACACAGTTTGCCACTTCATTATGATCTTGAAAAGCATGAGAACATTAGTCACCAAACCAAATAGCATTTTATTAGGTTTTAGGTAAGTGCAAATGCAAAATTAGTCTAGAGCAGTTTTACTGTTGCTTTGCTCTTCTTTCATCCTAGCCTGGAGGAGGAAAACCAATAATATAAAATCTATAGCCAGTTTTATGAGGAAACATATTGAAATTTAGACACATTGAGAAAAGCCTTTAAAATCAGTGAAATACAGGAATTTAAGAGGCATGGGAAGGAAGTCATGTTTTCTCAATGCATTTAGATGAGAATTTCATGGACTTCAGGATTTCAGAACCTATAGTATTGCTTGATTAGTCATCTCTACAACTTGAAACTAATTGTGCGTGATTTTGAACAAGCAAAATAACAGATTTGGGCTAAATTCTTCTACCAATGGAAATTTGCTGACGTCTTTTGCAACATGAGAATCTGGCTTCTGATGGAATGAACATTATGTCTGCTCTTATTTCATCAGGTGATACAGTATACCCTCAGTTTAGGAGATATTCATGGCTTTGCCCTGTGGGTAAAAACCGATTTTAAAATGCTGGGTATTTTAGCTTTTCAAGCTATTAAATCAATTAGGACCATCTCTTTTTTTCCAAAATTGTTTTAAGCTTAACCTTAAGCCCAAATTAGTTCTAAATAATTTTAGTTGTTTCCTTTATTTTGAATTTAATATTTATGCCTGTTTTTAGTTCGTATTATTTTTTTTCCTCTAATTGAAAATATACAAATGAAAAATTCAGTATGCTGCAAAACAAAGCACAGTTTCAAGCCTAATTTATATTTAAGTTGTAGGTTCCATATAGGCCTTATAAACATTCTTAGAAATAAAATGAGTTTAGTATTTTGTTTGGAAGTGTATTTCCCACATGCTGCCCAGGGGGAAAAAAGATAAGGTGAGATAGTAGAGGTCATCCTGAGAATTTAGAAGTGGTGCTAAGGTAGAGACCAGCTTCACAAATTTTGCTTCTAAAGGAGCAAATGTTTGTGATTAGCAAACCCCATCCTAACACCCCCTTTAGAGAATAGCCCTAATATGTTGATAACATTCCAAATGTATCTTATTAGTCCATAAATATTGAGAACCCTGGAAGTAAGAACAAACATAAGGGGGCTCCTTGTTTAAAAATGCCCCTATAGCAGTGTTTCTGCTATATGCAAACTTCAGGATCCAAATTTATCAAATGTTGAATATAAAATTTGCATAGTCTCATCAAATGTTCCTTTTTTTTCAAAATAATTAAGCAATTTAAAAATAAAATTTATCAATGATACTTGCTAATTTTATACATATGTAGAAATAGAGTATTTTGTAGGAATCATTCAAATAACTAATCTTATATTTAAAGCAGGAAAATATATATTCCAATAAAGCTTGAGAAATATATGAAACCACCATATACTGAGGTAGACCATTTGTTCACATAGCTCAGAATTGCAGCTGATTGACTAATGAATGTACAATGAATGTAAGCTGTTTTGTAGAACTGTACAATACAGCTGCTTTAAAATGTTGGAAGCAGGTGGTACATTCCCATGAACCAAAGCATCTTGTGGGGATTGAAATTGGAAGCACTGTCCAACCCTAATATTTTGCATGCAACATGTGTACTCTGGTGTAAAACTGGTTCTGCCGCTGTTCCAAAAAGTGCAAATTAAAGAAACTGGAATCATTTTGCAGCAATTTTTCAGTGATATTATTTTTATGGTTATAGCATACACGTCAATTTCATTGTATCAAAAATATATAGTAGCACAGAAGTAGTATTTTAAATAGTCGGATAATCATCTCATTGTTAGTTACAAATCACATAAACACACAAACAAAACAAAAATAATTTAAAAGCAGGTATGTCTGAAAAGTAAATTGGAGTGAAGCCATGAGTCACTTTCTAAAATCTGACATAGAATGTTTCTCTATATAATGTGTATGAGAATATATGCCAGGAATATGTTGGAAGTATTATCGACTAAATCAGTTCTAGTGTATGTTTAAGCCTTTCTCATATTACATTTTAAATAGCAATAGCAATAGCACTTAGACTTATATACCGCTTCATAGTGCTTTACAGCCCTCTCTAAGCGGTTTACAGAGTTCAGCATATTGCCCCCAACAATCTGGGTCCTCATTTTACCGACCTCGGAAGGATGGAAGGCTGAGTCAACCTTGAGCCTAGTGAGATTTGAACAGCTGAACTACTGAACTAGCAGTCAGCCTGCAGTCGCAGCATTTAACCACTGCACCACTTCAGCTCTTAAATGAATACGATAGGGAAAGAAAGAAAGAAAGAAAGAAAGAAAGAAAGAAAGAAAGAAAGAAAGAAAGAAAGAAAGAAAGAAAGAAAGAAAGAAAGAAAGAAAGAAAGAAAGAAAAAGACTGGTACATGAACCTGATCTTTTTTACCTAGCACTTAGACATATATACCACTTCATGGTTCTTTACAGAACTCTCTAAGCAGTTTACCAAGTGAGCATATTGCCCCCAACAATTTTACCAACTTCGGAAACTTGAGTCAACCTTATACTGCATTCTAACCGCTGAGCCACCACAGCTACCGATTGATCTGCTTGGAGCTCAGTCTTTCTACTATCAATAGAACGAGTTATTCACAAACAGTAACAAATCAATCATAGCAATATGATTGCAGAATTAATACTGCTATATATGTTTGGCTTTAATTAACTGTGCTCTGCATTTGGTGTTCTTCTGATTTGAAAGTGAAAGGTTAATATCACTTCATATTATTAGACTAAGAATTGTTCTTAGTTGAGCAGGATTTTTTTAGAAATAACATCTCATTATTGAATACTGATACATAGGAGAAAATGTTGCCTTGAAATATTATCTAGCAGGGTCATTGCTTCTGGAATTATTAAAATAGAGATGGTACAAAATAGCAAAACTACAACTGGAGAATTACAGGCAGACCTCAACTTACGACCTCAATTGAGCCCAAAATTTATGTTGTCAAGTGAGAACTTCGTTAGGTTTTGCTCCATTTTATGACCTTTCTTGCCTCATTTGTTAAGTGAATCATTGTAGTTGTTAAATTAGTAATACAATTGTTAGGTGAATCTGGTTTCCCCATTGACTTTGTGTCACGGTGTGAATATTGTCAGTTGTATGTCTATGCAGGGTGATGCACCCCTATTCTAATATTATGGTATATTCCAATACAAGCAGATCACGTGATATGATCTTGTACGCATGTCCACATTCCTGATCCACCATTAATCACTTTTGACTTGGCTCTTGACCGGAACAGTCGCTTTTCTTAGCAAAGATGTAATTATTCAGGATTTATTGTTTTTGTACCAAAATAAATATTTCTATTAGACTTTTAATCTCGGCTCTATTTCTAACTGTCTGAATTCCAAGCAAAGATCCAAATCGCCTCTATGAGATTTATTCTCACCCCAACACTTTGCTTGTCAGAAGGTTGCAAAAGGTGATCACATGAGCCTGGGATACTGCACACGTCATAAATGTGAGTCAGTTGTCAAGCATCCAAATGCAAATTGCATGCCCATGGGGATGATGCAGTGGTCATAAGTGAAAAATCATCATGAATCACTTTTTTCAGTGGTGTTGTAACTTTTAACGGTCACTAAATGAACTGTTGTAAGTGGAGGACAACCTGTATCTCTTCATTCTTTACTTGGCCTATCAAATAGATGTATATAAAAATTTCATATTATATCTGGAACAAAATGTGTCCTTTCTACATTGGAAAAAATGTTAAGTAAGCAACATGAAATATAACAAAATAGATATTTCATGAATCAGTAATAGATTTTTTAAAAAAGAGACTAAAGAACAGGAATACATGGTTTACTTAGTAAACTTGCTCTAGAATCTATTCCTTTAAATGTGATTTTGATAGCTGAATAATCACACATTATATTTGATTTGTCAAATTTATTAGATATCTAGGAGGAAAATGCAAAATTGCCTGTCAAGTGAGTTGAGGTAAACAAAGTAAAAGGATTATGAAAATTACAGATAGCTTTTCAGAAACCCCACTTCAGATTTCAAACAATCAAACTGATTTTAAAAGTATTTAATTTGATTGTAATATATTAACACACACTATCTTTTATATTATTCTGATAAAGTAATTATTGAATTTGTAAATCCATATTTTAGATATATAGCTATAGTTGTTTTATTGCAGAGGTTAGTAAAACAAACTATTGAAAAGTAAAAATCTATTGCTTTTCTAAGGCTAAGTGGTCAACTGAAGGAGAGGTTTTTGTTTGTCTTCAATGATTGTGCATGCTTTGTTAGTTACACAATCAGTTCTATACTGTTTGATGAGACTAAACTACCCCAATAAAATATTTGTTGCATCTGATTGGTGTAAAGAAGACCATTGCATTAGTCTAGTCTTTTAATTACAAACCACAGGTTGTCTGCCAAGTATTAATTCTGCATCTATGCTGCTTTCTAGCTATCTATATCAGGTTAACATTAAAGTTAATGCATTATTTAGTTTAATTTAGGCAAATAGAAAGAAAAGGAAACACGTTATTTCTGCAAAAGAAACATTTAAATTAATGGATGGCAATTTGAGAAAAATACTTTTCAAATTGATTCCAAACAAAATTGGTACACTTTTATAAAATAGCAAGTTTTAAACAATGCTTTGGACATTCTCTTCATAGCATCTAAGTTCTTTTTTATGTGCTTTTATTTTCCTCAGAATAACACCAGACTGCCAACAAAGAAAGGCTTGTGCTCCCAGGAATTTTCTGCATTCCTCTCTGGAATAGGCATTTTCTCAGCTACAAAGGCCCTTTGGCAAATTTCATCAAATCATGGATTTGGTCTGGCCTATGATAGGTGTCATTCATGGTCTTGGTCTGCTGTTTAATGGGATCTTTTCACCATAAACAAAACAGTAGTCTTAGTGAAAGAATCAGAGTTTCTGTTTCAGAGAAGAGCTATGTTTTCCTCTTTCCTCATTCTATCTCTGCTTTTTTGTTTTGTTTTTTACTGAATATATTATTTTAAGTTCACATGGAGTAGCAGACATTGCGACAACTTATTAAAAACATGACAGTGGATCTTCAGCACATACAAGGATGCATGATAAATACTGAAATTGTTTACTTCATAGTATTGTAGCTTCAGAATTTAGTGCATATAGAATTAGATTTGGATTTTTTAAAATGGATTATTTTACTAGCTGACTTCTGGAAAGATAAATGAAGACACTGAATCTGTGACTTGATTCCCAGCTGGAAATGAAAAGGAATAATGTACGGTAAGTAATTGTCTTTGTTGAGATTAAATGGAATAAGCTATCTTTGCTCCCTGACTTGTTGGTTATTATTAGCTTTAGGAAATAAGCTATGAACTCTCAACCTGGCTTAATATGTTTCATTATATTTTAGGTTATTCAGAGAATTTATTCTATTTCATTTTAATTATGATTATTAATTAAATTAAAATTTTAAAAGCAATGATCAGTATCCTCTTGATTTACAAACTCATACAAAAAATTTGGATAAATCTGTTTTTCTTTTATTCCTTGTTTCCTTCTCCAAATGAAATTTGTCAAAGCATGGGTAGAGTCCATCTTGGAGCTTTTGTCCCTTTTAAAAGGGGAAGTGGAATTGTGGTTACATAGTATTGTGTTTTAAATTACATAATTTTAATTGATTGATTATATACTATCATGTTGGTGTACTGTAGCAACCAGTGGTGAAATCTAAAAATTTCCTCTACCGGTTCTGTGGGCGTGGCTTGGTTAAAGTGACCAGATTTTTTTTTTAAGCGGGACACCGGGGGGCAGGGCCGCCTGGACGCCACCATCTGACAGGGGCGGGGCCGCCTGGACGCCGCCATTTGAGTTTTGCCCTCTGCGCATGCGCAGAGGGCAAAAGACCGCTAATGTCGGTGTCCAGGTGGGTGGGTGGGAGGCGGGAGGCCGGAGGCCTTTCCTCGCCTCCCGCCTCCCCTTCAGGAGCCGGCAGTCAAGCCCTCGCTTGTCCCTCCCCAAAGCACTAAAGCACAGGCGGCGGCGGCCAAGACCAGCAGCAGCGTCACCACTTTGCGCTTGTAGATGCGGAGTCTCATGGTCCGGGAGGTTTCCGGTTCTCCTGTGCCTTCCTCGTTGCGCCCGGACGACCTCGCAAGGCGGTTGTGCAAACATTTTGCAGGAGCAGGCATCGCCCCCGAGCCCCGTTTCTGCAAAGAGGGGGGTGGGTGGGAAGCGATGCATGCAAAGCCGCCGGTGCATTTTTTTATTTTTTATTTTTGCAGCGGCCGGAGGGTGGCTAGAAGTCTCCCGGCTGCACCGGTTGGATGCCGGCCTGCCAATTCGCCCATCCTTCCCACCCACCCAGCCAGCCCGACCCCGCCTCCCAGGGCCGTGGAAGCCCTGCCCGCTTTCCCTTCCTCGCCTCCCCGCTTCTCTTTCGTTTTCGCTTCGCGCCCAGCCGCTTCCCGGAGTCGGGGTTCGCTCCGCCGCCTTTGCAAGACCGCAAACTCGGGTCAAGCCCGGCACGGCCGGATGAAGAATGAGCTAGCGAGGGAAGGAAGGAGGGAATCGTACGGCTCCGCCCCGGACGCACCAGCCGGCCACGCTACCTCCGTCGGGGCTGCAGCAACCCCAGGACCTCCCTCTCCAGGCGCCGCTTCCGGATCCGGACTACTCGCTTTGTTCTCTGGAGAGGCTGCATGCACCCGTGTGTGTGTGTGTGTGTGTGTGTGTGTGTGTGTGTGTGTGTGTGTGTGTGTTCATGAGCGCTCCAGCAGCCCAGCGCTGGCGGAGGGGGAGCAGGAGAGCCAAGACTCGTAAGGTGACCAGACGTCCCGCTGTTTCGGCATTCTTTCCAAAAAAGCGTGACTTTTTGGAAAGAATGCGGGACGCGGGACACACGCTTGAAAAGCGTGTCTGTCCCGCCAAAAGCGGGACGTCTGGTCACCTTAGGCTTGGTGGACGTGGCTTGGTGGTCATGTGACTGGGTGGGCGTGGGCAACTTGTAAAATGTGAAACTCACCAACGCTCTTGCTTAGCAAAAAAAATTTTGGGCTCAATTGTGGTCATAAGTTTTCTTTCTTTCTTTCTTTCTTTCTTTCTTTCTTTCTTTCTTTCTTTCTTTCTTTCTTTCTTTCTTTCTTTCTTTCTTTCTTTCTTTCTTTCTTTCTTTCTTTCTTTCTTTCTTTCTTTCTTTCTCTTTCTCTTCTTCTTTCTTTCTCTCTCTTTTATTTTTTCTCTCTCCCCCACTCTGTATCTGTGTGTGTGTGTGTGTGAGTGTGTGTGTGTGTGTGTGTGTGTGTGTGTGTGTGTGTACCTGTGTCTGTCTGTCACTCTCGCGCATGTGTGCGTGGGGCAGCCAGCCACTTGCTTAAGGAGGGTTTTAACAAGAGACGTCTGGAGCGACGCTGGAGAGCCAGTAAAACCGAATCCGACCGAACACTTCTAAGAACTTTTATTAAGTCTTATTTAGTGGCAATAAGGGCGGCAAAACGATCTCATTTTTTCGCTCTTATTGCATCCGCAGATTCTCACCCAGCCGCCTGGTTTAGGGTGACTCGCTCCCTCCTTGTTAAAGGGGAGAGCGAGGAACACTTACACGGTAGAGCTGAGGAATTTGCTCAGTTTCTGACGGATAAAGTCTCTCAGATCCGGTCGAATCTGGACTCTGGCTGGACAGAGTCAATTGGGTTGACAGGGGCGAGTCTTAGTCCAGCGTTGTGGGAAGAGTTTGAGCCAGTCACTCCTGATGACGTGGACAAAGCCGTGGGTGCGATGAGCTCTTCCACCTGTTTACTGGACCCGTGCCCTTCCTGGTTGGTTTTGGCCAGCAGAGAGGTGGCATGTGGCTGGATCCAGGCGGTGATCAATGCTTCTTTTAGGGAGGGATCCGTACCGCAGCCTTTAAAGGTTGGGGTGGTGAGAGCCCTCCTTAAGAAGCCTTCCCTGGATCCGGCGGATTTGAAGAACTTTTGTCCGGTCTCCAACTTACCTTTCATAGGTAAAGTTGTTGAGAAGGTGGTAGCTTTTCAGCTTCTTCGGCTATTGGAGGAAACTGATTATCTAGATTCCTTTCAATCGGGTTTCAGGCGCAGCTACAGTACAGAGACTGCCTTGGTCGCCCTGATGGATGATCTCTGGCGAGCCCGGGATGGGGGTTATTCTTCCATCCTGGTGCTACTTGACCTCTCAGAGGCTTTCGATACCATCGACCATGGTATCCTTCTGCATCGTCTCGGTGAGGTGGGAGTGGGAGGCACCGTTTTATGGTGGTTCTCCTCTTACCTCACCGATAGGATGCAGTCGATATTAACAGGAGGACAGAGGTCGTCTCCTAGCCCCCTGACTTGTGGGGTGCCTCAGGGCTCGGTCCTCTCGTCCATCCTGTTCAACATTTACATAAAACCACTGGGTGAGATCATCCGTCAACATGGGGTGAGTTTTCAACAGTATGCTGATGACACCTAGCTGTACATTTCCACACCGTCTCAATTCAGGGAGGCAGTGGATTTAATGCGCCGATGCCTGGACGATGTCAGGATCTGGATGGGGAGGAACAGGCTCAAGCTTAACCCCGACAACACTGAATGGCTCTGGATATTGCCCCCTAAGGACTATGTCGACTGTCCCTCCTTGGTTCTTGGGGGAGAAAAATTAACTCCCTCGGAATGGGTTCGCAATTTGGGAGTTCTCCTAGATCCACAGCTAAAATTAGACCAACATCTTACAGCTGTGGCTAGGGGAGCCTTTGCACAGGTTCGCCTGGTGCACCAATTGCGACCATACTTGGAGAAGGAGGCTCTACTCACGGTCACTCATGCCCTTGTCACCTCCCGATTGGACTACTGTAATGCGCTCTACATGGGGCTACCCTTGAAGAGTATTCAGAGACTTCAACTGGTGCAAAATGCGGCTGCGCGTGCTCTGGTGGGTGTCTCAAGATACACCCACGTAACACCCATACTCTGCCAGCTGCATTGGTTGCCCATTGGTCTCCAGGTGCAATTCAAGGTGTTGATTATCATCTTTAAAGCCCTACATTGCTTAGGTCCAGGTTACCTCCGGGACCGCATCCTACCTCATACTTCCCTTCGACCAGTCAGGTCCCACAGAGTGGGTCTCCTCCAGGTCCCGTCAACCAAACAATGCCAGCTGGCGGGGCCTAGGGGGAGGGCCTTCTCTGTGGGGGGCCCTGTTCTCTGGAACCAACTACCCCAGAGATCTGAATTATCCTCACCTTGCTGGCTTTCCGAAAAGGCGTTAAGACATGGCTCTTCCTGCAGGCGGGGTGATTTGAGAATTTTACATCCTAGGTCTCCCTCATGTATGTATGGTTTTTGTATATTTTTAAAATTCTTTTTAAATTATATTGTTTAGTTGTTCTATGAATGTTGTACGCCGCCCTGAATCCCCAGGGAGTAGGGTAGCATAGAAGAACACTAAATAAATAAATAAATAAAACAGGACGCAAAAGGACACGGCTTCTCGCCTGCACTAAGGCTCCGGCCATCGTCTTGCTGTGTCCCCTCCCCGCATGAGGGGAGGAGGAGGAGTTTTGCCGGAGCCTTAGTTCAGGAGAAATGCCATATCCTTTTGCATCCTGTTAAAACCCTCCTTAAGCGAGTGGCCGGCTTCACTCCTGCACTAAGTTTCCGGCTATTGCCTTGCCGTGTCCCCTCCCCCCACGAGAAGAGAAGGAGGAGGAGGTTCGCCAGAGCCTTAGTGCAGGAACGAAGCCGGCCGCTCGCTTAAGGAGGGTTTTAACAGGATGCAAAAGGATATGGCTTCTCTCCTGCACTAAGGCTCCGGCCATTGCCTTGCTGTGTCGTCGCCCCCGCACGAGAGGAGCTGGAGGAGGAGGAGGTTTGCTGGAGCCTTAGTGCAGGAGAGAAGCCACGTCCTTTTGCATGAGCTGAAGTAGTGCAGTGGTTAAATGCTGCGACTGCAGGCTGACTGCTAGTTCAGCAGTTCAGCTGTTCAAATCTCACTAGGCTCAAGGTTGACTCAGCCTTCCATCCTTCCGAGGTCGGTAAAATGAGGACCCAGATTGTTGGGGGCAATATGCTGAACTCTGTAAACCGCTTAGAGAGGGCTGTAAAGCACTATGAAGCGGTATATAAGTAAAGTGCTATTGCTATATTGCTATTGCTATTGCATCCTGTTAAAACCCTCCTTAAGCGAGCGGCCGGCTTCGCTCCTGCACTAAGGTTCCGGCCATCGCCTTGCTATGTCCCCCCCTGCACGAGAAGAGAAGTAGGGGGGGGAGGAGGAGAGTCACCGGAGCCTTAGTGCAGGAGCAAAGCAGCCCTGTACCTTCGTGCCACATTTGCGCATAAGACAGCCTTCCCTTCCTGCCGCTTCGGGCTGGAGCTGCCTGCCCTCCTGAAGCAACCCGGCCACAGTTCACTTTCATTTCACAGCAGGAGAAGGAAGAAAACGAATGGCGGGGTGGTGGTGCTCCGGGAGGACAGGCTGGCACAGGCGGACATGTGCCGCCAGGTGGCGAGGGAGAGCGGCGGTGGCCCTTTCCAAGCGCAATGCATAGAGGGAAAGCGGGGAAGGCGTCCCCAGCGCGTCTGTTGCTGCAGAGGCACGGTGATCGCTCGACCAGAGTGGCCTCAGCCGGGGCTGCATTGGCCTCTCCGCCCGCGCCAGGTCCCGCTCCAGCTAGCCATGTGACTACAAGTGCAGCAACCTGGTCTTCAGCAAGATGAAGGGCTACCTGCACTGGCCTGCCTGGGTAAGCGCCACCACCCAGGCCGAAGGGAAAGTGCTGCGGGCTCTGCCGTGGTGCGGCTGGGCCTAGCCCTCTCCCCGCGTGGGGGACTACTGGCCCGCTGCCCACCAGTGGCTTCCGTACCTCTCGCTCTGTTTCTTCGCTGGTGGGAAGCACCACCGCAACTGAGCCTCCTTCCCCCGAACTATACTGACCGAATTCCCGGAGTGGCAGCAACGGTCAAAGAGAACAGGCAGGTGTCCGGGTAGGAATCTAGTGGGCTGCTTTGGAGCTCCAAGTGCCACGTAGCTGGCCCGAGAGGCACGCGGGCCCGGGTGGAAGGCAGCCTTTTCTGCAGCATCCCCCTCCCCTCTTTGGATTGCTTTGCAGGGGGGACTCTGCCTTTGCAGAAATGGGGTAGAGCGGGACGAGTGAGGGACTGGTTCGGGGCATGGCCAGCCAGCCATCACTACCAGTTCAGCGAACCAGGCCACATGTCCGCTAACGGTTCTCCTGAACCGAGCCAGTAGCATTTTACCCCTGGTAGCAACCCCATAGACAAATGTTGCCCAGGATAATCTAGCAATAGCACTTAGGCTTATATACCGCTTCATAGTGCTTTACAGCCCTCTCTAAGCGGTTTACAGAGTTCAGCATATTGCCCCCAACAATCTGGGTCCTCATTTTACCGACCTCAGAAGGATGGAAGGCTGAGTCAACCTTGAGCCGGTGAGATTTGAACAGCTGAACTGCTGAACTAGCAGTAGCCTGCAGTGCTGCATTTAACCACTGCGCCACCTCGGCTCTAATCTGTCTCCAGTCTACTTTTTACTTTCAACAGTGTAAAAATTGCCATTATAAGTGAGTCCATCCACCTTGCTGCTGATCATCCTCTTCTTTCTTTTCATTTTTCCCAGAATTATGGATTTTTCCAGATAGCTAAACCTTCATGTAGTGTGTCCCAAGTATGATAATTTGAATGTGATAATTTGTGCTTCAGTGACTGAGCATTTTTCACAGTTTGAAGTGATTGACACAATCAAATGACTTTCTATAATCAATGAAGCATATAGTGACTTGTTTTTGTTATTCTTTGGCTTTCTCAATTATCCAGCATGGCAATAATGTCTTATGTTATTTGGCATCTTAAAGCATCTTGAACATCTGGCATCTCCTTTCCATTTAAGGATCTTCTCTGTGTTGAATGATTCTAAACATTAATTGAAATTAAGAGCATTGTTCAATAGTTTGTGCACTTTGTTAAGTCTCCTTTCTTTGGCAGTGATATATTGACTAACTCTTCCAATGCATTGGCTACTATGTCATTCTTTAGATTTGCTGACAGAATTTTATTGATGCTTTCGTATTCTTTTTACATTTTCTTTTTCTATTGACTGCCATATTTTGCAGTCATCAATTCCTATTGCCTTCCAACTTGGTAGTGATGATCTAGCTTCATCTTCTAGTTGTTGTTCAGTCGCTAAGTTTTGTATGACTCTTTGTGACTCCATGGACCATACACCAGATTTCACTGTCCTCCACTGCCTCCTGGAGTTTGTCCAAATTTATGTTCATTTCATCCATGCCATCTTCTCCTCTGCCATTTCCTTCTCCTTTTACCTTTAATCTTTCCCAATATCAGGATCTTTTCCAATGAGTAGTCATTTGGATGTTGACAGAATTTCAATGCACGCTTTCCGTCTTTGTTCAATCTTCTTTGAATCAGTTACCACCTGTCCGCTGGAATCATTTAGCATGCCAATTTGAAATTGAAACTTGATTCAGAGTTCTTTTGAAACAATTTCCCTTGATTTTCCATATTAACTTCTTTCTGTATCTTTACAAATGTTGTAATGTTGCTTCTTGCCATTTATAGCTGTTTGAAATTATTTGTTATATTTCTTTTTGAGGCCTTTGTCTTTCTTGATTTTCGTTTCTCTTCTTGGCAGTTTCCATGACTTGTATTCAGATCGAATTTGCTTTGTTATATTTCTTGATCTTTGGTGGTCTTTTTTCGCATTCTTTCTTAACAACTTCTTTAATTTTATTTCACAGTTCCTCTGGTTCACCATCAATGAAGCTCAGGGTTTAAAAGCAATTTTTGATATTCTCCTTGAAAATTGTGGGTATACACCTAAGAGCATATCATGGAAACTGGTCGGTTTTCTTCTGCTTTAACTTGGAATTTGCATAGGAACAGATCTCTTCCACACTCAGACAATAGTCATATCTTTGGTATTATAACTGAGCTTGTCTTCTTCTTTCTAACAATTTGATTTTGGTGCACTCCAGGTATATAGGCATCATTTTTGTTGTTTTAAAATGGTGTTAGCAAGAACACTTAGACTTACCGTATTTCTCGGAGTATAAGACGCACCGGAGTATAAGACGCACCTAGATTTTACAGGAGGAAAACAAGGAAAAAAGTATTCTGAACCAAATGGTGTAGTAATATATTATTTAATGAAATGCCAGTATAGCAGAATACTTTTTACAACCATGTATACTTTTTACAACCATGTACACTTTTTACAACCATGTAAAGTCAACAGCGGTATTAAGAACCATCATCACTGTCATTAACAAATGAGGAAAGACTTTAAGGTTCAAGCACTCTAATTTTCTGGAAACCCCAAGAACTCCTCATCGTCGCTGGTGTCAGAGTTTAGGCAGCTCAGTTGTTCACACTCACTTTCTTCGCTACCTTCATAAATGATATCATCTTCAGTTCCATCTAAGGCATTGCTAATGCCACATTTTTTGAAGGACTATGTAACAATTTCGTCCTTCACTGAGTTCCATGATGTTTTCACCCATTCACAAACTTGAGTGATAGTGGGCCTCCTCATTAGACCAGAGGGTGTCAGATCATGATTACCAGCAGCCATCCATTTGTTCCACTCTTCTTGCATGTACACTTTGAATGGCTTGTTGATGGAAACGTCAAGAGGTTGCAACTGGATGGTAAGACCCCAAGGAATTACAGCTAGATGAGTCTTCTCTTCTTTGAATCTTTTCTTTGTGGTTTCACTAATATGTGCTCTAAACTGGTCGAGCACTAATAACGCTGGTTTTTTCAGAAGCCCTCCACAACGTTTGGACCACACTTTTTCAATCCATACTTTCATGCCATGTTTGTCCATCCATCCTTTCTCATAGACATGAATAACAACACCTCTTGGAATCACTTCTTTTGGGAAGGTTTTCCTTTTAAATATTAACATTGGTGGCAATTTGGTGCCGTCTGCACAGCAGGACAACCGTGTAATGTGTTTTCTCATGTCCTGAGGTTTTCACGGTTATGCTTTTGGCACCTTTCACATCAACAGTCCTATTTGATGGCACATCAGAAGTTAGAGGGACTTCATCCATATTCCCAATCGGCCAAATTTCAAAATTATTTTTCTTCCTGGAGTCTATTACAAAAGTATGAAAAGACAGAATCTTAGACTCATACTCTTTTGGCATTTTTTGCGCAATTCTAGTTTTGGTGTGCATAGCAAGGCCATATCGTCTCATAAATCTGAAGCACCACGATGGTGATCCAGTAAAATCCTGAATGCCTTTTTGTGTAGCAATGCGTTTGGCTTCATACATCACCATTTTTGTGGTGACTGTAAAGCCACTGTTCCGGTGACCTGTGATCCAGTCTCTCATGTCCTCCTCTAACTGTGGCTACTTTGCTGGAAGCCCACGAAAGTTGTGCTTGCTTTTATCCTTTACCTTTTGCATCTGATCCACCTGTGTCCTCCACTCTCATCATTTTTTCAATTGGAGGTGGTCCAAAATGTTTCTCCGCTGCTCTGTTTCCATGTTGAAGACCCTTACACCCCTAACCCAGGGGTCTTCAAACTTGACAGCTTTAAGACTACTGGACTTCAACTCCCAGAATTCCTCCAGTCATGCTAGATCAGGAATGGGAGTTGAAGTCCACAAGTCTTAAACTTGCCACGTTTGAAGACCCTTGCACCCCTAACCCCTAACCAAGGGGTCTTCAAACTTGGAAGTTTAAGACTAGTGAACTTCAACTCCCAGAATTCCTCCTCCAGTCATGCTAGCTCAGGAATGGGAGTTGACGTCCACAAGTCTTAAACTTTGAAGTTTGAAGACCCTTCTTAAAAAACTATTTAAAGAATCATTTTTTAAAAAAGTTCTAACCTGTCAGGCGGCTCGCTTCAGGCAGCAACAGCGGCAGCGGTGCCTCGGGAGCAGGCTTTGGGCAGCAACGGTGGAGGGGTTTTTTGGGTAGCAGCGGTGGGGGCTGCTCGCTTCGGGCGGCGACAGCAACGGACAGCAATGGCGGCAGTGGTCCGGGAGCAGGCTTCGGGCAGCAACGGCAGCAGCGGGTTTTGGGCAGCAGCGGCAGGGGCGGCTCACTTCGGGCAGCAACGGCGGCGGCGGCTCTTCCTCAGGCAGATGAGGGGCAGGCTTCGGGCAGGAACGGCGGCGGCAGCTCTTCCTCAGGCAGATGAGGGGCAGTGGGGTGGCTTAGGCAGCAGCTAAGGCAAGGTCCTGGCGGTAGTCAGGAGCAGGTCTGGTGATGAGGCGGCAAGGTTTGGCAGGGGTCCTCAGTCCTAACGGCTGATGGCTCAAATAGCTCAATTTATAGCAAACGGTTCCACCGACCCATTCGATTTTCACCTTTCTGATTAGCGGTTGGATCAGTCTCCTGGAATACCGCCTATCAGCTGTCTGTTGCCACCCATTGTTGCCATTGCCACCATCGCACCAACTCCCTCCCCCCAGGTATGTCTGATGCAACATTCGGAGTATAAGACGCACTCAGTTTTTGACTCTCTTTTTGGGGGTAAAAAGCTGCATCTTATACTCCGAAAAATACGGTATATACACTTCACAGTGCTTTACAGCCCTCTCTAAGGGGTTTACAGGGTCAGCATATTGCCCTCAACAATCTCGGTCCTCATTGTACCAATCTCGGAAGGATGGAAGGCTGAGTCAACCTTGAGCCAGTGAGACTCGAACAGCTGAATTGCTGGCAGCCAGCAGCCAGCAGAAGTAGCCTGCAATACTGCATTCTAACCACTGCACCATCACAAAATGACAAAATCATTGGTAGAAAAATTATATATCAGTTTTTGTTTCTGTTAATCCTTGTTAATGTCATTTTCCTGCCTCTTTTTGGTTTCCTAGGTCATACAATCCAACTACATTTTCTTTCTTAATATTTTCAGCTTTGGTGTTCCAGTCTCTAACTACAAAGCAGAATATCTTGTTTGCATGTTCTATCAATTTCAAATTGAAATTGATCATAAAACGTATTAGCTTTCTTTTATTCTGTGTCAGAGGCTGTAGTATAAACTAGGATAATCATCAAATACTGTTTTTGTTATACCCTTCCTAATGATAGAAACAACGCCAATCTATCTTTGTTTTCATGTTCTTAGTGGTAATTAATATGTTCTGACTGAAGGCATCCAATTACAGTCCATCTCAGTTCACAGATGATGAAGATGCCAATGTGTAGTTGATTCATTTAGTCTTTCATTGCACTGAGCTTTCCCATATTCATCCTTATGTTCCATGTTCCCCTCCGTAAGTCTGTCCTTGGAGCTCTGGCATTTCTTTTCCAGTGTGGCATCTTCAAGTTCCAAAGACTAGCCAATCATAAGCACCATTAGTAGTCTAATCTAGCCAATCATAAACATCATTAGCACTCTAAAGCAGAGGTGTCAAACTCAAGACCTATGGGCCAGATCCAGCCTGCGACATGGCTAGATCTGGCTCCAGACCAGCCAGGAACTAATCAATAACTTGATGGCCGCCATCCGGGGCGGAATGAGTCAGCCTTAGATCCCGTTGCCTCAGCCCTGCCGTCTGGGTGCTTGCCGTCTCCTGTATGCATGGCCAGGGGGTGGGGCTGAGGCAGCAGGTGTGGCCCCTAGCCGATCTAAGGCTCATCGTGTTCTAGGCCGGATGGCCGCCATCCAGTGGTATCAGTGCCGCGACCACCACCAGCACCTCCATGGCCTGCTCGCCTGCCCTGCCTTGCAGCCTGTGCGGCTTCCCTTTCCTTAGAACTGCCCCCGCTCTGACCAATGTGGGAAAGCCATAGGTGCGGTAAGCATGGCCACTGGCAGCACTGCCAATCTCTCCTCCTCCCCTTGTCCCTTCCTGAGTGTGGAGGAAGGAACGAGATGGGAATGAGAAAGAGGGAGGCAGGGAAGGGAGGGAGGAGGAAGGAAGGAAGGAGGGAGATGGGAATGAGGAGGCAGGAAACTGCCCACGCCCACCCCAGCCACATCCACTGCGGCCATGCCGCCCCGGGCCTTCGAGGTCAACCACAACCCTCATGTGGCCCTCAATGAAATCGAGTTTGACACCCCTGCTCTAAAGGATCATAAGCTGTTCCTCAGTAGCATGTTGAATCTGACCTGAATGCCTTCTCATCCTGCGCTATACTACCAATAATTTTATATTTGCTATCTATGTGATTTTATTGCAACAAGTTGGTGGAAGGAAGAGACCCAGGCTTCAAATTTCAGAACTACCCTATATGAAGGATGAGATTCCTGGGTTTTATTAAAAGTACTGTATATAGGGGGCTGGAATCAACAAGATCAGAAACAAACAGGCTTAATAAAAAAAACACTCTGACTCCATTGTCTGACTAAAATTAGCATCAAATACCCTTAATAGCTCAAATGTTATCTTAATGAAGGACTTTATTGTCACATATTGTTTGACTCTTACAAGGGTTTGCCAATGTATGGTAGTACCTATATCATCAAAATGATTCATTCTTATGTACTAGAGCAACAGAATGTCATTATATTAATTAAATTGTATTATTGACTTGCAAAAAATTCCCTCATCTTTTCACATTCTTTTTTCCTTATTTAGTAGATGATACTTGTGCATAGTTCAGGAATTATGCTTTCTACATGAAATGGATTCTGATGCAGCAAGCATGCCTATAGAAAAGTAACATAATGTTCCCATCATGATGTAAATTTTCGTTTTAATACCATATCAGAATCTGATGCTAAAAATAATGGCATGGAAATTGAATTAGGATTTTTTATTTTTTATTCTCTGGTTAGTGTAAAGCACAATCAAATTAATAACATTTACCAAATAGGTTGCTGATACCTATTTCATTTAGCTTTCCTAATTATAAATGATAAGGACAAATCATAATCATTTTTATAAGTGAAAAAGAATTGATGTTGAAATCTCAATTTGATCATAATCAAAATATTTCCTAGACATAGAAGTCCATTATCTTGTTTTCTCATGTAGAATGGAATGGAGTAGAGTAGAGTAGAGTAGAGTAGAGTAGAGTAGAGTAGAGTAGAGTAGAGTAGAGTAGAATAGAATAGAATAGAATAGAATAGAATAGAATAGAATAGAATAGAATAGAATAGAATAGAATAACAGAGTTGGAAGGGACCTTGGAGGTCTTCTAGTCCAACCCCCTGCTTAGGCAGGAAACCCTACACCATTTAAGACAAATGGTTATCCAACATCTTCTTAAAAACTTTCACTGTTGGAGCATTCACAACTTCTGGAGGCAAGCTGTTCCACTGATTAATTGTTCTAACTGTCAGGAAATTTCTCCTTAGTTCTAAGTTGCTTCTCTCCTTGATTAGTTTCCACCCATTGCTTTTTGTTTTACCCTCAGGTGCTTTGAAGAATAGTTTGACTCCCTCTTCTTTGTGGCAACCCCTGAGATATTGGAACACTGCTATCATGTCCCCTAGTCCTTCTTTTCATTAAACTAGACATACCTAGTTCCTGCAACCGTTTTAGCCTCTAGTCCCCTAATCATCTTCGTTGCTCTTCTCTGTACTCTTTCTAGAGTCTCAACATACTTTTTGCATCGTGGCGACCAAAACTGAATGCAGTATTCCAAGTGTGGCCTTACCAAGGCATTATAAAGTGATATTAACACTTCACGTGATCTTGATTCTATCCCTCTGTTAATGCAGCCTAGAACTGTGTTGGCTTTTTTGGCAGCTGCTGCACACTGTTGGCTCATATTTAAATGGTTGTCCACTAGGACTCCAAGGTCCCTTTCACAGTTACTACTATTGAGCAAGGTACCACATATACTGTACCTATGCATTTTGTTTTCCTTGCCTAAATGTAGAACCTTACTTTTTTCACCATTGAATTTCATTTTGTTAGATAGCGCCCAATGTTCAAGTCTGTCAAGATCCTTCTGTATCTTGAGCCTATCTTCTGGAGTGTTGGCTATTCCTGCTAGTTTCGTGTCATCTGCAAATTTGATGAGTTCCCCATCTATCCCCTTATCCAAATCATTGATGTGAAGATGTTGAAGAGTACTGGGCCTAAAACAGAGCCTCGGGGTACTCCACTGTATACTTCCCTCCATGTAGATGCAGTTCCATTGAGCACTACACGTTGAGTGCAGTTGGTCAGCCAGTTTTGAATCCCATCAGGTGGTGTTGCTGTCTAACCCACATTTTTCTACTTTATCTAGTAGTAGGTTATGGTCTACTTTATCAAATGCCTTACTGAAGTCCAAGTAAATTATATCGACAGAATTCCTCTGGTCCACTAATTTTGTCACTTTGTCAAAGAATGCAATAAGATTAGTCTGGCATGATCTGTATTTGACAAACCCATGTTGGCTTTTGGTTATTACTTTTTATTACTACATATTTTATTATGTAGACTATAGATTGGAGGTTAAGATAGTGGAAGAAACAGTATTCTGTCACTTTGATGTAGAACAGAAATGTCCTTAGCTGACTGAAAATTGGGAAGAAATTGAATTATGAATTAAACAGCCCAGCTGCAACTTCAAAGTAATACTAATTAAAATAAATGTGGATAAATGTTTTATGGATGCTTGAAAAAATGTAAAATTAACTGACTTATAGTGCACAGTACCTAGGATGACTGATCCACTGTATATTTGATTATTCATGATCATGTATTCCAGAGGTGGGTTCCTGCCGGAGCTGTCTGGTGCATAGCTCCGGTAGGGAGCGTCCGATTGCGCAATTTGCGCGCGACCGCTCCGGAGCCCTCTCCGCCGGTCCGTCACGCACATCGCCATCTTTTCCTGAGAATTTTTGGGCGATTTTGCTTCTGCGCATGCGCGGAAGCAAAATCTCACCGAAATCTCACGAGGGGACATGCGCGCGAGAGAGATTTCAGCAAGATTTTGCTTCCGCGCCTGCACAGAAACAAAATCGCACGAGGGGGCGGGCGCACTTAGGGAGCACGCCCACGCCCGAAACTTGGAGATGCGCGTGCAGTGCACCGGCATCAGTAAGCTAGCAACCCGCCCCTGATGTATTCCCTTTTGCAAGTCCTATGACAAAGGCCCTAGGATTAACAACTTAGATTGTATTGGACACATGAATAATGGGTAGTATAAATTTAAATCAGATTGTCTAAAGTTCTCTTACTTTTTGATATTGCAGAATGATTCATGCCAAGTTTAATTGTTTGTTTATATATTTAAGGAAGGTGTGTGGCTGGCCACCAAAATTGAATGATGGATTCTAGGTGGCTTAAAACAGAAAACAACTAGATAAAATAATCCACAGTAAACAATAATAATCAATAATAGGCTACCTGGCTCACATTAATATCTTCTCCCAGTAGGAACTTACTTGGTCTGATCCCAATGTCAAGGGGAATATCCCAAGGTTTTAACACCTTTTTAAAGGCCAGCAGCCAAGCTAACCAAACATTGGTGGGGGAAAGAGGTGATCATTCCAAAATTCAATATGGTAGTCCAGCTCATGGAAGAAAAGGCTATAGATGACTAATAGTGATAATGTTTATTATTTCTAGGATCAGAAATAATATAACTTTGAATACCAGCTGCTGGGATATATTCATGAGATAGGAATATTATCCCACACATACTCTGGATGTCAATTTCCTACAAATCTCAGATAATCAGGCATGCGATCCTACAAAGTGATCCAGTTAGCATTTCTTAATGTCTTTATCTTGGTCCCTGTTGCAGTCAATCAGTGTATCGTACATGAACGGACAATGTATGCGTAATTTGAAGAATCAGATTGTTAACACTTCCATTCAAATTACCAATTGTCCAATAAGATTTCCATTGTTCCCATGGATGGCAACATAGGATTATAAAGACAGCATAGCATATACAATATACTTTAGCTTTATGGAAGTCTATTTTCTATCCACCTCAGTACTCTATCTGCATTACTTGGATAAATAGATTGGTCCAATTTATAGGTACACTATTAATCTGATTTTATATGTGAAGCAGTTGAAATATATTTTATAAATATTTCAATCTTTCTTACTATGAAAGCTGTAACTTTCTTTAAAACAGAATTTAGTATGATTCAATTAACATTGATGCACAATGTTTTACAACTTCATGAGGCCTTTTTCTATTTATTACGTACCTCAATGGATTTTTTAAAAATAGTTTAAAGTTCAGCAAAAAATCTATTAATCTTATAGTACGTATCTTCTTGTTTCCAATTTGTCCCATAAGGTATTATCAACAAGATTTCTATAATTATATTCAGCTGATTTATAACTTGTTTGGAATTTAGTGCTCACTTAAAAGGGCAGTCTTTTTTTTATTATAGTTCCATTGAAAGTTACTCTTCTCAAAAGATTAATGCCATAAAATGCCAATCACTGCTTAATTGCTATTTGGTATATTAATTTCAAATGACAGAGAATAGAGCTTTGAAATCTAATTCTTGATTGCATCTAACAATCTATTTTTTATAATGTCTGAACATTAATATAATGAGTCTATAGCTAAATCCATATAAGGAACATCACCTATAAGTCACATTTAGATAATTGAAGTGAAGTCCATCTGGTCTTCTGTTGGAAACTAGAATGGAATCAAAAGAGGTCAGAAACTTCAAGAACAAGCTCCATTTTTGTAGGTGCACATTTGAATTTTGAAATAAAAATAAATGCAATGCTTTAACATGAACAGTCAACAAAATACCATCTTACCAGTTAGATAAGCAATAGCTTCACGCAGGGGTGAAATGTGAAAATTTCCCCTACCGGTCCTGTGGGCGTGTCTTATTTTGTGGGCGTGGTTGGAGGTCAGGTGGGCATGGCTTCCGGTGGGCGTGGCTTGGTGGTCGGGTGACCGGGTGGGCGTGTAAAATGTGTAACTTGCAAAATGTGGTGAAACTCACTTAACAACGCTCTTCTTAGCAACCAAAATGTTGGGCTCAATTGTGGTCATAAGTCCTTTCTTTCTTTCTTTCTTTCTTTCTTTCTTTCTTTCTTTCTTTCTTTCTTTCTTTCTTTCTTTCTTTCTTTCTTTCTTTCTTTCTTTCTTTCTTTCTTTCTTTCTTTCTTTCTTTCTCTTTTTCTTTCTCTCTCTCTTTCTTTCTTTCTTTCTTTCTCTCTCCTTCCTTCGTTCCTTCCTTCCTTCCCTCCCTCCCTCCCTTCCTTTCTGTCAGCGCAGCCCCCCAAGATGTTTCCCTCCTCCCACCAGGAGCCATGTCTCGTTGGTGGTCGACCTTCTCCCTCTCCCCTCCCCCCTTTCCCTTCCTTCCCCGCCTCCTCAGAGGTTAGCCTGCCTGCCCCGGGAGGCAGCACAGAGAAGGGTGCCGCGGAGCTAGTTTGGAGGCAGCGAGAAAATGGAGGCAGCGGTTGGTGGCGTTTCAGCGCAGCCAGGCAACCGACACTAAAGGGAACACCCGGGTGGGTGGTCCTGTTGCTGGACCCGTGGAGACAGCCAGCTCGACTGCAGCTGCAATTGCAGCTGCATCATCCTTGGCTCGCCTCATCCAGTTGCCTCTTGCAAAAGCCCCTTTTGGACAGCCCTGACCATCGGCCGAGTGCAGAGGATGCGAGCTCCAGCCTGAAGCAGCAGGAAACGAAGGCAGGTACAGGGCCGCTTCCCTCCTGCACTAAGGCTCTGGCCAGCCATTGCATTGCTGTGTCCCCCCACACACACAAGAGGCGGGGGAGGAGGAGGAGGTTTGCTGGAGCCTTAGTGCAGGAGAGAAGCCGTGTCCTTTTGCATCCTATTAAAACAGCGTAAGACAGCCTTCCCTTCCTGCCGCTTCGGGCTGGAACTGCCTGCCAGCATATTCAGCATGCTCAACGGAGGCAGCACGTGGCTGTGAAGGACCCTCACTGCCCGCCCTCCCGGAGCACCACCGCTGCGTCTCCCCCAAGGGCCGCCAGGCCAGTGGGAAGCAACTCTCTCCCAGGCAAAGGCTGGATTCCCGCCACAAGCAACAAGAAAATCTAATCGGTTCTCAGGTGGGATGGGGAGGGTTTCTCTTCCTTCCTCGTGAATTAAAAACCCACGATCGCGGATTCAAAGACAGGGATGGAGGGGCAGCCCAACAGTTCTCCCTGCTTTTGCACGTGTTAGAGCTGTGCAGCAGGAGGAGGAAGAGGGGGGGCTTGCTCACAAAAGCCCCAAAGGCCATGCAAACCTCGTGCAAGCTTGCAAAATGAATTCAATGAACCCTGCAAGGAGGAGGAGAAAGTTGTAGTCACCTTTACTTCCCTCTTGCCACTCCGAGACCTTCCCAGCCTCAAAGCTCCACACCTCACACTGACCCACACTCAAACAAAGCCTCGCTAGGCAGCTCTGCCCCTACTGCGGCCGCACAAGAAAATTCCCCGGCACGGTGTAGTTTCAGGATGGCGGAGAGCCCAGGAAAGAGCACACCCTGCCCTTTGGGACACGAGGTGCAGCGGGTCTTCCCCCCGCCAGTGTCACCTTACCTGCTGCTGCTGCTGCTGCTGCTGCTGCTGCTGCTGCTGCTGCTGCTGCTGCTGCTGCTGCTACTACTACTACTACTACTACTATGGGGTTGAGTCTGACAGTGGCTGCAGTCGGCCAAGGCCCCACGGAAGCAGAGCGCACCAGGTCCAAAAGGGAGGAAACAGCAAGCAGATGTCCTGGGGCTGCTGCACATGCGCACCGCATCTCCCACAGCCCTCTAACGGTGCGGACTCATGTCCTACCGCATGTGCAGTCCCGGGACATCTGCTTGCAGGGTGAGTGAGTGGCGAGTGGTGGACCGGCTCAGGTGTGTGGCCAGCCAGCCATCGCTGGCGGCTCGGCGAACCACAGGTGGCCATCACTACCGGTCCGCCCGAACCTGTCCGAACCGGGAGCATTTCACCCCTGGCTTCACGACAACATAGGAATAGGAGAAAGGATGTGGTTCTATTTTTGTTTGGCCAATTTTAAATTGCTCAGACCTTTTTATATCTAGCAGTTTGTTTCATTTACTGCCTTATCCCATTCATTTGAGCTCAAGAAGAATTCTTTCTTTTTGGCATTCCTTCGTGATTGGGTAATTTTATTTAGTATTGAAAATGTGTGCTAAGCTAATTTCATGACTATTTTTGTTACTTAAAATGAACAAAAATGGAACTTACAATGTTCAGTACATATATTTATTCTAAAGTAGTTATTTATTGTAAAGTAAGCTCCATAGACATTAGTGAGGCTTTCCATCAAGTCTGTTGAAGATTGTAGACAAAGTTAATAATCTAGTTTTTAAATATTAAGAATCTGTCTGAATTTTTATTCTGGATAAACATGTATAAGTCTATCTAACACAGGGGTGTCAAACTGGAGTTCTTCGAGGGCCGGATCAGCATTGTAGTTCTCCTCCTGGGCTGGCGTGGGGGAGCATGGGGGGAGATGGGAGGGACGCCTCCTGCAGCACCCTGCCGGCCAAAATGGAGCATGGGGATGCACTTGTCCCTCGCGCCTCGTTTTCACCCTCCATGGCCTCCGGCAGCACTCTGCCAACCAAAAATGGATCCTCACGCAGCCCGTTTTCGGCCTCCCCGGCCTCCAGCAGCATTCTGCTGACCAAAACTGGGCCACACGGAGCCCCCCTAGGCCCATTTTTGGCCTCCCCGGCCTCCAGCAGCACTCTGCCAGCCAAAAATGGGCCATGTGGAGGCCTCCCGAAGCCCCTGCACAACCTGTTTTTGGCCGGCAGAGTGCTGCATGAGGCTGTGGAGGCTGAAAATGGGCCGCGGGGGGGGGCACACGTGGCCTGTTTTGGCCGGCAGAGGTACTGCGGGCTGGTCCTGTGATATTTCCAGGCCAGCCCCATGGGCCGGATTTAAGCACTCCAGCCTGTGGGCCTTGAGTTTGACACCACTGATCTAACATGTACTAACCTCATTGAAATTTATTTGATTATATGTAAGAACTTTTAGAATTAGTCATCCTTATACTAGGATTCTTCATCATATGCATCACAGATACAGGTTTTGTGTATGTGTAGAAAATCCATTTAAATCTTTTGTAACTTGGCATTACCAACCTACTCAACCTTGCTCTGCTGTACAGAGTAAAGAGACTGGCCTTGGGGTAGAAAGAAAAAATATTAGCAAAAGAAATGAGAAGTCCAGGACAGGTAAGAAGTATGTGCAGTCATCTCCCTAATTTACATGGTTATAAAATAGACAGAAGGAGTAACACAATTAGACTTGCAAGATTATGTTATATAACATGCCTACAGCATGTTATATAAGCATATTGCTTGTGTTGTTTTTATTCTTTTAAATTGCTATTTTATCGTTGTATTTTTTTATTGTATTATAGCTGTTCTTGCACATGTTGTACGCCGCCCTGAGTCCCCAGGGAGTAGGGCGGCATATAAGAATCGCTAAATAAAAAAATAAAAAAATAAATACAGCAAGGCTTTCATTTTTCCCCTCATATTCCCGCAGCAGTTGGGAATTTCATACAATAGCAATGAGGGGATTTTCCTCTTCCTTTGTCTTTTGTGTGTGTGTGTGTGTGTGTGTGTGTGTGTGTGTGTGTGAGTGTGAATATTTTTAAAACAGTCATTGTTCCTTTCTTTCAAAAAGAGAAACAACAGTTGTGGCATTTGCATTCCCTCTAGGCACTGTTTCACAATGTACTTTGTGTAGTTGTTCCATCTTCTCATCTACTGCTTCTTCTGAGGTGTGTATGACAGACAGTTCCTGGAAAATAATTTACATTTTCCTTATTGACATTTATCTAATTTTTCTACCTTTTTGGTAGTGGGAAGAAATGCTAATTTTGACAGATATTGTCAACTTACTGTAAGCAAGGATTATGTTACTGGCACATACTGTATACTCTTTAAGTACACTACTTGGAAGGCAAGGTCAACAATTGAATCCAGAATCTGTTGCATTTGCAGGCCTAAGGGAATAATAGTTATTGCTTAGTAGACATTGTTGCCTTCCAGTAATGAGGCTGTGGACTGATCTCTTATCAGCTCAGTTTGAGGTAGAAGCTTGTTCTGAAATTATTTGAACTCCTTTATTTCTAAGGAAGAAAAAGTTATTATTGCTTCTGTAATTAGTGGGTGTGCCATCTCCGTAGAAGGTTTGATAATCTAGTTCTTAGTATCGGTATGTTTTGTGCATTCATTGACATGGATTTTAGAAGCGTCATTAATTTGAAGTGATGAGATAGGTCTTGATGATGGACTGTTGTGGTAGGTTGGCATGTTGTTTGGGGTCAAGATTATTAGGTTTGGATTTTGTGCATATTGGATCTGGTTTTCTGCAGCATGGCAGTGGAAAATGACCTCATTGAAAAATGCAAGCATTTGGGGTTGGATGACAGTTACACACTTTATGGTTTAACACTGGAACTCACCAGATAACACAAGAACTGAATATGGATGTCATCTAAAGACAGCCTATTGGCAGTGTGGGACTAGTGGGGGGATTTTGGGAATATGCTTTCACTAAGGCATGATTTATCTCATTCTTTCTATGTAAAAACTTGTTTCAATATGCTTTTGGCCTAGATGATTGTGGCATCTGCCAGAGGTAGCATTGTTACTGTCACATGGTGATTCTTCCAAGCTGAATTCTTTATTATTTCATAACTATAGACAAAATCTTGCTAGATTGAGCATTTGTTTGTCTGCTTCTACAATATACTTTGTGAATTATTAGGGAGGAGCGGTATTTACTGTCTTTCTCTCTCACACAAGTAATATTTGGATTGAGCTGCTTCTTACACCTCTGGAATGCACCCCCCCTTCCTGGGAATCCACCTCCTTAAGACATTCCATCATAGTTATGTTTAATTTGTACTTTATTTATTTATGCCACTGTATGCAGTAATACAGGCAAGTAGAGACTACCTCTGGTAGAATTGTAAAATCTTCTGTTACCCCCTTAAAAAGTATCTGTCTCCACTTGAAAATATGAGTACTGAGGTATCATTGTATACAGTTATTTCTACCTTATGTAATTTAGGTCTTAAGTTCACCTTCTTTGGGAAGACGCATTTATTTAAACCTTTTTTTAGGAGATACAAATTAAGGTTAAAAGTAAGAACTCTTTGGTTTTAATTTTTAGTTTGATTCTTTTCTTTCCTCTATGCATTTGACTCAACCCACTAAAACATATTACATAAATAAATCATATATTATCAATTTAACTTTAGCAGCACTGCTTACTAAACCTGCTTACTAAACCTGATTCCTATTGAGTGCTTTCAGAATACAACACACCAAAGTTATTACTATGCCTGGAACTTCCAAGAAAGAAATAGTGAACTAAAGACGGCTCCATTAAAAGTAGATGGCTCCAATAACCACGATAGAGCCAGCAAGTAGACCGGTTCTTTATTATTCTTTCTTCTCTCCCTCTCCCTCTCCCTCTCCCTCCCAATTCTTGGTAATTAAGGCTTTGTTGATTGATAACAAATGGTATATGGGACAAAGAGATCATTTATTGCATTTTAAGAAAAGATGATAGGTTACTAAAATTGTTTATGTACTGTTATGAAAGGGAAAATCATTTCTTCATATATCTCTATTTTCTTTTTCTTTTTGGTATATTTTATTTTTCCTTTCTATTTATTCTATTGTTTTCTTTTATGCAAGTTCTATTTTTCTTTTTATTCTTTTATTTTTCTAATTTGTAACAGTTTTTAATCTTTTTCATTGTAATTTACAGGCATATGCTGGGTCCTGTACAGTTATGTATGAATGTTATAACTTTTAAAATTTGAAAAGATGTAGGAAGTTCCATGTCCAACATACAGGAATTAAACTGTATATTGGACATTGGAACTTGTCTAGAAACCAACTAGAAGTATGGTTTCAGAGTCTGATTATCTTCCAGATACTTTGTCATTCTGGAATAACTAATTTCATTTAGTCCTCAACTTCAATCTCTACTTACAACCACAATTTAATGCTAGCCCCTTGGAATGGGATTGGAAATGAACTGAGAGAATAAAGATAATATAAAATTCTCATATGATATTCATAAGACCAAGTTCAGGTTAATACAAAATGCTGTCACAGAGTACTAAGTGAAGTTTCTAGTCAGTCTTTAAATGCAGCTCTCCTATAACTTATATCTGAGATATGGGTAACTGTAGTATTAGAAAAATATCTATAGCAGCGGTCCCCACCCTTTGCGACTTGGGTGGCCCGCCTAGCTGCACAATTCCTCTTGGTGGATCTTTTTGACCCAAATTTGGGATTATTTTCAGGTTATCAGGATAAGGGTAGGGTGGCAATGAAAGTATTTTGCATACAAAATTGCGACCTCCCACTTTCTGATTTAACTGACACTACAGTTACCCATATCTTAGGCCTATCTCCCCCAATCAGATTTTACTGGGTGTACAGGTAGGGATATTAAGTCTTATCTTTGAATGTGAGTCTTTTGATATTGGAAGAGATATTTGTCCATCAACAAACCAATTGTCTAAAGCTAAATCAACAAAAGGATGTAAGGAAACTTTCTTAATCAAATCCACACTCCCATAATGATCCAATATAAAATAATAGGTGATAGAAAGAGTGGTCTGTATTTCTCACGATAGGCTTGGGTAAGAAGACCTCAGTTCCTGAGCCAATGGCATTATTTGGCCATGGAGGCCTCTGAAGACGTGAGTGTATTTTCACATGCCTGAAGGCAGTTATAGACTACTACTTGCAGAAGGAGAAGCCGGTGGAGATTTCCCTTCGATTGAATTACTTCTAGAGTGAAAAAATAAATAAATATGTGCCTAGGGGAATCTTCTTCATAGTTAAGGATGAAAGAAAGAATAGCACTGGAATTTTAACATGCTGAGTCAAAAGAAGAGACATTAGATATATCTGTCTGCTTCTTTCTGGTTTATTTCCAGACCTGCAAATACTGAAGTTAAATGCTAAGTCATGGAATAATAATTTCTGCTATTTGTGATTTGGAATGTGGGTGAGAAAGGCTGGTTGAGTCTTGAGAAACCAAGACTCAAGTCAAAGAACAGGAACACAGTACTCTGTAGCCTATTTTTTTCAGAAAGCCATTTTTACCCAACTCTGTAAATTTAGGTTAGCCATTTAGGTTCTAATATATGAAAATGAGACAAGAACCATGCCACCTTTCTTTCCCACTAGGCGACTAGGGCAAAGTTTTGCCAACTAGCATTCTCATTCCCCAGTATCACATTGGGATGATTCACAGGCAACAACAAAAGAAGAGAGGGATGAAGAGGGAGAGAGAGAGTGGGAGTGGGAGAGAGGGAGAGAAATTAAATATTTATGCGTCCATCTGCCCCTCAACTCTGGGAGGCTTACATATAACAAAAGATAAATAGAAAAGTAATTAAAATATTAAAACTATGCAGATAAAATTATATCCCACAATACATAGTTAAATAAACTAGTATTCAATAAGCTCATGAAAATGGTATATAAATCTGTTTAAAAAGTTGTTGGCATCTTTGACTTCACTGTAATAGTTTCTAAGATACTAGCTGTTATATTCTTCACATGTGTACACTTAATTGCACATGTGGCAGAATATATCTGAGGTATCCAGACTTTCATGGAATGCTTACACTTCAAAAGAATATTGTTATTACAAGTATGGGTATTGGCAGCCCACAGGAAAAAGTTAATGTCTTTCTAAGCAATATTGATGGAACACAAGCAAATTATACCTGTCAAAAAAATGTTATGCGACATTGTGACATTGATTGAGGATGTAAGATGTGTGCTCCAAATGCAATAATGCATCCAGTATGCAAAGATTCACGTTAAAATAATTCTAAAATTGTAGAGCATTCATCCATATATTTAGATAATAACAAATCTTATTCTTTTTTTAGTTTACTTTATTGATTAGCCCATGGGCCATATCAAAGTGCAGAGTTCCAAACACAAATTATTACTAAAATCCGATAAAAACAATTTAAAATGGAATTGGAATAAAATACAATTTAACATGAGATTGTAATAAAATACAATAACTTAACATATGGATAAATAAAATATGATAACAGTATATTTCAGTGTCACCCCTACAATCTACCCTAATCAGTCCCACATACGCAACCGAAGCATTTTGCTCAAGTACTGTACTGTATTAAATGTTGTTTTCAAATTCTGGCTGCACATAAAGTAAGATGTTTTGATATGGGGTTCCCAATGGATCATTTAGTATATAGACCGAGGTACCTGTCTCTCACCCTCTTATACAGGCAACAATCAAGTAGGATGTGAGCCAGGTCTAACATATCTTATTAAAATTACTGAAGAACTGTAAACAACTTCACAATTATAATCAAGACTGTAAAGTTGAATATAATTTTTGCCAGAATTCCTGCACATTCACAAAGAAAAATTATTCATGTGCATTCATTACTTCATTTTTCGGAAAAATAACATTTGGAAAGGGGTGTGTGTGCGTGCATACATGCAGTTTTAGAGAGGACACATCTTTAGAGAGGACACGTCTTTAAAAATTACTTTATTTATTTGCATGTAACTTGGCATCAACCTTGTTTGATGAAAACAGTTATCCATTTCTGGTTTGAAGTGGCTAGCTGTGTGTGAGACCATAGTGAGGTCACTGTCAAAGTGCATTTTTTAGAGTGTCCATTTGGAAAATTTACTTTCCGTGGGATATGCCTGTTTTTGCACTTAGCAGTTTTTCCCATATGGAGCACATTATACTTTGTACTGGCTTTAATGGGTTTCCAGATGCAAGCTGTTAGCATGAACCTATAAATCTTGAAATGGTTTGAGATTAGCAACCATAGAGACCACCTCTGTCACCGTGGCAGTTCAGTTGAAAATGTACAATTAGGAGCTTGCTAGCAAGGTATTCAAAGGTTGTATTTATGTATTCGTTCATGAGATGAACCCTGTGTTGAAAACACACAGCTTGCATAGCTGACATAGAATGAAGGTCCCAACTGTCAGATATTCATTAACTAATACAATCACTTTGTGAACACCCACAACATAAGAGACTGCCTAATACCTAAACTGACTACATTCGTTTAGCCTAATGTTGTTTACTCTTATTATTGCAGCTTTTCCAGGAAAATAGGTAAATACATGCCAGTTGCCAAGCACCCAGATTTCGATTGTATGTCTGTGGGGGATGCTACAATGGTCATAAGTACGAGGACCAGTCATCTGTCACTTTTTTCCGACTGTGAACCCATCGCTAAATGAATAGTTGTAAGTCAAGGACTAGCTGTATGTGGATAGAAATGGAGAATGTGTCCCTAATTCCTTACAGTTGAGTAATGCTTAGTATTTTTGGGGGGATATAACCAACCATATTTGGGCAATATCACTTTGGATAATAGATCCCAAGTTTATGTATCTGTGGGTAGAGCAGTGATAGAAACCTAAGGTGACCAGACGTCCCACTTTTGGCGGGACAGACACGCTTTTCAAGCGTGTGTCCCGCGTCCCGCATTCTTTTCAAAAAGTCCCGCTTTTTTGAAAAGAATGCGGAAACAGCGGGACGTCTGGTCACCTTAATAAGGAGAAGCAAAAGAGAGGTACCGCAAGTCGGGCGGAATTTCAGAGAGCCGTCTGCCTGCTGGGGAGAGGGGGAAGGGGGGCTGCTCCTCCTCTCCTTCCCCCGCCCCATCCCTAGCCCCGCCCTCGGAGGCGCCGCTGCTATTGGGATGCGGGGGGAGGGACGAGGAGCCGGCGGCGCAAACAGCCCTTCCTCGTCCCCCTCGCCTTCCTTCCCCCTGTCGCCTCGCTGCCGCCGTTGCCCTGGGGCCGGGCGGGCGACCGGGAGACCGCGGCGCTTGGATGCCTGCAGCTCGTGACAGGTAAGCTGCCGGCTGCCTCCTTTCCCCGTCTCCCGCCTCCCGTTCATTGCTTGCCAGCCCGGCCGAAGGGGAGGCAGGAGGCGAGGAAAGGCCTCCCGAAGGGGAGGCGGGCTCCCGAAGGGCTGCCGGCTCCCGAACGGGAGGCGGGAGGCCTTTTCTCGCCTCCCGCCTCCCCTTCGGGAGCCGGCAACCCTTCGGGAGCCCGCCTCCCCTTCGGGAGGCCTTTCCTCGCCTCCTGCCTCCCCTTTGGCCGGGCTGGCAAGCAACGAACGGGAGGCGGAGACGGGGAAAGGAGGCAGCCGGCAGCTTACCTGTCACGAGCTGCAGGCATCCAAGTGCCCTCCCGCCTCCCCCCCCGGACGCCGACATTTGCTGTTTTGCCCTCTGCGCATGCGCAGAGGGCAAAACAAATGGCGGCGCCCAGACGGGCCCGCCCCCCCCGTCCCGCTAAAACAAAAAAAAATCTGGTCACTTTATAGAAACCCAGTTTGAACAAAATTTGTTTTTATTTTGCTACAAAATAAAATAATGAAGGGAAAATATATGTATAATTACAGTAGAATTTCCACCTCATCCTGCTAATACTAACCCAGACGTCCAGATAAGAGTAAAGAAAGAAGATGAGCTGAGACCATCCCATTAACTTTTTCCAGCCAGACTCCTCCTCTCCACTCCTTCAAGGTCATTGCTATTAACTGGCTTATGGATAGGATCTAACAGTTGTTATTTTTGGTTTTAAATGTAATTGCAAGTGTTTTTGCATAAAACACCAGACTTTTGCAGACTTATTGCAGTGGACAAAATATGAATTCCATCTGCTCTGTCAAACAGCAATTTTATTCATTGTTTGATGAAGCAGCCAGGACACTGTTGGTACAGTTTACATACACTTTAATTTACTGTATGTAAAAATCATGTGAAATATGTAATATTTATATATGTTACATAAATTTTAATTTAATGGGCATTATGCTTCCTTACTTGGTTCATAAAATCAAACTTTTACTGTATTTGTTGACAGTATCTATAAACCCTTTGATAGGATTTGTTTCCTGAATAGGTGAAAAAAAATATCAATGAAGGCTAAAACCATTCAAAAAAATAATACATATTTCAGGCTAAAACCATTCAAAAAAATAATACAAATTAAATTCTGCATAAATAGATTACATTCTTGGTTACTACTGTAAACCTTTCCTGACTGCCAGTTCCATATGTTATTTGCTGACGTGTATCCTTCATAGTAAAAGTAGTTCAGATTTTGAATTCAATATTATTTCTAATCTCTTTTTCTATTTTTCAATCTGTTTTGTTCTGTTACCATCTCTCAAAAACTTTTCAAACATTTTGCTAACAATCTTCAAATTGTTAGCAAAAAACCCCTAATTTTTGTAGTTTTTTAAATTTATGATTATTGTTTTTTTAACTGTTCTTATATTATGTTGTACGCCGCCCTGAGTCCCTCGGGAGTTGGGCGGCATATAAGAACTACAAATAAATAAATAAATAAATAAATAAATAAATAAATAAATAAATAAATAAATAAATAAATAAATAAATAAATAAATAGTTAATAGTGTGAATTGGGGTTCACACTAAACAAAATTTGGAAATTCATGCAATTTTTCTTCATTTATTTTAATTATTAGCTATTTTTTCTTATCTTATTATATTCTGAACATAATGCATATTGGATTAATGGGATAATTATGATTTTGTTTATTACACTATTAACATATATTAATTTCATAATTTAACTAATACAAATAAATATATCTTGATAAGATAGATAGATAGATAGATAGATAGATAGATAGATAGATAGATAGATAGATAGATAGATAGATAGATAGATAGATAGATAGATAGATAGACAGATAATGTGAGATACCATTATGCATCACTTTCTGCAAATTTTTGGTAAGATTGCTGTAAAATTTATTCTTTATTTTATTGTACATTCTGGATCTTTAAGGGAAAAATGATAATTGCAAACAAAAAGATAAAAAACATTGTCAGATTTTGGTAATCCTAATATAGCAAACAAGAATAGTATAGTCAGTTAAATCCAAATTAATTTGTGAGGAAATAAGATACTGATTTTTGTAAAGTTAGTTAAGAATAGTGTAGAAGGTAATATTTTTAGGATCCAATCTTAGTCTGTCACTGGGTTTAGCCTTCTGAGCTTTTGGACTCATCCTCACGGAACGTCTCTCTACCAGAATGTGTGCTTGGGTTATTCTACGTATAGTATTTATGTGTGGCTTTTTAATTGTTGATTGGGGTGTTGATGAATATTTTTAGTTCAGAATCTTTATAGCTCCAGGTTGAACTGTGGAATCCTTGGTGCTCTCTGACATTCTTGCAAACATTTCATTACCAAACTAGGTAACATCATCAGTGCTAAAAGGGAATAGGGCTAGTCTTACAAGAATAGCTATTAATATGTTGGGCCATGTGTCAATCCACATCTAATATCATTCCCTCATTTGGGTCTCTTTTTGTCAAATACCTTGCTTAATTTTCCTTAGAACTACAGTACAGCTTGTTTAGATGGTAAATGTGTTTTTCTGATAATTGGTTTTTTAAATATGGACTTTTGTCGTGGAATAAATTGATGTATTTCCTATTTTGAAGCATTGGCCTGTATAATTTGTATTTATCTTTCACTTTTCCAAAGGCAAGAAGGTTAGAAGTTTCTGATTCTGATTAACAGCAAACCCAGTTCATCATTTTGCAATGAAGTATGTGCAAATTAGAATTAGATTTCTAATATATTTCTCCTTTGGAATGCTAGCTTGCCCTCAAATTACAATTTGCAAGAAAAATAGTCCCCCACCTTTAAATAAAAATCTTTATGAACTTCTCTTAGCTGGCCATGAAAATAAGTACTTTGTACCTCATGTACAAAGATGGGAAGGAAAATGTAAGAAAAAAAAGAAATTAAATTTAGAGTAAGCTATCTAAATTCCCTGTTTCGAGAATAACATAAATAAACACCTTATAAAGCAGGGGTGTTAAACTCAAGGCCCGTAGGCCGGATCTAGCCCATGGGATGCTTAGATTTGGCCCGCAGAGGCCGACATGAAACAGCGAAGGAGGCCACAGTGCCTCTGACAGCGAAAATGGTGCTCGGGAGGACCGTGTGCGGCCCACCCAAGCTCCATTTTCACTGGGAGAGGGTTGCAGGAAGCTGTTGCAGTGGAAAATGGAGCTTGTGAGGGCTACGCATGGCCCTCCTGAGCTCTGTTTTCACTGGCAGAGGGTTGCAGGAAGCCATTGCAGCCAAAAACTGAGCTACACCAGAAAATAGTTGAACTAGCCTATGAGAATATATGTATACTTGGAGACTTTAATGCCATCGCGAATGCAGAGCTGGACTATAAAACAACAAAAAAGAATAAAACACAAAGAAAAAAATTGCCAAAATCTTTTTTTACTATGGTAGAAGAATTTTTGTTTTTGCTGACTGAGAGTTGCAGGAGGCCGTCATGGCCAAAAATGGAGCTCACGAGGGCCGCGGGCGGCACTCCCAAGCTCCATTTTCACTGGCAGGATTGCAGGAAGCCGTCACAGCCGAAAATGGAGCTCAGGAGCCTGTTTTCGCTGGCAGAGCACTCAGGCCACCACAGGCACCCCCGACACAAGTGAAGTTGAGCTGGCCAGGCCTACCCTGGCCTCCCGAGGTCAAGCACAACCCTGATGCGCCCCTCAATGAAACCGAGTTTGATACCCCTGTTATAAACGATATGCAAATATTTTGTACTACATGTACAAATGTATTCTGGCCTTTGTCATACTGTTGCATTCTGTCAGAATCAATATTTTGTAGTTGAGTAAACAGAAATGAATTATTTGAAGATGATGGTTGAAAGTGTTGACTTCCACTTGTTCAGAATTTTAACTTTCAGCCTTAGCCAATATGGTAATGGGTAAGGATTATAGAAGCTATAGTGCAAGTTCTGGGATCTTTAGGGCCCAGACTTATTGTAGAATATCAATATTTTTGTTGCTGCTGGAGGCCTCACTTCCTCTAAATAATTGGTGAGTAAGAAAAGGCACTGGAACATTTTGTCCTACATACGTTTTGATTTGCTTTGTGTTGGAATGTTGACATTTGTTGTAAATACATACTTTTTTGTGGTTTTATCATTTTGAAGAACATTTCTGGCCAATATAGAAAGACATTTAAGGGTTCTCCTTGCTGAATTTCCTATTACTCAGATTTCTGGGCATCCTGGAAGTACTTTTAGACTGAATCATACATTTTTATACATTGAAGAAGCAATATAAAAATGCATCTTTCCCCAGAGAGCTTTTTGAAAATTGGACAATGTTTTGAACAATACATGTTCCCAACTTGGTTTTTCAAAAACTACATTATTTTAATACCCATATAATTGAATCAGTGAAACCTAAACAGCCTGTGTGTGTGTGTGTGTGTGTGTGTGTGTCGGTGTCGGTGTCGGTGGTGGGTTGCTCCTGGTTCGGACGAGTTCTTAGAACCGGTAGCGGCAGTGGCGGGAGGCTCCGCCCACCCACCCGGAACGCTTCTGCGCAGAAGCATTGTGCGTGAGCGCGCGCACGTACCAGTAGCAAACTAATTTAGAACCCACTACTGGTTTGTGTGTGTGTGTGTATGTATGTATGTGTGTATGTGTGTGTGTGTATATGTGTGTGTGTAACACTCTCTCTCTCTCTCTCTCTCTCTCTCTCTCTCTCTCTCTCTCTCTCTCTCATCTATCTATCTATCTATCTATCTATCTATCTATCTATCTATCTATCTATCTATCTATCTATCTATCTATCTATCTATGTATAATTATTCCTCAGAATATTTTCCTCAGAAAAGCATACTTTTCTATCTCATTTGTATTTTTTTGAAATTTAGATAACCTCCTGGGATCTATTAATGATCAGTGTGATAAGATCTGCTAAGTGTGACTACATTCATAAAAATGTAATAACTTTAAGTTCATGTGAATCTTAACTATATTTTATTTATTATTAGTTTTACTTATTTAATACATTTTAATACATTTTAATATAGGAGGAGGTTATGTAAGTGATATAGCTGAACGTCTATAAATATAGAAACTATTTATATACTAAGCGTTATAATGAATGTTTGGGTGCTGGCAATAATTCCTCTGATGCCAATGAAGAAATTATATCCAGCCATTTCTGAAAAGTGATATTGTGTCAACAGATGTGCTGCAGATTGGGACATGTGACAGTAATCTTCCATGGCATTGAAAGCATGCAAACCATATACTTGGAAATTTTAGTACAAAGGTTGAAAAGATGATCCCCTCTTTCACTTCATCTCCACCTGTGGAAGGAGAAGGAACAGACATAACTGCATGGGCTAAGTAGTAGAAGTTTAGTTAAAGACAAATAGCAAACCCAGTTTCATTTGGAATTCCATTCAGGATATGGTACTTAGCCTATTTTGCTCAGTAAATAACTGCATGCTTATATTTAAGTAAAAGAATACAGCCTTACTAGTTCTTTTGGACTGTTCAGTAGCTGTTGATGCCATCAGCCATGATTCAGTCTGTATTTTCTGGTAAAGGTGGATCTTAGGAGCATTGTTTTGCTGTGATGCTGATCTTTCAGAATGAAATGTATTATTCTGTCATTTATCTGTAGTGTTCCTCAGGATTCTACCTTTATATATATGCTGTTTAGCATGTACATAAAACTACTAGAATGAGACATTCAGAACTTCCTATCCTAAAATCCTGGTGGCTTCATATAAATGTTAAACACAGTAGGTATAAGTGTTTCATACTCTTAATAGTAGTCTGCATGAAGAACAGCAAATTGTAATTAAATCTAGACAGATTTCAGGTACTGTTGATAAAGAAATGGAGAGGCTAGTCTGGGACTGCAATGAAGCAAGTTCTGGATGAGGTTTCATCCCATCCAAAAGATAAGGTTTGCATTTTGGGATAGATTCTTGTTTTCCACCTGCCACTAGATTTGTGAGTAATAGCTGTGATGAGATGTTTGTAATCCTGTCTGCTTTAAAGATTGTGAGTTATCAAAATGATTTGAAATTGTCAGTCTCCGAGACCATCTCCATCACATGAAATAGTTTGTGTTTGCTTCCAATGTATGCATTTTAATACAAATCTATTATTATTAGTCACATAGACATAGATGAAAATCAATATAACTTTGGATATATTTTATTTGTCTAGTGGCAATGGCTGCTTCATAACACCATTTTTCTATTTTGATTATACTACCATGTAACCCAATTGGTTTTCCTAAACCAGGGGTCGGCAACCTTAAACACTCAAAGAGCCACAAAGGTCCTAACCTAAGGTGACCAGACGTCCCGCTTTTGGCGGGACAGACACACTTTTTAGCAATTTGTCCTGCATCCCGCGGCGTTTCAAAAAAGTCCCGCTTTTTAAACTTCGCGAGACTTTCTCTTTTAGAACGGGCTGCCCTGGACACAATACTGAGGAACGCGACGGAATAAGTCTCAGGTAGGACACGCTCTCCCCACCACGAGACGCCCGTCGCAGGAAGGGAGGGAATCAGGACAGGCAGAAGCTGCCGGGTAAAGAGCGGCCGCAGAGGATTCCCTCTATACCCGGCGGCTTCTGCCTGCCCAGATTCTCCCCCTTGGCGTGTACAGAGCCGAAGGGGCGGTGGGAGGTTTCGGCTCTGCCGGCTGCCTCCTTTCCCTGCCTCCCGCCTCCCCTTCGGGAGCCGGCAGTGGCTTGGGCTGGCTGGCTGGCGAGCGAGCGAGCGAGCGAGCGGGGCTGGCTTGGGAAGGGGAGCAGCCCGGAGATGGAGCTCCAACCCAGCGTCTCTTGGCTCTCCTGCTCCCCCTCCGCCACTGCTGGGCTGCTGGAGTGACGGGGGGAGAAAGGAGATCAGGAGGTGGCGGCGGCGGCGGCTCACAACAACCCCAGCGGCAGCTCCAGGCAGAGAGAGAGAGAGAAGCGAGTGAGCAAGTCACTCCACCGCGCGCGGTCACGAACACACACACAAACACTGTGTGGGGGGGGGAACCAGAGGCGAGATGCCGCAGGGAAAGTGCTGCACACGGGCACAGCCCCCGCGCGCCCTTGCCTCCCTCGCGCCGGCTACCCACATTCGCTTTTCGGCTCTGCCGCCGCTGCCGGCTGCCTCCTTTCCCCGCCTCCCGCCTCCCGTTCGTAGAGCCTTTTTAATTAGTGAGAATAATGTATTGTGATACTGAGGAATAGTATCTTTTATATCATTTCATAATTTGAGACATATGTTAAATTTGATACCACTTTTAAATGGATTAACAATGTTATAGAACAGTGTTGTGTCCCAGCACCGCAACCCACAGAAAAACACACACACAACTGTTTGTTACTAAAGCAAAAAGGGTCCTTTTACTAATGAAGATTCTTAGTAAAAGCCCAGGGGTTTAAAAGTCCATAAACAAACATAAGGAGAGTCTCGGGGAATAAAGTTGCTTTGGTTCTTTGTGAGTTAATAACCAAACGTTCAAATGTTCAAAAATACCAATTAAGTCTCTTCTTATCTCACAAGTTGGCTGGCTTCCCGGAATAAGCCTTTCAGAAGCTGCTCTTTCCAAACACAATATTCAAAGCAGGACTCCGATGCAAACAGAACTCTGAAGTGCTCGCAGATCACAGATGTTGTTCTCAGCACTGATCGCTGACTGCGCCGGACTTAAATAGGCACTGAAGGGTGTGGCCCAATTAGCCCTCAGTGCTACCTCCGAGGAGACCTCCGCTTGCTAAGCCAGTCCTGTCTGCTGGCTGCTCTACGAGCCCTAGCATCCAGCAGCGGCTCCTCGTCCCCTGATGACTCACTCTGCTGAGCAGGTGCAGAAGGTCCTGGCTGATCGTCCTCCTCTGGCACTGAGTCTTCATCACTGGCCGACTCAGGTGCCAGGCACATGGGCTGGTACTGCTGCACCATGAGCGGCTCCACGTCCTCCGGGTCCTCCATCATCTGTGAGGGACGCGGGCAAGTCACAACAAACAGGAGTGTCAAACTTGCGGCCCGTGGGCCAGATGCGTCACACACTGGCCACGCCCACCCCCAGTTTAGCGAAGGGGGGAAAGTCACAATACGTCACATGATGACAATGTGATGCCTCGAGTTTGACATCTGTTATAGAAGAAGGAAAAAACGTACTCTGTGTCATAGTGAAGCTCTCAGCAAAGATCTATTCATGGAGAACATTAAGAAGTGAATAGGCAGGCTTTCCACCATATTTTTAAACAAAAAGTTAAAAGCAATGATCAGAATATAGACACATTTCCAATCCATTGTCATCTCGTTCATACAACTTGATCTGTATAATAATTTAACCATCATTTTTTTCTATTTTTTTCTGTAGTTGTCAAATATTCTAACATGTTGATGTGATATTGCTAATTCAAAATGACAACTGTATAAAATATAAAAACACAATATTCCTGAAACATCTTTGAACAGAATGTGATATTTCCTGTTACACTGTTGACAACTTTAAAACAAAATGGTATTTGCAAAAAGTGTGGAAAACCTGTTGCCTTCCAAACTTTAACGATGAATTACAGTCCACCCCAGTCATACAATCGGTGGGCAGAGGCAAGAGAAGATTAAAGCTAACTGTAGTTGGCCATAGATTTTTCATCCTTCCTTTAGAGTAAATCAATAAACAATTTTCCTCTTCCTAGTTTGGAAAACAAAACAAAAAGATTAGTCTTCAGAATTTTTCTTGCCAACATAGCCGGCAAAACCAAATCAAATGAGAGAAAAAGAACCCATCACTAGGCATTATAGCTCTTTTTATATTCAGAATGATATATAGGTAGACCTCAACAACAGTTCATTTGGTGATGTTCAAAGTTACAACACTGAAAAAAGTGACTTATGACAATTTTTCACACTTATGACCATTGCAGCATCCCCATGGTCATGTGATTTAGCCTAGGATGCTTGACAACTGACTCATATTTATGACGGTTGTAGTGTCCCAGAGTCAGATAATCCCCTTTTACGACCTTTTGACAAATAAAGTCAATGGGGAAACCAGAGTCACTTAACAATTATGTTACTAATTTAACAACTGCAGTAATTCACTTAACAACTGGGGCAAGAAAAGTCGTAAAATGGGGCAAAACTCACTTAACAAATTTCTTACTTAGCAGCATAAATTTTGGGCTTAATTGTGGTCATAAGTTGAGGACCACCTGTAGTAGAAATATGTTGAATCAATCTAGATCAGACAAATTAATATCTAAAATGTTCTTCACAAGTAAGATAGTTTCAATAAGTTTTTATACCCAAGAATGGAATAGTTTTATAAAATAGTTATATTTTCATAGCAATAAAACCTGACATTCGTTGGATTTTCTTTAGAGAACATGAATTACACTTTAGATTATGGGCAGATGGCAATTGTAGAAATTATTCAGTCATTATTTAAAGTATTTTTTTATGAAATGGACTCAGTAGTCATTGAATCACTTGATCTTTCCCCCCAGTGGTCATTTTACATTCCATATGAGTAAACTCATAAAATATTTGTCTTTTTAAACAGTGCCTCAGCCAGCATATGTTCAAATTACACCCAAAATCTACTTGAAAACAATACCTATTTTTAGCTTTCCTTTCAGGCAATAAAATAAAAAAATAATTAATTGTTTAAAGTTCCATGTAAAATGGCCCGCTTTCACAAGAGAGATTTAAATGAAAACCAAGACTAAGCTGGTGGCTATATTCTGGCTATATTATAGCCAGAATTAGTGGCAGTTTCATCTCCGAATTTGGCCATTCCAAATCCAGGAAAATATTAATAGGATGGTGTTGATGCACTCAGTTTTCCACAGGGATCTAGCTGGCCTCTATTGGAACAAAATACTCCTTAGATAACCTTATGGTTGGATCCAGCACATGTCTTAATTTTTCTGATTCTAGTTTTCAACTATCACTACGAGCTATTTTTGGTTGTTGTTGTTGTTGTTGTTATCGTGTTTCCCCGAAAATAAGACCCTGTCTTATATTTTTTTGAACTCTGAAATAAGCCCTTGGCCTTATTGCCATGCACTCAAAAGCCCGATTGAGCTTATTATCAGGGGATGTCTTATTTTGGGGGAAACAGGGTATATTATTATTATTATTATTATTATTATTATTATTATTATTATTATTATTATTATTATTATTATTATTATTATTATTATTATTATTATTATTGTTGTTGTTGTTGTTGTTGTTGTTGTTGTTGTTGTTGTTGTTATTGTTATTGTTATTGTTATTGTTATTGTTATTGTTATTGTGAATAATAATAATAATAATAATAATAATAATAATAATAATAATAATAATAATAATAATAATAATAATAATAATAATAATAATAATAATAATAATAATACAGTCAGCCAGATCTTCAGACTGGGTTTGGCATTTTTGTCTACCTATCGAGTCCTTACCAAGTACCTGGGATAGGCAAATCTGGATGTTTGACAGTGTTATAGATATCGTCGCAGGATGGAAGCAGTTCCCAGTAAAGCCGCCTTCTACAATTGACTGATGGCAAATTTGTCAATGCCTATGGTGTTCAAGTGGTTCTCCCGTTGTTTTGCGACTGCACCCAAGGCACCTATTACTATTGATATTACCTTTGTTTGCCTTTGCCATAGTCGTTCTATTTCTATTTGTAGATCTTTGTATTTTGTTTATTATTATTATTATTATTATTATTATTATTATTATTATTATTATTATTATTATTATTATTATTATTATTATTATTATTATTATTATTATTATTCATAATAGGCAACATAGGTAAGTTCTTCTAAATGTAAAATATGTTAAGTTTTAAATTTTTTGTTATGTTGATCCATGGTAAATTATTCTTTTTCTTTGAACAGATCCATTTTAAACAATTTGCTTAGAAAAGGTCTGACTTGTCCTTTTGACAGTGGTGTGCAAATAACAGTATAATGGCTATCTCATAGAGCTTGTTGTGGATTACACCTACAGTTGATAAAAATGCATTCTGTGCCACTATTGGATCTGAAATAATGGGCTAATTCAATAGATCTCTGCCTAATTTTAATTATTTTTATTTGTTTCTTAACAAATGTAATAAAAATATTAGAAAATACAAAAAAGGAAAGAAATATGAAAAAATTACAAAAATAAAACAATTTTTCACACATTTCTTTCTTTTTTATCTTGCAATTTTTCTATAAAATTTGCTATGAAATAAATAATAATGTAAATTATCTAAAAATAGTACTTTGGTCCATGAAGAAGAGCACAGAGTTCAATCATTTGCACTATTCGGTAGCATAAAAATAATTTATACTGTATTCTTTTCAGTCCACATTGCTGATTTGGTCCATTTTTATTTATCAAATATATTTGCAGCCCATCTTGTGATTGAAGGCAACTATGAGTAGCTGAGGGGTTTAATTTATATATACCACCAGAATCAGGATGAACTCCCAGTGATGTAATGGACAACATGTATAATAACATCAAAAATAAAACATAAACATTGTTATATAATATATTAACTGTGAAGAAACATAGCTTACTTTCTGTTATTGATGAAAGTATTTGGATTGTCTTACTGAAAAATGTAGTCTTCAGGGCCTTCCACAAATGTTAAATCTATATGTGAGGCTTGTTCATCCTTGGTTGAGGTTTAAAAGGGTTTTGATTCATGATTATGTTCCATCAAGTAACGTTGATTCTTGGTGCCACATAGATAGAGGTTCTTCAGGATCATCTGTTTTTAACCTGGCCCTTCAGGTCTTTTAACATTACCACTATAATCAGATACAATCGCATCCTGCTAATTATTCTTTTCTCTTTCCTTCCACCTTTCCCAGTATTATAGACTTCTTAAGAGATCTAGCATGAATATGATAATTTCAGCCTGATCATTTGCACCTCAAGTGAATGCTCTGAACTGATTTGGTCTATGATCCACTTGTTTGTTTTCTTGGCTATCCATTGTATTCTTCAACTCTGGAGAGGGGTGGAGCTTCACAGTGTTACCAGTCACAGAGAACGGAGCTCTCTGTTCCTGTGATGGCTTCTCCTTATTTGTGGAACCAAAGCCGCCTTGTAGGGGCAGCGAAGCTAAGGAGGGGCACCCTGTGTGGTCACAGGAGAGATCACAACTGTCATGCCAAACCTCGGGGCTTTTTTCCCTCTATGCCACGACGTGGAGAAGAGGCAGTCTAAGATGGCTGCCAAGAAGCTGGGGAAGCAGATGACCATCTAAGCACAGTGTAGGTGCGGATTTTGGTGAACAGTGTGTGAACTGGGTGAGAAGAATTCTTTTTATTCAAATTGTAACCCCAAAAGAATCTCCAGGAAAAGAGAGGTTCACAATTATTTTTAAAGTAGCAGGGATATAGCACTCTGAAAAAACTTTAAAATTGAAGGAAAGAATTAAAGGGGAAAAGGCTGAAAAATCGCTAAAATGCAGAAAATTTGACTTTTAAACTGGATAGGCACGGTTTTGGATAGGCATTTTGAAATGCTGGAATTATTTACTTAAAAATCAACATTATTTTAATATTGTGGGAAAATAAAAAACTGGTTAATATTGAAATCCAATCTAAGACCACCACTTGCTGACAAAAGGAAGAACAACATACTCCCAAAATCTTGAATGTTTGATTGTTTGGGATTTAAATGTGATAATACGGAAGACATTATCATTAAAATGACCCCTGAAGATTACAATATAAGACTGAATTTATAGAGGGACCTAAGGAGGTTCTGGAAAACTTATGAGACTATCCAGAGGAACAGGTTGATTAATTTTGGGACACAGAGAACTAAGAATATTGAATTCTTTTGAGAAGAGACCATAGGTTTGAATATATGGTCTTTGGATTATTGGACAGAAGAGGGACGCAATAAAATTTAATGAGATGCTTAATCAAGGAGAAAGGAGTGGAACTTGGGAAGAGATGGCGTTGGTAATCCAAAGTACAAGGGAGACACTTACAAGGCATTTTAAGGAAATAATGAATTGAATAGAGAGCATGGATGGAATGCTGGGAAATATAACACAAAGGACAATGAGTAATCAAGACGCACAGGAAGAGGAGGAACTAACTGAAAGAGTAGATGAAAAAATGGAACAAACAAAACAAATGAAACAAGATGATAAGGAGGAGATAATAACAAAAATAATAAGGATTGATGACATAAGCCAAGGGGAGAGTGCCGTATTTTTCAGAGTATAAGACGCACTGAAGTATAAGATGCACCTTAGTTTTGGGGGAGGAAAACAAGGAAAAAAGGCCTCTGCCTCCAAGCAATTTGCCAAACAGCAAACAGCAAACAGCACAGATAATATACACTGTTTGCTGTGTATTTCTGTGCATGTGTGCCTGACCCATATAAATAGCAAAGAATTGGAGAAATGTACATTATGCCAGAAAGTTTTCTTAAATGTAGTCACACTAACTCCTCCCAATTATTTAAATAGATCTACTCCAAGGTAACTAAACTCTAATACTAAACAGGACACTGTTACATTTCATACTATACTTGTACAGAGCTGTTAAAATTAATTAAAATTTCTGGAAGTATACATTATTCTCTATTATTTAAAAGAAGATACAATAGCATTGGGCCTCTTCAGAGCAAGCATTTATTTTAAAAAGCTTCTTTATTTTTTTTAGTTGTCTAGATTTACAGGGATCTCCAACCTTGGCAACTTTAAGACTTGTGGACTTCAACTCCCAGAATTCCACAGCCAGCAAAGCTAACAAAGCTGGCTGTTGAATTCTGGGAGTTGAAGTCCACAAGTCTTAAAGTTGCCAAGGTTGGAGACCCCTGGCTCTAGAACAATAATAAAGCAGTCTTTAAAAAATAAGTCTAATAATTTGAACATTCTACAGACATTTATAGTTATTCACTTACCCCTTTGCAGCCAGTTCAGCAAAAATAAAAACCTGCATGTCTAATCTCTCCCAGCTATTTGCCTCTTTGCAGTTAGTTTCACTTTCATTTTTCCACATGGCAAACCTAATCAGCTGTTCGTCGGGAAACTGCTACTGACTTGCTTGGCTTTACAGGCTCTTCCCTCTTTCCTGCAAGCAGGTAAATTGCTGGAAGACAGAGGCCAAAGGTTGGGGGATGGCTGGGTGGATGGGGCTACATTCGGTGTATAAGACACACCCAAGTTTTCACCCTCTTTTGGGGGGTAAAAAGGTGCATCTTATACTCCGAAAAATACGGTATTCCAAGGGAATTAAAAAAGTAACCAGAGAACCAGGAAGATTCATATGGGAGAGAGAGGGGGGCAAGAGTAGATATTTTGGGAACTAGACAACGAAGGGCAGAGAAGGGAGAAATGTTTAAAATGAATAGCCAAGATACGGAAGCAGACAGAAATAAGGATCCAAGAGAGGAATATGGGAGGCAAGCTAAGAAACGAACAGTTAAAGCTTTAAAGCGGATAAGAGATGATGGTTAAAAAGGGAATATATTTAAATATAGTAGTGGCATAATCAAAGTTAGAATAGGGATGGAAACTAGAGAGAGGGGGATTAATAAAATACACATTTTTATATAATGAGAACTAATAGTAAGAGGGGAAATTAGAATTTGAATGATGGTATTACTAAGTATACTTAAATAATATGGTGACTGGCATAAAAACAATATATTGAACTATTGATTAAATAATGAAAGATTATAATTCAATATGAATAGGTATACGTTTACTAAATGTAACAAATATGATCAAAAATACTTTATTTATATTAAAATGTATGACATGTAGAATATGGTGATTGACATAAAAATAACATATTGAAATGTTAAATAACTAAATAATGAAGGATTATAAATTGGACAAGCAAATAACGGAAGATTTCAATTTAGCATACCGTATTTATCGGCGTATAACACGCACCGGGGTATAACACGCACCCCCATTTTAACAATAAAATTTGAGTAAAATTTTTTTTAATTAAAAATAAATGACTTGGAATGTCTGAACTTAATGTTGGATTCATATTTATAACATTATAACATGAACTATAACATTAACTCCTCTTATAAGGCAAATATGAAATGAAAAAGCACCTCTTTGAATGAAAAAAACTTAATCAGAATTGCTTTCTGGGAAACCAAAAAATTCTTCATCTTCACTTTCCTACCATCTTTCTTTTTCTTTCTGTCTTCCTTCCTTCCTAACATCTTTTTCTTTCTTTCTTTCTTTCTTTCTTTCTTTCTTTCTTTCTTTTTTTCCTTCTTTCTTTCTTTCTGTCTGTCTTTCTTTCTTTCTTTTTCTTTCTTTTTTTCTGTCTGTCTTCCTTCCTAACTTCTTTCTTTCTTTCTTTCTTTCTTTCTTTCTTTCTTTCTTTCTTTCTTTCTTTCTTTCTTTCTTTCTTTCTTTCTTTCTTTCTTTCTTTCTTTCTTTCTGTCTCTCTTCTTTCTTCTTCTTTCCTTCCTTCCTAACATCTCTTTTTCTTTCTTTCTTTCTGTCTTCCCTCCTTCCTAACATCTTTCTTTTTTTCTTTCTGTCTTCCTTCCTTTCTAACTTCTTTCTTTTTCTTTCTTTCTTTCTTTGTTTCTTTCTTTGTTTCTTTCTTTCTGTCTGTCTTTCTTTTTCTTTCTTTCTTTCTGTCTGTCTTCCTTCCTTCCTAACTTCTTTCTTTCTTTCTTTCTTTCTTTCTTTCTTTCTTTCTTTCTTTCTTTCTTTCTTTCTTTCTTTCTTTCTTTCTTTCTTTCTTTCCGTCTGTCTGTCTGTCTTCTTTCTTCTTCCTTCCTTCCTTCCTTCCTTCCTTCCTTCCTTCCTTCCTTCCTTCCTTCCTTCCTTCCTTCCTTCCTTCCTTCTGTCTTTCTCCCTGTAGGAGAAAGAAGGAACCTCTGTTGCCGTCTCCCGCGGGGCTGCAGCCACCCGACTGAGTCCCCGACCGTGGCAGCATCCCTGCTGTTCTCCGGACAAGCGGCCGAAGGAGCCCTGGAGCCCTGACGTCGCCCTGCATCTCGGTCTCTTTGGGCTTGTCCGGCAGCCTGCTGGGAAGGCTGCGACGCATGGGAGGAAGGAGCTGCTATTGCTGCTCCGGCATGTCTCCCCGGTCACTGTGGCTGCACCGGGGAGCCGCGTCCATGTTAACAATGGAGACGCTGCGTGGAGCAGAGGCGCCTGGCGAGCGAGGCGAGTGGCGGCATCGGCGGCAGACTCCTGCCCGCGACTCCCGCCCGCCCGCCTCTCATTCTTTTAAATGCTAAGGCAAGAGGCGGGCAGGCGGGCGGGAGACGCGGGCAGGAGCCTGCCGCCGATGCCGCCACTCGCCTCGCTCGCCAGGCGCCTCTGCTCCGCGCAGCGTCTCCATTGTTAACAAGGACGCGGCTCCCCGGTGCACCCACAGTGACCGGGGAGACATGCCGGAGCGGCAATAGCAGCTCCTTCCTCCCATGCATCGCAGCCTTCCCAGCAGGCTGCCGGACAAGCCCAAAGAGACCGAGATGCAGGGCGACGTCAGGGCTCCAGGGCTCCTTCGGCCGCTTGTCCGGAGAACAGCAGGGATGCTGCCACGGTCGGGGACTCAGTCGGGTGGCTGCAGCCCCGCGGGAGACGGCAACAGAGGTTCCTTCTTTCTCCTACAGGGAGAAAGACAGAAGGAAGGAAGGAAGGAAGGAAGGAAGGAAGGAAGGAAGGAAGGAAGGAAGGAAGGAAGGAAGGAAGGGCTCCTTCGGCCGCTTGGCCGGAGAACAGCAGGGATGCGCCCGCGGCCATTTTTGAGCTGCCCCCAGAGCGGTGACCCGGCGTATAACACGCAGGTAGGGTTTTGGCATGTAATTTTAGTTTTAAAACTGCGTGTTATACGCCGATAAATACGGTAAATGTACTATTATTAGAATTATATAAGCTTGTTAAAAGTAATAAATATGATTAATAATATTATATTTGTATAAAAAGGTATGACACTTAGAATAGGGTGATTGGCATAGAAATGACATATTGAAATATTGAATGATTAAATAATGAAATATTATAATTTAATAAAAATATGTGTATTATTACAAGTATTATATAAGCTTGTTAAATGAAACAAATATCATTAATACTATTTTATTTCTATTAAAATATATGACACTCAGGTGCCACACTGCTCGCGCATTGATATGTTTGTAAAAAATAACTTATTTTAGAAAAAGTATTCTTCAACTCTAAAGTTCAAAAGCATCAATACTGTTTCTATTCTGTTTTATTCAGAATCCAAATTTTGTTTCCATTGAATGTCACAAGGAAAACCATTGACTGTACCATTCTGAACTGTAGGCATAGCCACATAATGCCATATGAGTATTTTTTTTTCAAGCCCCCCATGCTATTTTCCCAACTGTAGTCTGTGGTATATTTATTGAATGCTTGTTCTTAGTCCATCCTATAAAACAGAAACAATCCACCACTTCAGTATCTATATTCTCATATCTAAGCCTCGTTGCTGTATCTGTATTTAATTACAGTTCCATTGTATCACTGTGCTTCTTGATTTTGATTACTAGATCATTTGTATTTCAGCATGGTGCATTACTGATATTTCTTTATCTAATTTCAAAATCATGGTCAACTTCTTCCAAGCCAACCTACCTGAATATACAGGTAGCAACATCTCAATTTTTTGGAATCAGTGCATGTCACCATGTTCCACTTGGACTATGGCCACCTCTTTTATGTTTATAATTCACATGAGAAAAATAAGATGTTCCTAATGACGTTATGCAGCTCATTCATTCATTCATTCATTCATTCATTCATTCAACTTCTGTAGCTGCTCATCATAATCAATGACTCGGGCCGACTTACAATTCAAAAAATATATTACAATAAAAAATACTGAAAACATTGTAAAACAGTAAAAACAAGATTCTTGTCCAGTTAGTAATACAGCCAGGAAATGGGGCCTTTGACACATTCAGCACCCTATACATGGGAATATAAAGGTTTTTAGGACTTTACAAAAGGCAAAGTGAGTTGGGGCCATTGTAATCTCCGAAGAGCAGATCTTCCACTGTGGAAAAAGCTCACCTTCTAGTCCCCATCAGCTGACACTCTTTGGCTGACAGGATCTGCAGCCTACCCATTCTGCTAGATCTGGTGGGATGGGTAAAGACTCTTGGACAAAGGTGATTCTTCAGGTACCCTGATCCAAAGCCATGTAGGGCTTTAAAGGTAGCCACCTGCATCTTGAATTGCACCTAGAAAAATACTGGTAACCAATGAAGTTCACACAGAAATGGTGTTACGTGTGTTGTTTACTTGGCACCATTTACTTCAACTGGTGCAGAAAGTACAGCCACATTTTGCACCAGTTAAAGTTTCCAAATGATCTTCAGGGTCAGCCCCCTGTGGAGCCTCTTAAATAATCTAAATGAGAGGTACCAAGGGCATGAATTATTGTGAACAGAGCCTCTTGATCCAAATATGGGTGCAAGTGGCACATTAACTGAAAGTGTGTGAAGGCCCTCCTAGCCATTGGTTGCCACCTGCTCAGCTTAATATGGTCAACACAATCAAAGGCTTTTACTGTATAATCTATGAAATACAAACTGGCTTACAGTATTTCTGATGTTGGCTTTCTTAATTACCAGGGCACAACTTTATAAATATCCCTTGTTCCTTGGCCTTTTCTAAATCTAGCTTGAACATCTGAAATCTCATTTTTAATGTAGCACTCTAATCTGTGTTGGGTTAGGATTAGGGCATTATTAAGCATATACTTATGCAATTGCTTGCATATGTTTTTGATTCTCTTTGGTATTGATTTGTAGAGTAATATTTGAAATATATCATCCACTGTGTTGTCCACTGTTGACAACTATGACCTAGATGACTGAGAATTTCCACAAACGTTCATCCACTGTGGTGTTCTCCAGATTTACTGGCACAGTTTGGGTAGAGCCTTTACTGATTCTTCTTCAGTTTCTTGCTCTATATCTGCAGCTATTTCACAAATCTTCTAATATCTAGTATAAATAAGAAAGGAATATATTCTAAGGTATATTGGATAGTGGATATTGATATCTCTATTGTATTTTAGCACATTCTTTACCAATTCAAGGTTGAAAATTCCTTCTGAATTCAGATATCTTTTCAGACTGTCCTTATTTTTCCATTATTTTTCCATTTTCAATGTCTTTGTAGATGTAATACTGCTTCCTGTTTCTTTTAACCTTTTTGAAATTTTTTTAAAATTCCTTCTGATTTTCTTTCTTTCTTGGCAATTTCCATCATCTCTTCTGATATCCAGGTTACTTTCCTCTGTTTCATGGTCTCTGGCATTCTGTTTTATATTCATCTTTACAACATCTTTGATTTTATTCCACAGTTTCTCTGGTTTCTTATTAATGAAGTTCAGGACTTCACATTGATTCCTGATGTTGAAAATGATGGCCGTGTGCTCAAGATCATATTGTGAAACCTGGCTGGCTTTATTCTTCTGCTTTAGTTTGACTTGAAATTTGCATACGAGCAGTTATTGATCTGACCACATCTTTGTTGTTATAACTGAGCTCTTCTACCTCTCTGTACCACTAATATATTTGAAGAATGTGCTAGTAATCACTGGCAAAAATTGATAAGATATTTTCCTTCATTTTTGTTTCTTGGTCATGTTTAACTGCATTTTCCTCATTACAATTTTCAACTTTGGAATTCTAGCTTTCAACCACAATCAGAACATTTTGCTTACATGTTCTGTCAATTTCAAATTTATTAACCTCCTCTTCTTCATTAGTCTTTTCCTATGAAATCTACCGTATTTTTCGGAGTATAAGACGCACCTTTTTACTCCCAAAAAAGGGGTCAAAAAGTGGGTGCGTCTTATAATCCGAATGTAGCCTCCACCCACCTGCCAGCCACCACTCAGCCTGGGGAGGAAAGCGTTTTCAGGTGGCAGCGCTGCGATCCCCTCCCCGATTCCAAAAACAGAGCATGCGGAGACCAAAAAAAAGCATCGCGTTTCAGGCGGCGGGCAGCGCCGGTTGCACGCCCTGTTTTTGGAATGGGGAAGGAAGTGTTTTCGGGCTGCAGCGCCGGCCGAAACCACCCACCGCCTGAAACACAATGCTCTTTTTTTGGCTCCGCAAAAAAACTTTTCTCCCCATTCCAAAAACAGGGCATGTGGAGGCAAAAAAAGAGCATTGCATTTCAGGCATTTTCGGCCGGTTCCAGCCATTGCTGGCCACCGCCGCTGCCGCCGTTGCTGGCCGGAGCTGCAGCCGCTGTTGCTGGGAGCCGCTGCCGCCCCAGCCGCTGTTGCAACCTCCGCCCCCGCCGGAGGACCTGTCGCCGCCCCCGTTGCAGCCCCGCCCCCGGCACAGGACACGCCGCCGCAGCTGCCCCCATTGCAGCCCCCGCCCCTGCTGCAGGACACACCGCTGCAGCCGCCCCCGTTCCCGCTGCAGGACCCGACACCAATGATACTCACCACCGCCGATACTCGCCGCCGCCGGAGCCACCGCTGCTGCTGCCCAAAGCGAGCAGCCTGACAGGTATGAAGACAAACTTCCAAGTTTGAAGAGCCCTGGGTTAGTGGTGCAAGGGTCTTCAAACTTGGCAAGTTTAAGACTAGTGGACTTCAACTCCCAGAATTCCTCCTCCAGTCATGCTAGCTCAGGAATGACTGGAGGAGGAATTCTGGGAGTTGAAGTCCACAAGTCTTAAAGTTGCCAAGTTTGAAGACCCTTGCCACCTCTAACCCAGGGCTCTTCAAACTTGGCAGCTTTAAGACTTGTGGACTTTAACTCCCATTCCTGAGCTAGGATGACTGGAGGAGGAATTCTGGGAGTTGAAGTCCACAAGTCTTAAACTTGCCAAGGGGGTGCAAGGGTCTTCAAACTTGTGGACTTCAACTCCCAGAATTCCTCCTCCAGTCATGCTAGCTCAGGAATGGGAGTTGAAGTCCACAAGTCTTAAAGCTGTCAAGTTTGAAGACCCCTGGGTTAGGGGTTAGGGGTGCAAGGGTCTTCAAACTTGGCAAGACTTTTTACAACCATGTACACTTTTTACAAACTTCAAACTTGACAGCTTTAAGACTTGTGGACTTCAACTCCCATTCCTGAGCTAGCATGACTGGAGGAGGAATTCTGGGAGTTGAAGTCCACAAGTCTTAAAGCTGTCAAGTTTGAAGTTTGTAAAAAGTGTACATGGTTGTAAAAAGTGTACATGGTTGTAAAAAGTATTCTGCTACACTGGTATTTTATTAAATAATATATTACCACACCATTTGGTTCAGAATACTTTTTTCCTTGTTTTTCTCCTCTAAAATCTAGGTGCGTCTTATACTCCGGTGCGTCTTATACTCCGAAAAATATGGTAATTTATATTTTTGTCACTGATTTTATTGTGTCCCAGGACTTCTTTACAATATTCTTTCTGACTATATAAGCAATGTCATTTCTTTTTTAGTTTTCATGTTCTTAAACAGTACAATCTTCTAAATGAAAATGAAATTTACTCATGCCTGTTGTCAATGTGAAGTTGATTCTCTTCATCTTTCACAATGTTGAACTTTCTCATGTTCATTTTTCTTATACACTCCATGTTCCCACTGTGATTCTGCATTTTCAGCTTTGTGGGTTTTTTTACTGCATAGCAACACCAGCAACTAGACATTTCAAACTCTTTAATCATGGCATGTATACCATTAGTAGTCCTAAAAACCATCAGCTCTTCTTCACGCACATATTAAATGCCAGCCAATGGAGGCATGATTTTTTTTAATTACAATAGCAAAGGCATCATTTCATACTATGTGGGGAAAGGAAATGGTAAACCACTTCTGTACTTTACCAAGAAAACCACATGGAAAAACATTCAAACTTGAAGATGTATGAATTATGTAGAGACATATGTACAGTTTTAGTAATAAGTTCTCAAACCCTTAGAGCAGTGGTTCCCAAACTTTTTCAGTCCACCGCCCCCTTGGTGCTACAAACTCATCCTCACCGCCCCCCACCCCACCCCCTCAGGTGGGCGTGGCTTAGTGGTCAGGTGACTGAGTGGGCATGGCCAACTTGTAAAATGTGGTGAAACTCACTTAACAACGCTCTTGCTTAACAACCAAAATGTTATGCTCAATTGTGATCATAATTTCTTTCTTTCTTTCTTTCTTTCTTTCTTTCTTTCTTTCTTTCTTTCTTTCTTTCTTTCTTTCTTTCTTTTTCTCTTTCTTTCTTTCTTTCTTTCTTTCTTCCTTTCTTTTTCTTCCTTTCTTTCTTTCCTCACTTCCCCTTCTTTCTTTCTTTTTCTTTCTTTCTGACTTCCTTCCTTCCTACCATCTTTCTTTCTTCCTTCCTTCCATCTCTTTCTCTTTCCTTTCTTCTTTCTTTCTTTCTTCTTTCTTTCTTTCTGTCTTCCTTCCTCCCTCCATCCCTCCCTCTTTCCTTTTTCTTTCCTTCTTCCCTCCCTTCCCTTCCCTCTTTTCTTTTTGACTGTCTTCCTTCCTACCATCTTTTTCTTTCTTTCTGTCTACATTCCTACCTACCATCTTTCTTTCTTTCCTTTTTCTTTGCTACACCCCTCCCTTCCCTTCCCTCCCTCCTTTCTTTTTCTGTCTGTCTTCCTTCCTTCCTTCCTACCATCTTTTTTCTTTCTTTTTTTCTGTCTTCCTTCCTTCCTACCATCTTTCTTTCCTTTTTCTTTCCTTCTTCCCTCCTTTCCCTCCTTTCTTTTTGTGTCTTCCTTCCTTCCTTCCTACCATCGTTTTCTTTCTTTCTGTCTTCCTACCTACCTACCATCTTTCTTTCTTCCTTTCCTTTCCTTTCCTTTCCTTTCCTTTCTTTCTTTCTTTCTTTCTTTCTTTCTTTCTTTCTTTCTTTCTTTCTTTCTTTCTTTCTTTCTTTCTTTCTTTCTTTCTTTCTTTCTTTCTTTCTTTCTTTCTTTCTTTCTTTCTTTCTTTCTTTCTTTCTTTCTTTCTTTCTTCCTTCCTTCCTTCCTTCCTTCCTTCCTTCCTTCCTTCCTTCCTTCCTTCCTTTTTCTTTCCTTATTTTCTCTATATGTGTGTGTGTGTGTGTGTGTGTGTGTGTGTGTGTGTGTGTGTGTGTGTGTGTGTATCGCACACACCGCGGGACTACATTGCCTCCTCTGGGCTCTGCCTATGGCAATTTAAAATGTGCTTCTGTCTGCGAGGAAGAGGGGCGTGTTTGAAAAGAGGGGCTGGAGGTGGGTGGGAAATCTATCCCACATTGAGCCACTGGGTGTGTGTGAGTGTGTGTGTGCGTGCGTGGCCGAAAACGTACAGGTTTGGGAAACTGGGAGGTTTTGAAACCGGTTCCCCCCAACATGGTTTGTATTTGGTTGCAAAAACAAACAAACAAACAAACACACAAGCCATTTTGGTTCCTTGCCAAGGCTGGCTCAACTGGATGACCAAACAGAGCCTGGAAAGGAAAGAAAACTGCAGAAGTGGTCAATGGAGGGGGTGGGTGGGACAGATGCACATGGGGGAGGGTCTTTTCCCCCTCCCCCCACACTGGCACATTCAAGGGGCTTCCTGGAAATACACCCCCTCCCCCATGGGAAGCGCTGGCACCCTCCGAATTGCCTTCCTTGGCACAGAGGCCGGGTGGAGGGGGGGACTCCTGTACCCAGCAGGCACAGCTAGAAAGCCCCCTCCTCACCTGGTGGTGTGTCGTGCCAGCCTAAATTGCTATCCATCCGGGGGCAGGGGAAGATGGCATCGCAGGGATGAATGAGAGCAGTGTGTTAGGTGGGCAAAGGAGGCGAGGCCGAAGGCCACATCGTGAGACGGGCATGCGGTGAGGTTGCGGGGGGGGCGCAGGAGGCTGGGCACCTGGGATCATCAGTGGGATGGAGAAGGGGATGGTATTGGGTGTTTGGGGTGGGGTGGGGAGTTATGATTTTTAGAAGATGAGACACACATGTATGCACAATGGCCAAGGGGAGGATTTAACTTGGGGTTGTTTAGGAAAGAAAAATAGAGGGAGGGAGGGAAGAAAGGAAGGAAAAGAAAGGAAAGGAAAGAGAAAGAAAAGGAAGGAATGAGAGGGAAGGAAATGGAAGGAGGAAGGAAGGGAGGGAGGGAGGGAGGGAGGAAAGGAGGGAGGGAGGAAAGAAAGTAGGAAGGAAAGAGAGGGAGGGAAATTAAAGGTGAAAAGGAGAGGGAGGAAGGAAAAGGAAGGGAAGGAGGAAGGAAGGGAAGGAGGAAGGAAAAAGGGGGGAAGGAAAGGGAAGGAAGGAAAGTAGGAAGGAAAAGGAGGGGGAAGGAAAGGGAAGGAGGGAAGGAAGGGAAAGAGACAAGGAAGGAAGGAAAGGGAAGGGAAGGAACGGAGGAAGGAAAAAAAGGGAAGGAAGGGAAGTAGGAAGGAAAAAGGGAAGGAAAGGGAGGAAGGAAGGAAGGAAAGGAAAGGAAAGGAAAGGAAAGGAAAGGAAAGGAAAGGAAAGGAAAGGAAAGGAAAGGAAAGGGAGGCAGGCGAAGGCAGCAGAAACTCTGGCGGGCAACTGTTCCCGATCTCCCCCGCCATCGCTGCCCTCTTTCTGGACCAACTTTCCAGCCGCGGTGCCTCTTGGCCGAAGGAGCGGAAAAGAGGCAGCTGCGATTTCCCCACAAGGTCTCCCTCCTCCTCCTCCTCCGCCTCCTCCTCCTCCCGCCCCCCCAACCCACCCCCCCAACCCACCCCCCCAACCCAGCCCCTGCCCGCACCCCCCCCAATCCCATGTCTTACTGGTTTAACAGCTCCGTGTTTCTGTCGGCTGGTCTCTAGGGAAAAAAGCTTGCAAAATACAGAAACTCTTCTCGCTGCGAGTTGTTAATTGCTCACCCTCGCGAGAAGAGTTTCTGTATTTGCAAGCTTTCCAGGGGTCTCCAACCTTGGCAACTTTAAGACTTGTGGACTTCAACTCCCAGAATTCCTCAGCCAGCTTTGCTGGGAGTTGAAGTCCACAAGTCTTAAAGTTGCCAAGATTGGAGACCAGTGCAAAGAGACCAGACAGCAGATACACGGAGCTGTTAAAAGTCCAGTAAGATGCCCGTCTCGCGGCCCGCCCAGTCCCCACCGGGAAGAGTGGTGGGAAAAGCGGCAGCGGGCGATTGGGTGGACATGGGTGGCGGCACGGGGACAGGACCGGTGAACCACCTACCGCCCCCCTGGACCCTCTCACCGCCCCCCTGTCACCACCCTTACCTCTCACCGCCCCCCTAAGGGTTCCCACCGCCCCCTGGGGGGAGTACCGCCCCCTTTGGGAACCACTGCCTTAGAGTAATAAACCTAGGATCAGTCACTGGTGGTAGCTCCAGAATTGGCAATATTTATTCTAAAGCTGTGATCTGCCTTTCAAAGTTACAACAGCAGTGAAAAAAGTGACTTATGATTGTTTTTCACACTTATGACCATTGTAGCATCCCCATAGTCACTTGATAAAATTCAGATGCTTGGCAATTGACTCATATTTATGACTATTGCAGTGTCCCAGATCATGTGATCATCTTTTGCAACTTCTGACAAGCCGAGTCAGTGGGGAAGCCAAATTCACCTAGCAACCCTCTTGCTAACTTAACAACTGCAGTGATTCATTTAACAACGGTGACAAGAAAGCTTGTAAAATGAAACAAAACTCACTTAACAACTGTCTCCCTTAGGAATAGAAATTTGGCTCAATTGAGGTTGTAAATCAAGGACTACCTGCATCAGCTTCAGCTAATTTTCCATTAAAATGTTTTTGGCTATATTGAAATAATATCAATTAAATAGCTAATTTCTCCCTTTTTACATTCTGCAGAAGTAAGGAAATACTGGATAACCAGGAATAGAATTTTCTTTTTTTAAAGAAAGACTCAAGAAGAGCTCTGGAATTAAGATATTAAGCCTGCTTCCATCCCATAGCTGAGCAAGCAACAACATTATGCATTCAGCTGATCCGTCATAGAATCCCTCCTCAAATTGGATCTAATCAATTAAATTTAAACAAGTCCCAGATGGAGAATACCACCAAAATTAAGATAGTGGAGAAAAGACTAAAAAAAACAAAACAAAACAATGGATTAGGAGAGGAAGAAAACTGAAGAATCACCACTGAGGCTACATGTTCACTTTTGAGATGCTAGGCTTATTGTTTGTTTGCTGTAGCTTCCATCTCAACAAATAATTCTTATTTGCTTTACACACAATACTGGTACAATACATGCAAAACATTTGCTCCATCATGGTGTTCAAATTCTTTTAGTAGTAAGTCTGATGTGCTCCAACACCCTGGAATAGGGGTGTCAAGCTCGATTTCATTGAGGGCCGCATCAGGGTTGTGTTTGACCTCAGGGGGCTGGGGTGGAGGGGCCAGGTGGGCGTGGCCAGTTTGACATCACTCCTGTTGAGGGCGTCTGTGGTGGCCCAAGCACTTTGCCAGTGAAAACTGGCTCCGGAGCTCCATTTTCGGCTTTCACGGCCTCCTGCAACCCTCTGCCAGTGAAAAGGGAGCTTGGGAGCCTGTTTTCACTGGCAGAGCACTCCCAAGCTCCGTTTTCACTGGCAGAGGGTTGAAGGAAGCTGTGGCAGCCGAAAATGGAGTTCGGGAGCCCGTTTTTGCTGGCAGAAGCAGCGCGGGCCAGTCCTTCGCTGTTTCCAGGGCAGCCCCACAGGCCAGATCTAAGTACCCTGTGGGCCAGATCCAGCCCACGGGCCTTAAGTTTGACACCCCTGCCCTAGAAAGTTAAATGTATACAAGTTCAGAAACTTGAAAACTTATCACTTTCATATAATAAAAATAGTCACAGCTTAAAGAAAAGGAGCATTTTTAGTTGAAAAAATATAAATAAAATAAAACTAATCCAAGGAACCTTTTTTAAATATGACAAATGCTAAGAAACCATTGTGCATTATTTCTGCCCTCAGTCCTGGGTCAGGAAAAAAGTATATATTCTTTTGACATTAACATGAAATGTTAGGTTTTACCTGCAAAGAGACAATAAAATATTGATTAATAAAATAATAGGTTGCTGTAGATGGCTTAGAATTGGTTTTTAGCTCTTTCAACTAATAACGCTTTAGGTAGAAAAATAAAACAAAGTGAGGGGAAGAGAATTTAGTAGCTAAGGTCTGAAAATACCTATTATTTTATTGAATTAAGAAGCACAAACAAAAGCATCTTCATGCTTTTTTGGATAAAAAAGAAGTTTCATAATTGGTGGACAGTGCAAGAATGTTATTTTTAGTTGGTAGCTAAGTGGCAGTTAGAGGAAGAGATTAATATCTAAAGGTAGAAGGAGTTTTCTCCAAGGAAGTATAAAATATCTGTCAGTAGTAGTTTAGGAATAATTTGTTAACATACAGTTATGTCAAGGTCTCTTTGTGCTTGGTGTGTAGTTTCCTAGATTTCCTCTTTCCTCCTTTTTGAAGTTAGGGACAAATTCCTTCATTATCCCAGAATGTAATGCATTTGACTCGGGAGATTTAAATCTATTCAAAGTAAAATATTGCTTGACAGACAATATTTCTAAAAGTCTCTTTTAGTATTTTCAATGTCAAAATGTTTTTCATTATTCTCTCGGTTCCAGTTAATTAACGCAAAAAGTAGGCTTGTATTTTTCTCCCTCTGCCTAGAATTTTAATCCCCTCTAGTAATATCATAAAATGTCTTGTCTTGGTTGTGTATTGCAAAAACTAGGATTTATTTCCCATAATTTATTTTCTCAGAATTTGTCTTGAGTTGGATAACCAGTTAACAGTAAACAACAGACTAATAAACGAACCACCAAGACCATTCCCACCACTCCTGACAGGGCAAGCCACTAGTATTTAAAATGAGAGCAAACTCCCTCCCTCCTAGCACTGAAGATGTTACTTAGTTTGGTAATAAAATATCTGTAAGAAAACAACCAAGCACAGAGAGCATCAAGGACCCCACAGGTCACCCCTGAGTTACAGATATTCTGTTCTATATTTTTAATCATTTTGCCAGTTTTATTCAGTTATAAAAGCATTGATGATACTATTATAAAAGGTAAAGGTTCCCCCGCACATGCGTGCTAGTAGTTTTCAGCTCTAGGGGCGGTGCTCATCTCCGTTTCTAAGCCAAAGAGCCAGCGCTGTCTGAAGACGTCTCTGTGGTCATGTGGCTGGCATGACTAAATGCCGAAGGCACACGGAGCGCTGTTATCTTCCAAAGAGCCAGCGCTGTTACCTAGGTTGGCAGAAGCTGGGACAAGTAACAGGAGCTCATTCCGTTACACGGCGCTAGGGATTCGAACCGCTGAACTGCCGACCTTCTGATCGACAAGCTCAGCGTCTTAGCCACTGAGCCACCACGTCCCTATTATACTGCATGCTAATTTATATCTTCATTTCATATGTGTATTTTAATAAACTTTTTTGCACATCTTAAACCTTTTATGTTGATTTTAAATGAAATTGTTAGGTAATATTCATAAGAATTTTTCTATTTTGGGGAGGGGAGAACATTCAAAAATCCAGAAACATACAGAAATAAACATAGAAAAATGCACCTTTCCCTGAATTTTTTTTCCTAAGGCTTCATAACTCTCTAATGGAGAAAATAACCATGAATGTACAGGAAGAAATAACAAAAATTGTGCATATGCTATTGATTAATGGGAATATATACTGAAAATAATATAAAGAAAGGTATTTTCATTTGAAATTACTAAATGTTTCATTTTATGTAACAAAAATTGATATGGCTTCATAAAATATAGAATTTTATTTCAAAAGTTGAAATAATAAAAGTATAAGATTCTAATAAATTCTCACTTCTCCATAATTAGGAATATGCTTTTTTCAGTTACGTATTTACTATAATTTTATTTCCTGTATATGTTATTTAAACCTTTCTTGTTTCTTATATGGTCAAGATTAAGACTGACAATTTTGATTAACTATATTTTATTTTAAACATAAAGATTTAGTAAATACATTAAAATGTATATTGAAAGAAGTAATAGGCTGTAAGGGTGTAAAGTATACCTTCATTATTCAAGAATAAAGAATAAATTTGCTTATCATTAGTAGATGCTTTGTGGATGGATGGTCCTTGCAGCACCTGTTAATTCATAATACCTACCAGTTTATTTGTGTTTAGTAGCTAATGTTAATGCAACAGATTGTGCACAGATGACAAAATCTGTTCATTCCCACATAATCTTAAAACACATGACTGCAAAAAGTGTTGCCCCAACTAAGAAAAATTAAAGCAGTGTATTAAAAAAAATTAATGTCCTTCCCTTGAATAACAAAACAGATCCAGCCACAATAAACATAGTGATAAAAATATTATGAACATTAGAAAAAAAGAACATGATCAGGCTCTCTTGTTACTCAACTATAAATGGAAACAAGCTGAATTCTCTTTTGTATTTCTTCTATATGAGCCACAAAGTACGCCAATATGCTATCAAAGGGAAACAATAGCTGGAAGTGGAAAAAAATTCTTCCTGTTGAATGCAAACATTTATCTTGTCTATATCTAACATAAACTTTTTACTCATCTATTCTAAATTGCTTTACAACAGTCAAACAACATTTTACCCCAGATCGTTTATTTGTGTGCTTGGGAGAAAGGATAAACTGCTGCATAGGTAATTCTTGACTTACCACCATTTGTTCAGCCACTGTTCAGAGTTCAAGGCACTAAATATTGGGGCTTAAAACCAATCCACAAAGTTAAGAGTCTTGCAGTGCTTCCACAGTCATGTGATCAAAGTTCAGTTGCTTGGCAGTCTACCCACATTTATAATCTCAGGGCTGCTTCGACTCGCCCACCCACCTATCTTCCCTTTCATTTCTGCTTTTTGGGTGCCCTGCATTCCACTACATGCCCCCTGCCAACAACACTTCACCCAGGTGAACATCATTGTCTTCTCCTGACCCAGATCTATGTGTTAAGCAAGAGTGTAGCCTATGATGCATGCAGTGAGTGCAGCAGAGCCTTGTCTGCCAAAGGGAGCATGCCAGGCCTGGCTATGAAGAAGATAGTGCAACAGTGAGATGTGGAATTCACTTTTACTGGATGGGAAAGCAGAGCTGGCAGCTGCTCCTTGGGCAAAGGTGAAAGCTGTGTGACAGGCACTGTTTGGGGTGGTGGCAGAACTAAGGGACATGCCCCAGCAGAATCAGTCTCAGGCTTTAGCATATTGGAAATTACTGATGGTTTAGGCGGCTTTGCAGGAATGAGACTCAGCAGAGGGCCTGCAGGTAGAGTCTGCTGGTGTTGAGCTCACCTTCACCATCACTAATGTTGCGTCCTGAGGAGTCGCTGTTTCTACCTAGCAACTAACGCTTCCCATTGGCCGATGCTTGAAAGCTCAGCCGGCGGGAGAAATGGACGATAGCTATTGGCCGCCTTGTTTGACAGCTGCTATATACAGTAAATAGCAGCTGACAGAAAGAGTTTTGCCGGTTCTTCCCTTTTTGCAATTGTGTTAAGGTTTGCCTAAATAAATGTTACTTCTTGAACTACCTCGCCTCAGAAGTGC